>JBCNJP010000024.1:9763279-9901210 GCA_039602395.1 Deinandra increscens subsp. villosa | reverse complement strand
CGCATCCGAGTTATCTATGTAAATTAGAGTAGTAAGAAACTTCAAACCGTAATCCGGCATCTGCTGTTGTATCCATAAAACCTGAGAGCAGCAACTAGCAGCCGCTATATATTCAGCTTCAGCCGTGGATGTAGCAACAGGAGTCTGCTTCTTACACTGCCAAGATACCAACCGGTCGCCGAGAAACTGACATCCGGCCGTGGTTGACTTGAAGTTGATCTTGCAACCGCCATAGTCTGAATCCGTATACGCCGACAGGTCGAACTTATCATCATGAGGATACCAGATCCCAATATCTGCATTACCCTTCAGATAAGCTAGAATCCTCTTAACTGCGTCCATATGAGAAACCCGAGGTGCTGCTTGCTACCTGGCACACAAACATACAGCAAACATTATATCAGGTCGACTAGCTGTAAGATACATTAAAGAACCTATCATTGCCCTATAACGAGTGACATCGATTGATTCACCGTCTTTGTCAGGACACAGGCTATGTGACAGCTGAATAGCAGTTCGAGGAATGCGAACATCTTCCACCTTGAATCGATTCAGGACATCATTCACATATTTTGTCTAATCAATGAAAATACCCTTGTCAGATTGCTGAACTTGTAAGCCCAAGAAGAACGACATTTCCCCCATTGAACTCATCTCGAACCTTGTTTGCATTAAAGTCTCGAAATCCTTCGATAACTTTTCGTTTGAACAACTAAAGATGATATCGTCCATATAAATCTGTACCAGTAGCAGATCCTCCCCCGTTTTACGACAGAATAAAGTAGGATCAACCAACCCACGCTTGAATCCTTTGTCGAGTAAATAAGTAGACAATGTCTCATACCAAGCTCGAGGAGCATGATGGACACCATATAGTGCCTTGTCCAACTTATAAACCTTCTCCGGATAATCAGGATCGAAGAATCCCGGAGGTTGTTTGACGTACACTTCTTACTTAACCTTGCCGTAAAGAAACGCACTCTTAACATCCATCTGAAAGACCTTGAATCCACGATGTGCAGCATATGCCAAAAAGATTCTGATTGCTTCAATTCTGGCAACCGGTGCAAACACCTCGTTAAAATCGATTCCTTCTTCCCTAAGAAAACCCTTGAATAACCAAACGAGCCTTGTTGCAGACTATGACTCCACGATCATCTCGTTTGCATTTATACACCCACCGTGTACCACACGGTTCTTTGCTTCCTGCTGGCAAATCTTCTAGGTGCCACACTCCTAATTTTTGAAATTGTAGTAATTCTTCCTGCATTGCTTCAACCCACGAACCATCTAATAAAGCTTCATGAACATCTTTTGGCTCGATCTGAGATATAAAGCATGAATGGAACGCTTCTTCCTGAACACCAGATTCCAGAACTGATAGTAACGCACTGCTCTCGATTTGATGTCTCGTACGCACTCCTTCATTTAAATCACCAATAATATTGTCTTGCGGATGAATGGTGTTTATCCGGAGCGTTTGATGAATAGGAACAACCACTATTTCAGCCATACCAGGAACAGGATCTTCCTCAACCACCACAGTTTCAGTTGTATTGACATCAACATCATTTGAAATAGTATCAACTTGTGGATCGACCACATTGTCAGTTGTATTAGACTCAACTTCATTTGTAGAAGCATCAACTTGTGGATCTAGTTGTTGAGTAGAAAAATTTCCACCTGATGTTACACGGCTTCATAAAATTCACTATCATCATCTGAAGACATATCCATCAGCCGTAATTATCGAATCATTCGAAGTCTCGGTCATGTAATCATTAGAAAGAGGCACTATTGGAGTTGGCAGAGTTTGTATATTAAGGACCGGAGTATCGTCTTGTAATTCAATGAAAACTCGAGTAAATTGCTCATCAGACATCTCTGGCGTCGATTCAAGATTTTCAAAAAGAGCTTTGTAATCGAACAACCAGTCTGGTCCAACACCTCTGGGTGGTAAAGTATAGGATTGAAAATCCACATGCAAATATTCAGCTACCGTACCAGTCTGCTTATTAAATACTCGTTTCTTTTGATTTGAGTATCCGACAAACAATCCCTCAAAGACTTTGTCATCAAATTTGCCCGCAGACGCTAAAACAGTACAGGGACACCCAAAAGGCTCTAGATAATCAAGATTCGGCTTACGATTCTTGAGTAATTCATAACATGTCTTCCCAAGACGTTTAACAGTAAGCACTCGATTAAGCACGTAACATGCGGTGTTGACAGCTTTCGTCCAGAAAGGAGGGGCAATTGAGCATCAGCCAACATCGTTCGTGCTGCTGAATTCATGTCTAGCATATACAAATTCGAAAATCGCGGTGCTCGCATTACCACATATTCATCTGGAATCTTGAACTCAGGTTTCATATCACACATTCACTCCCCGTGAAAGCAGTTGTGAATTACTTGTCACAAATCTGGGAGACGCTTAGAAGATTATACTCCAATTCTTGAACATATTCAACCTTCTCGAATGTGACAGCACCATTTGAAAGTTTACCAATTCCGGTGACTTGACCTCCCTTGTTTCCAGCAAATGTTACTTTACCTCCATCGAAGTACTTCACATCATGCAACAAAGAGATATCACCAGTCATGTGTCGAGATGCTCCGCTATCAACAACCCAAATGTTATTCATCAGTTGTCGCGAAGATCCCTGTATAAATAAAAACAGAAGATTAGTTTCGGGACGAACCCAAGCTTGAAGCTTTGGGACGACCATCATCTTGAACAAAGTCAGCACCAGCCATGGACGAACCCTTAGGTTTCCATGCTTCATTTAAAGAACCCGTGGAGCTAGCAGCATAATTTTTCAAAATTGATTTAATGTTTGAAAATTCACTTTCTGATTTCTTGTCATTTTTATGAAATTCTGATGATTTATTATTAAAGTGAACTCTGCCTTGCTCATACACAAATCTGACTTTCTTCTTTGTATCAGTTTGATAACCTTCAGACATATCATCAGATTTTTCTGCGTCAGATTTGCCAGATTTTGGCTTCTTTAATGGACAAGTCCGATATGTATGACCACGAGCTTTGCACTTAAAACATTTTCGTTTATCAACTACAACTTTTTCGCTCGTGTCATCATCCACTTCGGACTCAACAACATGTGTTTGGGGCTTGGGTTTCAAACCCTTTCGATTAGGCACATAACGATTTCCAAACACATCATTATGTCCTGACTCATATCCTGAAACATTTTCTGAAAAATCATCACAATACCCAAAATGCCCTCTAACATATGAATTTTCAGAAAAAGGATGATCCTTGCAATTCTGAAATCTGTTTCTTCTCCCACCAAACCTAGGAACAAACTCATTCTGACCTCCATAATCAACCCATTTTGGACCCCTACCAAACACAGATTGATTTGGTCCACAACCAAACTCATCATAAAAACCTTCGTCATTGTAAAATTGTGACTTTTTGACATACGGACTCGATTTTCTGAAATTTGGTTGCCTTTGATTATAAAAACCTCCTAGTGGTGATTGAAAGGTTGATTTTGATAATTTCTTATTTAAAGACTTTTGAGCAGAATTTTTCACTCCGTTAACCAACCCCGAATCAGATTCAGAATTAAGTGTGTCCATTACATTAACACTGCCATTATCCCCCTTAATGGGCACACTTCTCATCTTGGGATCATAAGCATGATCATATCTACCAGAAAAGATTTGATCAATTAAATTGGGATTGACCATATCCAAAGGAAAATCTTTATCGCTATAAATCTTATCAAATCCTTTTAAGCGATAGGTCACCCATTGTTCAGAATTGTTAAAGTTGGTTTTCAAAGTGGGATTGTTAGCCTTGGCTTTTGCAGGTTTTGAATTTTTAGAAGAAGATCCTTTTTCAAAAGATTTTGAATTTGCCAAAGGCTCAAATCCGACTCCACCATATTTAACTTTCTTACCTTCAACAGACTTGCTCCGAGCAATCTGTTTTTGTTCAAACACACTCAATTTCGTAAGCTCAGATTTAATCGTTGAAAAATCATGTTTTGAAATCAAATCTTTGTGATCTGGCTTAGAAACTTTAGAATGAGTGGTTTTGGAACATTCAACATCTGTTTCAGAGACTAAATCATCAACTTTATCAAAATCTGAGACATCGTAAAAAAGTTCATCAACCGTCGAATCCAAAATAGCTTTTACGGTTGAAATTTTGTCAGACTCTGAATTAGCTGAGTGATGATTGTTTTGCTTGGCATGAGAAGGAACATCCAGTTTCTCTTTAGAAGGACCATTTGTGATAATGACCGGAGGCGGAACTTGGCTTAGTTTACCAGAAACATTTTCCTTCTCATTTTTATAAAGAAAATTGGCAAAGGAAGATGAAACTTGAACAGAATCCAGTTTTTGTTTTAATTCAAAAATTTCAATTTTTAGATCTGCAACAAATTTTTGACTGGCAGCACAATCCTTTTGAACGGACTCAATCAGTTCAGACTGAGTTGAAAAATCAAATTTTTGTAATCGTAACTGCTCATGAACGGACAATAGCTCCTTGGTGGTTCCCTCCCATCGTTTCTTGTATATATTCTTATCTGCTTTTGCTACTGACAAAAGATCATTAAGTTTTGTCTTCTCATCTAAGAGCGTACTCTTAGCAGTAGCAAAATCATCACAAGATTTGCACATTAAAGGATACGAAACGACCTTCGAAGTATCGGCCATTAGAGCCACAGATTCTGTGAGATTGCTTCTTTTCAATGTGCCGATCTCATGTTTCAAACTTGTGTTCTCATCTGATAGTTTCTGCATTTCTTTCTGAAGTACAAGCATCCTGTCAGCAATTTTGACAGCGTTTTGCTGAGCTTTCTCATATCGCTCCTTCAGTGGAAGACTCTTTTGATACAAGTTTTCAAAATCATTTGTTATGTCAAGCGTTTCAGCTTTTGCTGCTTCACATTCACGAATCAACGCTTCCTTCTCCTCAGTTAGAAGTTGAACTTGTTTTTCTAACAAGAGAACAGCATCTGACTTGACCTTCTCAGACAAACCAGCCATGAAAGCAAACTTATTTTCAGAAATAGATTGATGATCATTTCTTGAATCCGGAACTCCTGCTTCATCATTGACTCCAACAAAACCTTCACCAATCGCTTCACCATGATCTTCACTTTCATTTTCAGTGGATTCCGTCATAGTATCTTCATCCTGCACATGTGTCACAATCAGTGCAGATGAATCAGCGAACTGATTACCCCAATTATAAGTTTTATCTACTTGAGATACAAGAGCTTTTGTGGGTTCAGTATTAGATTTAGAGTTAGAAGAACTCCCTGAACTTGATGTGTTGTTGGATCCAGAAGCAGTTGATTTGGGAACAAATTTATGATATTCCTGCTTTTTCGGTTGAGAGCATTCTCGAGCGAAGTGTCAAAAATTAGAACAGTTATAACACCTCACTTTCGACTTGTCAAAACCAATTCTGCCACCAGAATTCAGGTCTTTTCTACCCGTCTTTTTCAAGAATCTCTTTACCCTTCTAGCCAGCATGGCAAATTGCTAATTTATATCCATTAGCTCCAAATCATCAGCATCCACCTCATCATAATCTTCTTCCGTCAATTCAGCATTGCTAACATTTCCAGTTATAAGTCCATAATAAGATGACACTAAAGCAGAAACAAGGGCCATATAATCTTCAGTTGTTGAAACAGACATAGCCATCTTTCCCGTGTTCACCAAATTACTTGCTGAAATTGATGTGCTACTCCCTCCAGAATTGTAATTGTAATCACCATTATGTGAACCCATTCCAGTTCCTGAATTTGAAACATGTCCAGGTAGACTTCCAGCTACGAACGTCGTTGCTGGTGCAGAACTTGTTATTTTTGCCGACTTACCTGAAATTGTTGCTGCATTTGATCCGTAATAAACATCAGGATTCTGAACTGCTGCTGGAGTAGTATTCACATTTTTCATTTCCAAGTCTCTAGCTTGCAATTTTCCTGACAGTTTCACAAATGTCAACTCAGAATAATCCTTATCATTCATGATCATCAGCACATAAGATTCCCATTTTGATGGCAGACCTTCTAGCAATTTTTCCTTAAGCTCTTCATCATCTTTCTTGATTTGGACATTATCCATTTCAGACAACAAGTGACAATATCTTGAGATTAACTCTGGAACGCCCTCACCATCAAAATGTTTGAAGTTGTCAAACTCCTTGTTTAGTACTTTCTTTTTACTTTTCTTGTACTGTTCGTTGCCTTCACACCTTTCTTTCAGCGTCGACCATAATTCATGAGAATGTTTGCAGCTTTTAAATTGGTGAAGCAACTCTTTAGGTAAAGCTTGAGTTATTAAACCATATGCTTTTTGCTCTCTAACAAAATCAGCCTTTTGTGTAAGATCCAGATTCCTTTGCATAATAGGAACATTGTTTACGCCAACCGGATACACGTATGGTGCATCCATAGCAATCCATAAGTCTGGATCCGTTGTACCGATATACGCTTCGAATCTTTTCTTCCAATTAGCATAATTCTCAAACTTAAGAAGCTTGGGAACTTTCTGAGTCGTCCCGATTTCATTGTCGTAATTTAGTAAGGTTTGCATCTGCGATTGAATTGCAGCAAACGCGTTATAATCCGACATTTTTGAAAATTTTCAAAATTCTGATATGTCCGAACTTGCTCCGAACTCGTTTCAGACTCTGAATGTGCTCCAAACTATCACCGAACTCAAGAACAAAGTCCGAACATTCTCCGAACTTACACCGAACTCAAATCTCACCGATCTCTCTCCGATCTTAGTCCGAACTCTCCCCGAGACTGAATTCTCACCGAAAGACCACCGAACTCTCACCGAACGAAGAAACTGACCGAACTTCACTCCGAACTCGAAACTCGGAGCGGTTGCGCCGAACTGCAGGTTCGGCCGAACGAGAATATTTCGGAAATTTTTAGATCTCACCAGAAAACACACTTAAACGAGCTCAGAACACTCAAATGACCAGAAATGAACAAAAACAAGGAATTGTGACGTGAAAAATGACGTTTTTGACGTAATTTTTCAGAGATAAACTTGAAAAAGAACTTCGAAAAACAAGCAATTGTGACGTGAAAAATGACGTTTTTGACGTAATTTTTCAGAGATAAACTTGAAAAAGAACTTCGAAAAACACGAATTGCACCAAGTCGAACCAAACGATACCAGAAAGCTCTGATACCACTTGAAAACGCCTGAGCATGGGATCGGTCTAGTTCGATAACAATCGTGTATACGAGAATGTAAACAAAACAGTGTAAATAACTCAATCTCTCATTAATACTTTGATTACAAGAGACTCAGAGTACAAACACACACTCTCACACAGAAGTTTGCTCAAATCTCAAAAACTAGTTACAAAGACACGCACAAAACTATATATAGACCTACGGATGTCCGAACTCCCAAGCTTGTTCGAACTTGAGGTTCGGCCAAGGCTCGGCCAAGGTTCGGCCGGAGTTCGGCCACCAGAACATAAGTTGAAGTCTTCGTGTCTTTGTAGCTTTGTCTGATCCAGCTCATTGCCATATCGTGTATCAATAAATCTCCCTCTCAACACATTGATCTGGAAAGACACTGGACAGAAACTTACAATGAATTACAAAGACGAAACTATTTATACTCGTGTAATTCTATCTGAACCTGTACACTCCAAACCCTGTCCGAACTCCATCCGAACTTGGAGTTCGTCTAAGGTTCGGATGACCCCGAACCTTGAGTTCGGCTGGGGTTCGGACCCTAGTTCATGTCTCAGTCAACTCAGTCTGTTTGAAAATTCGAACAATAACGGGCACACAAGGTTCATGTATCAACACGTTTCAATTGGATGAACAGATACTGCACATGCCAAGGAGAAGTTTGTTAGTGCATATACGGTTCGTCATGGGAAGTATTTGAACAAGACTAAGTTACAAGGATGTTGCTGCACGAACTGAGTCCGAACTGGCACGAACTAGTGTCATCCGAACTAACAGTTCGGATGGGTCCCGATCAGGCGAACTGGCAGTTTCCCGGGGTTTGTTCAGCTGGTTATATATAGACGTTTTAGCTTTATAATTAATATTAGTTGAGAGAGAACTAAGTGTTAAGTGTGTGTTTCTACAGTGTATTCTTTGAGTGATTCTAGATTCTATGTTGAGTCTTTGTTGATCAATAAAACAATCATTTAATTACGTTTCTCATCCAAGATAGCTAGAGTGGACGATCCTACGCTCACGTATTTTCAAAAAAAAAACTAAAAAATCCGATCTTTAGCATGTTCATAATCTGAGATCTACAAAGAAAAGAGAAGAAAATCAAGCCTCTAGATGAATTTGACAACCAAGAATGTGTAGATCTCCAATTTTTGCATCCAAAAGCTTGAATCTTGACTCCCAAATCTTCCTCTCAAGATCCAGATCTTGTATGATTTTTTTACGGTTTATTTGAGATGACAAACTACGAAAACGACGGCTGGAATGATTTAAATACAGGGATTTTAGGGCTGAAATGCGATTAGGTTGGTTCAGGGAAGTTGCTGATAAAACTGGTTCTGCTGCCAAATAATATAAATGAGTGCTGAACTAGAATAAAAAAAAGCAGCAGCTGCTGCTCTGGTGGTAAGGATCTCACTGGGGGAATTAGAAGTCACTGGTTCGATTCCTGTGACCTCTGATTTTTTTAATAAAAGTGTTGGGTACCTCCGACCTTTTTAATAAAATCTCTGTGTAGCAGCTGGGCTGGCTGCTTCTCTTGGGCTTCTGCACGCTGGGCCGAGGAATAGAGGGACTGGGCTGCGTTGCTAAACTGGGCCGTTGATCCATGATGGGTTGCTGTTTGTATTATTTTTTTCTTTTTTCTTTTTATCTTTTTTTTTATCTTTTTTGCTTTTTTTAATCTTTTTTTTCTTTTGACCATAATTTCTTCATCCGAGCTCTAAATCCGCTTTCGTAAGTTTATGTTTTTCTTCTAAATTCACCACGAATCCACCAAACCACCTAAAATTTAGATATTAAACAATTAAGCACAAAATTTGATATTTTAATATTTAAAAAGCATTTAAATAAGGGAATTGGATTATTTAAATTATATACATGATACTACGCATCAAATATCCCCACACTTAAACTTTTTTCATCCCGAAAAAGTCCGCAATGAGATCATAACCGGAGAATTTACCTTTTTATTTTATTCTTAGCTAGATACTCACACGCTAAGTGCAATTACCGGTATTTCGGTTCGACTAAACCCACCCGCAAATAACTGAAGCCCCTGAACCTACTTTATTCATTTTAACTTTTTAATTATGGGTCACAAACTATCAGCTTCGTAGCTCGGCCTAATCCCACCTCAATGCGTGAATCGACATGGGTCAAACCAAATCAGGTTTTTCCCTCCAAAATTGATAAAAACTTTTATGATTTGAAAATTATGAAATGGATTGGCGGGTGAATTTTGAGCTTGAATTAAAATTACTTATTCCTAGACTAGGTTGAATCTCAGCCCATGGATACATCCGCCAAGTCGTGATCCCGACGGGAAGTACGTAGGCCTCGATCCTCACACACAAAACCAACCTTACCCCCAATAGTTCATCTCCGGGGTCATTATCTGTAAGGAATATCACTTTGGAGATTTTTCCTTAAGCTCTTCATCATCTTTCTTGATTTAGACATTATCCATTTCAGACAACAAGTGACAATATCTTGAGATTAACTCTGGAACACCCTCACCATCAAAATGTTTGAAGTTGTCAAACTCCTTGTTTAGTACTTTCTTTTTACTTTTCTTGTACTGTTCGTTGCCTTCACACCTTTCTTTCAGCGTCGACCATAATTCATGAGAATGTTTGCAGCTTTTAAATTGGTGAAGCAACTCTTTAGGTAAAGCTTGAGTTATTAAACCATATGCTTTTTGCTCTCTAACAAAATCAGCCTTTTGTGTAAGATCCAGATTCCTTTGCATAATAGGAACATTGTTTACGCCAACCGGATACACGTATGGTGCATCCATAGCAATCCATAAGTCTGGATCCGTTGTACCGATATACGCTTCGAATCTTTTCTTCCAATTAGCATAATTCTCAAACTTAAGAAGCTTGGGAACTTTCTGAGTCGTCCCGATTTCATTGTCGTAATTTAGTAAGGTTTGCATCTGCGATTGAATTGCAGCAAACGCGTTATAATCCGACATTTTTGAAAATTTTCAAAATTCTGATATGTCCGAACTTGCTCCGAACTCGTTTCAGACTCTGAATGTGCTCCAAACTATCACCGAACTCAAGAACAAAGTCCGAACATTCTCCGAACTTACACCGAACTCAAATCTCACCGATCTCTCTCCGATCTTAGTCCGAACTCTCCCCGAGACTGAATTCTCACCGAAAGACCACCGAACTCTCACCGAACGAAGAAACTGACCGAACTTCACTCCGAACTCGAAACTCGGAGCGGTTGCGCCGAACTGCAGGTTCGGCCGAACGAGAATATTTCGGAAATTTTTAGATCTCACCAGAAAACACACTTAAACGAGCTCAGAACACTCAAATGACCAGAAATGAACAAAAACAAGGAATTGTGACGTGAAAAATGACGTTTTTTACGTAATTTTTCAGAGATAAACTTGAAAAAGAACTTCGAAAAACAAGCAATTGTGACGTGAAAAATGACGTTTTTGACGTAATTTTTCAAAGATAAACTTGAAAAAGAACTTCGAAAAACACGAATTGCACCAAGTCAAACCAAACGATACCAGAAAGCTCTGATACCACTTGAAAGCGCCTGAGCATGGGATCGGTCTAGTTCGATAACAATCGTGTATACGAGAATGTAAACAAAACAGTGTAAATAACTCAATCTCTCATTAATACTTTGATTACAAGAGACTCAGAGTACAAACACACACTCTCACACAGAAGTTTGCTCAAATCTCAAAAACTAGTTACAAAGACACGCACAAAACTATATATAGACCTACGGATGTCCGAACTCCCAAGCTTGTTCGAACTTGAGGTTCGGCCAAGGCTCGGCCAAGGTTCGGCCGGAGTTCGGCCACCAGAACATAAGTTGAAGTCTTCGTGTCTTTGTAGCTTTGTCTGATCCAGCTCATTGCCATATCGTGTATCAATAAATCTCCCTCTCAACACATTGATCTGGAAAGACACTGGACAGAAACTTACAATGAATTACAAAGACGAAACTATTTATACTCGTGTAATTCTATCTGAACCTGTACACTCCAAACCCTGTCCGAACTCCATCCGAACTTGGAGTTCGTCTAAGGTTCGGATGACCCCGAACCTTGAGTTCGGCTGGGGTTCGGACCCTAGTTCATGTCTCAGTCAACTCAGTCTGTTTGAAAATTCGAACAATAACGGGCACACAAGGTTCATGTATCAACACGTTTCAATTGGATGAACAGATACTGCACATGCCAAGGAGAAGTTTGTTAGTGCATATACGGTTCGTCATGGGAAGTATTTGAACAAGACTAAGTTACAAGGATGTTGCTGCACGAACTGAGTCCGAACTGGCACGAACTAGTGTCATCCGAACTAACAGTTCGGATGGGTCCCGATCAGGCGAACTGGCAGTTTCCCGGGGTTTGTTCAGCTGGTTATATATAGACGTTTTAGCTTTATAATTAATATTAGTTGAGAGAGAACTAAGTGTTAAGTGTGTGTTTCTACAGTGTATTCTTTGAGTGATTCTAGATTCTATGTTGAGTCTTTGTTGATCAATAAAACAATCATTTAATTACGTTTCTCATCCAAGATAGCTAGAGTGGACGATCCTACGCTCACGTATTTTCAAAAAAAAAACTAAAAAATCCGATCTTTAGCATGTTCATAATCTGAGATCTACAAAGAAAAGAGAAGAAAATCAAGCCTCTAGATGAATTTGACAACCAAGAATGTGTAGATCTCCAATTTTTGCATCCAAAAGCTTGAATCTTGACTCCCAAATCTTCCTCTCAAGATCCAGATCTTGTATGATTTTTTTACGGTTTATTTGAGATGACAAACTACGAAAACGACGGCTGAAATGATTTAAATACAGGGATTTTAGGGCTGAAATGCGATTAGGTTGGTTCAGGGAAGTTGCTGATAAAACTGGTTCTGCTGCCAAATAATATAAATGAGTGCTGAACTAGAATAAAAAAAAGCAGCAGCTGCTGCTCTGGTGGTAAGGATCTCACTGGGGGAATTAGAAGTCACTGGTTCGATTCCTGTGACCTCTGATTTTTTTAATAAAAGTGTTGGGTACCTCCGACCTTTTTAATAAAATCTCTGTGTAGCAGCTGGGCTGGCTGCTTCTCTTGGGCTTCTGCACGCTGGGCCGAGGAATAGAGGGACTGGGCTGCGTTGCTAAACTGGGCCGTTGATCCATGATGGGTTGCTGTTTGTATTATTTTTTTCTTTTTTCTTTTTATCTTTTTTTTATCTTTTTTTGCTTTTTTTAATCTTTTTTTCTTTTGACCATAACTTCTTCATCCGAGCTCTAAATCCGCTTTCGTAAGTTTATGTTTTTCTTCTAAATTCACCACGAATCCACCAAACCACCTAAAATTTAGATATTAAACAATTAAGCACAAAATTTGATATTTTAATATTTAACAAGCATTTAAATAAAGGAATTGGATTATTTAAATTATATACATGATACTACGCATCAAATATCCCACACTTAAACTTTTTTCATCCCGAAAAAGTCCGCAATGAGATCATAACCGGAGAATTTACCTTTTTATTTTATTCTTAGCTAGATACTCACACGCTAAGTGCAATTACCGGTATTTCGGTTCGACTAAACCCACCCGCAAATAACTGAAGCCCCTGAACCTACTTTATTCATTTTAACTTTTTAATTATGGGTCACAAACTATCAGCTTCGTAGCTCGGCCTAATCCCACCTCAATGCGTGAATCGACATGGGTCAAACCAAATCAGGTTTTTCCCTCCAAAATTGATAAAAACTTTTATGATTTGAAAATTATGAAATGTAGTGGCGGGTGAATTTTGAGCTTGAATTAAAATTACTTATTCCTAGACTAGGTTGAATCTCAGCCCATGGATACATCCGCCAAGTCGTGATCCCGACGGGAAGTACGTAGGCCTCGATCCTCACACACAAAACCAACCTTACCCCCAATAGTTCATCTCCAGGGTCATTATCTGTAAGGAATATCACTTTGGAGATTTCCGGCTGAAAGCCAATTATGAGTTGTTCAGGCTGAAGTTGAAGTTCGAGCGAAAGTCTCAAGTTCTAGCATAACAGGCAGTTCAACCAGAAGAAGCAAATATTGTCCTATAGTGAATATTCCAGATGAACTCGATTATATACCAGATAATGAGTTCAAGCGGACTTTTCCGGAGAAGTCTTTTCAGCCGTCCAATCCTGCAAAAGCTTCTTGGTTGCTTCTAAATCTATCAAAGCCACTCACCCAAAGTAGAATGTTGTTGATCACCCGCAAGATATCCCATCTATCGAAGATTATTCTTGTGGTAGTTGTATTTGACTTTTTATTTAACGATTTAGATTAAATCGTTTGAGATCAATGGTTGTCATTGATCTCATCTGCACTATATATAGCTTAGTTAGCTCTTTGTTACACACGGTTCTCGATAAACTTGTAATAGTGTAACTTTGAGTTAATGCAAATAGTGCCGAGTATTTTATACATCGTCGTTACTATCTTCATGCAATCAAACACTTACATTGTACAAGAGAACTAAAATCAGCTTAAGTAAAGTGGAACATAACTTCATTCCGCAAGATTATATTTACAAGTAGAGGGTTTTTTGTTAAGCTAAAATCTAATTAACACTGATCCTACAAGTGGTATCAGAGCTTTGGCTCCCACTGTGAAGACTTCTAGTGCCTTAAAGTTGATACTCAACTTGTTTACTTTACAAGCTTCATTGTTTCTGTTTTTCAAAAGTTTTTCAAAATGAGTGAACTCAGTTTAGGATCTTCAAACGGCAGCGCTAACAAACCACAAATGTTCACTTCTGATGACTTTGGTACCTAGAAACTCAGGATGGAAGGCTTTGTTAGGATATTAGATCGCCGTATAAAGAAGTCCCTAACTGAGGGTCCCTACACTCCCACTATTCCATCAGCTGATGATGCTGAAGTCAGAATACCAAAACCTTTAGATAAATACGTAGAATTTGACTATGCTGATCTTGAATTTGACTACAAAGCATAATGGACTCTACAGGTTGCACTTCCTAACTCCATCTTGAGTAGGTTTAAGGGATATAAAACTGCACATAGCCTGTGGAATGCTTTGAGTGAAATGTATGAAGGAACCAGTGAAGTTAAGGAAAACAAGAAAGATGTTTTGAAACAAAAATATGAAAACTTTACTTATAAGTCTGGTTAATCTATGACTAACCAGTGCCTGAGATTTGTTTCTTTACTTGATGAACTGCAAAAAGTAGATGTAAAACTAGATCAAGTTGATGTAAACAGAAAGTTTCTACATTCTCTGCCTTCTATGTGGATAATTTATACTGTTAGCATCAGAGAATGTAAAAATCTGAAAAATATGAAGCTTAGTGAACTTCATGGTGTACTTAGTGCCTATGAAATGGAACTAAATCTTAAGCAAAACTAACTTTCTGAATCAACTCAGTTGTTCTCAACTGCTCTAGTGACTATTGATTTTCATAACCAAAGATCTTCAAACTCATCTTCTTATCAGTCACCTATAATCAGCTTCCCTGAGACAACAAGGTGTCAAGAGAGTTTTTCAAACTTGTTTGACAACTCTCATAATGCTCATGTAGCAACTGACTCATACCAAGGCTTCATTCGTGAAGACGTAGAGTGTATAGGTGCTGATGACTTAGAAGAAATGGATATATTAACCCAACTTGCTATGGTGTTTGTCAGAGCCTAAAGATTTTACAAAAAAACAGGTAGAACCTTCAATGGAGAAAAAGGTGATCACATTGGCTTAGACAAAAGCAAGGTGAAATGTTACAACGGTCACCAACTTGGACACTTTGCAAGAGAGTGCTCACAACCAAGAAGAGAAGGACAGCACCAAGGTTATGTTCAAATAAAGAATCATGGTGGAAACAACCACAACAACTCTGCTCACATTTCGGGTCATCAACCTAATCCACCAAAACCAACCGGAAGTCAAAACCATCAAAATGTTGTTGCTGTTGTAGCAAATCAAACTGAATGTGTTGAATGGGAAGACTTCATAGCTGAGTTTGAGCCTATTAATCATGCTTTGATGGCCAAACAAGACTCTACTTTAGAACAGGTAAATCCTATTCCTGAAAAGGTTTTAGAGAACTTATGCAGCCCTGCATGCATTGAACAAGTGGCAAAGTAAATTACAACGCTGGTCTGATTGATGAAGTTTTAAATCTGAATGAGCTAAAGGAATGTTTTAGAAAAACTAAGTCATCTTGCATTGCTAAAATTGAAAGTTTAAAAAAAGAATTTGAAAAGTTAAAACAAACCAACTCAACTCTGGAAACACAGCTTGATGATTTACTGTCTAAACTTGAAAGGTCAAGAAAGGAAACCAAAGATGCTAAGGCTGGGGTTGAAATTCTTGAAATCAAACTAAAAGATGTTGTGTTCACTTGTGACAAGTTTCAAACTGCAAACAAAATGGCTAAAAAGTTATGGTTGGGAGGGATGTATGGTAAAGCTGGTGTTGGTTACAACAGTGTTGAACCACCCATTGAGTACTCACCTGTAATTGAACCAATTGAAGCTTTGAAAACATATTGCAAAGTCAGTCTCACTGTTAATGACACCTCAGTTATGTTCTGAAAAACCTGTTGAATCAAAGAAACCTGAAGTCACTGATGCAAGCACATCTGCATCAGCTGACCAATCAAGGATTTTAAAACCATCAATTGCTGTACCACCCCCAACTGTTTTAGAACCGAAAGATTCAAAAGTTAGAGGTAAACAACCTGAACAGCCAAAAGGAAGTCAAACTCAAAGATTTGGTCAACTTACCTATAAACAAGTAACCAAGAGTGAGTCCCCCAGGAAAAGTGAGTCTCATGAAACCAGAGTTCTTGAATGTATGTTCTATGGTGAACAAGGACACTTAGCTGCCATGTGTCAATTCAATCCTTTGAGTAAAGTTAAACCCCTTTTAAAACCAAAATCTGTTCAAAAACCAAAAGTTGACTTTCAAAAGTAATTCACAGGTAGAACTTCACCTGTGAGAAGTCAAACGATGAAATATATTAGGTCTGAATCTAAAAGGGTTTTAATTGGAAATGAAAGAAATAGGATGTTTACTGTTTTGAAACAAAATCAATTCCCAGCTGAAGATCAAGCGGAACAAATTTCCGCTCGAACTCAAGTTCAACCGGAAAACAGATATCAACCCAGATCAGCCACTGCTCCCAAGTAGAGAACAAATGTACATTTTGCTGATGGATTTGAACATTTTGAAGCTCAAGGAAGACGAAACCCCTTAAGAGGAAAGACCACCTCTAGAGAACTAGGTTAGTCAACCAAACTCACAATTCAACCAGTGAAATGCCTAAGAAAGTGACCAAAAAATAAACAAAATCCAGGGAATACAGGGAAAGAAAAATTGCTGAAAGAAAAAAAAAAGTAATACTAAAAGATTTTGTCAAACAAGCACTCAATATGAGAACTTGAACTTTGATAATGATGATCTGCTCACTAAAGCTCCAGTGTTAAATACTCTAGTACTCAAAGAGTACAAGTATAATGATGCTTATGGTAGACCCAAGACCACTTAGGCTTGGGTCCCCTATAGAAATAGATCAATTCTGATATGTGCAGGTGTAGAATAAAGGCCAACATAGCCTATGGGTAGTAGACAATGGATGCACTTGCCATATGACAGGGAATAAGCACATACTGGAAAACACAAAAAGAATCAATGGAGGACCAGTTGCCTTTGGAAGCACAAAAACCCATATCTCAGCATAAGGAGATGTGAGTAATGGACTGGTAAGCTTTGATAGAGTCAATTTTGTTGATACATTAAATTTTAATCTTTTTAGTGTCTCATAGATGTGTGACAAGAATTTAAATTTGATATTTAATGAGAGAGAGAGAGGCCATAGTTCTCAAACCTGGTGTTAAAATTCCTAATGAGCTAATCATGCTTAAAGCACCCAGGAGAAATGGAATATACATCTTGGATATGTCAATTGTTGCACCCTCATGTGGCACTGCTTGCTTCATATCCAAAGCGTCAAGTGATGAGTCTGATTTGTGGCATAGGAGGTTAGGGCATATAAACTACAAGAACATGAACCGAATTGTTAATCTTGGCTTGGTTAAGGGTCTTCCTAACAAGCAGTTTACATGTTCTGAACACTGTGTACCTTGTCTCAAGGGCAAGCAAGACAGAACCTCCTTTAAGCCAAAAGTTTAGTCTTCTATCTCACAACGTCTTGAGCTACTCCACATGGATCTTTTTGGTCTAACCAGAGTATTGAGTGTAGGGAAAAGGTCATACTGCTTTGTTATAATTGATGATTTTTCTAGGTACACTTGGATTTTCTTTCTTAAAACAAAAGATGAAACTGCTGAATTGTTGAAAACTCTTGTGACAAATTTAGAAAACCAATCCAATCCTAAAGTTAAAACAATCAGATGTGATAATGGCACTGAATTTAAAAACCATGTTATGAATTCATTTTGTGAAGAAAATGGAATTGTTAGACAATTTAGTGCTCCTAGAACTCCACAACAGAATGGTGTTGGTGAAAGGAGGAATAGGACACTAACTGAAGCTTCTAGGTTAATGTTAGCAGACTCTAAACTCCCAGTGATATTTTGGGCAGAAGCAGTGAACACTGCCTGTTATGTCAAAAACAGGATTTTGATTATCAAAGGCAAGAACAAGACACCCTATGAGCTTTGGAGAAAAAGAAAGCCCAATATCTATTTCTTTAAACCATTTAGTTGTCTCGTCACAATATTGATAACCAATGAGCTATTGCCCAAATTTGCAGAGAAGGCAGATGATGGATATTTTGTTTGATATTCTGGTGTGTCTAAGGCATTGGTGTGTCTAAGGCATACAGGGTATACAACAAGAGAACCAAAATTATTGAAGAAACAATAATTGTGTCTTTTAATGAAAAATCTTCCAACAATTTTGAATCTCAGCCTAGTTGGTTATTTGATATTGATGCACTAACTACTGCTTTCAACATAACTGTTGAGAAGCCTGTGAGTTCTTCAATGGAGGAACAGAATCATTACAGGTCAGCTGATTAACATTGGAAGAGAGACCATGCTGAAATTAACAAGAAGCCAATCTTCTTCTCTACAACGAGCATCAAACCTATCTTGCCAGGAAATGGAAACAAACCGTCTGAAATAATTCAAATTGACACTGAAGCAGTTCCGGTTGAAGTTCAACCGAAAAACACTATTTCAGAAACTGTCGAGAACACTAATTCAAGGTGGTCAAATGAACCTGAATATTCAAATGATGCTACATCAAATGAACTTAATATTGAGCATCTGACTCACAATTCAGAAAAACACTATTTCAGAAACTATTTCAAATGAACCTGAATATTCAAATGATGCTACATCAAACAAACCTGTTTCTCCGGATCAAGTTCAACCGAAAAACACTATTTCAGAAACTGTCGAGAACACTAATTCAAGGTGGTCAAATGAACCTGAATATTCAAATGATGCTACATCAAATGAACTTAATATTGAGCATCTGACTCACAATTCAGAAACCGGTTCTCAAGAAACAGTTGAAGTTTCAGATCTTGTGTCACACATTGGTGATGTTGAGCTTGACCACATACTTCCTCGGCTCAATATACCCATAAATGGAAGAATCCACGAATTCCCTATGCTTCAAGACAGAAGAATCAACAAGCATCATCCATTGGAAAATGTTATTAGAGATGTGTCAGCACCAGTGTTGACAAGAAGTAAATTTGCTGATGCAAACATCTGTTTGCATGCTGCATTTTTGTCTCAAGAAGTACCCAACAAGGTAGTTGATGCCTTGAAAGATAAAAGTTGGATAGAGGAAATGCAAGAAGACTTATTTCAAATCAATAAGCCATAAAGTTTGGGAATTAGTAGACCTACCTGATGGAGCAGAACCAATTGGCACTAAGTGGGTGTTCGGAAAATAAGAAAGATGACAGGGGCATTGTAATAAAAAATAAAGCAAGACTTGTTGTTCACGGCTATGTACAAGAAGAGGGCATTGATTATGATGAAGTCTTTGCACCTGTGGCTAGATTGGACGCAATCAGAATTTTTCTAGCCTATGCAGCTTTCAAAGATTTCCTAGTATTTCAGATGGATGTCAAAAGTGCCTTCATGTATGGCCCGCTGGAACAAGAAGAGTATGTTAATCAACCTCCTGGCTTTGAAGACCCTCACCATCCAAACAGGGTGTGCAAGCTGATTAAAGCTTTGTATGGTCTCAAACAAGCTCCTAGAACTTGCTATGAAACTCTTTCAAACTATCTTCTAGAGAATGGCTACAGGAGAGGAGCATTGACAAAACACTTTTTGTCAAGTGTGTTGTTAAGGATATGTTGATGGTACAAATTTATGTGGATGATATAATTTTTGGTTCATTTAATATTGTATTGTGCAATGAGTTTGAAACTTTGATGCAGTCAAAATTCGAAATGAGTTCCATGGGAGAATTAACATTCTTCTTGGGATTACAAGTGAAGCAAACTGCAGCTGGGATTTTTCTGAACCAGTCAAAGTACATATAAGATATGCTGAAGAGATTTGACATACAGGCATCTTCAAATGCAAAAGCTCCTATCTCCACTTCCCACAAGTTAATCAGTGACTTAAGTGGCAAACCAGTGGATGTACTTATGTACAGGGCGATGATAGGATCACTGATGTATCTTACTGCAAGTAGACCTGACATCATGTTCAGCGCTTTCTTATGTGCAAGATATCAGTCCTCACCAAACGACTCTCACATGCTGGCTGTTAAGAGAATTTTCAAATATTTGAAGGGTTAGCCAAAACTGGGTTTGTGGTATCCTAAAAATTCCGACTTCTCCTTTAGAGCATTCACTGACAGTGACTATGGAGGATGTGGTATAGACAAGAAATCACATCAGGAAGATGTCAATTTTTGGGTGAAAGACTTGTCTCTTGGCAGTGCAAGAAGCAAACCTGTGTTTCTACATCAACTGTTGAGGCTGAATGCATTGCTGCCTCAAGCTGTTGTAGTCAAGTCCTTTGGATCCAAAATCAGATGCTTGATTATGGAATCACCTTTATGGAAACTCCAGTTTTTGCAGACAAGAATAGTGCCATCTCCATCATCAACAATCCAGTCAAGCACTCCAAAACAAAGCACACTGATATCAGGTATCACTTTATTAGAGATTGTGCAGAAAAGAACTTGATTAAGTTATTCAAAGTTCACATTGATCATCAACTGGTGGATTTGTTTACCAAGGCTTTCGATGAGGCAAGATTTTTCTACCTCATCATAGCCATTGGGATGATGAAATTTGATTAACACAAACCTTTTCACAACCTTATTAAAAGCGACCTTTGTGTCTAAGAGCCCGTCTCTTGATACAAAAAGAAAAAGAAAATGAAAATCTTTGTGTTAATTAGAAACCATTCCAGTTCATAGTCGGTAACTACTGTCAAACTATGAAAGTTAACACAAGTATTTTCAAAAATCATGTGTTTTAGATTTCCGCTTCAAGTTCCGGTTCAACCTGTGAGAAAAGTATTTTTGAAAATCTCCGGGTGAACTTCAACCGGAAAAATGCTTTGTAACCTACATGGAAAAAGTTTTTGAAAACAATTCTTCCAAGAGAAAAAATTATCCGCTTGAAGTTCAAACGAAAGAAATTTAGTCTTTAAAATAAAGGATAAAATGGGTTTCGCTTGGAACTTCCGGGTCAACAAGTCAAAGTTACTTTCTATTTAATTACACCAAAAGGCACAACTTTTTAAGCGGATACACAATAAATTACCTATTAAGTTTTTAACCATTAAATATCTGAGGTTTCAGTAAATATCCTTCTGGATGATGACATGCTTTAACGTGTTGTACCGTATAAACCGCCAAGCATAAGTCACATCAATCACTGAACGGTTGCGTTAAAACCTCTCTCCTCCATGTCACCGATGAAAAAGGTAAAAAAAAAACCTAGTTTACCGTCATTTCCCCATTTCTTACAAACCCCCACTCCCAAATTTCTCTCCAAACTTCTTCATAACTTTCCAAAACCATCAGTTTTTCTCTCGAAACTCAACATTCAATGGCTCCCAAGGCGAGCACAAGTGGCAAGAAGTCTTCCAGTGATTCGAAGTTCCCCGTGGAACACAACCTGGTAGCCTATCTCGAAGCAGCCATTAAACCCAACATTTACAACGGCATGATCGAACTTTTGAAGAACTCCCATCTTCATCACGCGCTGACAGTTGAAATGGTGATATTTGAAGAAATTATAGAGGAATTTTGGTCCCATTCCAGGGTAGTCAAAGATAGCAACGGTGGTGAAGCAATCGTGTCAATAGTTCAGGGCACGACAGTGGAAATAGATGAAGCCAAAGTCAGAAAAGTGTTAAACTGAGGGATGAAAATGGATATGTGTTTATGGATTCCAAGAAGTACCTACCGCTGTTAAGAGAAATTGGATATGGTGGCTCAATGCAAAGCAAGACCATTAAAAAGGGACAACTGCCATACAACTGGAGGTTCCTGGCCCAGACAATTTTGGTGTGTCTCACTCCCAAGAAACGAGGCTTTGATTACTTGCCGCTGAACAGGCTTCGGCATTCTATGCGGTGGTAAAGGGTGAGAACTTTTATTTCTCAAAACTTATTTTTCATGCCCTAAAAGTGAACACAACACCATCATATGTCTACCTTTATCCCAGGTTTTTAACTTGCATTCTCAAAGAAGAATACCCTCAAATTAATTTGGGTGGTTCAATTTTGCACCAAAAGCTACTAAAATAAGAAAACTTACCTAACTTAGCCTTGAATAAGACAGTATTTCTTGGAAGGGATACATACCATCCCCTACCAATTCCAAGGCAGTTTCCCGATGAACCTGCACAAGTTGAGGTTCAAACGGAAACTGTTGCTGCAAATGAGCAACCTGCTCAAGATGACGAGACTACAAACCCCATAGTTCCTGAGCCCACATCTAGACCCACTTCCTCTACTCTAAAAACTTACCATTCCAAAAAGAATAAGTCCACTGCTCATTCTCCCACCACTTCCACTTCCTCATCCGAATCCCCACCTAGGTCTCCTCCACCTATGCCCACCAACCAACCTGAAGCTTCTAGCCCCGCAAAAGGCAAAAAGCCCAAACGGAAGCTAACCAAACTAGGATTATCTCTTAGGATGAATGTTTTTTTGAGGGGGAGTCATTAGACAAGGATGTTCAATCCCCATCCGAAAGGTTTTCACCCCTACATCCCCTATCACCCAGGAGTGACAATGTATTCAATCTTGATCCAAATGAGGATGTTATTAACTCACCAACCTCATTACATGAGAACATTCTGATGGATCTAGACCCTGTTACATTGAGCCCCCACTCTTCACCTGAGGTGAATCTCAGGAGTGATGATGAGATTCACACAGAAAGGTCTGGCTACTGCCCATGAGTCCCCACTGGGCACTGGTGCTAGTAGTAACATCAATAAGACCCAATATGTGGCAATCTTCTCTGAATCAGCACCTACGGGTCCTTCATAGGAACCAAGGGTTGCTGAGACATAAAAGGAGAATCCCAGGTGCCAAGAAGCCATGGGTACCAGGGTTGATCAATCTAGGATTGATAACCTGGTTTCGTCTAAGGATACTGGTAAAAGGCTAGTTGAGGACAGTTATACACTACCCGAATTGACAAATCTGTACAAATCTCTCCAACAACAGGTTGACTCACTCAATGTTACTGTTACATCATTGGTTAAAACTGTTCCTATTCAAGCTGAAGTAGGTCCTTCAAACCCAAACATATCTGAAGCTGATACTGTCAAATTAGGGGAGAAGCTTATCTTAACACCTGCTATAAGGGAGTTTGAAGAACAAGAAAGAATTCCAGCTGAAGTAAGAGCCACTGCTTGTAGATGAGCTGGTGTTCAACCCTTCTCAGTTGAAGACAGTTGGGTGAATGTTAAGAGTAGCCAACTGATAGCTATCTCACCATTTGAATACCCTACCTGAATTAGTTCAATCCTCCATGCTAATTACTGGTGCTCTCCCTGAGCATATAAACATGTTCACAAGGCTGCTGAATGATGTGATATTTCCGGCTGAAAGAGCCTTTGTCAAGCTGAACAGAACACAGCCTCCACCAGCAAAGCAACAGATGAAAATGTTGAAGAAAGTACAGGAACTGCATCTGTAGGAACCATAACCGAAGGAGGAGATGAAAATGTGTTAGGAGAAGGAGAAGGAACAAAGGTAATTGAGTTGGATGATAAAGAACCTGATGTCACCAAACCACAAGTGGTGACTGAAGTTTTTGGAACTAAAATCTATGTGACTGACGCCATCAAATCTGTTTACCGAAGCATTCGACTGAAGAATCCATGTAAATTGATTCAGAGACGCGGGTTGTGATGCTCGAGGCTTGCAGATTGGACCGAAGACCGTTTTCCAGAAAAGTCAACCGTTCGGGTCAACGGTCAACGTAAAAGTCAACGGAAGATTGGTTCGAGCGAGTCAAGCTTCGTATAATTAAATCAAATTTATGTTTATCTGCTTTACTTGTAATTTTGTTCATTTGTTATGTTTTTCTGTTGTTAGTCACCCTCACTATATATATAGTGAGGGTGCCTCATTCATTAGAGGTAGTCTCAAAATGAATGGATGATTTCCTTTAGAATGTTGAGTCTTCCATTCTAGAGAGAGTGAGTCATGGATTTCTAGAGAGAGAGTGTTGTCATGATTTCGTTGTTGTAATCATTCGACTAATGAAATCATTCGACTTGTTCATCATCTTTCTTGTTTATGATTATCTTTCATTCTTCTTCATCTTCATCTTTTTATGGGTTTTTGAATCTGAACCTCGTTCTTGCTCAAGATCAGGATTATTGATGTGAAAATCGTTCCTGACAAATCGTATCAGAGCAGGTAACCGATCAGATTTCATCTCACGATGAATCTGGTCACTCGAATCGGATTTTGAGCTTGAATTGAGTGAAGATGAGAAAACCCACTATTTTGAGACTTTTTCATATTTTTCTTCATTTTTGGATGATTCTGGACAGATTTGATGTTTTGGATGTTAGATCTGGGTCCATTGACTTCATCTAGATGTTATTTCTTCTTCTACATGTTCAAATCTGTGAGAAAATTGAAGATCAGAGCTGAAAATTCGTAACAGTGGAGTTCTTCACGTTTTTAGGGTTTTTGAAGATTTTGGAGTTTGATTCTGCGTTTTTGGTGTTATTGTTGATGGATTTGGATGAAACGAAGCATGAATCTCGATGGAAAACGCGTTCCGGATCCATTGGAGCATCCGTTTTGTCTGAATCTCAACCATTTTGGTAGATCTGGAAAAACACACACTAGTGCGTGTTTCGCGGTGTTCTTCATGTTCTTGAGAGATTTCCTGATTTGGGACTAATTCGATCTGATTTATAGCAGTTTATGGATTGTTTGTGGCTAGAACTATCTCGTGAATGGTTCAGCTCATCATAACACTCACGAATCTGTGATCTACACTCATTTGGAACATCAGAATCGCATCCGGGTGTTCATGTGTTCTTCATTTTTCTGGGTTGTTCTTGAAGCTCTTGAAGATGCTCTAAACGATATGGTTCATCTTGAATATATACTTAAACGATCTGGTTCAAGTTGAAGCTTGCCCGAACGACCTGAGTTCATCTTGAAGATGGTCTAAACGACCTGCCTTGCATCTTAACGATCAGGTCTTAACGACCAGCCTCAAACGATCAGCTTCTAATCTTAACGATCTGGTCTGAACGACCTGCATCTAACGATCTAGTTTTCTGGGGTTTCGTTCGAGGATGCTTTAGAGAATTCTGTTCGTATAGAGTTGTAGAGGATGATCTCACGAGTCCAGGGATATAAAAATCTTCAATTTTTGTTGAGTATTATGTGAGTTACGGCTCGAATACGCTTTTCCGGCGAAGTCTCCATGGTTTCCGGGGATATTAGGGTTTCTGAGTTGTCGGGAATTTTTTGTTGAAGACAAGATGACGTGGCAGGCGAGTATTGGCTCCCAAGGAATGTCTCTCTGCTCCTTAGCCAGTCAACCCAAGACATTCTCCATTTGTTGTCGATCTCGCATTAGGTGGAACATTCGCGTGGGCCCGGAACCAATTCAAAAGAGCCATTGATGGCTTTAATGTTGTCGCCATTTGATTAGCTGTTAGCAAATGCGCGTGGGCCCTCCTCTTACAAGGATCCGTTGGAGGCTGTATGTGTGTTGCGCTGTGATTGGGCAATGCAGACCCTCACGGATCTGATCCTCCATGCCGTCAGATGTTTCAAACCTCAGCCGCCGGATACCATGTTGTGCTTCTTTCTCATTGGATCTCGCCCATCACACAGATTGTATTCCAGAGCCATTGGATCAGCCTATTTGCTACCGTTGGATCATTTTTAATGGTGCATTCTGCAATTTTTGTTAAATGCAGGCAATTTTCTATCAGTCTTTTACGAGACTAACGGAAATGACGCCTAACGGAATTGCGGAAATTTTTTTAAGTCTCAGATTTATTCCATTTTATTGGGGTTCTCATTTATTGACGTCACGCGCAACGTTTGCTATCGACCACTGACGGGTTAGCTCTATTATCCGGTTAATTATGCAGCTTTCTCGTTATGTCTCACGGTTTTTACTTTTAGCTGATGCAGCGCTGATGTCAGTTAACCGGATTAATTGGAATCTCAGTTAATTAAGGAATTTATCTGTTAAATCCTTCGGATGGCCGTTTCTTGACGAAAATTGATGAAATTTTTCAGATCGTGCCGTTTTCACCAGTATTTCTCAGGAATCTTCATGGAATTTAATTCCGAGCTCGTTTTTCTTCAACCAAAATTACGAAGACTCCGGTTATGATTATTTTCGCTCGGGATCTCAAATTTTCTCCGATTTGACACTTTATTTTCGCATCCAACCCAGTCACACGGAACACAAGATTTATTTATGGATCATTCACAACTATCAGCATCTGGCTTCCGGTTTATCGCGAGATTGTCCGATTTCAAGATTGTTTATCTGGTTTCTCTAGACAACCGATCGCGACGGTTCGACTCTCTGCATCAGATTTTTACGCTTCCGACTGGATGTTTTTGGAGAGATTTAGAGAAATAAGAGGAATTATTATGGATTTGGATATCGGGTCGATTAACTCAGTTAGAGCATTTTCAGTGTTTGATTGGTTTATCTGATTCAGTTTGTTACGGTTATGACTCCGATGTTCAGCATTTTCTCAGTATTGTACCCGACCGTGTGAACCGAGTGAGTAGAGCACTTGGATCTCGACTGGAGAAATGAGAACAGAAGAAGCTTATTCAGAGGGGGAATCTCTACGAAAGATTGTCTCCGGTTTATCAGTTTCTCATTGAAGATGTACGACAGAGCGATTCTTCAGCAGTTGAACAGATTTGAAAGCATCAGTCAAGGGGGAATTGTTGGAACTAAAATCTATGTGACTGACGCCATCAAATCTGTTTACTGAAGCATTCGACTGAAGAATCCATGTGAACTGATTCAGAGACGCGGGTTGTGATGCTTGAGGCTTGCAGATTGGACCGAAGACCGTTTTCCAGAAAAGTCAACCGTTCGGGTCAACGGTCAAGGTAAAAGTCAACGGAAGATCGGTTCGAGCGAGTCAAGCTTCGTATTAATTAAATCAACTTTGATTTAATTAATATTTATGTTTATCTGCTTTACTTGTAATTTTGTTCATTTGTTATGTTTTTCTGTTGTTAGTCACCCTCACTGTATATATAGTGAGGGTGCCCCATTCATTAGAGGGAGTCTCCAAATGGATGGATGATGACTCTTTAGGATGTTGAGTCTTCCATTCTAGAGAGAGAGTGAGCTATGGATTTCTAGAGAGAGAGTGTTGTCATGATTTCGATGTTGTAATCATTCGACTAATGAAATCATTCGACTTGTTCATCATCTTTCTTGTTTATGATTATCTTTGATTCTTCTTCATCTTCATCTTTTTATGGGTTTTTGAATCTAAACCTCGTTCTTGCTCAAGATCAGGATTCTTGATGTGAAAATCGGTCCTGACAGAAGTTCAACCTGAAGTTCAACTTGAAGTTCAACCTGGAGTTAAAGCTGAGTTTCAACCGGAAGTCCAAACTGAAACACCACGGTCGAGGTAATTGAAATAGACGAAAATGCACCTGACCCCGTGTTTGGCAGGAATCAATCCATTTTTGGGACTGATCAGTTCCTAGTGGTTCAACCGGTTGAACAGCCTAATGGCTATGAGAAGTGAAGAGCAAGTTCAACTTGAAAATGTTCTAACTATTCAGCAGGTTGTTCATACTCCATAATCAGAGGCTTTAAACAAAATGGTGGAAGATGCCAGAATGGCTGCTGAACATGAATAGCTTGCTAAAGAATTTCAATAGGAATTAGACTTGTTTTCACAAAATTGGGTTGTTGAGAGCCTATTTGAAGAAGCTAAGAAAAGGTTATTTGATTGGAGAATGAGGGAATACAATTTGGAAAGTATGACAGAAAATGAAAGGCAAAGGCTGATTGATATTGCCTCAAGGATGCCCACCAAATTAGTGAAGAATTTTGGAAATTTATGAACTACTGAAGAAGGTTAAGAGGGTTCTGATTATCAGGAATTGGAAATCAGAGGAAGATGTGAATCAAATGAAGGTAAAAGAGCTATGCAGTCTGATTGATTCTATCTTCGAAGAGCTCAGAGGAGACAGTGTTGCTGTTAACCCAAACCTGGTGTTGCCCCTGCCATCAGAAATCACTTCAGGCATGACAACTAACATTTATGTTAAACCAGAGTTTGAGGATGATGCGGATATACTACCTCCACCTTCCTTTATCTATGAGCCAAACCCTAAACCTATAGCCTTTTCATCAGCATCTCAATCACTTGCGTTCATACCTTATAAACCACCCACAATATCCAAGAAAGTTGCTACCAAGCTTTCAAACCCAAAGTACCAAACTGACAACTTCACCCCAATCATTCCTTTCAAAAAGAAACATGCTCCTGTCATGGACTTTTCAGATATATTTCCACCATCTCCTCCCACTAGCCCAACACCTGAAGCTATTAGACTACCAACTCAAAGATCCCTGCCACCTCTTACCATAAGAGAACCTTCAACCACCATTGCTCCTACGCCTCCTACCAAACCAACTGATGTTCAACCTGGTACGTCCTCTCCATCATCAAAAGGGAAAGCACCTATTGTGCAAGGATCAGAAAGTGATTCGGATGAAGAGAGGAAGAGGAACAAGAGAAAATTGATGCATGCTAATAGGAAGAGAGATCAAAGTCAAAGAAGAAAAGGGCCACCCAGAAAGAACAAAATTGTTGGGTGGACAACAAATGAAGATAACTTTGATTTCACCTTCAAGCTAGCAGATGGCACATCCAAAGTAGTAAATGCTCATCAGGCTGCTAGACTTCTTTCTACACTTCAAATGACAGATATTATTCTAAAGCTTAGAGAGATTCTGAGCCCAACTAGAGCAGAGGATCTATTGAGAATTTGCATAGAACCAATAGTGCTTGAATGTGGAATGCTCTACAGATCACAAGGAGATTCTGATATTGAAGAAGAAAAAGAGCCTGCTAGTGAGATAAAGTTTATTATTTGGGAAGAAGATGAGAAGCTGTTCTTTGTGCACAAAGTTGATGGCACCTTCACTGCCTATGAATCCATCTCAATTCAAAGTGAATGGAGTGAAAGAGATTGGTAAACTTTCAAACATGTGAAGGTGACCAAAACTAACAAGAATAAGCTTTCTCAAAGTTTGATGCTATCATCAAGTTCTTGGACAAGTAGGTCAAGGAAGAAATTCTGTACAGAGTCAATTTTTGGAGATAGCCTTCGAAGATGGAAAATAAATTTGACAGCATCAGCTTAGGGGGAGATTGTAAGTAAATATCACTTTGTAGATTTTCGACTGAAAGCCAATTTTGAGTTGTTCTAGCTGAAGTTGAAGTTCGACCGTAAGTCTCATGTTCAAGCGGAACAGGAAGTTCAACCGGAAGCAAATTTTTCATCCACCGGATAATGAGTTCAACCGGACTTTTCCTGTGAAGTCTTTTCAGTCGTCCAATCCTACAAAAGCTTCTTGATTGCTTCTAAATCTATCAAAGCCGCTCTCCCAAAGTAGAATGTTACTGATCACACGCAAGATATCCCATCTGTCGAAGATTATTCTTTTGGTAGTTGTATTTGACTTTTTGTTTAACGGTTTAGATTAAATCATTTGAGATCAATGGCTATCATTGATCTCATCTGCACTATATATAGCTTAGTTAGCTCTTTGTTTACACACGATTCTCGATCAATTTGTAATAGTGTAACTTTGAGTTAATGCAAATAGTGCCGAGTATTTTATACATCGTTGTTACTATCTTCATGCAATCAAACACTTACATTGTACAAGAGAACTAAAATCAGCTTAACTAAAGTGGAATATAACTTCAATTCCGCAAGGTTATATTTACAAGTAGAGGGTTTCTTGTTAAGCTAAAATCTAATTAACACCGATCCTACACTGTCCCTAGAGGTAGTACGTAGGTTTGGCGATTTTGGCACTTTATTCGACTTTTCTTTTCTTCTTTTTTTTAAAATTCAAAACAAGCTCAAAATGGAAGAAAATGGAAGAATGGAATGCCACTATTACTCGGACTTATCAGCTTATTTTTATAAAAAATGGTACCTATCAGCTTATTTAATAGTTTTTGCTTTGCTACTACACTAAAGGCAGAACCCATAATATTTATTATTAAAATTTTATGGTGCGAAACTAGGATTTTTAAGCTTAACATAAATCAGCTGGGCCTTACGCGCTTTCAACTTTATTTAATATTTATTTATTATTAACAGTCAAATCTCTAGGGTTACCTATCATTTCCCATTTGATAGCAGACAAAATAAGGGACTATCTCAACAGAACCAGAGGGAAATGATAAGAAAATTTCAAAATTTTCAAAAAAAATTCAAAATTTTGCACAAATTTTAGCTATTTGAGTTCAATTAACCCCCATGTAGAGGCTGGATTATGAGGCTTGTAATATTAAATTAGTTGGGATGGGCTTAGAGGGCATGTGTTTACCATTGTAAGGGTTGCTGATTACGATTTTGGGAGCAGCCACAAGGTGTTTACGATCGCAAACCCGAGAGAAGTTAGTTTACGATTACGATTTGTACCCGACAAGCTCATCTTGTGTGCAAGATCTGGTTTTTAACGTTTTAATCATCGTATTCTTCGATTTCTTCTCTTCTCTTTCTTGAATCACTAATCTAACCGGATTTCGCACATTTAGATTAGTTAGTATCGTGAACGATTGTTGTTTCTGGACCAACAATTGGTATTAGAGCTTGTTGATACATGGTCCTGATCGTCATGTGTAGTATCGAATACAAGACGAATCACACAAGATTGCTGAGGTCCGAACTCAGGCCGAACCTGGAGTTCGGACATGGCCGAACGTTGGGCCAAACCTGAGGTTCGGACCAGTGGGTTTAGCTTAGTATAAATATGTTATCTTGTGTAGAATTCAGGGGCTTCCGAGTCATATCTTCTCTGTGTACTTTGTGGTCATCTTTGTGGTTAATACAAGTCATTTGTGTTTACTCTTTGTGTATTACTCGTTTACATTGATTTCATTACGACTAATTAGAAGATCCACACGCTCAAGCAATTTCAAGTGGTATCAGAGCATTTGGTTTGCTCTACTAGTCGGAAATCAGTGTTTCTCGGAGTTTTGAGTTAAAATTCACGATTTTGTGAAAATGTCAATCATTTTTTAGTTTGTTTGATTGTTTTGAATGTGCTTTTCATCAAAAATTCATTCCTGAGTTGTTTCTATCCAGTTTGCTTAAATTCCTGTCGAAAATTCTAGTCAAAAATGTTAAAAATCAAGAAAATGATGTCGAGTGAAATCTGTCTCGTCTGAGGTTCCGACAAGCTCGGCATAACCGCTCCGAACTCGTGGTTCGGACAACGTTCGGTCATTATCTGGGTTCGGTGAGAGTTCGGTGAGGGATGGGTTGATGTTCGGACAGAGTTCGGTGATTGTTTGGAGTAGTTTGGTTTTTGTTCTTCCGAAGGTCAGATTCGGAGAGAGTTCGGCGTAGCCAAGTTCGGACTAAGTTCGAAGATAGTTCGGAGAGGTTCGGACGACGTTCAGAGTGAACAGTAACCAGTTTTCGAAAATGTCCGATTTTCAAGCGTTCGCGGCTATTCAAAATTCGGTTCAAGCTACGATGCAAACAATGATGAACTATGATAACGAAATCGGAACAAGTCAGAAAGTTCCCAAATTGCTAAAATTGGAAGATTATCATAGTTGGGTTAAACTGTTTGAAGCGTTTGTCGATACAAATGATATTGATATGTGGTTATCTTTCACTGAGCAATATGTTTACCCTAAAGATGAAACTGGTGAACGCTATTCTTCAAAGAAAAATGTCATCTGAATAAAAGAAAGCTTATCAAGCTGAGAAAAAGGCGTACGGAACGTTAACGATGGCATTGCCAAAAGAGTTACTTCATCAATTTGCTAGTAACTACACATCAAAAAGTTTATGGGATACTTTGGAAAAACGATGTGAAGGAAATGACCAATACAAGAAAAGTCGACAAAAAGTTTTAAAGAAAGAGTTTGATAATTTTAAGCATTATCAAAATGAAACGATTCCCAATCTGATTGCAAGATTTGCTCATCTGATGAGTGAAATGCGTTTGGTGAATCTTACTAAAGAAGAGGTTGATATGAAAGAAAAGATCTTGGAAGCATTGCCTGAAAAATGGGAGAATTATGTGATGATGATTACTCACGACAAGGATTTTTCAGGATTGTCTTTCAATGATTTGGTTCAAAGAATTCAGGCTCGAGATATGGAGTTAATGGTGAACAAATCACTTCCTACACAAATTCAGAATCCTGCAGTGTATCATGGTGAAAATGATTCTACAATGAATGCTGGGAAGTCTAATATTCTTAATTCTGCTCCTCCTATAACATTTCTGGCAGGTTAATACTGAAATTCCAAGTTATTCCTCTGCTAGTTGTACTGTGTCAATACCAAGTTCTTCGACTCAAAGTGCATTGTCTGTTCAAACTGTCAATGATTATAATGCGTTGATGTCTGCATTAGTTTCTTCATACTTTGGTGTTATCACTGGTGCTGTGAGTAATGCTGAGTTAGCAAATGAAGATTATGATCAGATTGATTATGATCATTTGGAGGAAATGGATCTCAATTGGCAGTATGCTATGTTGGTTCGAAGACCTGAATCAGGAAGGGAAGATTGGTTTGGACAAGTCTAAGGTGAAATGTTATAAGTGTTTAGTTTATGGTCATTTTGCTCGAGAATGTCCAAGTTCTACGGAAAGTAAATTGAAGACTTGTCAACATGCACATTTAGTTTTTCATCCATCAAATGAAGCTGAAAAAGGTTGAGAAGAAATCTGCTACTCTTGCTCATGATTGGACTAATACATTTGTGCAATCAAATGAATTTGCTTGGAAAGCAGGTTCAGTAGTTAAAAAGAATCATACTCCAATCTCAATTGCTTTAACTGCTCAATATGCTGATGACGAAAGTTTTTTAACTGATTCTGATTCTTATTCAAGTGTATCTTTGGTTCAAGAAGAATTACCTAAAGTTTCTATAAGTTCAAAAGTTGACGAGTTTGAATGTCTTAAATGTAAGAAATTGCTTCAGACAGTAGCTAGTTTTGAACAACGTTGTCAACTATCAACTAAAGAGATTGTGGTGCTTAAAAAGGAGTTAGAAGATTTTCAAAAGAAGTATTACGAGTTAGTTCATGTTCATGAAGATGTTTTGAAGGAAAAGACGCAATTGGCTGACGAGTGTGCGAAGGCCAAAGCTGAAGCTTTAGACGTAGCTCAAGATTTTGAAAACTTGTTTGAGAAGAGTTATCCAGTTCAACAAAAGTATGAGGAAGCTACTGCTCTTATTGCTACAACTGTTGTTACTGTTGAAAAGCTTCAAAATAAGATCTCTATGCTTCAAGATGAGAATGTTCTGTACAAAGACAAGAATGAAGTATTAACTAAGGATGTTGAGATCTATAAGCAAAAGAGAGAAAGTGTTCTTCAAGAATTGTTTGCAGAATGTGAGATCAGGAAGTTACAAACTTATGAATATGATGATCTCAATGCAAAGTTCATCAAGTCACAAAAGGAGGTGTTTGAGGCTCAATAACAGATCAATGATTTGAAATTGGAAATTTTAGAGCTAAAAAGACAAGTGAAGAATTGCAATTTGTCTCCGACATTGCTAAATTTCTTATACAAACAGGATCAGAGTTCAGAATGCTCTCAACAAGAGGATGTTCACTCGGTCCCTCAACCAGTGGATTTGATTGAAGTTACTTCTGCTACAATTGATCCAAAAGCTGAATTACATGATTATTCAAAATTTGCTACTCCACCCAAGAAGAACAAGTCCAAATCTAAGAAGATAGCGAAGCCTTTGGGTGAAGCTCCAAAATTTGTTTCAAAGTCTGTGCTTCTGGAAAATGAAAAGGTTTTTGATAAGGTTGCTTCAAGTTCTTCATCCGCAACTGAAGAAGAAAAAGGGTTAATTGAGAAGAACAAGCTGAAAGATATCAAAGCTAAATTTACTAGTGAAGCTAAGTCACGAGAGGCTTCAGGTTCTTCTTCCAATTCTTCAAAGAATCAAGGATCTAAACACAAAGGTTTGGGTTACAACGTGAAGGAAGAACCTGTTCAAGCTAAGAAATCAGTGAAGGCTAAGAAGGTGTCTAAAGCAAAGGTTGCAAAGAAATCACCATCTCAGAAAGATTATTCTTATTTTTCTGGAAGATCGTTATCTTCAAGGAGTCCATCTCCTAGGTATGATTCTTCTGATGGTTTCTTTGATAATTTTGATTCTGAGCATTCATCTGGTTTTTCAAAAACAAAACAATTTTCAAATATGTTTAGAGAAAGACTTTGTTATGTATGTCGTCAACCGGGACATCTTGCTGCAGATTGTCCGACGACTGCATATATCCACAAAACTGCTAAATATGTGGATAACAAGGGTCAATTTTTTGATGAACCATGGTCCCCAAAGATTAAATCAACTCGTAAATCGTCTTGGTCTAAATCAAGTACGTCGGTTGAATTTGATTCAGGTGCCGATCAAAAATTAAAACTTTTACAAATTTGGAAACCGAAAGTTGTTTCCGAGGCCAACGATGACTTTGTGGAAGACATTGGGCGACCCGACGCTGTTGATTCGGGTCGATCCCAGAGCGACTAATGCTTTATTTGGTGTCCGCAGGTATTTCAAGAAGACCTTTCGGAGATTGGGAAATTGCTGATTGTGAAATATATGTTCTAATTAAATTGAATTTCAAAATCAATTTGGATTTCAAAATGCTAAACTACTAGTATTCGTGTTGGTTGATGAATTTTTCTTGTTTTTCACTTCGTCTCATTCTGAGGGGGAGTTTGTTTTTGCTAAAATACAAACATAGTGTGTTGTTTTTCACATAGTAAAAATGAAAATCTATAACATAGAGTTGTCATTTTTAGGGGGAGAAATTGAAAAAGACAAAAAACAATGAAAAATGCAAAAAGCCAAAAACATTGAAAAATGAGGAATTGTATCCAACATGATTGGGAAATGATGGTACATTGGCTGACATTGTCTGTCTCATGGATAAAGTAGATGAAAAAGCCATAAGACCATTTGATCGATGTATAAGGTAGACTCGGCAAATCAGAAAGTATACAAATGTGATATACACTAAATCTAATGCTTGATCTAGTGGACAACATCTTGATGCATATCTCATGATATATCAAGAAAAGGATATGTGAAAAATAAAATGAGAAGTTACTGTGTATACATGTGTTCATTTTGCAAAGATGTAAACTTGTTTGATTTTCTTTATTTTGTCAAACGATCGGACTTTCTCTGCGTATCGAAAGATCAACCTGATTGTTGTTCGTTTGACGTTCTTCTTTTTTTTCTTTGGTTTTTCGTATAACTCATCGGACTTTCTCTGCGTGTACGGGAGTACCGACCTGATTGTTGTTGAGTTATACAACTTCAACTTGTTTTATTTTATTATTTTGTTAAATCCGAGGCCTTATCTACGTATCGAAAGATCGACCTTAAGGTAGACGATTTAACGTTCTTATTTCTTTTTGCATGGAACACAGTTGACTATATCATGGTTACAATCATTATATGATTAAAATCACAAATGAAATCATAAAATGTGATAAGCAAAAGCATATCTGAGTATATTTGATAGTGTGGGGTACACTGGTCAATGCAAATTTAATCAATACCTTAACATATTCAGATGTTATTAGTATGATTCTGCCAGAGTTTAAATCTGGACAAATTATATCTGCAATCGGCATGGTTTGTGTGCTTCAAAAATCGAAATTGAAGTGTAGTTCAGCATTTTATGTCTAATATGATCCCAAGTTGTGATCTTTCTCACAAAAGACAAAAATTATGTCTGATTCTGTAATGCATTTACTTTTCTTATCAGAAAATACCAAAAAGATTTTAAGTGTGTTTTGATATAAAATTTCTAAAAGCCAAAAAGATTTTGTTTATGGTTTGTTTTCGATTGATCAACACGGAATACAAAATCAAATTCCAAAAACAAAATATCTTGGAGTCTCGAAGAGACATTTTGCACCAAGATTATTTATGTTGGCGGGTCTTTAAGTGGGAAGAGAACATCACAACTTCAAGTCTTTTGAAGATTGTTGATAAAGGAAGTACACACGATGCAATATCAAGTATTCATGATCGAGCTCATCGTCAAAAGAAGAGGAAGAGTATGGTTGAAGATACAAGATACAAGTTTAACGGAGGAGATGATACTACACATGCCAAGGGGGAGTTTGTTGATACATGGTCTTGATCATCATGTGAAGTATCGAATACAAGACAAATAACACAAGATTGCTGAGGTCCGAACTCAGGCCGAACCTGGAGTTCGGACATGGCCGAACGTGGGCCGAACTTGAGGTTCGGACCAGTGGGTTTAGCTTAGTATAAATATGTTATCTTGTGTAGAATTCAGGGGCTTCTGAGTCATATCTTCTCTGTGTACTTTGTGGTCATCTCTGTGGTTAATACAAGTCATTTGTATTTACTCTTTGTGTATTACTCGTTTACATTGATTTCATTACGACTAAGTAGAAGATCCACACGCTCAAGCAATTTCAGAGCTAAGAATCATCTGATTCGAGGTTCCACGATATTAGATTCGAGTGTTTGGCTGGAAAAAGTGGAAGCTTGCTGCTGTTTTTGGTGTTTACGACATTTTCTGGGTTGTTCTCGGTGTTTACGATCAGTGTTGTTCATCAAATCTGGGTTTACGAGCTACAAAAAGTGTTTACGACTTCAAGATTGAATTTTTTAGTATTTACGACCTTGTTTACGACTCAGTATTGTGTTTACGACTTCAAGATTCAAACTTTGGGCGTTTACGACTACGATTACGATCCGGAGGAGTTTACGACTGAGTTCACGATCGGAATTGGGTTTACGACTGTGTTTACGACTCGAATTAGTTCACGACTGAGTTTACGATCGGAATCGTGTTCACGATTGGGTTTACGACTCGGGGTGTTTACGATCACTATTTACGATCGGAAACAGGGTTTACGATCGGAAACTAGTTTGCGGCAAAAAGTCACTATTTCACACTTTCACGGAAACGGACATAACTTCTGACTCGTTTAGAGTTAGAAGCTCAAATTTTAACACGACGTTCGTGACAACGAGCCCCAGAATTACCCCCGACTAATGTCCAAGGGAGCTCGTTTGGACCCCCAAATTCCACTTCGAAGGCCTCCGTTTTCGCGTTTTAAGTTTTTGACACTATTCATTCCTTGAATAGTACTTTTGTCGATTTCACCAGATTTTCAGAAGCTGCATATCTAAAGAAAGAAAATGAGTTCAGTGGTTGTCTAAAGAAAGAAAAATGAGTTCAGTGGTTGAAGAAAAGAATATGGTTGAGAACAAGGATGCTTTCGCAGCTGAAGTTGACAAAACTAAGATATGTCCCAATCCTACTTGTGCTCGATTAATTACTGGCTTAAGACTACTCTGGAAAAATGTTGAAATCGAACTTTTTGATATGCAATGTTCTAGGAGTTCATTTAAAGGTAGGTGGGAAAAGAGTTAAGAGAAGGTAAAAGCCCAAAAACTAGACATTGAGAAATATCAAAAGCTAGCAACAGAGAAGACTATTTTACATGATCAGGCTAGGATTGAGATATCTGAGTTGACACAGAAATTAACTGAACTGCAGCAAAAGTGTGATGAGCTGCAGGTCAAGTATGATTGCAATCAGGAAAGAAATCAGCAAATGCTAGATGCTAGAAAGGCTTTGTCACATGCTGTTGTGACCGGTCAAGTTGGGAAAGACACATCTGGATTTTGGTCAGAGAAAACTGATAGGTCCTTGGCTGCAAACAACATTATTCCTCCACCAGTTCCCAGAGACATTTTAGGAACACTTCTTAGTGAGGATCAAGTTGAACGAATCAAGTCTGATTAAAAAGAAGCTCCTCCTCCTATTAATAGTGTCTTGGTTGGAACTACACCATTGACTCAAGAAGAAATTGATAATGAGGCAAACATAACTTATGGTGAAGGGAGAGTAGAGAATATATCAGACAATGATGCTGAGTGCCAGAAATACAACATGTGTAATAACTCTAAGTCTGATGATGCTAGGATAGAGTTGAAACCATACCCTAAAATTTGAAACCCCATACTTCAAAGTAATTGACAAAGTCAAAAAGGAAAAGGTGATCTTGACGACACGCCCTGAGGGGAAGATCTTTGTGACATCTGGATCAATGTTTGACCAAGAACCAGATGTTGGATATGACTTACCATCCTTCTCCTCCAAGTTCAAGGGAATAACTGATGGAGTAATAAGTGAAGCTGAAGTTGAGAGGCCAAAGATCACCATCAAGCATCCGAGTATGAAACCAATAGCTGGAGTGAAGAATGAAAAACTCAAGGGAGTAGCTGTGTCTCCCATTTCTTCAGTTGGATCATGCAGTTGCCGTTGTAATTTCAAGAATGGTGCATCAACGTCAAAGAATCAAGGAAGCACAAAGACAGTAAAGACAGGTTCAACACAGGCTTTAAGGAACCAACAGAAAGTCAAATCTGAAGCTGCAGACAAAGCAAAGAAGCAGACACAAGGCAAACCTGCTCCATATCAGCCACTAAAGACAAATGGGTACACGTTGACTTCTATCTAAAGAAGCAGACTTGCTTTAATTGTGGCAATGCTGGTAATATTGCTAGAAACTGTCTTTATCGCCCCTATGAACCCTATTATCCAAAAAGACAAAGGGTTTCATCTCAGGAGTCTGTAAAGTCTAAACCGATGATGGTGCAAACACCTAAGGCAAGGAAGACTGTTACTCTTAAGGTTAAACCCTCTGATCAACATTGGGGTGCTGCCAAAGCTGAAAGAAAATCTATAAATCAAAACAACAGCTTTCCAAGTTACAAAAATTTCCAAAAACAAGTGAAGAAACCGTTTTTAAAACAACCAAAGTCTGAAAAACCCAAAGTTACCCCTCCCAAGGTAACTAAAACTGTTTTGAAAAATGATTCTAAAATGAAGAAGGTTGAAATACCTAAAGTCACAACTCCAAAGGTGACTAAAACAAAAACTGGTTTGAATAATGAATCTAAAACGAAGAAGGTTGAAATACCTAAAGTCTCAACTCCAAAAGTGATTAAAACAAATGTTGATTCACCTGGAACCTGGAAACCAAAAATCAAGGCAGCTCCATCCCAACTTCCTGATTTCTCAAAGGGGATGTTCTTACAAGAAGTATCGTTTATTGATTCCTCAGGTGTACCCAGAAAAAAAATGGCATGGGTACCATTGGCTAACTAATCTCTCACTATGTGCAGGAACAGTCAAGGAGGATTATCACTAACATTTTTATTATTAATTTGTTTGTTGATAAGTGATTGTTCCAGGCACAGTTTAGGAGATGTATCTTCATGTCATGACAAGCAATTTTTTATGAATGATATGTTTCCTTGAGAGGTAAAAGGTCAAATTCAGCATGAAATGTACTGTTCTTAACTTGCTTGTTTATTTGATGAAGCGGTAAAGGATGTTTGTGTCAAACCAAATTTTTTAAAATTTTCAGTTGGTGCTTGGTTGCTCAATTTTTTTAAAAAAGCAATGAGGTATGCATGCTATAAAACCCATTTTTCTAAAAAAATTACAAATCCATACTTTGAAGGTTAACTTGGCCAGATGTGTGTGAAATTATTTGCTCTGCTTATATGTTCATGTTTAAAAAAAAAAGAAATGATGTTCACAAAAGTTGTGACATTAAAAATCAAAAAGCAAGGGGAAGGAATGTAATGATGAAGAAAAAGTTGACCCCTCAAAATTTTCTAAAATATTTTCAAATCCATACTTTGAAGGTTAACTTGGCTAGATGAGTGTGAAGTTATTTGCTCTGCTTATGTGTTCGTGTTTAAAAAAAATGATGTTCACAAAAGTTGTGACATTAAAAATCAAAAAGCAAAGGGAAGAAATGTAATGATGAAGAAAAAGTTGACCCCTCAAAAATAGTGTACTTTTCAATTTTTAATGGTTTCTTTGTGTCTGTTTCTAAGAAAGCTAAGGGAAGTGAAATATGTTCGGATTGGAGATGACTGACACGTGAAAAGCAAGCTCCACGGTGATATGCTCGGTAGGCTCGACCTAATCTTATGACCACCAATGTAAGTGCAATGAACTTAAAATATATATATATGTTTAGTTTCCCATCTCAATTTGCATGATTTAAAAAAACTGAGTCCCAGCAAAAACGGGTTGAGAGTGGTAATTATACCTAGTATTCACTCTCTCACACGCCATGTTTCTGCTGATATGACTACACCACATAATAAAAAGAAAAGAAAATGAAAAGAAAAAGAAATGAAAAAGAAATGAAAAAGAAAAGAAAAAGAAAAGAAAATGAAAAATAATCATTCAGTTTGGTCTTCTTTGCGTGCTTGTGCGGCTGACCTGATCACCAACTGATGATTAATGAAATAAGTGGTAGTCATAACGGCGTTGCATGGTTCCTCAAGTTGGGGGTTTGTGAATCCTTAATAAACTCTGAGGTTGGGTAGGTTTTTCTATGTACAATTGGGTGTGGGGACGATTAAACATGCTGGTAATTAGTAATCTATTTAGCATGATGCATTTGGTTGGGTTCAAACGGATTTGAGTTTAAAGCGGACAAGCATACCGGCAAGCACCTGGACTAGTTGAGTAACTAAAGTGGAAAAGGGTTCCTCAGTCGGATTCTTACGGTTTGATCCCTTGTAAACTTTCTCATGTTTGATATTGGTAAGTACTTGTTTATTTTTATCTTTTGTGTTTACGTCTTGGCCAGGTTAATTTGAGAAATCAAAATGTGTTTTCATGGGTTTTGATGCATGATAGTATGCCCCCTGCAGATCTTGCCAAATTTTTTGGGGAAGGAGAGAGGATAATAAGTATTATCCAAAGGGAACTCGAGGATGATACTTATTATCTAATGAAAAGACTTCCTTAATACATAGTATCTAAAGGGAACTCGAAGATAATATGTATTATCTTAGGGGAAGTCCTTAGCTGAGGGGAAGTAATCAGCTAAGGGGAAGTAATCAGCTAAGGGGAAGTCTTTGAGAGAGGATAATAAGTATTATCCGAAGGGATCTCGAGGATGATACTTATTATCTAATGAAAAGACTTCCATAATACATAGTATCTGAAGGGAACTCGAAGATAATATGTATTATCTCAGGGGAAGTCCTTAGCTGAGGGGAAGTTATCAGCTAAGGGGAAGTTATCATCTAAGGGGAAGTCTTTAGAGGTCTTGGGTTCAGGGGAAGTTTTATAGAAAACCCGTAATCTATATTAGGGTTTTTGGTTAAAATTATGTTAATTTGAATCAACTGAACAGATGATAATTACCTTCTAACCCAAAGACCGGTCATCAAATGTCTGGTGGAGTATATTTTTTCAAACGTGTGTCAGACAAGTTGATGATAGAAAGATGTTGCTGATGCTGTTGCTGCTGCTGCTGCTGCTCAAAGTTAAAAAACCAGCCGGACAAGACTTCCATCTGAAAAGCAACTGTTCAGGGGAAGTTTTTGGTGTCTTTACAAGTTTCCAAAAGCTTCAAAAGTATTTCAAAGAAAATGCTCACAAGTTTAGGGGAAGCTGAAGATTTCAAGTCAATCTTTGATAAAGAAAATGATACAGAGAGCAGTCAGAGACCATGAGGTTTGAAGATCAACAATCAAGTTATTCACAGTTAGAGGTATTCAAAATTTTACCCTCTAATTTTTGGAGATTCAAGAAAGTTACCAAAGATTCAGCAAGAACCAGTTCTTTCAAAAGAAGCAAGTAAATTAGAATCCTCCATCTCATTAACTTGTTCATTTCAAGAAGTTCGAGCTGATGCTGATCAAGAGGAAGTCCCAAGTGCCCGTCATGAAACCCATTGAAGATTTTTGCGAAAAGAATCTACATCAACATCTATGCCAGCCAGTCAAGAAGAAGAATTTCAAAGATTGAAGACATTTAATATCACAAGCGTAGGGGAAGATTGTAGAGGCTAGATTACGAGGCTTGTAATATTAAATTAGTTGGGATGGGCTTAGATGGTTTAATTAGATTAGTAGACTAGTTTGCTTGGGTTTACTATTGGGCTTGGAGTTTACCATTGGGTTTACCATTAGGGTTTAAGGTCCATTAGGGATCCTATATAAACCCCATGTGTTTACCATTGTAAGGGTTGCTGATTACGATAGTGGGAGCAGCCACAAGGTGTTTACGATCGCAAACCCGAGAGAAGTTAGTTTACGATTACGATTTATACCCAACAAGTTCATCTTGTGCGCAAGGTCTGGTTCTTAACGTTTTAATCATCGTATTCTTCGATTTCTTCTCTTGTCTTTCTTGAATCACTAATCTAACCGGATTCCGCACGTTTAGATTAGTTAGATATCGTGAACGATTGTTGTTTCTGGACCAACACCCCATCCCACACTTAGTTGTACATTGTCCCCAATGTACGATAAACATAACACAATAAAGGGATAGGGAACTGAAATACTCCCTTATCACTGTTGTGTGCCAATGTCCGGATGCTGAAAGGTGAAACTAAATAGCTCTTGACTGCAGAGGTGCCAGAGCCGTGTCCACAAATGTCATAAAGTCTCCATAGTCTCAATACATGCATCATGAAACAACTCTCGACGAGTGCCAGAACTGTCTCTGTAAGATAAACTATCAAACAAGCACCAAACACAACCGATCAATCATAGATATATCAATAAGGCACAAATATATCAAGTTGTATGTCAATAAATGAATGCAAAATGAAAATACAACTCGAACAATCACTAAACAGCGAATCAAGGTAGCTGGCGGTCCCACGGTGAATCTGGAAGAAAACAAGCCGAAATGAAATAGAAGCGTCTGGGTTGCAAAATTTGGCAATTTTGAAAGATATTTAAAAATTTTAAGTTTTTGGACAATTGATTGAATGCATGCCCTTTGTTGTCAATTATGAAGTAGACGACCGACATTGACCAAAAGTCAACAGAATCTTCAACACAAACATGCGAATCGCCCGGAATGGAGATTGAGTACCAAACGATTTGTAATGTGTGCATTGGAGGACCTGTTATGCCCATTTGCAACCAAATTGTTCAGCAGCACCAACCAACATCAAATACAACCCAGAAAGAAAAGTAACAATTGATCAAAATAGAGTGTTTGTTTGTCATTTGTAAAGTGAACATACCACTTTAACCAAAATTCAACAAGCCCAAGAAAAACCGAATACGGACCGTTGATTGTCATTTATGAAGTGACGGTCCTGTATCACCCAAACTTGATCTTAAATCATGAAAGCACATCTGCAGACCATGGAAATGGAGATTGAGTATCCGACGGTCCACAAACTACGCGTTGCCTACAAACCCCGCGAAGCAGTACCAAAATGATAAGTCCATGCAATTTTAAACCGCGACATGCTTCATGAAAACCTGCAAAACTTAAAATAAAGCATAAAATAGAACAATAAAAATAAACATGCAGCGGAATTAAACAAACTACCTAAAAGTCAAACTAAACAACTAAAAGATAAAGCATGAAACAAGCAAGTAAACTAATAAACTACTCAGGTTGCCTCCCGCGAGCGCTGAGTTTATTAACGAGTCGTCAGTCGGACTCGAACCCACGGTTAAGTCAACCGGGGTCATGGATGTGACCTCCCTCACTGCCAAATCTGCTTGCATCCGACCCGTGGACGTGCCATTCTTCAAATAAGGGCTCAACTCCCGTATGTTGATCTCACAAGTACATTGCATACACGTCAGCTACCCATGACCTATCACTCACAGAAGCCTTTGCCTTCTTATCAGTCGGCTTTTTCTTCAATCTAATGCTTGCTTCATGCCCACACTTCTTCTTTTGTGGGGGTCTGCAATGAATTAGATGTCTTGATAACAACCAGAGGTGGGTCGGGTGGGTGATCTTTAATTCCAATATGATGAATGACGGCTTGGTGATGTTTCACATGTTGTGCAGATTTGGTGACACTGAATCTCACATGCTCATCATCAACTCTTTATGTCAATGTGCCTCTCTGCACATCCAAAAAATGCACCAGCTGTAGCTAAAAAAGGACGTCCTAAGATCAATGGTACACTGGTGTCCTAGATTATGTATAAGATCACAAATTCCACAGGAAACACAAATCGATCAATCTTAACCAAAACATTCTCTATCACCCCGTATGAGAGTCGGCTTTGGCTCACCTATATCTAGTTGTTTAAATAAAGAGTATGGCATCAAATTGATGCTAGCACTTAAGTCGGCAAGAGCATTCCTAACAAACAAACTGCCTAATGTAAAGGCTATAGTGTATCGTAAAGTTTTTTTTTAATTTATGAACTTTTATAAAAGTATTATTGAAATGAATGGTGCGCTAGCATTATTTTGTGACACCATTTTTACATTTGAAGCTTTTAAATTTATAAAACTTGATTTACTCACAACTACTATTTCACCATATTCACGGGCAAGTGCACTCATCATGGGTAGTATAGTAGTGGTAAGTTGAATCAGGGTCGATCAAAGATACAAAGAAAAAGTAGGGCTTTTGATACTTCATCGTTGTTGACGTCTAACCTGAGCACTCTTCAAGTGAAGAAGTTAGTAAAATATGTAAAAATTGTAAAATAAAATATCTACGCTAAAAAGGCGTGTCATGATCAACTCGGTCGCAGATAATATCATTTGGGAGACTTATCAGTGGTGAAGTTGGTGCCCTGGTTTTATATCTTTTCCTTAAGATTGATTACTAGCAGAAAGTCGACCGCCTTTCTGCCCACCTGGTCAACCACCATCTAACTGCTAATTGTCTGCGAGGAGTAAGAATGCCGAGGGAAGGTGCTACTAGCGATCAAATGAAGTGGTCTAATGCCACTTAGTCGTAGGGCCCCTTGGTTAGGCAATCGTTACGCTCGACACGCCGTCATGAACCAGCAGGGGAACATCCCTACGTGCCGGATTCTTTTATTATAAAAATGACCTTTTTAAGGGACTAAGGCCCGTTTTTTTCATACACCGCTTTCGCGTATGTACGTCCGGCGTGACCAGAGCCAAGTTCACAAATGCGTAGCTTTCGACTTTCGTGAAGTGACAAAACATTACCAACCCTCTTTCCCAACCAAATACTTTCAACCCGAACTTGCGTGGTCAGTCAAGTTTGCTTACATAGACATAAGGACCTCGAACGTATCATGTAGCATGGGGCGCGAGTCACCTTTCGGATCATGCATCATCCCCCGACTGGGTGTCACAAGTCTGGCCTTTGGGATTTCCACTCCCCAAATGGTCTCTGATACGTGAAGCACGCTTGGTTCAGAAAATCAGTAATACACTTTCAATAAATACGGTTTTTATAAAGTCATTTGAGAAAAGCAGAGTTCGGTGATAAGTTCGGGGGACGTTCGGACAGTGTAACTGAGTTCGGAGAAGGTTCCGAGCAAGTTCGGAGGTTGTTACAAGTTCGGAGCAAGTTCGGCCAAATCAATAATTTGAAATTTTCAAGATGTCGGATTATCAAGCGTTTGCTGCAATTCGGTCTCAGATGCAGACTTTATTGAATTACGACAATGAAATTGGGACGACCCAGAAGGTTCCCAAACTTCTCAAGTTTTAAGATTATGCAAATTGGAAGAAAAGGTTCGAAGCTTACATTGGAACGACTGGATCCGGACTTATGGATTGCATTGGAAGCACCATACATGTATCCTGTTGGACTAAACAATGTGCCCATAATGCAAAGAAACCTAGACCTTGATCAAAAGACGGATTACAAAAAAGAACAAAAAGCATATGGTCTTTTAACTCAAGCACTTCCTAAGGAGTTGCTACACCAGTTTAAGAGTTGTAAACATTCTCATGAATTGTGGACGACAATAAAAGAACGGTGTGAAGGCAACGAACAATACAAGAAGAGTAAAAAGAAGGTTCTGAACAAGGAGTTTGATAATTTCAAACATTTAGATGGTGAAAGCGTTCCGGATTTGATTTCAAGATATTGCCATTTGTTGTCTGAAATGGATAACGTTCAAATCAAGAAGGACGATCAGGAGCTTAAGGAAAAATTACTTGAAGGTTTGCCATCAAAGTGGGAATCCTATGTGTTGATGATTATGAATGATAAAGATTATCCGGAATTGATGTTTGTGAAACTGTTGGGTAAGTTGCAAGCATGAGACTTAGAGATGAAAAATGTTAATACAACACCTGCAAAAGTTCAGAATCCTGATGTGTACTATGGTTCAAACACGGCAATAATTTCGGGTATATCAGGTAAGATGACAAGTTCTGCACCAGCTATGGCTTTCGTAGCTGGAAATTTACTTGGAAATGTATCTAACTCAGGAAATGGAATGGGTTCGGATAGTTATGATCACAATTATAGTTCTGGTGGGTGTAATGTCTCGGTTCCCGCAAGTAATCTAATGAATACTAGTAAAATGGCCATGCCGGTTTCAACTACCGAAGACTATATGGCTCTTGTATCTGCGTTGGTATCATCATATTATGTGCTTATAACCGGGAAGGTAAGTAATGCAGAACTGACTGAGGAGGATTATGATCAGGTTGATCCAGATGACTTGGAACTGATGGATATTAATTGGCAATTTGCCATGCTAGCAAGAAGGGTGAAGAGATTTTTGAAAAAGACTGGTAGAAAAGACCTGAATTCTGGAGGAAGAATTGGTTTTGACAAGTCAAAGGTGAGGTGTTATAATTGCTCAAACTTTGGACACTTCGCTCGGGAATGCTCTCAACCTAAAAAGCAAGAATACCAAAAGTTTGCTCCCAAGTCTAATGCTTTTGGAACCAACAATGCATCAAATTCAGGGAGTTCTTTAAATTCTAAATCTACTCCTGAACCTACAAAAGCCATAGTGTCTCAAGAAGACAACACCTATATCTGGGGTAATCAATTTGCTGATTCATTTACATTGATTGTGACACATGTGCAGGTTGAAGACACTATGACAGAATCTACTCAAGATGAAGATGAAACTCATAGCGAAGAAATTAATGGAGTTCAAGTTGGTGTCATTAATGAAGCAAGTGTATCGGATTCAAAGGATGGTCATCAATTGTTTCTAAAGAAAAATTTGCATTTATGGCAAGCTTGTCTGAACAAGTTGAATCAAATGTTGTTCTCTTGTTGGAAAAACAAAATCAAGTTCTAACTGAGGAGAAAGAAGCACTGATTCGTGAATGTGAAGCCGCAAAAGCTGAAGCACTTGACATAGCCAATGATTTTGAGAACTTATATCAAAAGAGTCTTTCATTGAAGTAACAGTATGAGAGGGCTCAGCAAAAGGCTGTGGAGATTGCTGACAAGATGATTGCACTACAAAAGGACATGCAGACATTGACTGATGAAAATAAAAGTCTGAAGCAGGAGGTTGGTACTTTAAAAAGAAAAAACATCACATAATCGGTTGCTCTTCTGGCAGATTCTTCTAAGGTAGTTTCTTATCCTCCAATGTGCAAATCTTGTGATGATTTTGCTACCGCTAAGAGTACGCTCTTAGACGAAAAGACAAAACTCAATGATCTTTTGTCGGTAGCAAGAGCAGATAAGAATATTTATAAGGAAAGATGGGAAGGAACCACTAAGGAGTTGTTGTCGGTTCATGAGCAGTTATGTTTACAAAAATTTGATTTTTCAAACCAATCTGAACTACTTGTGTCCATACAAAAGGACTTGGCTGATAGTCAGAAACTTGTTGCAGATCTAAAAGTTGAGATTTTTGAACTAAAACAAAAGCTTGATTCTGCTCAAGTTTCATCATCATTTACCAATTTTCTTTACAAGTCTGAAAAGGAAACGAATTCTGGTAAACTGAGCCGAGTTTCCCCTCCTGTCATTATAACCAATGGTCCTTCATCTGGGGAAAAAGTGGACGTTTCTTCTCATGACAAGCAGAGTAATCATCAATCAATTAATTCAAAATTTGACAAAACTTCATCTGGAAAATCTATCTTGGATTCTACGGTTGATGAACTGTTTTATGATGTCTCAGATTTTGATAAAGTTGATGATCTCATCTGAAACGGAAGCTGAATTTCCAAACCCACTCATACTAATGTTTCTAAGCCAGATTATCAAAATTTGATTTCAAAACATGATTTTTCAAATATCAAATCTGAGCTGACAAAACTAAGTGAGTTTGAACAAAAACAGATTGCTAGAAGCAAGTCTGTTGAAGGTAAAAAGGTCAAACAGGGTGGAGTTGGGTTTGTGCCTCTAGCCAAAACAAAATCTTTTGAACAAGGTTCTTCATCAAAGGTTTCAAAACCTGAAAAAGCCAAGGCTGGCAATCCCATTCTGAAACCCAAATTCGATACATCTGAAAATTTGGTTAATTATCGCTTAAAAGGTTCTGATAAAATTTATAGTGATAAAGACTTTCCTTTGTTGAGTCTGATGTGGATAGTGAGACGATTGAGAAAGTTTTGATTGAAAAACGAAAATGCTTTAAATGCAAAAATCGTGGTCATACAAATCGGACTTGTCCATTGAAGAAGCCCAAAGCTGACAAGTCTGATGCAGAACAATCTGATGGAATGTCTGAAGGATATCAGACTGAAACACCTGTTTCCAAAAAGAAAGTCAGTTTTGTGGATTATAAGGGTAGAGTTTTAACTGAGGAGAAAGAAGCACTGATTCGTGAATGTGAAGCCGCAAAAGCTGAAGCACTTGACATAGCCAATGATTTTGAGAACTTATATCAAAAGAGTCTTTCATTGAAGTAACAGTATGTGAGGGCTCAGCAAAAGGCTGTGGAGATTGCTGACAAGATGATTGCACTACAAAAGGACATGCAGACATTGACTGATGAAAATAAAAGTCTGAAGCAGGAGGTTGGTACTTTAAAAAGAAACAACATCACAGAATCGGTTGCTCTTATGGCAGATTCTTCTAAGGTAGTTTCTTATCCTCCAATGTGCAAATCTTGTGATGATTTTGCTACCGCTAAGAGTACGCTCTTAGACGAAAAGACAAAACTCAATGATCTTTTGTCGGTAGCAAGAGCAGATAAGAATATTTATAAGGAAAGATGGGAAGGAACCACTAAGGAGTTGTTGTCGGTTCATGAGCAGTTACGTTTACAAAAATTTGATTTTTCAAACCAATCTGAACTACTTGTGTCCGTACAAAAGGACTTGGCTGATAGTCAAAAACTTGTTGCAGATCTAAAAGTTGAGATTTTTGAACTAAAACAAAAGCTTGATTCTGCTCAAGTTTCATCATCATTTACCAATTTTCTTTACAAGTCTGAAAAGGAAACTAATTCTGGTAAATTGAGCCGAGTTTCCCCTCCTGTCATTATAACCAATGGTCCTTCATCTGAGGAAAAAGTGGACGTTTCTTCTCATGACAAACAGAGTAATCATCAATCAATTAATTCGAAATCTGACAAAACTTCATCTGGAAAATCTATCTTGGATTCTACGGTTGATGAACTGTTTTATGATGTCTCAGATTTTGATAAAGTTGATGATCTCATATCTAAAACGGAAGCTGAATTTCCAAACCCACTCATACTAATGTTTCTAAGCCAGATTATCAAAATTTGATTTCAAAACATGATTTTTCAAATATCAAATATGAGCTGACAAAACTGAGTGAGTTTGAACAAAAACAGATTGCTAGAAGCAAGTCTGTTGAAGGTAAAAAGGTCAAACAAGGTGGAGTTGGGTTTGTGCCTCTAGCCAAAACAAAATCTTTTGAACAAGGTTCTTCATCAAAGGTTTCAAAACCTGAAAAAGCCAAGGCTGGCAATCCCATTCTGAAACCCAAATTCGATACATCTGAAAATTTGGTGAATTATCGCTTAAAAGGTTCTGATAAAATTTATAGTGATAAAGAATTTCCTTTGTTGAATCCGATGTGGATGGTGAGACGATTAAGAAAGTTTTGATTGATAAACGAAAATGTTTTAAATGCAAAAATCGTGGTCATACAAATCGGACTTGTCCATTGAAGAAGCCCAAAACTGACAAGTCTGATGCAGAACAATCTGATGGAATGTCTGAAGGATATCAGACTGAAACACCTGTTTCCAAAAAGAAAGTCAGTTTTGTGGATTATAAGGGTAGAGTTCATTTTTTTAATGAGTCATCTGAATTTCAAAAACATAAAACTGAAAAGAATTCAGAAAATGATTCTGGAAAAAATAAAATCAATTCTTAAAAACTCTACTTTTGGATCCATAGGCTCTTCAAGTGATGCATGGAAACCTAAGGGTTCTTCCATGGCTGGTGATGATTTTGTGAAAGATGACGGTCGACCCAAAGCTTCTAGCTTGGGTACGTCCCGAAACTAATCTTATGTTTTAATTTATGCAGGGGTCTTTACGACAACTCATGAACAATATTTGGGCTGTTGATAGTGGAGCATCTCGATACATGACTAGTGATATCTCTTTGTTGCATGATGTGAAGTACTTCGATGGAGGTAAATTTACATTTGCTGGAAACAAGGGAGGTCAAGTCACCGGCATTGGTAAATTGTCTAACGGTGCAGTCACATTCGAGAATGTTGAATATGTCAAAGAATTGGAGTATAATCTTCTTAGTGTCTCCCAGATCTGTGACAAGCAATACACAACGGCTTTCATGGGGAGTGAATGTGTGATACTGAAGCCTGAATACAAGATTCCAGATGAATTTGTTGTAATGCGAGCACCTCGATTCTCAAATTTGTATATGCTCGACATGAATTCAGCCAAAGCAATGGTTGCGGGTCAATGTTTCTTATCAAAAGCTTCAGAGGGAGATTCCATTCTATGTCATCGTCGTATGGGTCACATCCATTACCGCAAGATGAACGAGTTGGTGCGTAGGAATCTTGTTGAAGGGGTTTCGAAACGACAATTTGTATTCAATGATGTGTGTGTGAGTTGCAAGAAGGGAAAGCAAAAGAGAAAATCACATCCACTGAAGAAGTATCATTCTATTGAAGTCCCGTTGGAATTACATCACATGGATCTATTTGGTCCTGTGAGTCGTAAAAGTATTTCTAGGAATTGGTATTATATTGTGGTAACCGATGAATATTCAAGATATTCGTGGGTTGATTTTCTAGTCTCCAAGGATGAAACTTCAAGAATTCTTCTCAACTTAATTACTACTCTTGTATCTTTATATAAGTTGAAGGTACGAAGAATTCGTAGTGACAATGGCACAGAGTTTAAGAATTTCACTGTGAGGACGTTTTTTATGGAGAAATGAATTATACACGAATTTAGTACACCATACACACCTCAGCAAAACGGTGTGGCAAAACGAAAGAATCGTACAATCATTGAAACAGTACGTACAATGTTGGCTGACGCGCAATTGCCGGTTCCTTTCTGGACGGAAGCAGTCAACATGGCTTGTTATGTGCTTAACCGAGTGCTTACGATTAAACGATTGCGAAAGACATGATATGAACTTCTCAAAAGTCATAAGACGAATCTTAGTTATTTAGAGCCATTTGGGTGTCCATGTACCGTGTTACAGTCTGCGGGCAAGTTTGACGAAAAAGTGTTTGAAGGCTTGTTTGTTGGTTATTCACATCTGAAGAAACGAGTTTTCAACAAGCAGACTGGTACAGTGGAAGAATTCTTACATGTTGATTTTCAATCATACACTTTACCGCCCAAAGGTGTTGGACCAGACTGGATGTTCGATTATAAATCTATTTTTGAAAATCTTGAATCGACACCAGCAATGTCTGATGATCAGCTTACTCGTGTGTTTATTGATCTTCAACATGATACTCCGGTTCTGAATATTCAAACTCTGCCGACTCCGGAAGTGCCTGTTGCTGATAATTACTTGACAGAAACATCAAATGATTCGACAATTAGGGCTGATGATATGTCTTCTGATGACGGTAATGACTTTCATGAAGCTGTGTCACATCAGGTTGAGATTCCTGTTCAACAAACTGATCCACAAGTTGAAGCGACTACAAGTGATGTTGCTATTAATTCAACTGAGAACATGGTGGTTGAGGAAGATCATGTTCCTGATATGGCTGAAACGGTCATTGTTCCAATTAATCAGACACTCCGGATAAACACCATTCATCCGCAAGACGATATTATTGGTGATTTAAGTGAAGGAGTGCGCACGAGACATCAAATCGAGAGCAGTGCATTATTAACGATTTTGAAATCTGGAATTCAGGACGAAGCGTTCTATTCATGCTTTATATCCCAGATCGAGCCTAAAGAAGTTAAGGAAGCTTTACTTGATGGTTCGTGGGTAGAAGCAATGCAGGAAGAGTTACTATAATTTCAAAAGTTAGGAGTGTGGCACTTGGAAGATTTACCAGCTGGAAGCAAAGAACCGTGTGGAACACGGTGGGTCTATAAATGAAAGCGAGATGATCGCGGAGTGATAGTCCGTAACAAGGCCCGTTTGGTTGTCCAAGGGTTTTCTCAGGAAGAAGGAATCGATTTTAACGAGGTGTATGCACCGGTTTCCGGAATCGAAGCAATTCATATCTTTTTGGCATATGCTGCACATCGTGGATTCAAGGTCTTCCAAATGGACATTAAGAGTGCGTTTCTATAGGGCAAGGTCAAAGAAGAAGTGTACGTCAAACAACCTCCGGGATTCTTCGATCCTGATTATCCGAAGAAGGTTTATAAGCTGGACAAAGCATTATATGGTCTCCATCAGGTCCTGTGTCCTGATGAAGACGGTGAAACAGTCGATGTCACTCGTTAGGTCAATGATAGGTTCTTTAATGTATCTTACAGCTACTCGACTTGATATTATGTTTGCTGTATGTTTGTGTGCCAGGTACCAAGCAACACCTCTGGTTTCTCACATGGAAGCGGTTAAGAGAATTCTAGCTTATCTGATGGGTAATTCAGATCTTGGGCTCTGGTATTCTCATGATAATAAGTTCGACTTGTCGGCTTATACGGATTCAGACTACGGCGGTTGCAAGATTAATTTCAAGTCAACCACGGCCGGATGTCAGTTTCTAGGCGACCGGTTGGTATCTTGGCAGTGTAAGAAGCAGACTTCCATTGCTACATCCACGGCTGAAGCTGAATATATAGCGGCTGCAAGTTGCTGTTCTCAGGTTTTATGGATACAACAGCAGACGCGGGATTACGGTTTGAAGTTTCTTACTACTCCAATATATATAGATAACTCGGCTGCCATTTGCATAACTAAAAACCCCGTTCACCACTCTAAAATGAAACATATTGAAATTCGTTATCATTTCATCCGCGACTGTTTTGAAAAACACTTGATTGATCTGCAAAAGATCCATACTGACTTTCAAAAAGCGGATCTATTTACGAAAGCTTTTGACAAAACCTGCTTTCGTTATCTTTTGCAGATCAACGGCATGCAAAAGTTACATGTTGGGTAACTTTCGGTTGATCATTTTTCTTTGTTTACTTTTGTTCTCTGTTTTTCTTTTCTTGTTAGCAAAATCCAAAAATAGAGTGTTTTGTATTTTAGGGGGAGAAAATCAGAAAATCTAAAAAAAATGGAAAAATGCAAAAAGCATAAAAAAAAGAAAAAAAATAGAAAAATCGAAAATTTGAGAAATTAATCCAAATCAAAAGTTTGAGAAATTGATCCGACCAAGCGAGAAATGATATTACATCGGCGTGTGTTATCAACCACGGATAAAGTAAAAATGAAAAGCTGTAGGTACTTGTTTGGTTAGTTAAATGTGTAAGGGCAAATATGATATATGCTAGTATGATATAAACATAAAACAATCCGCTTGATTAAGTGTAAGGCACATCATGACGGATGCTGTGTGATCTTGGCATTAAATAAACTGAAAAAGCAATAACAGAATAAGAGATGTTCTGATGTATGCATGCTTTTATTTTGCAAAGATTTAATCTTGTTTAATTTTCTTTATTTTGTCAAACAATCGGCTTTTCTCTGCGTATCAAAAGATCGACCTGATTAGTGTTTGTTTGACGTCCCGCCTTATTTTCTTTGGTGTTTCGTATAACTCATCGGACTTTCTCTACGTGTGCGGGAGCACCGACCTGATTGTTGTTGGGTTATACAATTTCTTGCTTTATTTTCAATTTCTTATTTTCCTAAATAATCGGACTTTCTCTGCGTGCCTACCGGCCGACCTGATTGTTGTTTGTTTAGGGTTCTGCTTTATTTTTGCATGAAACATCATGGACGATAAATCTCGATGGAAATCAAATTATGTGAAAAATACAAAAATAGAATAAGCCAGAATACCGGTATTTCTGATTGTGTGGGCTATCATATTATCAATGCATGCTAAATCATATCTTAACATATCAGAAAGCTATAAAATTGATCTGCCCAAACTGAAATAAACTAAAAAGTTGTATTTGCTACCAACTTGACTTGCATGCTGATTAAAAATGAAATTGAAGTGTGTCTGATGCACATTAGCCGATATGATCTTGCGTCTGGATCTTTCTCGCAAAAACATTTAAGTTATATTAGTTTTAATTCAGTAATTTTATTTCATTTCTGTTTGGTTTGTTGATTGAATATATGAAAATCTCAAAAAGATTTTAGGCGTGTTTTAGCATAATTTTATAAAAATCCAAAAAGATTTTTGGTGTGTTTGAATATTTTACTATAATCAAAAAGATTTTGATTCTGCCTTATTTTCGATCAATCGTTGGTGAAAATTTCCAAAATTATGCCGGAGACAACCAAACGGACTTGATTTTAGAAACCTCATCATTGAATTGAACGAAGTTTAAGGAAAATTGATAAATTTTAAACTTTCGGGGTTCAATTTGAATATTCATCAAAATCAGGGGTTAATTTGAAAATTTTTGAAATTTCCAAACCTGAAGTTCGGACGACCGAACTTGGAGTTCGGAGGTCCGAATCTTACTATCGGACAAGGTTTGGAGAGGCCAAATGTGGAGTTTGGTGTAACTGTTGGTCCGAACGTGGAGTTCGGAGGACGTCGGAGGTCCGAACGTCTTGGGTTATAAATACTCCAAACTTGGAGTTCAGAGTTCACTTGTCACTGTTTTCTCCGAACATACACCGAACGACTGCCCAAATTTCCAACTTTCAATTTAGTGATTATTTGACGGTTTTGAGACTTATTCTAGGTAGGAAATGTGATTCCGAGTACACTGGTAGTCTTGGATTCGATTTTCATTCATTGTTTGTGGATTTTTTGTTCGAAAACTCGTTTGGACTGTAACTAGTTCCTAGATCTGAATTTTAACTATCTAAAACTTGTTTTTAACAGCTAAAAATGGTTCCTATGTGCTTGTAATATAAAAACAACCAAGGGTGTTAATTCTTTTGGTCTAATTTGGTCGTTTCACTGATTTTAGAATTCAAATTTGTCGGAGTTCTTCAGGGTCCGAACCTGGGGTTCGGTGGAGGCTCGGACAGAGTTCGGTCGATTGATATTTTTGATCAAAAAGTTGTTCATTTATGCAAACAATAATGAATTGACAAAATTGGTGATTATATCTGTTAATAACATGGAATTTAATGAGTGTTTTCAGATATGGCCAACGAGTTGAAAATCGGTGATAAACACAACATCTGTGCACATATTGGTGTTGGAAGAGGAAAGCTTGAAAAATTTGGAGGATCCGGGATCTTTGACTTTCTGAGACGATCCAGAATTCACTATGCTATCACTTAACAATGTGGTGTATATCGTGATATTATTCTAGAGTTCTGGAGTACAGCACGGACAATTTCTGATATTCCAATCAGAATTGTTGCTACTATTCAGGGTCGAGAAGTTGAAGTTACTGAAGCTGATATTCGTCGAGTGTTACAACTGGAAACTGATACAATAACGGCACCAATAGAATTTTCTCATAAAGATAACGTGGCGTTATTGAAGCGAAGCTGGTATACTGACGATCCAAGTAAAGAATGGGTCTATAAATCGTCGTTGAGCGTTCCGTATAAATATTTAGCGCACGTATTGTTGGTATGTCTAGGGCATAGAATATCTGGACATGATGAAGTTCAACAGATAATGTTGTCCTTGATGAATGCTTGGGTAATGAATCGACCATACAATGTTGCTGGGTTGATCTTTCATTATATGAGAGATAATCTCACTCAAAGACAAAAGAAAGCAACCATTTACCCAAGATTTCTACAGATGATTCTCAATGACCGGTATCCTGATTTAGTAAAGCTTGAAGCACAGAAAACGGAATTGAAGCATATGACTGAGGCGAGTGTGGGTGCGTTAGCGTCTTATCAGAAAAAGGCTCTAGAATTCCAGCCAAAATTGAAGTGTCTAATTGGTCATTTGGCCAATGTTAATTATGTGGCTCCAGCACAGGGTGCACCTCCTCATGACAATGGTAGTGATTCAGAGGAACTAGATTACAGTTGGATTGTAGAACAGAATCAGATTCCACAACAAGGTCGGGTGAAAAGACCTAAAAGACAAGTTCCAGTGGTACAGGAACAAGTGAATCAAGCACTTGAACCAGTTGTTTCTCAACCGTTAGTATCTGAACCGGTGGTCTCAACACAGGAAGTTCCTGTAGCTGTCAGTGTGACTGAGACACCCGCGGTTAACACCCTGGAGGATGAATCTGAAGATGATGAAGAGTTTTTGAATGTCGGAGCTGACTCTGAAGACTTTTCTGACACAAACAATCCGTTTGTGCGAGTCTTGATCAATTCTAAGTATATAAAGCTCAGGAAAGGTAGCGATGAGCATTTCGCGTACCGGAGCAGCCAGAACAAAAGCAACGATCGAGACAAGGATCGTGTGTATGATCCTGTAGCTTCGTCAGAATCCGATGAAGATTACAATCCTACAGCCGATGAAGTTCGAGGAAAAGGAAAACAGAAAGCTGTTGGTTCTTCTTCTGTTACTCCATCAAAAAGGAGGAAGAAGTCGGTTGCAGGTGGAAGAGGTAAGAGGAAGAGAGATGAAGCTGCAGATGTTCAAGGCTGATAAAGAACGGTACAGCTATTGCCAAGGGGGAGTTTGTTGATACATGATATGGAAACGAGCCGGATCAGACAAAGTTTCAAAGACATGAAGATTTCAACTAAGTTCTGGTGGCCGAACTCCACCGAACCCTGGCCGAGCCTTGACCGAACTCCAAGTTCGGACAAGCCTTGGAGTTCGGCCGGCCGTAGTTTATATATTATATAGTTGTAGCTTTGTCTTTGTGCGTAGTTGTTGTTTTGAGCGAACTTTTGAGAGTGTGTGTGTTATTGTACTCTGATTCTCTTGTAATCGTGTTCATCGTTAATGAGAGATTGAGTATTGATATTTACATCGTTGTTTACATTCTTGTTTATACAATTGATGTCGAACTAAGCCGATCCTGACGATTAAGCGTTTTCAAAAGATTTATAGACAAATAACAGTTCGTTATCACCATAAGTTAAAGTTCTTACAATCTTTGACGAGTAGATCAAGAACACTAAAACAAATGGCTCCCAACCGAAAATATGGAAACTAATGGAAGAGAGGGGAAGAAAGTAAGCAAGGAGAAAGGAAATCATATCTCCTTTTTATAGGACAGTCGAAGTGGAGCACGGCCCCTGCTTGGCCGGGCACGGGGTGTGTGTGTCAGGCAGCACAGGTCGTGTGGCTTGGAGCACGAGGCATGCCAAGTCAGAGTCGTCAGTCTTCCGGCAAGCTTGTCAACGGCACTAGCGTTTTTCGTCAGGCATGGGGCGTGTTATGTCACAGCTTCCTGCTAACGATGTCAGTGGCACGGGTCGTGCCATGTCAGAGACATGGGGCGTGTGATGCAGACTGGTTCAGAGGCACGGGGTGGAACTTCGCTGGTCTTGGGCATGGGCCTTGCCTTATGGGGCACGGTCAGAAATCCAGAAGTTGTTTCTTTTGTTATCTTTTCTTTGCGTTTTCCGTTCCTTCTGTGATTTCGGCTTTGTAAAACCTGAAAAACTACAAAGAAGACAAAAATACTGTTTTTTGTGATAGTTAGTCATATTTTACTTAATAAGCTGGGGGAAATTGTTATGAACATGTATACTTTTAAGGCACATCAGTGGATATTTGATAATTTATGAATTTTAGCTATTAAATAAATGTGTATATATATATACTAGTTGTTGAAGTAAAATAATTAAATAGAATTTTTACAAAAGTTAACAACCTTGAGATTTCAAATTAATAAAAGATTCTGAGTTATTACATAATGGAATTATATATTTCTCTAACTACATTTTAATTTAATACAAATTAATTGAGGCGTATAATTCTTACATAACTATTAAATGTTACATTAAAAGATTTTATAAAAGAAGTATACATGTAAACATATAAATAATTTTTTATATCTTATTGAGTTTTTATAATATAAACACTTGTTTATTTCTTATTTCTTTAAAAATTTTTGAAAAAAAAAAAGAAATCGCAGGTGCATCCCATTTTTCCGGAAAAACACGCCAGCCACTCGTCGGAAAACCTTAAACATTTTTCAAATTCTAAAACATTTTTCATAATAGATGAGAAATCACCAGTACTTTCTTTCATTTACCTATTAACTATCCACCTATATTCAATTTTTAAATCAATGTTTACTTTTAAAAGACTCAATCAAATTAAATTCATCTTCTCCAATTCATCTTCTCCAATTCATCAAGTCCACCGAAACCCTAGATGTCTAGAGAGGCGTTATTCAACCTCATGACCTTCGTTTAATCAAACTCGTTATTCGTTTAGAACGTCATCACACTTAAAGTTTTCCTTTATTCAAGCTAGCATATCGTGCAACCTAAGGTGAGTTCATAGCTCCTTTTTCTTTAAACTTTAAACTATTTTTGGGTGAAAAACACACATAAACTAAACTCACCATTGTTACTTTATTTTCAAGCAAATCAAATACTTGTATTTATACGTGCTATTACGTATAAACGAAAACTTTGTTATGCTAATAATTATATGTTATTGTGTAACTTGTATGTTATTTGGTCCCAACGCTGTGATTCCTTTGAGAGGAACACTACGTCAAAATGCACCTTTGGCCACACAAAAAAAACCGTGACCAAAGGTGTTTGGTCACGTTTTTTTTTCATTCCAATCGACACCAAAGGTCCCGTCACCTTATGTACCATACGGCCACGTTACAATATCAGTGGCTGAAGCCACCTAGAAGCGTGGCTAAAGGATACCAATATTTGTTGTTGTAATCAAACAATTCTTCCGAAAAGCGTGGCCAAAGGGTCCCAACAGCCACATGTGTTTGTTTAACGTGGCCTTTGGTATTATATGGTCACGTATATTTGTGTTTTAGCCACATATGTTATAAAAAACGTGGCCAAATAGGTTGCTGAAATTATAATTTTTGTCCCAATACGCGTGGCCAAAGGGTGGCAACCGCCACGTTAAAATATGAATAGTGTGGCCTTTGGTATTATATGGTCACGTATATTTGTCTTTTAGCCACATATGATATGAAAAAAACGTGGCCAAATGGGTTGCAGAAATCATACATCTTGTACCAATACGCGTGGCCAAAGGGTGGCAACGGCCACATTAAAATATAAAAAGCTTGGCCTTTGGTATTATATGGTCACGTATATTTGTGTTTTAGCCACATATATTTGGAAAAAAAAAGTGGCCAAATGGTAGTTGAAATCAGATATTTTGTCCCAACACGCGTGGTCAAATGGTGGCAACGGCCACGTTAAAATATAAAAAATGTGGCCTTTGGTATTATATGGTCACGTATATTTGTGTTTTAGCCACCTATATTTGAAAAAAAAGTGGCCAAAGAGTAGTTTAAATCATACATTTTGTCCCAACACGCGTGGCCAAAGGATGGCAACGGCCACGTTAAAATATAAAAAGTGTGGCCTTTGGTATTATATGGTCACGTATATTTGTGTTTTAGCCACATATATATGGAAAAAAAGTGGCCAAAGGGTAGTTGAAATCAGATATTTTGTCCTAATACGCGTGGCCAAAGGGTGGCAACCGACACGTTAAAATATAAAAAGTGTGGCCTTTGGTATCATATGGTCACGTATATTTGTCTTTTAGCCACATATATTTGGAAAAACAAAAGTGGCTAAAGGGTAGTTGAAATCAGATTTTTTTGTCCCAATACGCGTGGCCAAAGGGTGGCAATGGCCACGATAAAATATAAAAAGTGTGGCCTTTGGTATTATATGGTCACCTATATTTGTGTTTTAGCCACATATATTTGGGAAGAACAAAAAGTAACCAAAAGGTTGTTGAAATCAGATGGGTCCTTGCTATACGCGTGGCCAATTTAAAAGCTATTACAAATTATTAATTACAAATCAAATAAAATTCAATTACAAGTCAAATACAAATGAAATACAAATAAAAAATTAAAGAAAATTACACTGCATACAAGCATTATTCTCAATCTAATTTTCAATCCGGGAGGCAACTACACTACCACGTGGTCTTCATCTTCAACTGTCCAGATTTGAGCTTAATTAGGACCATTTTTTCTTCTATTCCTTCCTATACCAAAACATATAATTGATAATTAGGTTATGGAAATTGATCATAATATATATAGCAATTTTGAAATACTTACCACCATGATAGATATGGACTGAAGAGTGCCATTTTATTGCAAGTAGTATGGGTCATCAGGTCCTACAATTCAATTGATTTCTAGATGAACATTAGATATCCAGATGAACTTAATACATCCGGATGAACATCACATTAAGTTCCGGATCAACTTCAAAGTCAGTTGAACTTTGTTTGGTACACATCTCACCATTTGTTCCAACAATCCCTAGCTGGCCCAAGTATTTGAGGTACCAAATAACATTTAAAATGGGACTACATGACATTACCAAACAGATTACTGTGAAACTATAGAACGGAATGAAACTTGACTGGAAAATATTTACCTTTTTCTTTTGAACCGCTTCAGACGAGGTTGATCGACCACCAATTTCACGCCCTACAGTTCAATTAATTACTTTATGTAAATGAGCAATCAAACCGATAATGAGTTTGACAAGTACTAACCGTTGTGTGTATGTCAGCATGATTAGTGTTGTGGCTAGATCCAACAAAAATCTCCTTAGAATTTACTTAGAACAATGTTTTTGAATTGGTAAAAAGTTAGTGCAGAATAATGACGCGGACCTATCATGAAAGTATTTATTCTGTTTTTTTAATCTAACATAAGTTGTTCCAGTTTTATTCATACAGATTATGTATATACTCTATTTTTTTCATATTAACATACATTTTCAATGAATCATAGCAGGGCCCCATTTAACTCATAACTTTGTTCTTACATGGGGTATATATTCTTATGTACCAGGAACTTGCATCTATTTTTGTTCTTCAGGAACAAGAGTTCATCCGGATTGTGTTCTTCATGAACAAGAGTGTATGTTATTATAAGGTACTTGAGAATAGTATGATTAAGTTGTGATGTAAAGAATTCACCTCTGTAGATGCCGGAGCATTAAGTTGGTGTGGTAACGGTGGTCCAAGTGCAGATAGATGATCTATAAGTAGATCAAGTTTTTTCTCCGATTCTTCAAACTTCAAGAAGAGGGCCTTAACTTGTTCATTTGTTGCTACCCGAATAAGTTTCTCCTCTTTAAGTTCGAACTCAAGTTTTTCCAATTCACCATTAGTGTTGTTGGATCGATCCTTGAATTTTGTACAATTAACAGAATGTAGTTAGATGCTTTTTAACAAAGTACATAAATAGGAAAGCATGCAGACCCTGTTGATTCATTATCTCTTAATTAGTTCTTAATTATTAATATATCACATAAAAACCCTATTGATTAATTATTTGATATGTTATACACAAATTTAACGACATCTAAAGAGAATAGTGGAACACATCATGTCTTCAGTGGATATAAACAAACAGTTCACCATTTCTAGCAAAGTAGCAGATGCATGACATCAACATTCTTCTATTCTTCTACAAGGGATTTAAACTACAATTTCTTTATTTTGTACCCCTCTAACATGAACATACAAAAAATGTTGGAAACATTCCTATATATGTCCTCTAAGATCATTTCCTAGTAATGACCAGATGACATAAATTAATTGTTAATTATTAATATATCACATAAAGACCCTACTGATTAATTATTTGATATGTTATACACAAATTTAACGATATCTAAAGGAAAGAGTGGAACACATCATGTCTTCAGTGGATATAAACAAACAGTTCACTATTTCTAGCAAAGTAGCAGATGCATGACATCAACATTCTTCTATTCTTCTACAGGGGATTTAAACTACAATTTCTTTATTTTGTACCCCTCTAACATGAACATACAAAAAATGTTGGAAACATTCCTATATATGTCCTCTAAGATCATTTCCTAGTAAAGACCAGAGTGACATAAGTTAGTTGTTAATTATTAATATATCACATAAAGACCCTATTGATTAATTACTTGATATGTTATACACAAATTTAACGACATCTAAAGGAAAGAATGGAACACATCATGTCATCAGTGGATATAAACAAACAGTTCACCATTTCTAGCAAAGTAGCAGATGCATGACATCAACATTCTTCTATTCTTCTACAGGGGATTTAAACTACAATTTCTTTATTTTGTACCCCTCTAACATGAACATACAAAAAATGTTGGAAACATTCCTATATATGTCCTCTAAGATCATTTCCTAGTAATGAACAGAGTGACATAAATTAGTTGTTAATTATTAATATATCACATAAAGACCCTATTGATTAATTATTTGATATGTTATACACAAATTTAACGACATCTAAAGGAAAGAGTGGAACACATCATGTCTTCAGTAGATATAAACAAACAATTCACCATTTCTAGCAAAGTAGCAGATGCATGACATCAACATTCTTCTATTCTTCTATAGGGGATTTAAACTACAATTTCTTTATTTTGTACCCCTCTCACATGTACATACAAAAAATGTTGGAAACATTCCTATATATGTCCTCTAGGATCATTTCCTAGTAAAGACCAGAGTGGCATAAATTAGTTGTTAATTATTAATATATCACATAAAGACCCTATTGATTAATTATTTGATATGTTATACACAAATTTAACGACATCTAAAGGAAAGAGTGGAACACATCATGTCATCAGTGGATATAAACAAACAGTTCACCATTTATAGCAAAGTAGCAGATGCAAGACATCAACATTCCTCTATTCTTCTACAGGGAAATTAAACTACAATTTCTTTATTTTGTACCCCTCTAACATGAACATACAAAAAATGTTGGAAACATTCGTATATATGTCATCTAAGATCATTTCATGTTGATACATAGTCCTGATCGTCATGTGAAGTATTGAATACAAGATGGATCACACAAGATAGATGAGGTCCGAACTCCCAGCGAACCTAGAGTTCGGACAGCTCCGAGCTTGTGACCGAACCTGAGGTTCGGCCAGTCGTGTTTCAGCATGTATAAATAGTTCATCTTGTATAGAACAGAAGAGCTTCCGTGTCATATTCTCTAAGTGTACTCTGTGGTTTTCTCAGTGGTTAATACAACTCTTTTGTGTTTACTTTCTGTGTTTTACTTGTTTACATTGATTTCATATTGACTAAGTAGAAGATCTATACGCTCACGCACTTTCAAGTGGTATCAGAGCATTAGGTTTGCTCTACTAGTCGGAAATCAATGTTCTTCAGAGTTTTGAGTTCAAATTCATGTTTTTGAGAAAATGAGTATCGTTTTTGAGTTTGTTTGATCATCTCGAGTGTGCTTTTCATCAAAAATTCATTCCTAATTCATTTCTATCGAGTTTACTTGAATTTCTGTCGAAAATTCCATCAAAAAACACTGAAAATCGAGAAAATGGCGTCGAGTGAAATCTGTCTCGTTTGAGGTTCGGACTCGTTCGGTCTAACCGCTCCGAACTCGAGGTTCGGGCGGAGTTCGGTGAGCATTCGGTGTGTCTTTGAGTTCGGTGAAAGATCGGTCCACGTTCGGACAGAGTTCGGCCAGTGCTCGGTGATAGTTCGGTGTTGAATCTATTTGTTTGTCCGAAGGTCAGGTTTGGCGGACGTTCGGCGTAACTAAAGTTCGGACGAAATTCGGAGATAGTTCGGAGGAGGTTCGGACGAAGTTCGGAGAGAACGGTGTTCAGTTTTTCGAAAATGTCCGATTTTCAAGCGTTCGCAGCTATTCAAAATTCGGTTCAAGCTACGATGCAAACAATGATGAATTATGATAATGAAATCGGAACAAGTCAGAAAGTTCCCAAATTGCTAAAATTGGAAGATTATCATAGTTGGGTTAAACGGTTTGAAGCATTTGTCGATACAAATGACATTGATATGTGGTTAGCATTCACTGAACAATATGTTTATCCTAAAGATGAAACTGGTGAACCTATTCTTCAAAGAAAAATGTCTTCTGAACAAAAGAAAGCTTATCAAGCTGAGAAAAAGGCGTATGGTACGTTAACGATGGCATTGCCTAAAGAGTTACTTCATCAATTTGCTGGTAACTACACATCAAAAAGTCTATGGGATGCATTGGAAAAACGATGTGAAGGCAATGACCAATACAAGAAAAGTCGGCAAAAGGTTTTGAAGAAAGAGTTTGATAGTTTTAAGCATTATCAAAATGAAACGATTCCCAATCTGATTGCAAGATTTGCTCATCTGATGAGTGAAATGCGTTTGGTGAATCTTACTAAAGAAGAGGTTGATATGAAAGAAAAGATCTTGGAAGCATTGCCTGAAAAATGGGAGAATTATGTGATGATGATTACTCATGATAAAGATTTTTCAGGATTGTCTTTTAATGATTTGGTTCAAAGAATTTAGGCTCGGGATATGGAATTAATGGTGAATAAATCACTTCCTACACAAATTCAGAATCCTGCAGTATATCATGGTGAAAATGACTCTACAATGAATGCTGGGAAGTGTACTAGTCTTAGTTCTGCTCCTCCTACAGCATTTCTAGCAGGTAAAACTGAAATTCCAAGTTATTCTTCTGCTGGTTAACTGTGTCATTTCCAAGTTCTTCGGCTCAAAGTGCATTGTCTGTTCAAACTGTCGATGATTATAATGCGTTGATGTCTGCATTGGTATCTTCATACTTTGGTGTTATCACTGGTGCTGTGAGTAATGCTGAGTTAGCAAATGAAGATTATGATCAGATTGATTATGATCATTTGGAGGAAATGGATCTAAATTGGCAATATGCTATGTTAGTTCGTAGAACGAAGAAATTTTTTAATAGAGCTGGTAAGAAGAGACTTTATCAGGAAGGAAAGATTGGATTGGACAAATCTAAGGTGAAATGTTATAAGTGTTCAGTTTATGGTCACTTTGCTCGAGAATGTCCAAGTTCTACAGAAAGTAAATTGAAAACTGGTCAGCATGCACATTTAGTTTTTCATCCATCCGATAAAGCTGAAAAGGTTGATCAGAAATCTGCTACTCTTGCTCATGATTGGACTAATACATTTATGCATCCAGATGGATTTGCCTGGAATGCAGATTCAGAAGTTAAGAAGAATCATACTCCAATCTCAAATGCTTTAACCGTTCGACATGATGATGATGAAAGCTTGTTAACAGAATCTGATACTTCTTCAAGTATATCTTTGGTTCAAGAAGAATTACCTAAGTCTTCTGAGAATTCAAAGGATGATGAATTTAATTGTTATAAATGTGAGAAGTTGCTCAAGAAAATTGCAAGTTTTGAACAAGATTGTCAAATTTCAACTGAAGAAATTGTGGTGTTAAAGAAAGAGTTGGACGATTTTCAAAAGAAATATTATGCATTAGTTCATATTCATGAAGATGTTTTGAAGGAAAAGGCTCAATTAGCTGAAGAATGTGCGAAAGCCAAAGCTGAAGCGTTAGATGCAGCTCAAGATTTTGAGAATCTGTTTGAGAAGAGTTATCCGGTTCAGCAAAAATATGAAGAGGCTACTGCTCTTATAGCAAAAACTGCTGTTACCGTTGAGAAGCTTCAAAACAAGATCTCCATGCTTCAAGATGAGAATGTTCTGTATAGAGACAAGAATGAAGTATTAACAAAGGATGTTGAGATCTATAAGAAGAAGGGAGAAAGTGTTCTTCAAGAACTGTTTGCAGAGTGTGAGATCAGAAAGTTACAGACTTATGAATATGATGATCTCAATGCAAAGTTCATCAAGTCACAACAAGAAGTGTTTGACGGTCAACAGAAAATTAATGACTTGAAATTGGAGATTTTGGAGTTGAAACGCCAAGTTAAGAATTGCAATTTGTCACCAACATTGCTTAATTTCTTATACAAGCAGGATCAGAGCTCAGAAAGTTCTAAGCAGAATGATGTTCACTCGGTACCTCAACCAGTGGATTTAATTGAAGTTACTGCTGCTCAGATTGATCCAAAAGATGAATTGCATGATTATTCCAAGTTTGCCACTCCATCCAAGAAGAACAAGTCCAAGTCTAAGAAGAAGGAGAAGCCTTTGGGTGAAGTTCCAAAATTTGTTTCAAAATCTGTTTTGTTAGAAAATGAACAGGTTTTTGATAAGGTTGCTTCAAGTTCGTCATCTGCAACCGAAGAAGGAAAAGTTTTAATTGAAAAGAACAAGCTGAAGGATATCAAGGCTAAATTTACTAGTGAAGCTAAGTCAAGAGAAGCTTCAGGTTCTTCTTCAAGTTCGTTAAAGGTTTCAGGCTCTAAGCACAAAGGTTTGGGTTATGTTATGAAGGAAGTTCCGGTTGTTGCTAAGAAATCAGTGAAAGTTGACAAAACTGCTAAAGCCAGAGTTGTAAAGAAATCACCATCTCCAAAAGAATTTTCTTATTATTCTGGAAGGTCATCGTCTTCAAGGAGTCCATCTCCTAGGTATGACTCTTCTGATGGTTTCTTTGATACTTTTAATTCTGAACATTCATCTGGTTTTTCAAAATCAAAACAATTGTCAAATAATTTTCGAGAACGACTTTGTTATGTATGTCGTCAACCAGGACATCTGGCTGCTGATTGTCCGACGACTGCATATATCCACAAAACTGCAAAATACGTGGATAATAAAGGTCAAATTTTTGATGAACCATGGTTTCCAAAAGGTAAATCAACTCGTAAATCGTCTTGGTCTACACCGAGTACGTCGGTTGAGTCTGATTCAGGTTCTGATCAAAAATTGAAAATTTTACAAATATGGAAACCAAAAGTTGTTTCCAAGGCCAGCAAGGACTTTGTGGAAGACACCGGGCGACCCGACGATATTGTATCGGGTCGATCCCAGCACAACTAATGTTTTATTTGGTGTCAAGCTGGTGTTTCAGGAAGACCTTTCGGTGATTGGAAAATTGCTGATTGTGAAATATCTGTTTCTAATTATATTGAATTTCAAAATCACTTTTGTTTTCAAAAGGCCAAACAGTATTCGTGTTGGTTGATCAATTTTCTTGTTTTTACTCCGTCTCATTCTGAGGGGGAGTTTGTTTTTGCAAAAAGCCAACAATAGTGTGTTGTTTTTCAAATCGTAAAAATGAAAATCTATAAATAGAGTTGTCATTTTTAGGAGGAGAAATTTGGAAAAGACAAAAACAATGAAAAATGCAAAAATCCAAAAACATTGAAAAATGAGAAATTGTATCCGACATGGTTGGGAAATGATGGTACATTGGCTAACAGTGTCTGACTCATAGATAAAGTATCGATGTGCAAGGTAGGCTCAGCAAATCAGAAAGTATACAAATGTGATATATACTAAATCTGATGCTTGACCTAGTGGACAACATCTTGATGCATATCTCATGATATATCAAGAAAAAGATATGTGAAAAATAAAATGAGAAGTCACTGTGTATACATGTGTTCATTTTGCAAAGATTTAAACTTGTTTGATTTTCTTTATTTTGTCAAACGATCGGACTTTCTTTGCGTGTCGAAAGACCGACCTGATCGTTGTTCGTTTGACATTCTGCTTTATTTTCCTTGGTGTTTCGTATAACTCATCGGACTTTCTCTGCGTGTATGGGAGTACCGACCTGATTGTTGTTGAGTTATACAACTTCAATTTGTTTTATTTTCTTATTTTGTTAAATCCGATGCCTTATCTGCGTATCGAAAGATCGACCTTAAGGTAGACGATTTAACGTTCTTATTTCTTTTTGCATGGAACACAGTTGACTATATCATGGTTACAACCATTATGTGATTAAATTCACAAGTGAAATCACAAAATGTGATAAGCAAAGCATATCTGAGTATGTCTGATAGTGTGGGGTACACTGGTCAATGCAAACTTAATCAATACCTTAACATATCCAAATGTTATGAGTATGATTTTGCCAGAGTTTAAAGTTGGACAAATTATATCTGCAATCGGCATGGCTTATGTGCTACAATAATCGAAATTGAAGTGTAGTTCAGCATGTTATGATCAATATGATCCCAGGTCGTGATCTTTCTTGCAAAAGACAAAAATAGTGTTTGATTCTGTAATGCATTTACTTTTAATATCAGAAAATACCAAAAAGATTTTAAGTGTGTTTTGATATAAAGTTTCTAAAAGCCAAAAAGATTTTGTTTCTGATTTGTTTTCGATTGATCAACACGAAATACGAAATCATTTTCAAAATCAAAATATCTTGGAGTCTTGTAGAGACATTTTGCACCAAGATTATTTATGTTGGCAGGTTTCTAAGTGGGAAGAGAACATCACAATTTCAATTCTTCTGAAGTTTGTTGATAAAGAGAGTACACACGATGCAATATCAAGTATTCAAGATTAAGCTCATCGTCAAGATCGAGGAAGAGTTTAATTGAAGATACAAGATACAAGTTTGAATAGAGAAGATGATACTGCACATGCCGAGGGGGAGTTTGTTGATACATAGTCCTGATCGTCATGTGAAGTATCGAATACAAGATGGATCACACAAGATAGCTGAGGTCCGAACTCCCAGCGAACCTGGAGTTCGGACAGCTCCGAGCTTGTGGCCGAACCTGAGGTTCGGCCAGTCGTATTTCAGCTTGTATAAATAGTTCGTCTTGTATAGAATTAAGGGAGCTTCCGTGTCATATTCTCTAAGTGTACTCTGTGGTTTTCTCTGTGGTTAATACAAGTCTTTTGTATTTACTTTCTGTGTTTTACTTGTTTACATTGATTTCATATTGACTAAGTAGAAGGTCCATACGCTCACGCACTTTCAAGTGGTATCTGACTCATGGATAAAGTAGATGAAAAAGCCAAGACCATTTGATCGATGTGCAAGGTAGGCTCAGCAAATCAGAAAGTATACAAATGTGATATACACTAAATCTAATGCTTGACCTAGTGGACAACATCTTGATGCATATCTCATGATATATCAAGAAAAAGACATGAGAAATATAAAATGAGAAGTCACTGTGTATACATGTGTTCATTTTGCAAAGATTTAAACTTGTTTGATTTTCTTTATTTTATCAAACGATCGGACTTTCTCTGCGTGTCGAAAGACCGACCTGATTGTTGTTCGTTTGATGTTCTGCTTTATTTTCTTTGGTGTTTCGTATAACTCATCGGACTTTCTCTGCGTGTACGGGAGTACCGACCTGATTGTTGTTGAGTTATACAATTTCAACTTGTTTTATTTTCTTATTTTGTTAAATCCGAGGCCTTATCTGCGTATCGAAAGATCGACCTTAAGGTAGACGATTTAACATTCTTATTTCTTTTTGCATGAAACACAGTTGACTATATCATGGTTACAACCATTATGTGATTAAATTCATAAGTGAAATCACAAAATGTGATAAGCAAAGCATATCTGAGTATGTCTGATAGTGTGGGGTACACTGGTCAATGCAAACTTAATCAATACCTTAACATATCCAAATGTTATGAGTATGATTTTGCCAGAGTTTAAATTTGGACAAATTATATCTGCAATCGGCATGGCTTATGTGCTTCATTAATTGAAATTGAAGTGTAGTTCAGTGTGTTATGACCAATATGATCCCAAGTTGTGATCTTTCTCACAAAAAGACAAAAATAGTGTTTAATTCTGTAATGTCTTTACTTTTCTTATCAGAAAATACCAAAAAGATTTTAGGTGTGTTTTGATATAAAATTTCCAAAAGTCAAAAAGATTTTGTTTCTGTTTTGTTTTCGTTTGATCAACACGGAATACGAAATCATTTTCAAAATCAATCTATCTTGGAGTCTCTAAGATACATTTTGCACCAAGATTATTTATGTTGGCAGGTTTCTAAGTGGGAAGAGAGCATCACAACTTCAAGTCTTCTGAAGTTTGTTGATAAAGAGATTACACACGATGCAATATCAAGTATTCAAGATTAAGCTCATCGTCAAGATCGAGGAAGAGTTTAATTGAAGATACAAGATACAAGTTTGAATAGAAAAGATGTTACTGCACATGCCGAGGGGGAGTTTGTTGATACATAGTCCTGATCGTCATGTGAAGTATTGAATACAAGATGGATCACACAAGATAGCTGAGGTCCGAACTCCCAGCGAACCTGGAGTTCAGACAACTCCGAGCTTGTGACCGAACCTGAGGTTCGGCCAGTCGTGTTTCAGCATGTATAAATAGTTCATCTTGTATAGAACAGAAGATCTTCCGTGTCATATTCTCTAAGTGTACTCTGTGGTTTTCTCAGTGGTTAATACAAGTCTTTTGTATTTACTTTCTGTGTTTTACTTGTTTACATTGATTTCATATTGACTAAGTAGAAGATCCATACGCTCACGCACTTTCATTTCCTAGTAATGAACAGAGTGACATAAATTAGTTGTTAATTATTAATATATCACATAAAGACCCTATTGATTAATTATTTGGTATGTTATACACAAATTTAACGACATCTAAAGGAAAGAGTGGAACACATCATGTCTTCAGTAGATATAAACAAACAGTTCACCATTTCTAGCAAAGTAGCAGATGCATGACATCAACATTCTTCTATTCTTCTATAGGGGATTTAAACTACAATTTCTTTATTTTGTACCCCTCTCACATGAACATACAAAAAATGTTGGAAACATTCCTATATATGTCCTCTAGGATCATTTCCTAGCAAGTAATGACCAGAGTAACATAAATTAGTTCTTAGTTATTAATATCTCACATAAAGACCCTATTGACTAATTATTTGATATGTTATACACAAATTAAAGACATCTAAAGGGACGATCGGAACACATCATGTCTTCAATGGATATAAACAAACAGTTCACCATTTCTAGCAGTGTACATAAAGAAGAAAGGAGGTTCACCAGTAACATGGATCTACAAACATGTGCATATGCTTGACCTCAACATTCCTAGCATAAAAATAACTAATCGATCTGTAACTGTAACTGTACACAAATACAGGGATCCCAAGTTAAACGTGTATCAATAATAAACAAAAGAAACAATTTTATGAAAACAGATTGTAATTAATGAAACGGAATAACTTGACAATTACCGTTTTCTAGACTGATTGGTCTCCCAAATCACATCCCACTTCTGAAGAATCGCTAACGCTGTCTGTTGAAGCTATTCGTTGTTGAAGCTCCATGGAAGATGTGAATGATATGGAGGAGAAAGAAGACCTGGTTATTCGCCGGAGGCGTTTAACTAGCTAGAAATTTTCTGATAAAGTGAGAGAGAAAAGTATATATATGATGAATCGATAATAAGTAAATTTAGTTCGGAATTTTGGGTGTAGTTTGAACTAATGGTGGGAAATTCAAATTTTTTGGTGAAAATTTTTAATTGAAAGGGGGGGGGGGGAGGGAATTGTTCAAACAGATAATAAAACCCAAAATTAATATAAACAATATGTATATTAAACATAATTAAACCTAAAATTAAACATAAACATAATTAATTAATTAATTAAATGTCTCCACGTGGCTCTTCCGGCGGGTTTTTCTTGAAGATGAACTTCATCATCCTCCATGAGCTTGAGTAGGAGCTTCATCCTCTTGAGGTGTTGAAATTGTACGAGTACATCAATTACGGTTGACATAACTGTGATCCTTTAAGAAGATCTGGATGACGATCGGAGTTAAAAGCCCTAATTAACAAAATTATGTTTTAATATTAATTTTATTATTTTCTTTTAGATATAATAAACAAGATTTTAATAACACGTGCCTTGTGGCCGTGATAACGCAACTACAAAAAACAGATACATTACTAAAACACAACTCAAAAATGAAAATGATAAATTACTATGCAATTCAGAACAAAAATACGAAAAGAACGCCATGTTGTGAATTTCTCGTGTATAATAATTTTGTTTCCAAAAATATTAAACGACGTCCAATTAGGATGGTGAGGAGCAATTAGGAGCAATTAGGACCAACCAGACTCAATGAGGACTAAATACTGACAATTAGCGTCATTTAGGATACTTTAGTGAAGACCAGTTATGGTCAATTAATATGGTCAATGAATACGAATTAGGACCAGTTCAATGAGAAGGTTGATTATGCTCATAGGACCGATAAGGACGGAGCATGAAGGAAGTGACTAATGAGGATCGATGATCAAGTATGACCAATTAGGACTAATTGGGGCCAATTAGTTTAAATGAGGACCAATGATACCAATAAGGGTAAATCAGGGTTAGTGATGGTCGATTAAGACCAATTAGGTTCAATTAGGGTCAATGAGGACCCATTAGGACCAATGATGGTCGAATATGCTTGATTAAGACCAATAAGGATGAATTATGACTTATTAGGGCCAGTTAGGACCGATGAGGGCCAATTAGACAGAATAAGTACCAATATGGCTCAATTCGGGTTAATGAGGAGCAATTTGCACAAATTGGACCAATAAGGACCAATTAGTGTCAGTTAGCCTCAATAAGAACCTACTAGACTCATCGAGTACGTACAATTTACTTTGAAGTACAACAAATTTGAGTTAATTAGGCCTAATTAACCCCAATTGATTATAATTGGTCCTAAATGAGCCTAATTGGTCGTAATTGACCGTAAGTGATCTTCATTGAACCTAATCGAGCCGAATATACTATAATTGACCTTCATTGGCCCCAATTCATCCTAACTGAGTGTTCACTGGCCCTCATTGGTACTCATTTGTCACAAATGACCATGGTTGACCTTAATTCAGTCTACTGGTCCTCATTGAGCGTAATTGGCCCTCAATCGGCCTAATAGACCCTAATTGGTCATATTTGGTCCTCATAAGGAGTCGACATTGAGCAAAATCAACCCTCGTTAGTTATAACTGGTCTTCATCATTGACCCTAATTGATCCTCATTGACCCAAATTGACCCCAGTTTACCCTAATTGGGCCTCGTGGCTTCGTTGGTCCTAATTGGTCGCGGTCACTTGTTATCTTCATTTGTCCTCCATCGGTCTTAATTGACCCTAATTGATGTGGATTCATTTAAGATATAATATTAATAATATTCTTCGAAACCAAATTAAATTATCAAAAATTTCCCCCATCCCAATTTCAACTAAATGGGCAAACTCCAATAACTTCCCCTGTTTCAATTCTTAGGGTTCATTGTGATCCAGAAGAACTGCCGTTAGTATAAAACTGCATTTTCGAAAAACAGTTACCCTCTATTTTCTCTCCAGGTTTCTAATTGGCGATTTAAACCTAAACCTTACTCTCTAATTTCTCACAAATGGCACCCAAATTGAATCGAAAGGTTGCATCAAAGGCTACTCAACTGTTCTTCGCCGAACACAATGTTGTAGCGTACTTCGAGAAGTCTGATAAGTCAAAGCTATTTGATGAAATGAACGATTTCCTCGAGAAATCCAACACTCATTTTGCTTTAACTGTGAATCCAGTAATCTGCAAGCAGAGAATTGCTGAATTTTGAGACTCAGCCAAAAAATCTGTTGATAGCAACGGGGTTGGTAAAATTGACTCTATAGTCAATGGGAGTGAGATTAGTTTGACTGAAGAAATGATCCGGAAGCATCTGAAATTCAATGATGCAAGAGGTGATCCTGATTACAAGTCTGAATTGTACTTGAAGACGTACGAAGCAATTGGGTATGGGGGTGACTTAACTTGTGCGACCGTAAAAACGGGACAACTACCCTATGTTTGGCGATATCTTGCTCATACCATTCTCCACTGCCTATCTCACAAGAAAACTGCGTGGGATGAACTTGCTGCACCTCAATCATCCGCTTTTTATGGATTGGTAAATGGGCTCAACTTTAACTTTTCAAAAATGATATTTGATGGAATGCTGGAAAATCTAAAACCTAAAAGGATCTTTTACATGTACCCCAGATTCATCCAACACATTCTCAATTGTGAATTTCCAAATCTGCAAATCTCTGATCAACATCTTGAACTAAAATCTTTTACAAGTAAAACATTTTCTAACATGCAAGTGAACAAAACTGTTTTTCTTGGTAAAGACACATCACACCCTATGCCTAAGGCCAGGACTGCCCTGAGCAAATTGCTCCTGGTGACAACATTGTTACACCAACAAGTGTTGAGCCCACACCAGACCGACCATCCTCTTCCACTGATATACAAATTCCCACCAAAAGGAAGAGGATGTCCACATCAAAAACCACACCAAAAAATACCACAGGCACTCCGCAATCACCCAAAAGGAAGAGGACTAGGTCTCCTTTACCTAGACCATCCACAGGACTACCTCAGAATGGGGGTGGTATATCACCTAGGCCACATAAAGTAGATTCCCCAACCCTTATTGCAGGGAATATACTGCTAGACTTGGTTCAATCACCCAACCGACATTCTGGTGATAAGGTGACTTGTAGTAGTGATGAAGCAAGTCAAGTGGAAAGGGCTGACACTACTCATGAAGTCCCACTTGACCCTGAGGGCAGTGCCAACATCATTGAGACCCGATCCACGGCAACTGTTTCTGTCAGGGAACCTATTCAGGAACCTTTGATTGACAACAGGAATCCCAGGTGCCAAGAAACCATGGGTGCTGAGCATGAACAAGGTCGGCTTGTTTGCTCTTCTTTGCTCAAAGATACTGGCAACACACCAGTTGAGAGAAGCATGACACATACTGAATTGACGGTTCGATATACAAAACTTGAAAATGAATTGGCAGCTCTCCGTGCAATTGTGAGAGCTCAAGGAGAAGAAATTGAACGGTTGAAGGCAGGACAATCTGTGAAAGCCACTAATAGGTAAGGTTGTCAACCATACGTTGAAATAAAATTCACATGTCAAACTAGATTTAATTCAATATAGGATCTTGCACAGGGTGTCTTCCTCAGATGTTGATGAAGTTGAACAAGTTGATCCAGTTGAACAAGTTGATCCGGTTGAACAAACCTCATCCGTAGGAAGAAGGCCATGTTGATCCAGTTGAACAAGTTGATCCGGTTGAACAACTTCATCCAGAGGAAGAAGGCCATTTTGATCCGGTTGAACAACTTCATCCGGAGGAAGAAGGCCATGTTGATCCGGTTGAACAAGTTGATCCGGTTGAACAACTTCATCCGGAGGAAGAATGCCATGTTGATCCGGTTAAACATGTGCATATGCAAACCACAAATGTGGATATAGCTCCTGAAGCTCTATCTTTCATGAGAAAAATGATGATTAGGAATACTCTTAACTGCACTTGGTTAAGGAGTGCTCCATCTCTGCCCATCATTACTTCGGAAGTTGCTCCGGAAGATAGTCCCAAGGCAGTTACTCCGGAAGTTGGCACTAGGACTATTCCTGAGCAAGTTATCTCGGAAGTCAGTCCCAATGCTGCAACTTCACTTCATGAATCTCCAAAGCTTGCCGATGATGATTCTCTCAGTGAGAGAACCATCTCTGGTTTCACTGACATGGAGAATGATGATCAGAGCACAGGAGGCCAGAAAGAAGACATGGATCCTGCAACAAAGGCTCTGATTAATCAATTGGAAAAGGAGAATGATGATCAGAGCACAGGAGGCCAGAAAGAAGACATGGATCCTGCAACAAAGGATCTGATTGATCAATTGGAAAAGGAGAATGATGATCAGAGCACAAGAGGCCAGAAAGAAGACATGGATCCTGCAACAAAGGCTCTGATTGATCAATTGGAAAAGGAGAATGCTGAGATACAAAAGAAATTTCAAGAACAGAAGGAAAGTGCAGAGTTTGAAGAACAGAAACGACTACTCATAGAAGGAGGTATTTATGAGTATGTCATCAACAATGCAGACCTGATGTTCTTTATCATTGCAGCAAGGAGAATATCTGATCTGTACATAGAAGAAAGAATTGCCAGAGCTGAAGAGCAAGGTCTTTCAGACAAGGTTGACAAGTACAGAAGGGTCATGGGAAATGAGTATAGGAAAATTCATATGAAAAAGACTGAAGACAACAAAATTTTCCTAGCTCATTTCAGTGTAATGCTCAGAAGCAAGGAGTGTTTCACTGATGCATGGGTTGATGAGATGAAGGGTGAAGACTTGATCAAATGGATGTACATGATCCCAGTCATCCAAGCTGATCAAGCTAAGGAGATGAATGTAAAGAGATTTGTTGATAGCTCTTTAGAACAGGATCAACAAGAGAAGCAAGGTACTAGATATCAAACTCTATCTGAGGAGGATGACTTCCTGATTCATAAATGGTACTTCAAGGAAATCATGATGGAGGACCCAAAAAAAATCAACTCTTGCAAATTACCAAGGCTGAGAAACGACTATGATGCTATCAGGAATAGCTAAATTGAAAAGGAAAGAGTTACTGGTGTGAAAAGGCCACCAGGTATGCATGCTCTGTTTGACTCCTTACATCTGAAGGTCTCAGCTACCTCAAAGAAGAGAAGAGTAAAGCTCCTATGCAAACTACTCAGCAAAAGAAGCCAAGTATCAACATTATCAAGGAAATGTTTGACACTGTCTCTGATCCTCATCTCTCATCATCTCAACCCTCTACCACAGCCTCAGAACCCACTGCTCCCTCATTACCAGGTGTATTTTCTGATCTGAACAGAACTCTAGCCTCACAACAACCCAGAAGAAACCCTGCAGCTAGAACTAGTAGACCAGAAAAAAAAATCCTAAGCCTGTAACATTAAAGCCTCTTCAACCAAAGTTTAGAACAGACAACTTCACACCCTTTGTACCACAACCTATAATTGAACATACTCATCCATCTCCATATCCTCATGATCACCTAAACAAACCACGAAAACCCTCATCTCCACCCAAATCACCAGAAAAACCACCCATTCCTCTTTCCTTTTTTGGAAGAAAGAAAACCATGGCTGCAAGAAAGGGTTATGTAGCTAAGAGGAAGAAGATAGTAGTGAGTGAATCTGAAGAAGAGTCTGAACCTTTAGATCCTCCCAACCCACATGTTGATGTCACTCATCCTTGCATTCTAAGGATTGAATTACACGAGAGTGAAAACATGCACTACTTCTTCATGAGCAACGGTGAAGTAAGCAAGAAACAGAATTTGAGAATGGATGATTGGGATAAATTACATCAGATGGATATCATGACCATAATGGGAACTCCCAACTATATGGTATGTTAGTATATATGTTGGCATTTTAATATGGTGGGATGAGATGATTTATAAACAGGATAAATTTTACTTCTTTAGTAAATTGGAAGAAGAGAAAACCGGATGAACTACAATTCCTCAGGAAGAAGAGTTCATGAGGATTGAGAGAATATGAACTAGAGTTCTTCAGGATAAACTAGAGTTCTAAAGTTCTTCAGGATGGTTAACCAATTTTCTTCTATTATAATAACATACACATTTTCAGTGAATCATAGCATACTCCATTTTACTCATAACTGTGATCTTACATGAAGTATATATTCATATGTTATGTTAGTATATGTTGGCATTTTGATATGGTGGGATGAGATGATTTATAAACAGGATAAATTTTACTTCTAAATTGGAAGAAGAACAAAACCAGATGAACTACAATTCCTCTGGAAGAAGAGTTCATGAGTATTGAGAGAAGATGCACTAGAGTTCTTTAGGATGAACCTGGTAAAATAGAGTTCTAAAGTTCTCCAGGATGGTTAACTAGTTTACAATAAAATAAAAATCACATCAGTTCACAATAAAATCTATTTGCAACAATCAAATTTAGAATAAAATCAACTTTAATGATTGAGATAAAATCTATCTATATAATTAATGGGGTTAACCAAAACAAAACATGAGGAAGAGTTAACAAAAACTTTAATATATATATATATATATATATATATATATATATATATGATCTCTATACAAAGATTTTCATCAGATCCTATACAAAAATCTATCTAACTAGCTAAGACCTAGCATCCGACATACAGTCTTCATCATCAAAGAAGCTGCTGCTGCTGTTGCTGTCATCAAGAAATAGCTTTTGACCAGGCGGAAATCTCGGTCCCAACTCGGAGGTGTAGGTGGAATCCCTGTTCCGGATTAATTACACATCCAGCTCTCTCTCCCCTCTCTGGTCCCTGGAGATGAAGTTTCATATCCCCTACAACTTCGGCAGTGATGAAATCAGCGTACTCGAGCCCGTATTTGATGGACAGAGGTGGGATCCTCCAGTAAATGAGGAAATAGCCAATCGATGTGTGGTTTAGGTATTGCACCATTTGATCCAGATCATGACAATCAAATGTGAGAATGTCGACACAGTCGACATAATCTACCTTTCCCTTCCACACATTCTGGCCGGCGGCATTCCGGTGGAATCGCCACAGTGATGGACCTTGAGGGTGAACCTCCGACCACCTGTAAAAAACCCAAATGCAGAGTAGAGAGTAAGTAACTAAAAAACATAAAACCCTAAAAATAAAAACGTACAGCCATTGTTGAGTGAAAATACACTTACGGGGAGTCTTTCCGTAGTAGGGTGCTGGTTCATTAACACCCCTAATCCTCCATTGTTTACCAAAGGCAGCCATTGATCGATCGAAGTTTTTTTCTTGATGAACAGGACAGAAGATTTTGGTGGCGAAAAAGTGGAAATTTAAAGGCAGACAGGGCACGCTACCAGCTATGGTGGGAAGAAGTGGAAAGGTCAGGCCAAGATAACCGTGTATATTTTGTTACCTTTACCACGCAAATCCTGTTTTTACCGTGTCTATTTATTACCTTTAGCAACGCAAATTTTGTTTATCAATTATTTCTTATGTGATGCGAGTAATTAAATAAGTTCTGGTTAAAATATAACCAATTAACATTTTTGTCTCAATGGTTCTTAATCTTGTAGTTTGTTCCTTTCTTTGACTGACCCAGGTTCAAGCCTTGTTTGCTACAATTTATGTTAGAGCATATTTCTATGTCACGATGTGTCTCGTGTATTGTATCTATGTAATGTGAGCAACTGTGTGAGTCTTGATTAGGTAACTGGGCGTACCACATGGTCCGCTGGACCAGTTGGTACGGCGTACCAATTTGGTACGCTAGCCAGTTAGCCAGTGCCTATAAATAGGTAGCTTATGTTGAGAGTTAAGGGAGCTTAGAACATCTAGTCATATTCTACATTTCTGTGTGTGTGTTTCTGTGTGTATGCTCTCAAGTCTTCATCAATACAAATCACGTTTGTATTTACTTTTGATCTCATTTCATCTCGTTATCACTCGATTAGCAAACGATCCATCGCTCCATGGTTTTACAAGTGGTATCAGAGCTATCTAGTTCCATTTGCTGAACATATTCTGTGATTTTGGAGAGTTTTAGAGAGAGAAAGTTTGGGGTTCTTACATTTTTCATTAAAATTTTTCCAATTCCGAGTGTTTCTGTGGTGAAAAATGATTTTCGAGTGTTCCTATAGTGTTTGCGCACCTTCGTGATCCAAATTCCAGTCAAAAGCAGCAGAAATTCAAAATTTCACGGGCAGCACTTTCGCTCGGAAATACCCGATGACACACAGTTTCGCTAGCTAGTTTCGCTGGAAACTGGTTTGAACTTTCGTTCAAAAAAATATCAATAGTTTCGCTTTGGATTTAGGGCGAAAGAGTAGTTTCGCTCGGTAGTTTTGCAGAGAAACTACAAATTCGCTTGACAGTTTCGCTGTCTGAAGACACAGTTTCACTAAATAATCAGCAATTTCGCCCAGAACAGAAAACCCTCTTTTTTGAAGAAGAAATGATCAAAAATCAACCCAAATCACTATTGAGTAATGATCAGTTGATTGCATAAGCTTCAGGACATCAAAACGCACAATATACAACCAATTTTCAGTCCAAAACAATCAGATTTCAGATCCAAATAGATTTTCAAAAGTTTTACCAAAAACACTCAAAACACCAAAAATCAAGAGCACAAAGGCTCTGATACCATATTGTTGGTCCTCACTGATCTTAATCAGTGCTAATGATGATGTTTTGAGAAGAAAACCAATGAAATAACAACAATAGATGATTTCCAATAGCTAAAATGGGTTTCTAGTATTGAACAATCACAACTTCAACCAAAGGAATGATAAGAGATGAATATAAGCTACAAAGATAGTATGAAAAGCTCCTAGCCGTCACCAAACTTACCAATAATCAGATTTCTTGTATTAGGGTTCTCAAAGTTGCAAAAGTTACAAAATGGTGCACAAAGGCGACAATTTATACACATCAGTGGACAGTTTCGCTGGTAGTTTCGCTGGCCAGGCGAAACTGTCACTGAGACAGTCTAAACTAGATACCGAGCGAAACAACAGTTTCGCTCGGTAGTTTCGCTAGCAACCCTAAAGACAAGATTACAAAGAAACTAATCTAGACAAGTTAACTAAACAAAACAATGAATTCCTCCCTACATTGATCTTCAATATTCCCCCTAGGGAGGGATTCAGCCACTTGATCTTCAATCTTCAGCTCCGGCTTCAGTTGTGCTTGGCTCTTTGTTCTGATCTGCAGTCTCTGATTCCCCCAGAATAGTTGACTCGTTAGCAACGGGGACCTCTGCCTCTGATTCCCCCACAATAGTTGGCTCAGTAGCAACGGGGACATCAGCAGGCTTTTCAACTTGCTCAGAAGATTCTCCAAGACCGCTCCAAGTTTTGTTCATCTGGTTTGCCAGATCCCTGTCCTCTTCCATTCTATCTTCATCAGCCCTTACTTTCAGTGCTAAATCCTTGATTTCTTTAATAATTCCCCAGGCTTTGTTGGCAACTCTCATAAACAAGTTTTCCTCTTCTGCTGTGTCATCTCCAGCCCCATATCTGATAGGATTCTCGCACAAGGTCTTTAAATCATCGTTGCTAAAAGAGAATACTTCCATCGGATCAAACAATCTTATCTCAGCATCATCTCCTATTCTTATAACAGCTTCACCGGATTGATTATCATAAAACCATTTCTTGAATGTTTGCAGCCTTGACATTTGTTGATCCAGAATTCTAATTCTGCTCATAGTTTTAGCTGGTTTGAATTTTAAGAAAACCTTGGGCTTTCCAGTCACTTCATCGATTTCAGTCTTTGACTTCTTCCTTTGACCTTTCATATACCCAAAAGACACAAAGTCGTCTTTTGCGGCTTGCTGAAGCGTCATTCTCAAATTTATAGCCCTACCACTTTGCTCTTCATCGATGAGGGGGAGCTCTGCCAACCTCCTGAGATCCCATCTGGGCAAGGTCTTGAAACTATCACGTTTGTGTATATAGGAGATGCTACCCCCTCTTCTCTTAATCATAAAGGCATGAACATAGGGGTGTTCAAAACCGAATACCCGGAATTTCGGATATCCGAATTTCGGTTATCCGAAAATTTCGGATATCAGTTTTCGCTGTCCAAGTCCAAGTCCGAAATTTCGGATATCCGAAATTTCGGATATCCGAAATTTCGGACTGGACTCGGATAGTTATAACGGATATCCGAAAATCCTATTTTGTTTAAAAAACCACAATTTGCAAAAATCTACTTACTTGACCATCAAAACAACATGACATCAGTTAAACAAAGGGGATGGGTACTCAATTGGAATCAATTGCTCATAAAAAAACTCACATCAGATTGGAGGTAATCAAGTTAAAGTGAAAAACTGAGGACGATGAGATGGTGGTAATCAATTGCTCATAAAAAACTCACATCAGATTGCTCACATCAATTGAAATCATTCACATCAGATTGCTCCTAAAAAACTCAAAATCATCTTGAAGCGACGGCGATGGTGGACTGAGATGGATGTTACCTGATTCGGACGATGAGATGCGACAGAGACCTGCGCCGGAGAGTCGCTGGAGATGTGAGGGACGATGGAGAGTCGCCGGAGATGTGAGACGCCGGAGAGTCACCGGAGATGTGAGACGGTGGAGGTGGATGCGTGGACTGTGGAACCGAGATTTGAGGGACGATGGTCGTTGGAGGCGTGGAATTGACTATTGAGAAAGAACCCTAATTCCTAAATATCAAGTCATTATTTCATTAATATAAAAATATATTTTTAATTTATTTAAATTTTTCGGATATCGGGTATCCGAAAAGTCCGAAAATTTTATAAACTATTGTCCAAGTCCAAGTCCGAATTTTCGGATATCCGAGTTTCGGATATCCGAAATTCCGGATATCCGAAATTTTCGGATAATTCGGATACGGAATTTCGGAAAATTCGGATACGGATTCGGACTCGGATATTTTTGAACACCCCTACATGAACATCAGCATTGAACTTCCAGCTTATGATGTGTCTATCAGACTCTTTTCTCCTTGGCTGAGCAATGTTTTGAAATAGAGGAGTCTGATCTTCAAGCTCAGGTTTGGTGAACCATTCTTCCCTTTTCAATTCAATAACTTCTTGACTTACAGAGCTGATCCTTGCTTGGTAGATCAGAGAATTTTCAGTCAAGGAGTAGTTTTCAGGCTCTGAACGATCATCAATTTCAGCCTCTTCATCGCTCTCATCAATAAGATGGAGGAATTGTGCCTGTACAATCTCAGGCTGTTTCTCTATTTCAAAACTGTACAAGTTTACATCACTCACGTTTATAGCATCCAAATCTTCATCATTAGGACCACCACTTCCACCAGCCTCATTCCCACCTGAACCACTTACACCAGCTCCACCAGTGCCACTACCACCTGCTTCTCCAGTTGTAGATTTTGTGAAATCAGTCATGGATTCAATCTCAGCTTCACTCAGTTGATTAGGCAAATTCAGATGCTTCTTAATTTCATTCATTTCTATCAGCAATGTTTTAATCAGTGAAGATTGTTTTACAATGATCTCATTCATGCTCAGTATCTGCTTATCCTTCTCTTTTTCTCTTATCTCTGAATTTACCAGCTTTGTCTTTATCATTCCCAGTTCGTTTGCCAATGAGGTATTTACACCGCGGATAACATCTTCATCCATCTCAGACCTGGGATCAACCCTTCTTTTCTTGGTTGCCCTTACCTCTTCTTCTGTTGGTGCACTCTGTTTTTCTTTTGATTTCTTTCTTTGTTGAGCCAAGCTTTCAAGTTCATCTTCGATTTCATCAGCAGGTTCCTTGCCCGAGCTTCTCACATATTGCTTCCTCTTTCCTTTCACATTCTCACTCTCCTTTCCATCATTTCTCCTCTTTTTCTCATCTTCAATCAGCTTCTTAATGTATTCATACCTCTTATCAGGATACATATGCTTCATCAGGTACGTAGTGTATCCGGAGAAATCTGGTCTCTTGGCAGCACAATCGGAGAGGATTCTTGGGTGCATTGGGTTAACAATAAGAGCCACCCCCAGCTTAGGCAATTCCGGCTCTAGGAGCTCAATGATCATCTGCACAAATCTTGGGTACAACAGCCATCTTGACTTCTTCAAAGCTTGGATGTTAGAAACCATCGCTTCAAAGATTCTTTGAGGAATGTTGGCTTTCTTTCCTTTACACACCAACAGCATGGCCTCTGCCCAGTTCAGATTCAAACCGTCAGAACCACCTTTTCTGTCGTCTAGGCAGGAAATGAAGACATGTGCGATATATCTCCATTCCTTAGACATCAAGGACTTTTTAATCTCTTTCTTGGTCTTCCATAACTCACCACCTTCATATCCCATCTCTTTCTCAAAGCCTTTTAAAACATCCAGCTCTTTCAGTTTAGTTACTTCACCAACATCTTCTTCGAGTTTGAGAGCTTCAGCTATAGTCTTCATTGTGATCACAATATTCTTCTGCATGACCTTCGCTCGAATACATTTAGGTTTAGCTTTAACATCATACTCAGCCGTCAGCCAGAATTCTCTAATGTGCCTGTCGTCGATGATCGGCATGTGAGAAATTGCATGAAAAATGCACGACTTTTTCAGCCATGCAATGCAGTCTCTAAAACTGATAGCCTTCTCAGATCTATCATCCAGATATGCAGTTACATTGCTTCGCGGCTCATGCTTTAAAGACGACATTTTTCTGCATATGAAACCGAGAATTTGTGAGTTAAACCAAACTTAAATTAAATTAATTAAAGAAATAAAGTAAATTAATTGAATTAAATTAAAAAAAATGGTAATTTCGCTGCGAAACATTAGTTTCGCTAAGGAACCATAGTGTCGCATACGGCGAAACAGATAGATTCGCGACATTGCTCGAAGCGACACTGACTAGGTCAGTTTCGCCAAGAAACTACAGTTTCGCTGCGAGACTGTAGTTTCGCAGAAGGCGAAACAGCAGTTTCGCTGGGAATCACGGCGACACTGTCAGTGACATTTGGGCATTATCGCTGAACAGTTTCGCTCGAGACAGATGAACTTTCGTTCAGTTTCGCTAAACGAACTCGCAGTTTCGTTGGACGCGACCTTACGAATTCTAAAGTCCGATAATCGATTTTAAGCATAATTTTTTGCAATCAAAACCAACATTTGATCAATACAACAGTTAAACACACACAATGAGGGTTCAAAACGGTTTTTAACATCAGTACAAGGAGCCGAGAACTCTTTTAAGCGCCGAATCTCTTTAAAAAACCCAAAAACGGTGATGTTTGGATGCAATACACACGAGAGATGATTATAAACCCACACACCTTGAACCGGTATCGGTTATAATGGGTGAATATGATGAAACAGTTGGGCGAAGTTGAGTTTCGCGAGTGGGCGGAAATGCAGGTTTTACTCGATTAGGGTTTCGGATAAAAATGACCGAGATTCTCGATGAAGAGTATATATACCAGGTCAGTTTCGCCCATAGTTTCGCTCGGGCGAAACAGCATTTTCGCCAAAGCGAAAGAGCAGATTCGCTCGAGAAATTGATCAAGCAGATTAATTTCGCCGAAAACGAAAGTATAAGTTCGCTGAGAGCGCGTACGGCGAAACTAAGCAGGCGAAACAGTAGTTTCGCTGAAAACCCTAAAATCTCAATTTTGACCCATTTCAGATTTTGAACTTTTGAAATGCCGACAAACTCACACAAATCATCAAACTATTCACAAAGTATCGATCTTATCAAAAATAACGCAGAAAGAAAATCTTTTTGAGTTTTTTAAATGAAAGTAAAACAACTACACAAGCAAACCTATTTAATTTTGAGAAAGATCCAGACGTGAGATCATATCAACCAATACGCATCATACGCATTTCAATTTCAAACTTAGTCAGCATGCAAGTCAAGCAGATCCCGAATGCATCACATTGATTTTAAGCATGCACTAATAGTATTTAACATTTTTGGATATGCTCAAGGTGTATTAATTATGCACTGATCACCCAGCCTCACTCTATCAAAGAAGTTAACAAATCATCATATTCATCTTGATTTTTCTTTTATCTTTTTAAAATGAGATATACGTTCATGATGTTTCATGCAAAAATAAAGCAGAACCCTAAGTGAACAGCAATCAGGTCGGCCGCAAAGCACGCAGAGAAAGCCCGATGCACTTAGGAAAATAAAAAAATTGAAAAATAAAGCAGAAGGCGTATATATCAACAACAATCAGGTCGGCCTTATCGGCACGCAGAGAATGTCCGATGATATATACTAAACACCAAGAAAATAAAGCAGAAACTCAATCAGCAGGTGATCAGGTCGGCTTCACAAGCACGCAAAGAAGACCCACTGAGTTGAGCGTAAAAATGGCATAAAGCCTTATTTGCAAAGCATGCATACATCAGAACATCTCTTAATTTCAGAATCATTGCAACACTTATCAAGAAATGAAAACTAGAGTAAATCAGGCAAGCTTTATGTTTATATCCTACTCATAGATATCATATTAGGCATACACATCCAAAGATCATACAAGCATAATACAGCTTTTATTTTTTTACTTTATCCACGGCAGATAACGCATGTTGATATACTATCATTTCTCACAAGGTCGGATCAAATTCTCATTTATGAATTTTTGAATTATTTGAATTTATTTATTTACCGAATATTCAGATTCGTTTATTTTTCCCCCAAAATCCACAAATACTCTATTTTTGGATTTTCAATAAGCAAATTAGAAAAGAAAACAGAAAACAAAATGATTCGATCGATACTTGACACAAATTTGAAAAACCCTTTAAAGGAGACATTTTCGAAGAAAATATTTTGACAAGGAACCCTCTTCGAATGCATGAGTGAAAGGAGATTATTTGAGAAAGATTTCATGAGATTTAAGCAGGTTTAGAGTGATTTACCCCCAATTTCCCCCATAAGATAGCAATAAAGACATTAGTAGCAGTTATGAGAGAAATGCAAGGTAAATATAACAAAAGTACTCCCTGGATCATGTCGAGTGATGATTGGCCAGAAATCATGTGAATGTAGATGTCGTGAGCATTGATTTCTTGATTTTGGGATTTAGCCAATCAACACGCTTAAAGGCGACACCCACCTAATTCAAGACAACTTGGATTTAGCATGCAGGTCCAAATAAGACGAACTTAAGATAAAACAAGGTTAAAAGAATATGTACACAAATTTAAGACAAAACGAATTAATAAAAAAAATTAATTATTTATTAATTTTTTTTTATTTAAAAAGAAATCATGCCCAGCATTTTAATAAGCTCATAAAAGCGGGGTTTATCAAAGGTTTTTGTGAAAATATCAGCTTTCTGGACCTTGGTTTCAATGGGAATAACATCGATAAACCCTTTTTCCTGAGCGTCACGGATTGCATGAACCCTGGTTTCGATGTGCTTTGTTCTGGTATGATGAATCGGATTCTTGGAGATTCCAACAGCGGCTTCATTGTCACAGAATAGCGGTGTATGAAGGAAGTTGATTCCATAATCCATCATCTGGTGTTGAATCCACAGCACTTGACAACAGCAACTTGAGGCAGCGATGTATTCAGCTTCACCTGTGGATAAAGAGACAGTTGTTTGCTTTTTGCTTTGCCATGAAACCAAGCATTCCCCCAGAAACTGGCATCCTCCAGAAACTGACTTTCGATCGAGCTTGCAACCTCCGTGATCACTGTCGGAATATGAGTTAAGTTCAAAGCTTCCACCCCTAGGATACCAAAGACCCAATCTTGATGAACCTTTCAAATAACGGAGAATTCGCTTGACGGCCTTTTCATGAGATTCCCTTGGGTCAGCCTGATAACGAGCACAGTAGCATACGGCAAAAGTAATGTCCGGACGACTGGCTGTGAGATACATAAGAGACCCAATCATTGATCGATAATACTTGGGGTCGACCGGCTTTCCTTGACTGTCGGGAGTTAAACATGTCTGAGATGTGAAAGGGGTGAGTTCAGCAGACGCGTCGTTCATCTTGTATTTCTTCAGAATTTCCAGAATATACTTCTCTTGATGAATGAGAATGCCATCTGGTTTTTGTTCCACCTGCAAGCCAAGAAAGAAACACATTTCCCCCATCATACTCATTTCGAATTTTTCTTTCATCACTTCTTCAAACTCGCGACATAGCTTCTCATTTGTTGAACCAAAAATTATGTCGTCTACATATACTTGAACGATCAGCACTTCACCGTTGACCTCTTTCTTAAACAACGTCATGTCAATGGAGCCACGTGTAAAGCCTTTACCCAAAAGATATTCAGTCAAAGTCTCGTACCAAATTCTGGGAGCCTGATGTAGACCGTAGAGAGATTTATCAAGCTTGTACACTTTGTCAGGAAATTCATGATCTTCGAAGCCTGGAGGTTGATTCACGTAGATTTCTTCATCGATATCCCCATATAAGAAAGCACACTTAACGTCCATCTGGTACACCTTGAAATCCTTGTGTGCAGCATGAGCCAGGAAAATACGAATGGCCTCAATGCGTGCAACAGGTGCAAACACTTCGGTGTAGTCAATTCCTTCTTCTTGATAAAAACCTTGAACCACGAGTCTTGACTTGTTTCTGATCACAACACCTCTATCATCTGGCTTGTTCCTGAAGACCCACTTTGTACCAATTGGAACCTTGTTTTCTGGAAGATCCACGAGTTGCCATACCTTCAGCTTTCTGAACTGTTGTAGCTCAGACTGCATAGAGTCCACCCAACTTGGATCTGCTAAAGCTTCCTCTACATTTTTAGGAACGATCTGAGACAGAAAACACGCGAACAAGCATTCATTGATCAATCCAGACTGATGACGAGTCCTCACTCCATCCGTGATAGAACCAATGACGAGGTCATGAGGATGATCTTTTAAGGTTTTGAAATTTGAGTCAAGGTTGAGGGGAGCGGGTTCGGAGGTTTGATGGGATAATTCATGAGAGGAAGATGGACAGTCGGGTTGATGCATAGGCTGTGAGGATGAGGATGGGTTTTGTTGAATTTCGGAGTGAGGGGTAATAACGACGAGAGGAGGATTATCACTTGCTTCAGCAAGGATAGGAAGATTGAATGACTTGAACAGAGTATCTGAATCATAAAACCATTCTGGTCCACACCCGGTGTTGGGAATGTTTGATTCTTGCCAGTCAACATAGTAGGATTCCTGCACAATACGAGTACGTTTGTTATAAACCCTATAAGCCTTTTGAGAAGAAGAATACCCCATAAAGAAACATTCATCAGAGACTGCTCCAAATTTCGTAATTTGAGCTTCGGTATTCAGCAATGTGCACGAACATCCAAACGGCTTGAAGAAATCGATCAGTGGCTTCCTTCCATGATACAGCTCATATGACGTCTTCATCTTATCTTTCACGATTAGGACACGGTTCAGCACATAAGACGCACAGTTCACAGCCTCAGCCCAGAAGATAATCGGCAACTTTGATTCAATCAACATGGTACGAGCAGCTTCCACGAGTGTGCGATTCTTCCTTTCAGCAACTCCATTCTGCTGCGGAGTTCTTGCTGCACTGTATTGTCGAAGAATCCCTTTGTTTGCGCAGAAAGAATCAAATATCTGATTACGAAATTCAGTTCCATTGTCGCTTCTGATTGCCTTGACTTTCTTACTTCTTGAACTTTCCACGGACAGGATAATATTCTGTAAAGCTTCAGTCGTGTCACTCTTTTGCTTCAAGAACCTAACCCAAGAGTACCTGGAATAATCATCAGTGACAACAAGACAGTAAGACCTTTTTCCCAGACTTTGAACACTAATAGATCCAAATAAATCAGTGTGAAGCAATTCTAAGGGACTTGAAATAGAATTTTCCACTTTTGGCTTATGTGGCTTTTTATGTTGTTTTCCTTTAGCACATGAAAGACATTTTTCAACGACAGAAAAATATGTGAATGGAAGACCTCGGACCAGATTGTTTTTGACAAGATTATTTAGAATTTTGAAGTTTATGTGTCCTAAACGTCTATGCCACAAGAAGCACTCAGATACAGAAGCTTTTGAAAGTAGGCAACTCATGGAGGAAGAGTGAGATGCAGTGGATTTCATATTCAGCAAGTATGTGTCATTTATGCGAGGTGCACGCATCGCCACCATCTCTTCGGGCACTTTGAATTCAGGCTTGAGAAATAAACATTCATTGGATTTGAACAGCACAGGAATATCCTTGTCACATATTTGTGACACACTTAGAAGATTAAACTGCAATTCGGGAACATAGTTGACTTGCTCCAAAGTAAGAGATCCATATGACACATCTCCTTGTCCAACCATCTTTCCACCTCTCTTATCACCTGCAAAAGAGACAAATCCACCATCCACGATCCTGTAATTGGTAAGCAGGTCTTTCAACCCAGTCATATGCCGAGAGCATCCCGAATCAATATGCCAATAGCTATTTGTAGAGTTCTTCGGGAGTGCCTGGCAATACAAGACAAGAAATTACTTAATAACAGGTACCCAGACTTTTGCATTTCCGGGATTTGTAACTTTCTGTTTTCCCCCAAGGAATTGTTTTACAAAACTGGTTACCTTGTGGCCAAAGGATCTATCATGGTTTGTTCGATTTAATTTCTCTTTGCAATGTTTAACAACATGATCATCCTTACCACATCTGAAACAGTGAGATTTGTGACTTGTGCAGGAGGAAGTTTCTGAAAGCCTTTCCTCCTCACAATCTGATGTGTTAGAATCAGAATCACTGTTGGTTTCAAAATCCATCTTTGTTTTATCATTTGAAATCTTTGCATTAGTTTTCAACGATGATTTCTTCTTTTGAGAATCATGAATTTCTGTAGGTTTTTGTGGCGACCCTAAAACTTTTGCTTTTTTTTCCCCAGCAACTACAGCAACAACGACAGCTGAAGCTGCGAACGCTACTACGCAAGAATAATTTTCGGGACGAAAATTCCATTTACAAGGGGATGATGTAACATCCAAGAATTCCAAGGTTAACTTCCGTTAGACAATCTCCGTTAGTTACGTTATAAGTGTTAACTTAGTAACTAATGCTTAACTAGGCCGAATACGTCCACGACCTTTGGTTGATCACCGAACCCGTCCATATGTGTTATGTGCTTATTTATTTATTGTCATAATGTGCAAAGTGATTTAAACGCATGATTTAGTATTGATAACAGAATGTAAATTGGTCACTTTTGGTCGCCAGCGAAACTACCGGGCGAACTAGATTCGCTCGGTAGCCGGCTAACCTGTTTAACTTACATGTGTTCGGAGCCAGTTTCGCTTGGCCAGCGAAACTGCCAGCGAAACTAGCTCCTGATATAAAGACCATAAAACCCTAATCTTCATCATTTTGCATACTCCACACTAAACACACACACACTCTCCTGGAATTTCTGCACGAGCCGACGTGATCTCAGCCTCGAGACATCATCCATTCGGACCCTAGATCGAATCGTGAGTCCCAAAACCAACCTTTATGCATTTTCTATGTGTTTTCTTAAAAAAGCATGCTTAGATCTTCATGTAATCACTTGATCTTCTGATATGATGCTTAGGAAGGCTAGATCTATCATAAAGTCTGCAACTTTACGTTTGAAATCAAACCATAATGAAGATTCATGCTAGTTAGGTCATTTTAGGTTTAAAATGTGTTATTGGTGATTTGAATGTGAAAACCCATGTTTAAGGTGTTAAATCTTGTTGTTTGATGTTGGTAAAGGTGTATGCATGCTAAATATTGAATCACATAAAATATGGAAGCTGTTAGATTGATTTTTAGGCTGATTTATGTGTTTTCCGCGACCAGCGAAACTGAGCTGTTCTCTGGGCGAAACTATACAGCGAAACTGTATATATCTTCATCCAGCGATACTATGTGGCGAAACTATAGTGTCGCCCGCGAAACAAAGTAGACCTGCTCGAACGAAACTACCGAGCGAACCAACCTGAACGAAAGTTCAAACCAGTTTCGAGCGAAACTAGCTAGCGAAACTGTGTCATCGGGTATTCCCTAGCAAAAGTGCTGCCCGTGCACACAGCGAAACTGTGTAGCGAAACTGCATAGCGAAACTGTAGCGAAACTGTTAGCGAAACTGAGACCAGACCAAAACCCAAACTTGTACAACTTACTTGAATGTTATGCCATGACTTACATGATTGTGCAATAATGAAACATGCCTTGATTTCTGAATTATGTGAACCCGTGTTATGATCAACCATCGGTGTCGTGTGTCGATATGTCGTGTCATAGTTCCAACGTGCTATGTTATGGACCATAGTGACGTAAGTTAAAGATTAGACACAAAACTAATACTTAAGACCTAAACGTGTTCTTAGGTCTTCGTTAAGCAAACAATACTTGGATTACTTAGCAAGTGTAGCAGTGCAACCAAAGGTGAGTGTCACTAACCCATTTACCGTGAACCCGTTTAGGTCACACTGAATAACTTAATGAAAAACAATGCTGACAACCTTATGAGTGCTATGCACCTCTCTGATGAACTTGAAAACCTAGGAGTGCTTGGCACCCACTTGATGGACTTGAAGTGTTTTATGGGAGACACTTGTGAAATACTTAAACAACTATTTCTAAAACAAAACTGAAAATGTTTTCGGGATTCATGAGAACCCAAAGTAAGCCGTTTTAATATGGCGAGTGTAGGTTAAAGTCTAAACTACATGATATCACATGATTTCTAAGGATTGCCTTATAACTGAAAAAGTCCTCAACTAAATTGTACCATTAATTGTAAAGCGAGGGGATGTTGGGTAGATCTACTGGAGTTTGACAAACTCTGCCTCGTGACACGGGAAGTGCACGGAGGTACAATATCAGCCTATCTGACCGTGGTCCCGAGAGGACACGGGGAAGGCAAAGCCGCGATGACCGTAGGTCCGCAAAACAAAATAGATGATGGCACTGCCACTACAATATCAGTCAGCTTTGGTACAAACTTCCTTAGTGCATGGAACAACGGATTAGCTACCCGCGATATCGGTTGAGCACTTTAACTATACAAAACTAGTACATACCCGATAACGTATGTTACGGACATTACTTTTACTAAACCACAATACCATGATTTTGAATATCACTAAGCATTGCTTTTCACAAATAAATATTACATAAGTATATGTTGACACGATTATGATTATGAGACCGGGCCACTGCATGACAAGCCCACCGTGAACTCACCAACCGTTAGGTTGACACTTGCGTGGTTTAAACTTTTGTAGATCGCTGAGGAGTATCCAGAGCGGGTTGGCATGGCACACGAAGACATTTTATTTTTGGTTAAACTTAATTAAGAATTTAAAACAATGAATTTGTAAAGCACGTGGTTAGTGCTAAGATAATATTTTTCCGCTCCGTATTTTGAGACTTTAATTTATGACGTGTGTTTGGACTAACTCTGATTCGTTTAGTATTTGTAACTAATGGTTGTGGTCCTGGTTTGCTCGCTCCCCTTAACGGTATAAACTCCGTTAGCGGTTAATTAGGGGTGTGACAGTTTTGAAATTCGTATTGGTGTGAAAGAAGGAATTGGATTAGAAAGAAATTTGTTGAAGCAGTTTTGAGATGTACTTGCATGACATTGATCATATTCATTTGAAACAAAACTTTCTTGATTAACAGACACTGACTCATCACTACTACTATCTAAAGAAGAACAACTACTAGCTACACTACTATCTGAGCTAGACTTCTTGGAATTAGAACTACTACTTGAAACAGACTCCTTAGAATTAAGACTACGGCATCCAAGCCCACTTGTGTTACCATATCCATTATCATAATCCTCCCTGATCTCCTTATGGTTCACTCCTTCTAGACCTGCATGCAGACTGTTAGCATCACTAGGAATTAAATCATTTAGGGGATGAGGTTTCGGAGTAGGTGAATAACAGTGCGTGCTAGGAGGAGGATAAACTTTAGGAAACACATTCCCATTGTCCTCCATACCTATCCCGGTTTTTATTTTAGCTCCTCGTTGTTTAACGAGCATCTCTTCAACTTTCATTTGAGATATGGTCCATCGATCTAACTTAGTCTGAAGTTGAGAGGTTTCAAATTGGGCTAATGTAACTCTTTCAGAAAGCATGTTTAGCTCGACATTTTTAGCAAGAAGAGTTCGTTTTAAATGTTCATTTTCATGCATTGCCTCATTTAACTTCAGAAAATATTTTGCTTCATTTTCTTTTAATTGGGTGTTCATGGTTTTTAGTTCGTTGTTGTTGTCAATCAACAATCGATTGGCCTTGTAGATGCCGAACAAACGAATTCTACAAGGATGAGAGCACATATCTTGAACAGATTCATATGAAAGATCCATTATAACCTTTTCTGCAGCAAGAGCTTTTTCACATGTGCACGCGGGTGTGCTTGCAGTTTTCTCATTCATCTTCTTCTCAGCTTCTCCCTTCTCACAGCTGTTAACTGTGTGGTCATTGCTTTGTTCATGAATTTGAGCTGCAAGAGCTTGATTGATGGCTTCCTCAGCTTCAGAGACCTCCGAACTCCAGTCAAAGTTAGTCAGAAGAGCCACTTCTTTGGTAGGCTTGGCTTCAGCTTTGTCAGTGATAGGGATGACTCGAGTTGCAGGCTCAGAGGTCGGTTCAGTGACAACTGGACTTGGGCATTCTCTTTTGAAATGGCCAAGTTGCTTACAGTTGTAGCATCTTAGCTTGGCCTTATCGAATCCAACTCTCCCATTTTGATTCTTGAAGGTGTTTCTCCCAGTACGTTCGAAGAACTTTCTAGCACGAACAGTCAACATGGCCATTTGCCATTTTAGGTCAGTTTCTTCCAAGTCATCTGGGTCAACTTGGTACATATCCTCAGCAGTCAGAGTCGAACCTTGAAGTTCTCCAGCAGCGAAAGCTTGATAACTATTGGTAAACAATGAGAACAATCCCATGTATTCGGGAGAGATCTGGGATGTTTGCTGAGCAGCGGCAGAAGCAGTTGAGGATGAACCAGATCCAAGATGAGCAGATTGAATTTGAGATGAGGCTCCTTTGGGTGTAACAGCTGAGATGAGAGCCGAATTCGGAGAGTAAACTTTAGCAGGACCCATGGTTTGATTGTACTCTCTCCTTTGAACATCCAACTCAAAAGACTTAAGCTTGTTAATTACATCCATAAGCTTGTAATCGGAGAAACCCCTTTCTTGTTTCAGCATACGAACCTGAATGCTCCACTCGGGTGGAAGTGCATCCAGCAGCTTCTTGATTTGTTCAGAGTTAGTGAGTTGTGAATCATACTTCTTCAGATTGCTTGACACGGTCAGAAAACGGTTTGTCAAATCAATTAACTTTTCATTCTTCATGCTTGTGAACGATTTGAATTCTTTAGTTGCTTGTGCTTCTTTGTCCTTCACAAGGTCTTCATTACCGTCATAAAACTCACAAAGAGCATCAAACAAACTTTTTGCATCAGAGTGCTCAGCGAAACGATTGTAGATTTCTTGCGACAAGCATAGAGAAAGAGCACCAAGAGCCTTTTGATCTCGATCAATAAGTTTCAAATCCTTCTCAGAAAAGGAAGACGGATTGGTGTTGATCTGGGTTACTTCACCAGTAGTGATGGTTGGAACATGAGGTCCGTTGACGATCGACAACCATTGATTGTAATCGGTGTACAGAAAGAACGATTTCAGACATCGTTTCCAGTCTTCAAAGTTGTCTCCGTTGATCAGCCTCGGAGGTCGGTTTGGAGCAATGCTTTCAGTGTCAGCAACATTGGTACCAGATGCCATCTTAAATCAGCCTGAAATAAGAAAGACACAAACAAACAAAGAACAAGACAATTTGATTAGTTTCGTTGGGAGAAGTAGTTTCGCCAGCAATTTCGCTCGGAAATCCTGAATAATTTCGCTGGAACTTATAATTTTGCCAGCAGTTTCGCTTGGGAACACTTAACCAATTCAGCAATTTCGCCAACTAGTTTCGCTGTATGCACGGGCAGCACTTTCGCTCGGAAATACCCGATGACACACAGTTTCGCTAGCTAGTTTCGCTGGAAACTGGTTTGAACTTTCGTTCAAAAAAATATCAATAGTTTCGCTTTGGATTTAGGGCGAAAGAGTAGTTTCGCTCGGTAGTTTTGCAGGAGAAACTACAAATTCGCTTGACAGTTTCGCTGTCTGAAGACACAGTTTCACTAAATAATCAGCAATTTCGCCCAGAACAGAAAACCCTCTTTTTTGAAGAAGAAATGATCAAAAATCAACCCAAATCACTATTGAGTAATGATCAGTTGATTGCATAAGCTTCAGGACATCAAAACGCACAATATACAACCAATTTTCAGTCCAAAACAATCAGATTTCAAATCCAAATAGATTTTCAAAAGTTCTACCAAAAACACTCAAAACACCAAAAATCAAGAGCACAAAGGCTCTGATACCATATTGTTGGTCCTCGCTGATCTTAATCAGTGCTAATGATGATGTTTTGAGAAGAAAACCAATGAAATAACAACAATAGATGATTTCCAATAGCTAAAATGGGTTTCTAGTATTGAACAATCACAACTTGAACCAAAGGAATGATAAGAGATGAATACAAGCTACAAATATAGTATGAAAAGCTCCTAGCCGTCACCAAACTTACCAATAATCAGATTTCTTGTATTAGGGTTCTCAAAGTTGCAAAAGTTACAAAATGGTGCACAAAGGCGACAATTTATACACATCAGTGGACAGTTTCGCTGGTAGTTTCGCTGGCCAGGCGAAACTGTCACTGAGACAGTCTAAACTAGATACCGAGCGAAACAACAGTTTCGCTCGGTAGTTTCGCTAGCAACCCTAAAGACAAGATTACAAAGAAACTAATCTAGACAAGTTAACTAAACAAAACAATGAATTCCTCCCTACATTGATCTTCAAACTACCATTAACGATGATAATGAAATAGGAACAAGTCAGAAAGTTCCGAAATTGCTCAGATTGGAAGATTATCATAGTTGGGTGAAGCGATTCAATGCATATGTTGGTGCTAATGATGTTGATTTTTGGATATCTTACAATAATCTATACGAGTATCCAACAGGAACAAATGGAAGGCCAGTTTTGCAACAAAGTCTTACTGGTGAGAAAAAGAAGGCATATCAAGCATAACAAAAAGCTTATGGTGCTTTAACGATGGCATTACCTTCAGACTTATTACATCAGTTTTCTGCTTACACTTCAGCAAAAGAGTTGTGGGATGCAATTCAGAAACGTTGTGAAGGTAATGATCAATTCAAGAAAAGTAAACAAAAGGTTCTAAATAAAGAGTTCGACAATTTCAAGCATTATCCAAATGAGAACATTTTAAAGCTTATTACTAGGTTTTCACATTTACTAAGTGAAATGTCTTTAGTTGGCATCAAAAAGGAAGAAGCTGATTTGAAAGAGAAGTTACTAGAGGCATTACCTGAAAAATGAGAAAACTATGTAATGATGATTACTCATGATAAAGAGTATTCAGGGTTGTCATTCAACAATTTGATTGAGCAGATACAAGCAAGAGATATGGAATTGAATGTAAACAAATCCATGCCTGCACAAGTACAGAATCCAACTGCATATCGGGGTGAAAATGATTCTACCATAAATGCTAAAAAGTCAAACATTTTCAGTGAAGGTCCTACTACTGCATTTCTTGCTGGAAAAACTGAGAGTTATGGTTATTCTCCAGGTTATACTTTTACATGTCCAAATCAATCATCAAAGCCTACAATTCCTGACAAGGCATCTGAGGATTTAGCTTCATTGCTATCTGCATTTATTTCATCGTCAAATGGTTTAATTTTTGGGAAAATTGGAGAAGATGATTTGTCTGCAAAATGACTTAGGTCAGTTGGATGATGATCATTTGAATGAGTTAGATTTACATTGGCAATTTGCTATGACTGTTGAAAGAGGTAGGAGATACATGAAGAAGCATGGTAAACAATCTTTTCTTCCAGGAGGAAAACTTGGGTTGGATAAATCCAAAGTTAGGTGTTTCAAATGTTCACAGATTGGACATTTCGCTCGTGAATGTAACAATTCAAAAGTATATGCTTCCTCATCTTCAACAACCAAGTCAAATTCACAAGCATTGATTTCACAAAATGTTGAAGGATATGATTGGGAAAAGGATCTTGCGATTATTGAAGAGAGACAAAATCAGCTGGCATTACATGCTAGTCAAAATCCAGAGAGTTCTACTTCTAGATATGATCCTAATAGAGATTCTATTTACAAAACATCACCTGCTATGGTTTATAATCCTCATCTAAAACAGTATGTTAAATTGTATCCTGGTGAATCTGCATTGATTGCCGAGATTGTACGTACGGAAGTACATGATTCAGATTCAGAAACACGTTCATATGAAACAGGAGTGGAAGATGGTACTGCAGAAATTACTAAAGAGTTACAGGAGAAATGTGCAGCTTGTGTTGGTGTAAATGCTAAATTTGAATCTTTGTTCGAAGCTAATGGTTTGATAACTGAAGAACTTAAAGTTGTGACAGTTGCTTTAGAATGTTCACAACAAAGATGTGCTGATTTAGAAAAAGTCAATTCAGAATTGGTAAAAGAAAAGGATAAATGGGTTGTTGAGTATGAAAAAGAAAAAGCTGCTCATATTGATGCAGTTCAAGATTTTGAGAATCTATTTGAGAAAAGCTATCATGTCCAACAAAAATATGAAAAAGCAAATGCAATTGCTGTTGAAGCTGCAGATAAGGTTTTAGAGCTTCAAGAAGAACTTTCAAAGCTTCGAGATGCAAATGTTCAGGTTCGTGAGACGAATGTCATTTTAATAAAAGATGTTGCTTATTACACGAAGAAATGGGAGAAAGTTCATGCTGAGTTAATGGAGATGTGTGATACAAAAAGGCAAATGAAGTCAGAATACAATGTTTTATCAGATCAGTTTATTGATACTCAGAAAAGAATTGTTGGATGCTCAAGTTAAAATATTTGAGTTGAAAATTGAGATTCTTGCTCTTCAAAAGCAAGTAAAAAATTCAGTTATGTCTCCTACTTTACTGAATTACATTTACAATCAGGAGAAGAGTGACAAAAGCGAGAAAGAAGAGGAATTACATTCTGTTCCAGCTCCGGTGGTTATATTAAATCCTCCATCTGTGTCACTTGATCCAAGAGTTGAATTGTAAGATTATTCTAAATTTGCAACGTCGGCAAAGAAGAAGAAAAATAAATCTGAGAAAAAGGGGAAGAGGTTAGGTGAAGCTCCGAAGTTTATATCAAATTCCAAATTTTTGGAAAATGAACAGGTTTGTGAGAAAGTGGTTTTAGTTTCTACATCTGCTAATGAAGAAGAAAAAGCTTTGATTCAGGATAACAAATTGCAAGATATTAAAGCCAAGTTCACTAGCGCAACTAAAGAACGAAATATTCTAGAATCTTCATCAAGTTCTTCAAAAATTACAGGTTGCAAACAAAAAGGTTTGGGTTATATTGTTCAATAACAAACAGTCTCCGCACTACCAAAGAAACAACTGAAGGAGAAGGTTTCAGTTCACAAGAATCAATCAAAGCAGAAGACACAAAAGGTGTTCAAATCAGAGGATGCTGCTTATTATTCTGGGGGTCTTCTTATAGTTCTGGTTATTCTTCACGAAGTCCACCTCTAAGGTATGATTCTTCAGATGATTTCTTTGATTCATTTGATTCAGAAAATATTTTTGGTTATCATGAGGTGTTTAGTAAATAGGGAAATAGAAAACCAAAGTATTTTTCTGATGAAACACAATTTTTTGAATCAAATTTGGGTAGCAGTTCCCTTAATGTTTTTCACAGAAAGTATTATGCATGTCGTAAACCAGGGCATCTTGCTGCTCAATGTCCTACGAATGCGAGCACTGACGCTTATGTGAACAAAACTGCTAAGTATGTGGATTTAAATGGTCATATTTTTGATGAACCACAATCATTCAGGTTCAAATCAACCAGTAAGTCGTCTTGGGCAAAGACGGAAGTTGAAAATTTTGTGGATTCATTGAAAAGTTTTCAATCGCCCAAGATCTGGAAACCCCGAGTTGTTTCCCCGGGTGTAAAAGACCATGTTGAAGACACCGGGCGACCCGAGACTGTTGACTCGGGCCGATCCCAAAACCACTAATGTTTATCTGGTGTCTGCAGGTTTCTTCAAGAAGACCTATCAATGCGTGTGTTGTTGTAATGAAGAACTTGCTTAAGTTAGCGTTTCAATGCATTATCTTTCAAACATAATTTATTAACAAAAGTGCATTTTCAAGTGGTCTCTTTCAAAGGAAATGTTTTAAAATGTGTTTTTCACAAACTGTCACGTATCAATGTTTGGTCGATCAATTTTCTTTCTTAGTTGTTTATATTTTTAGGGGGAGAAAAATTGAAAATTCAAAAAATAGTGTTTGTTTGAATTTTAGGGGGAGAAATTGGAAAATATAAAAAAAAAGGAAAATTGAGAAATTGATCCGACAAAAGCGAGAAATGATGGTACATCAGCATAAACGTTATCTGTCATGGATAGATTAAGTCTAAAGGCTGTAGGTACTTGCGTACTCTATGAATGTGCATGACTAATCTGATATCTGCAAGTAAGATATAAACATAAAGCTTGCCTGATAATCTTTGGTTATTTGCTTCTTGATGAATGCTATGTGATGATTCTATCAAAAATAGAATAAAGAGATATCCTGATGAATGCATGTTTTCATTTTGAAAGATTTAAACTTGTTTGATTTTCTTTATTTTGTCAAACGATCGGACTTTCTCTGCGTATCGAAAGATCGACCTGATTGTTGTTCGTTTGACGTTCTGCTTTATTTTAATTGGTGTTTCGTATAATCCATCGGACTTTCTCTGCGCGTTCGGAAGAACCGACCTGATTGTTGTTGGATTATACAATTTCAACTTGTTTTGCTTTCTTATTTTCTCAAATACTTGGGCTTTCTCTGCGTCTCGAAAGACTGACCTGATTGCAAGGTATTTGAGGTTCTGCTTTATTTTTGCATGACTCATCAAGGATGCTTAAATCTAGAATAAAAGTTACTTCTATATGATAAACATGATGATTTGCTAGTATTTCTGATAGAGTGGAAGCCGAGTTATCAGTGCATGAAAATTTTACCTTAAGCATATCTGAAAGCGATAGAAATTGATTGGTGCATGGTGAAATAAACATACACGTTGTATTTGCAATTATCTTGACTTACATGCTGATAAGGGCCGAAATTGAGATGTGCTAGATGCGTTATGTTTGATATGATCTCGCGTCGTGATCTTTCTCGCAAAAGACAAAAATAGTGTCTGATTCTGTATTGCATCTACATTTTATTTCTGAAAAATCAAAAAGATTTTGGTGTGTTTTGGTATAAAATTTCAAAAAGCCAAAAAGATTTTATTTCTTATTTGTTTTCAATCGATCGACATTTGATTCAAAAACAAAATTGACAGAATGGATATCTTGGATTCTCAAAGAGAAGTTTTGCACCAAGATTAAATTAGTTTTAGTTATTTGAAAAGAAAACAAAAACTGCGCTTTTGTCTTTTAGACTTGCAGGGTCTATGTGTAAAGACTCAAGCATGGTGAGAAGGAGAGTTTGTTATATCTTTCACAAGTGGATCTTGAAGATCAAAGATGTTTCAAGAAGAGATTAAGCCATGCAAGCTCGTTTTCTGACAAGATTTCAAGTTAAAAATCGGATGCAGCAATGTTGAAGATTGAAGACTAGAGATTTAGTTAGAGAATAGATACACTACACGTTAAGGGGGAGTTTGTTAGAGCATATTTCTATGTCACGATGTGTCTCGTGTATTGTATCTATGTAATGTGAGCAACTGTGTGAGTCTTGATTAGGTAACTGGGCGTACCACATGGTCCGCCGGACCAGTTGGTACGGCGTACCAATGTGGTACGCTAGCCAGTTAGCCAGTGCCTATAAATAGGTAGCTTATGTTGAGAGTTAAGGGAGCTTAGAACATCTAGTCATATTCTACATTTCTCTGTGTGTGTTTCTGTGTGTATGATCTCAAGTCTTCATCAATACAAATCACGTTTGTATTTACTTTTGATCTCATTTCATCTCGTTATCACTCGATTAGCAAACGATCCATCGCTCCATGGTTTTACTATTTATAATTTTTTGATTGTCTAATAGTGGATGACAGGATTTATAAACTGGATAGATTTTAATTCTTCAGTAAATTGGAACAAGAACAAAACCGTGTGAAGTAACAAGAACAAAACCATATGAACTAGAATTCCTCAAAAAGAAGAGTTCATCTGGATTCAGAGCAGATGAACAGAACCGAATGACATTTTTAGACAACTGTTTCACTGCCTTGGCGGACTGAGATGATTTATATTTAAACAGGATCAATTTTAGTTATTCATTAGAGAAGAAGAAGAATAGAACCGGATGAACTAGAGTTCTTCAGGATCAAGACTAATTATTCAGTAATAGAACAAGATGAACTAGAGTTCTTCAGGATGAACCGGATAAACTAGAGTTCTTCAGGATGAACTATATATACTATAAATAACCAAAGTTATTATTTTTGTTCGTAGTCTATAGGATATTCCCATGTATTTAAACCCATTATGTAGTGAATTAAAATCATTGTGGTTGAAGAAAATTCCTTATAATACACTAATATTTAGTCACACAACCTAATATATGTAGAAGACAACCGGATGAACAAAAATTCTTCAAGAAGAATAGTTAAAAGACACATCGGATGAATACAATTAATTACATATATTATCCAAAAGATGTGATATCAGTTAATTAATTACAAATATATATAATAAAAAAACAACATAAACTTAAAACATGCTCCCACTAGAGAAATTGTCTGAATCGTCATATCAGCCTGTTCTCCATGGGTAGCTACCTTCAGAGGGGAAGGAGGAGGAGGAGGAAGACACCTCCACATCTCCATCGAGGTAGATGGATATGACCCCCTCGTCCATGACTTGTAGGGCCAAGGCCCTAACATCCCTCGGATCATTAGAGAATGGAACCAGTACAAAATCCAGAGACAACCCTGGGATCCTCAGGTAGGGATCGAAATCGTTCAAGTCATAATCTAGGTCAGACACCATTTGACCTAGGTCATCGAACGAGAAGGAGTTAATGTCAACCTCGTCGAAGTAGCGAACCCTCCCATCGATGTTGTCACACCCCCAAATAACCACTAACGGAGTTTATACCGTTAAGGGGTGCGAGCAAACCAGGACCACAACCATTAGTTACAAATACTAAACGAATCAGAGTAAGTCCAAATATTTATCATAAAATAAAGTCTCAAAATACGCAGCGGAAAATATATCGTCTTAGCACTAACCACGTGCCTTACAAATCAGTGTTTTAAATTCCAAATCAAGTTTAACCAAAAATAAAAGTCTTCGTGTGCCATGTCAACCCGCTCCGGATACTCCTCAGCGATTTGCAAAAGTTGAAACCACGCAAGTGTCAACCTAACGGTTGGTGAGTTCACAGTGGGCTTGTCACGCAGTGGCCCGGTCTCATAATCATAAACGTGTCAACATATACTTAAGTAATATTTATTTGTGAAAAGCAATGCTCTGTAATGTCCAAAGTCATAGTAACGTGGTTTAGTAAAACTAATGTCCGTAACATACGTTATCGGGTATGAACTAGTTTTGTATAGTTAAAGTGCTCAACCGATATCGCGGGTAGCTAATCCGTTGTTCCATGCACTAAGGAAGTTTGTACCAAAGCTGACTCATATTGTAGTGGCAGTGCCATCATGTTTTGCGGACCTACGTCATCGCGGATTTGCCTCCCCCGTGTCCTCTCGGGATCACGGTCAGATAGGCTGATATTGTACCTCCGTGCACTCCCCGTGCCACGGGGCGGAGTTTGTCAAACTCCAGTAGATCTACCCAACATCCCCTCGCTTTACAATTAATGGTACAATTTAGTTGAGGACTTTTTCAGTTATAAGGCAATCCTTAGAAATCATGTGATATCATGTGGTTTAGACTTTAACCTACACTAGCCATATTAAAACGGTTTTCCTTTGGGTTCTCATGAATCCCGAAAATATTTCCAGTTTCGTTTTAGAAATAATTATTTAAGTATTTCACAAGTGTTTCCCATAAAACACTTCAAATTCATCAAGTGGGTGCCGAGCACTCCTAAGTTTTCAAGTTCATCAGAGAGGTGCATAGCACTCTTAAGGTTGTCAGCATTGTCTTTCATTAAGTTATTCAGTGTGACCCAACCGGGTTCACGGTAAATGGGTTAGTGACACTCACCTTTGGTTGCACTGCTACACTTGCTAAGAAATCCAAGTATTGATTGCTTATCGAAGACCTAAGAACACGTTTAGGTCTTAAGTATTAGTTTTGGTGTCTAATCTTTAACTTAACGTTACTATGGCCCATATCATAGCACGTTGGAACCACGACACGACATACCGACACACGACACCGATGGTTGATCATAAACAAGGGTTCACATAACACAGAAATCAAAGCATGTTTCATTATTGTATAATCATGTAAGTTATGGCATAGCATTCAAGTAAATTGCACAAGTTTGGGTTTAGGTCTGGTCACAGTTTCGCTAGTATAGATTCGCTAGGCAGTTTCGCTGTGTGCACGGGCAGCACTTTCGCTAGGCAATACCCGATGACACAGTTTCGCTAGGCTAGTTTCGCTCGAAACTGTTGGCACAGTTTCGCTAGCCTAGTTTCGCCCGAAACTGGTTGAACTTTCGTTCAGGGACAAGGTCTATGGTTATTTCGCTAGGCAGTTTCGTTCACTGGCGACACTACAGTTTCGCTGTATAGTGTCGCCTGAAGGAGATGTACGTAATTTCGCTGGATAGTTTCGCCCAGAGAACAGGCTAGTTTCGCTGGTCACGAAAAACACATAAATCAGCCTAAAAATCAATCTAACAGCTTCCATATTTCATGTAATTTAATATCTAGCATGCATAATCATTTACCAACATCAAACAACAAGTTTTAACACCTTAAACATGGGTTTTCATCATCAAATCACCAAAAACACATTTTAAACCTAAAATGACTAAAATGGCATAAATCTTCATTATGGATGGATTTCAAACGTAAAGTTGCAGACTTTATAACAGATCTAGCATTCCTAAGCAACATATCAGAAGATCAAGTGATTATATGAAGATTCAAGCATGCTTTTTAAGAAAACACATAGAAAATGCATAAATAATGGTTTTTGGGACTCACGATTCGATCTAGGGCCTGAATGGATGAGATGAGCTGATGGTTCCTTGATGGTTTTCTCGACTGACCAGAAATCTCGAGTGAGCAGATGAGAGTGGTGTGTGTTTTGTGTGAAATGATGCAAATGGGGAGAGACTAGGGTTTTATAAAATATATATATCAGGGGCTAGTTTCACTGGCAGTTTCGCTGGCCAAGCGAAACTGGCTCTGTAAGTCCATGGTTTGGCTACCGGGCGACACTATAGTTTCGCTGGAAACCAAAAGTGACCAGTTTACATTTTTAAGCAAGATAAGCACGGTCCATGAATTGTCATGCTATTCATAATACTAAATCATGTATTTAAATCACATTGCACATAATAACTATAAAGAAATGAACACATAACACATATGGGCGGGTTCGGTGATCAACCAAAGGTCGTGGACGTATTCGGCCTAGTTAAGCATTAGTTACTAAGTTGACACTTATAACGTAACTAACGGAATTGTCTAACGGAAGTAAACCTTGGAATTCTCGGATGTCACAGATGTATTGTATCCGACCATTGAGGCTCGCAAAATACCCTAGGTGATAGATCATCAAAGTAATCAGACTAAAATCTTCTTCCCCTGTTCAAGAAAAATAACCAAATTTCAGAGACGCGAATCCCACATTAAAGCATTTGAATTTCAGTCATTTAGATGATTACTCAGCGTATTCGGGGCTATCTTCCACATTCAGAGGACGCAAATGCCACATTTTCAGAGAGTGGCATATGATAAACCAAAAAACAGAGAGCTGAGAGAGCTAACGGCGTATATGGTGATGATCGACAATTAATTAATGAATCATATGATTTATATCCGAAACTCAAGGTGGTAGATAAAGATTTGACCTCTAGTAATGATGTATATCCGCCGTCACCACAGATAATTAACTCATTAAAATTGGCTACTATTTAGTCACGGTTAATATATGTGGCCATATGTAATAGATTTTTGTCACTCACAACCTACTATTTAGTCACACAACCTAATAACAGTGACCATATGTACTAGTTTTTAGCCACATAACTAAGTAAAAAGCGTGGTCATTGCTCACATTTAGCCACGCATAATATATAATTAATAGTTTTGTTTTTTTTTAATTTACTAAGTAATAAAATCTACTCTTCCGTCACACAACATTATTTAAACGTGACCATACATTCCTTTTTGGTCACACGAATTTAAAATCGTAAAAATTCTGTGGCCGTTTGGTGCATTTCGCCACTCTTTATTAAGCGTGACAAATAAGGGCCACATGTTTTTGTAAAACAGTGACTAAAGCGACTGCACCTGATTGTTTTTGTCACATAAACAAAAAAATACGTGGCTAAAAGGGTCCAAAGGCTATATATTTGGCCACGGGTACAAAATATGTGTGGCTAAAACTAGTATTTCTTACCTTTGGCCATATTTTTTACAAAACAGTGGCTATGCGTAAAACAAAACCATGGCCAAAGCCACTTTTTGACGTAGTGGAATTGAACACGCGGACAAACTTGTATGCCATCTGGTCCCAACGCTGAGATACCTTTCAGAGGAATTGAACATGGGGACAAACGTTTGTGCTATTTTGTCCCAAGGCTGAGATTTCTTGAGAGGAATTGAACACGCGGACAAATATTCATGCTATTTAATTGTCTCATGTTATTTGATCATTTCATGCTAATTGTTGATTTATTTATTTAACATGTATGACTTTGCAAACCCTATCAAACGTTTTCACTTCAACTACTTTGTTATTCAACCCTATGACTCGCCAACTATCTTTATAGTTGACCAATTTCGCGTGTTTTTTAGGAAAATGGACATCCAAAATAAGTGTTGATTATAGCTAAGAGCTTGTGGACCTAGTTAGCATTCATGTTATTATTTAAGCATGTGCCTTGTAATACACATTAAGTTTAAAGTTATTAATAAAATTTGGTATTCCTTTTTATATCTTTGTGCTTCTATACTCTTTTCATGACACCCCGATGTTTCCGCCATCAGTCGGTGTTACAGAATTGGTATCAGAGCCAGGTTATAGGGAATTAGGTTATTAGAAAACAATAATCTTGACTATAACCTTAGGGGCCAAAAATAATAAACCTCTATTCCTGACTTAGGTATTTGAATTCTCTCGTCTGAATCTTTTTCTCGTCAGCTTCTACCACGACATGTGCAGCTCATCCTCATCAACATATTCTTAGACTTTGTATTAGGGTTCCATATCTCATCTTTGAGCATTCGTGTCAAAACAACGGGTTCACATTACAGTTCTCGGGGCTATGTGTAATCTAGAAGAGTGGTTATCTCTTCGGAAGGTTCTGGCTAAGGAAAGACCTTGTATTTACGTAGTCCAAGTGACTCACCTCTCTTTCCTGGGGGTCCTTTCGGGGACGTGACGCTTGTAGGCTAAAACATGCAATTCTAGTAGAATCGTTAAATGGGCTCGGGATTTTAACTAGTCAATGACATTATCCTAATGTTTAATCATTAATAATGCCATTCTATTTCCATATCTAACTCGATTTTTTTGCTTCCTAAAAATGGATCCCACCGAATTGGCCACTATCATCTCCCAGCAAATGGCTACCATCCTTCCTAACATGGTCAACAAGCTCAATTAAATCATTCAATCTCGAACCATTGTACGCACTAATGACAATGGAGAGGGTTCCAACCCTGGTGGAGTCGAAAGCTCATACAAACTGTTCGTGACTTCTAAGCACACTGAATTCGCTGGAACCGAATGATCAACTGGTTTTGTTCAATGGTTTGAGAAAATGGAAGCTACGTTAAACATGCGCAACTGTCCTGAAGCTCAATGGGGTCAAGTAAGAGCCAAAACTCGCGAGGTGCTTCATGCTTTGACTTGGGATGCATTCAAGGCTTTGTTAACTGAGCAGTATTGTCCAACGTCAGAAATGAGAAAGTTAGAGGCTGAATTCAGAAGTTTCACCATGAAAGGAGCTGATCATCTCGGTTTTACAGCTCGATCCAAGAACTCTCGTTGTTGGTTCCTCACTAGTGACTTCTGAACAAACTGCAAGCGACTGCTACATCGACGCACTCCCTGAAGCGATGCGTATATTAATGATGTCTGTGAACCCTACAACTCTTTCAGCTACCATCAAGTTGGTTGGAACTCTGACTACTGAGATGATCAAGACTGGGGTGCTGAAAAAGGAAATCGCTAACGATAAGGATGACCGTGGGTCAAGTTTAACCAACAACGAGTCCAATAACAAGAAGAGAAAAATGCACACTCAAAGTTATGCATAGGTTACCCCTACTGTTCCCGTGAAAGTTGTGGCTCCAACCAATAACCATTGCCGCCCGACAAAATTATAAGGGTCCAAACCCTTTATGCCCATTTGCAGCTATCATCTTCCTATTGGCACATAATGTAGCTGAAAAGTCGTGAGCGTTGGATCGTCTACTCAATCAAGCTATAACGGATACGAAGCAAGTAATTAACCGATTTTTTATTGATCACATGAATCATTACAATCAGTAACACTCAGATACAGACACAGATAACACCTTGGTAAACACACACTTAAGACTCAGTTCTGCTACACACTCATCTATCACTCCTCTCTCAAAACAATGAACAAGCTTGCTATATATAGCCTGCTGGCCGAACCCTGTCCGAATTCCAGGTTTGGCAGGTCCGAACTCCAGGTTTGGACCAGGTTTGGTTGGCAGTAAACCTAGCCTTGAACTTGGTTCTTGAATCTTGATTGTATACTTCACACGACACACATATCAGGTATCAACAAACTCCCCCTTGTCGTGTGCAGTATCTCTTCAACATCTTCAAATCTGTATCTTTAATCAAGCTCCCCCTCAAGTGTAGAATCTGTTCGTCTAATGAAATAAATCTTCGAACAAACTCCTCCTCAACTTGATCGTAGCTTGATCTTGAATACTTGAAGACATCTTGGTGATTCTCTGGTCTTTATCAACAACTTCAGAAGACTTGAAGTTGTGATTTCCTTCACTTTAGCAACCTGCTCAAAATTTAAATAATCTTGGCGCAAAACATCTCTATGAGACTCCAAGATATGATTTTGAAACTTGAATTTGCATCACGTGTTGATTAGATCAAAAATAAAGCAGAAACAAAATCTTTTTGGCTTTTAGAAACTTTATATCAAAACAAACCTAAAATCTTTTTGATTATTCAAACTTATGCTAAAACACACCAAAAATCTTTTTGCTTTTCTGACATGAAATGAAATTGCAATACAGAATTAAACTCTATTTTTGGTATGAGAAAGATCACTATATGGGATCATATTGGTCATGCCGCACTGAACTACACTTCAACTTCAAATAATCGAAGCACATAAGTCATGCTGATTGCCGGTATAATTTGTCCATCTTAAACTCAGCAGAACCATACTCATAACATCTGGATACGTTAAGGTATTGATTAGATTTGTTTTGACCAGTGTATCCCACACTATCAGACATATTCAGACATTTTCTTTTTCTTTTTCTTTTTCTTTTTGTGTGATTACACTTGTGATTCTTCACAAAGCATAATGTTTTTCATGATATTGTCAACTGTGTTCCATGCAAAAAGAAATAAGAACGTTAAATCGTCTACCTTAAGGTCGATCTTTCGATACGCAGATAAGGCCTTGAATTTAAAAAAGTAAAGAAAATAAAACAAGTTGAAATTGTATAACCCAACAACAACCAGGTTGGTCTTGTGGACACGCAGAGAAAGTCCGATGAGTATACGAAACACCAAAGAAAATAAAGTAGCACGTCAAACGAACAACAATCAGGTCGGCCTTGTGAGCACGCAGAGAAAGTCCGATCAATTGACAAAAGAAAGAAAATTAAACAAATTTAAATCTTTGTAAAATGAACACATGTATACACAGTGACTTCTCATTTTGATCTTCACACTTATTATTCTTTTTGTCATGAAATACGCATCAAGATGTTATCCATATGGTCAAGCATTAGTATTTAGTGTATATCACATCTTAATACTTTCTGATTCACCGAGCCTACCATACATATCAAACAATGATCTTATGGCCCTTTCATCTACTCTATCCATGAGTCAGATACGTAAGCCAATGTACCATCATTTTCCAATGATCAATTTCTCAACATTTTATATATTTTACATGTATTCACCTTCCTTATATATTTTGCATGTATTCACCTTCTTCCCATAACATGCATTTTCACAATTTCTCCCCCTTATATGCATTTCTCCCCCTTAAAATGAAAACTCTGTTTTTGGATTTTTCATTTTACAAAAACATGACGCTATGTTTGGTTTTTATCAATTAAAAAATGCATTAAGAAAGAAAAATTGATCAATCAACACGGATATTTTGCAGTTTTAGAATTTCAGAAATGTTTGTAGGTTAGAATATTATATTGCAAGCAATTTAAGTTAAGCAGAATACTCCTCCATCAACAACTTTTCAATCGTCGATAGGTCTTCTAGAAGTACCTGCACACTGGTCAAACTGATTAGTTCATAAATGACCCGAAGCGGATCGCTTCTGGTTGACCAGTGTCCCGATTTTGCTTTGAAACAACCTTGGGTTTCCAAAATTGTGATTGTTTTGGTAACTCAGCTTTTGATGAATCAATCGCAGGTGGCTGTGATGAAGAACCTACATTTTGAACCTTTTGAAACATAGGAACAAAACGTTTTTGTTTTAGAAAGAATGTAGGTTCACATTTATCAAAAACTCTGTCTTGTTCATCGAAGAACCTTGGTTTGGTAGGTTTACTAAAAACTGGTTTCTTTTGAAACCTTTGGTTTGATTCAGCAGGAAGTTGACAATCTTTTGCCATATGCCCTTTTTGGTGACAAACATAGCATATACGTTCAGATTTGTCCCACCGTTTAAGTGCCTGCACAGAATTACATACATGAATATCTCGAACATGATAAAATAAATTATATACCTGTCGGCGATGATCATGAACCCATTTGGGTGTTGGGCTTCGAGAATGAGAACCATCAGAAGAACATTTGGCGGTTTGATTCTTCAAGGTTCTTGTAGCATCCTTTTTCTCAAATACTTCATAAATTTTACTGGCATCAACACAATGAGAGGAAACTGTTTGTCAGAGAATATCTATTCCGAACCCTTGAGTTTGTAAAAACGCTCAGGTTGAACTTTCTCAGCCTTGAAGACTTCCTTCTTCACTTGTTTCATTTTAAGCTTCTTCAACTTTTGTGATGTTGATGCTAGAACCTTCGTTGCTTTGACATTATGTGCATTAAAACCCAAACCAACATGCTTTCCAAAAACTTTTTCCTCAGAATGCAAATTCTGATGTCCAACTTTTGCCAACTTTGAAAACCCAGCTTTGATATCTTCAACATTTTTCTGTTCAAAAAAAGATCGTCTCATTAAATTCCGGTTGAGAACGAATCTTGTCACTTGAAGTAGCTGACTTCTTATTTTCAGCTGAAGATGAACCAGAAACAAACTTTGGAGCAAGAGGAACTTCATGTTTCTTTCCTTTCTTCTTTTTATTCTTCCTGGATTTCTTCTTCTTCACAATGTTCTCTTCTTCTGCAGTAGATGATGCACTACAACAAAAAGGGGTTTTTAGGACCTTTCGTGTGGGACGCTTTTAAAGTAGTGTCTTAAAAACTATCTAATAGGACAAATGAGAGTTCAGGGTCCTATTATACTATATGGAGTTAAACCGGTGTCCTAAAAAACTATGTAATAGGACGACGGATATTTATGGTCCTATTGTCATATAACTTAATAGGACGCTTAGTATTTGGGGTCCTAATAAAGTACATTATAGGACGTTTAGTAATTAATGTCTTATTATGTGGTAATGTAATAGGACACTTGATCATTGAGGGTCCTATTATATGTGGTATGTAATAGCCAGTTCATTTAGCACTATTGTCAATATGATTTTGAACCAAAAATGAACTTTTTTTCCACTAATATAGAGTTTTAGTGGCATTTATATTTTGTGCCACTAATATAGGTGACACTTTAAATGTGCTACAGTATCCAATATACCTTTTTATGGCTTTTTAGTATAGCATATATATGCCACTAAATCTATTTCCTAAAAACTTAACTCTAAGTGTCCAAATAAAAATAGAATACCGCCAATTCTCCTAATTATAACCCCCCAAAATTTTAAGTTCCTTTCTCTTCTTACCCGTTAGGGGTGTAAACGAGTTGAGTCACTTACGAACTACTCGAGATCGGATAAAAAAGCCTCTAGTCGAGCCGAGCTTTATCGAGCTGAAGCCTAAAAAAGAAAGCTTATTGAGCCCGAGCCCGAGCCCGAGCCCGAGCTTTGTATGTAAAGATCGTAGTTTTATACTAAAAACAATTATCAATTTGAGGTTTTCACGTGCCTTCCATTTGGTTCCAAAAAAGATGCAAATTTAATTCCAAACAAAACTCAAAATTTCGTTCAACGGAGGAATACTTGGAGAAATCACATGCCCTCCAAATTTGGTTCCTAAAAAAGACGATGGAGAAATCTCCGCTCACAACCGTCTTCCACACCAACGGCGGCGCATCTACCACGGCTTCATCCTAAAACGAGACACGCCTCTGCGATTTGGTTCTCTACAAACGACCGGCGACTTCATCTCAGGTAAGCATATCAAATCCTTAATCTTCCTTTAACCCTAGTTTGTTCTTCTTCTAAATTCCATCTGCAAAATTTTCATCCATAGAGTGATTTTGATGTAGTTTTGTAGAAAATATCGATGTTGATTCGTGCGATTTGATCTTCTGATTCCTTTTTTTGCGTATGTGAAAGTTTTTAAGTGGCTTGCTCGATCTGTTTATGTGTATGTGTCAAGAGTTGCTTTTTTTTTTGCATAATTAGGAGAGTTTATATCCCCAGTAGTTCTTCTGTGGTGGGTTTGGGAACTACCTTGATCTAGTTCTTATGAAAATAAACTCCAGACCACCATCTGTATGTTTGCTCCTTTATTGATATATTCTTTATCACATATAAGAAGTGTGGGCTCTGTTTAACTTTTGTTATAGTTTTGATGACAATTATTTCTTTCCTTTTGGCATTGTCTACCTGCAGAAGAGAGTGAGAAACTACCAAATGACATAGTGGAATTGTAAGGCCATGTTGCTCAACTAAATCTTATTATGTAACGATAATAGGTTATTGAAGTTCAATATGAATCTTAGGCTGTGTTTGGCGCGCCATAAGCTAGCTTTCTTAAAAAGCCCCATTTGGTAATGTCAAAAAGCTAGCTTATAAGCTAGCTTTTAAAAAGCTAGTTGAAGTAGCTTTTCAACTAGCTTTTATAATAATTCCAGTTTTACCCTATCCTAACTTATACATATTTCCACTTTTAAATTTTAATTTATTTATATACATGTACTTTAATGACATTTTACATTTTTCAGCTAGTTTATCAGCTAGTTTTAACCAAACGCTACTAGCTTATAAGCTAGCTTATAGTTTATCAGCTAGCAGCTAGCTTATAAGCTAGCAGCTAGCTTATCAGCTAACAGTTAGTTTTTCAGCAAGTGCGCCAAACACAGCCTTAGTATATCAAATGGATATTCACGGATCAATGTGAGGCCATGCTTATCAATTTATGCTTAGTCCTTGGCAGTTCATTTATTTTAATTGTTCTTAAAAATATAGACTTCTAAGGCCATGTTGCTTAAAATACACACTGCTTGATAACCATTTTTTTCTGACCCGTTCACTAAAGAGGTGCATCCAAAAAATAAAAAGTTCCAAAAAACAACCTTACTATTCATCAAGTTGTATTTTTTATATTAACATTCCTTGATTTTTGGTTGACAGGATCAAGAGGTGGTGACCATCTTTAGTGCACCAAATTACTTTTATAGGTGTGAGAATATGACATCTATCTTGGAGGTGGATGAGTACAAGGGACACACATTTATCCAGGTTTTAATCCAACAAATATGCAAGCAATAGATGTCGTGATGGTAAATATGGATGGGTCGAGAGTTGAAACACTTATTATTTTTTTTATCAACGCTAATATCTTTGACCTTTTAAAAGTAAAGCATGGTATTTAATAAGTTTATTTGGCAAATGTTTTATTTTTGAGAACTAAGATTGCCGCAAGGCCAAAATGGAGACATTGTAGAGGCTAGATTATGAGGCTTGTAATATTAAATAGTTTGGGCTAGGCTTAGAGGGTTTCATTAGAATCATAGGCTAGTTTGGATATTGTATTTAGGCTAGTTTATGATTGGGCTTGGGTTTACTATTGGGTTTATGATCAAGAAGAGGCCCAATAGTAAACCCAATGGGGTCTATATATACCCCAAGGGTTCTCCTCATTTGTTGTTGCTGTTTACGATTTAGAGAGGGCAGCCCAAGGTGTTTACGATCCAAAGTGATTACGCTCGTAAACCCGAGAGGAGTGAGTTTACGATTACAAGTTTTGTACCCGACAAGTTTTCTTGTGTGCAAAGATCAAGTTTTTATTGTTTATATCATCGTTTTCTTGTGTTCTCTTCATCTTTATTCTTGAATCAATCACATACGAGGATTCCGCACTCGTTTGTGATATCGATATCGTGTTTCAGGAGATTTTCTGGACCTACAATTGGTATCAGAGCCAAGAAACAAGTGTTTCGAGGTTCTCACGGTATTAGATTCAAGCTTTTTCTGGAAAAGGTTCGAGTTTTTGAAGGTTCCGAGGCTGTTTTCTGCGTTTACGATCAGATCTAGGTGTTTACGATCAGTTTCTGGTGATTTCGAAGGTTTACGATCGATTTCTGGGTTCTTCAGGTGTTTACGATCAAGTGTTCTTCATCAGTTTGCGTTTACGATTGAGAAAAACGCGTTCACGACTTCAAGATTGGATTTTTACGTGTTTACGACCCGGAGATTGGAGTTTACGAGTGTACTGCATCGGAATCAGGCGTTTATGATTTTTTGTTACCGGAATCAAGTATCGTAATCGGAGTTTACGATCTGCCTCTTATCGAAAACGTGTTTACGACTCAACTCCATCGGAATCATTGTTTACGACTGAAGGAGTTTGCGATTGAAGGTGTTTACGATCGGAATCACGTTTACGATCGGAAACAGGGTTTACGATCGGAAACTGGTTTGCGGCAAAAAAGTCACTATTTCACATTTTCACTAAAACGGACGTAACTTTTGACTCGTTTGGAGTTAGAAGCTCAAATTTTAACACGACGTTTGTGACAACAAGCCCCAGATTTACCCCGGACTAACATCCAGGGGAGCTCGTTTGGACCCCCAAATTCCACTCCGAAGGCCTCCGTTTTTCAGTTTTAAGTTTTTGACACTATTCTTTGAATAGTACTTTTGCCAATTTTGCCGATTTTGCCGTTTTTGCCGATTTTCAAGATTTTCAGAAGTTGCATACCTAAAGAAAGAAAATGAGTTCAGTGGTTGAAGAAAAGAATATATTTGAGGACGAAGATGCTGAGATATGCCCCAATCCTACTTGTGCTCGTATAATTCCTGGACTTAGGCAAATCTGTAAAAAATTTCAGTCAGAACTGTTTGAGGTAAAATGCGAAAGGAGTTCATTCAAGGGTAGATGGCAAAAGAATGAGGAGAAGGTAAAAGCTCAGAAACTAGACATTGTGAAATATCAAAAACTAGCAACTGAGAACGCTTATCTGTATGACGACGCTAAGTTAGAAATAGCTGAGCTTAGGAAGCAGGTAGATGAGCTCACACATAAGAACAATGAGTTGCAAGTGAAACTAGATATGAATCAAATGAGAAGCAAAAGAATGCTCGATGCTGGAAAGGAATTGTCACATGCCGTTGTGACCGGCCAAGTTGGGAAAGATAAAACTGGGTGTGGGTCAGAAAAGTCTGATAAGTCTCTGTCTGCAAACAGCATCATTCCTCCACCAGTTCCCAGAGACATTATAGGAATACTTCTTAGTGAGGATCAAGTTGAACGAACCAAGTCTGATTATAAAGAAGCTGCTCCTCCTATTGATAGTGTCTTGGTTGGAACTACACCATTGACTCAAGAGGAAATAGACAACGAGGCAAACATGACATATGGTGAAGGGAGAATAGAGGACGTATCAAGAGATGATGCTGAGTGTCAGGAGTATAACAGATGTCACAACTCTAAGTCTGATGAGGCTGGGATAGAGTTGAAACCATACCCTGAAATTGAAACCCCATACTTCAAGGTAATTGACAAAGTCGAAAGGGAAAAGGTGATCTTGACGACACGGCCTGAGGGGAAGATCTTTATGACATCTGGATCAATGTTTGATCAAGAACCAGATGTAGGATATGAATTACCGTCATTCTCCTCCAAGTTCAAAGGCATAACCGATGGAGTGATAAGCGAACCTAAAGTTGAGAGGCCAAAGATCACCATCAAGCATCCGAGTATGAAGCCAACAGATGGAGTGAAGAATGAAAAACTCAAGGGAGTAGCTGTGTCTCCCATTTCTTCAGTTGCTTCATGCAGTTGTCAGTGCAGTTGCAAGAATGGTGCTTCTTCATCAAGAAATCCAGAGAGCACAAAGACGATGAGGACAGGTTCAACACAGGCTTCGAGAATCCAGCAGAAAGTCAAATCTAGATTGCAGACAAAGAAAAGAAGCAGGCACAAGACAAACCAGCTCCATATAAGCCACCAAAGACAAATGGGTACACGTCTGACTTCTATCTAAAGAAGCAGACTTGCTTTAATTGTGGCATTGCTGGTCATATTGCTAGAAACTGTCTTTATCGCCACTATGAACCCTACTATCCGCAAAGTCAAAGGGCTTCATCTCAGGAGTCAGTTGAGTCTAAGCCCATGAAGGTGGAAAAACCTAAGGCAATGAAGACTGTCACTCCTAAGGTTAAACCCTCTGATCAACATTGGGGCGCTGCCAAAGCTGAAAGAAAATCTTTAAATCAAAACAACAGCTTTCCAAGTTACCAAAATTTCCAAAAACAGGTGAAGAAACCATTTTCAAAACAAGCAAAGTCTAAAAAACCCAAAGTTACCCCTCCCAAGGTAACTAAAACTGTTTTGAAAAATGATTCTAAAATGAAGAAGGTTGGAATACCTAAAGTCACAACTCCAAAGGTGACTAAAACAAAAACTGTTTTGAAAAATGAATCTAAAACGAAGAAGGTTGAAATACCTAAAGTCACAACTCCAGAAGTGACTAAAACAAATGTTAAATCACTTGGAACTTGGAAACCAAAAATCAAGGCAGCTCCATCACAACTTCCTGATTTTTCAAAAGGAATGTTTTTAAAAGAAATTTCATTCATTGATTCCTCAGGGGTACCCAGAAAAACAATGGCCTGGGTACTGTTAGCTAACTAATCTCTCACTCTATGCAGGAACAGTCAAGGAGGATTATCACTAACATTTTTTATTGATTAATTTATTTGTTGATAAGTGATTGTTCCAGGCACATTTTAGGAGACGTATCTTCATGTCATGACAAGCAATTTTTTATGGAGGATATGTCTCCTTGAGAGGTAAAAGGTAAAATTCAGCGCGAAAGGTACTGTTCTTAACTTGGTTGTGTGAATGATGCAGCAAAGGGTCTTTTGAGTCAAACCTATTTCATTAAAGTTTCAATTAAGCTGTTGATTGATTATGTGTTTGACTTCAAATGCAATGAAGTGTGCATGTCATGAAACCCAATTTTCTCAAAATTTTCAAATCAATACTTTGAAAGTTAGCTTGGCCAGATGTCTGCAAAATTTTGTGTTTTGTGCTTTTAAGTGTGTTTGTGTGTTTTATTTAGAGATTAAAAAAAAAAACTATAAAATGATGTTCACAAGATTGTGACATTAAACATCAAAAAGCAAGGGGAAGAAATGTAAAGATGAAGAAAAAGTTAACCCCTCAAAAATAGTGTGCTTTTCAATTTTTAATTGTTGGTGTCTTGTTTTTGAGAAGTTTAGGGGAAGTAAAATGAATGTCCGGGTTGGAGATGGCTGACACGCGTAAGGCGGAAGTGAAAGGCAAGCTCCACGGTGATATGCTCGGTAGGCTCAACCTAAACTTATGACCTCCAATGAAAGTGCATTTAACTTAAAAGATATATATGTTTAGTTTCCCATCCCAGGTTGCATGGTTTAAAAGACTGAGTCCCAGCAAAAATGGGTTGAGAGTGGTAATTATACCTAGTATTCACTCTCTCACACGCCATGTTTCTGCTGTTATGACTACACCACATGAGAAAAAGAAATGAAAAGAAAAATAAAAAAAAATTAAAAAAAATTAAAAAAATAAATAAAAAATGAAAAAGAAAAGAGAATAAATAATCACTCAGTTGGTCTTCTTTGCGTGCTTAGCGGCCGACCTGATCACCAACTGATGGTTAATGAAAATAAGTGGTAGTCATAGCCGTGGTGCATGGTTCCTCAAGTTGGGGGTTTGTGAATCCTCAATAAACTCTGAGGTTGGGTAGGTTTTGCTGTGTACGCTTGGGTGTGGGGACAATTAAACATGACGGTAATATTGTACTATATTAAGCATGACGCATTCGGTTGGGATTAAACGGGTTTGAGTTTAAAGCGGACAAACATACCGGCAATCACCTGGACTAGTTGAGTAACTGAAGCTGAAAAGGGTTCCTCAGTCAGATTCATACGGTTTGATCCTTTGTAAACTTTCTCATGTTTGATATTGGTAAGTAGTTGTTTATTTTTATCTTTCGTGTGTGAGTCGTTAAGTTCTTTTCTATGTGTTTTCGTCTTGGCCAGGTTGATTTGAGAAGTCAAAATGTGTTTTTCATGGGTTTCAATGCATGACAATATGCCCCCGACGGATCTTGCCAAATTTTTAGGGGAAGGAGTATGGGATAATAAGTATTATCCGAAGGGAACTCGAGGATGATACTTATTATCTAATGGAAAAGACTTCCTCCGTCAGATCTTGACAAATTTTTAGGGGAAGGAGGGAGGATAATAAGTATTATCCGAAAGACTTCCATAATACATAGTATCTGAAGGGAACTCGAAGATAATATGTATTATCTCAGGGGAAGTCCTTAGCTGAGGGGAAGTTATCAGCTAAGGGGAAGTCTTTAGAGGTCTTGGGTTCAGGGGAAGTTTTATAGAAAACCCGTAATCTATATTAGGGTTTTTGGTTAAAATTATGTTAATTTTAATCAACTGAACAGATGATAATTACCTCCAAACCCAAAGACCAGTCATCAAATGTCTGGTGGAGTATATTTTTTCAAATGTGTGTTAGACAGGTTGATGATAGAAAGATGCTGCTGATGCTGCTGCTGCTCAAAGTTAAAGACCCAGCCGGACAAGACTTCCATCTGAAAAACAACTATTCAGGGGAAGTTGTTGGTGTCTTTACAAGTTTCCAAAAGCTTCAAAAGTTTTGAAAAGAAAATGCTCACATGTTTAGGGGAAGTTGAAGATTTCAGGTCGATCTTTGATGAAGAAAATGATGCAGAGAGCAGTTAGAGATCATGAAGATCCAAGATCAACAATCAAGTTCACCAAAGTTAGGGGTTTCAAGTTCATTTTTACCCTCTAATTTTTGGAGATTCAAGACAGTTACCGAAGATTCAGCAAGAATAGGTTCTTTCAAAAGAAGCAAGTCAATGAGAATCCTCCATCTCATTAACTTGTTCATTTCAACAAGTTCTAGCAGATGCTGATCAAGAGGAAGTCCCAAGTGCTCGTCATGAAACTCACTGAAGATTTCTGCGGAAAGAATCTTCATCAACGTCTTTGCCAGCCAGTCAAAAAGAAGATTCTCAAAGATCGAAGACATTTAATATCACAAGCCTAGGGGAAGATTGTAGAGGCTAGATTATGAGGCTTGTAATATTAAATAGTTTGGGCTAGGCTTAGAGGGTTTCATTAGAATCATAGGCTAGTTTGGATATTGTATTTAGGCTAGTTTATGATTGGGCTTGGGTTTACTATTGGGTTTATGATCAAGAAGAGGCCCAATAGTAAACCCAATGGGGTCTATATATACCCCAAGGGTCCTCCTCATTTGTTGTTGCTGTTTACGATTTAGAGAGGGCAGCCCAAGGTGTTTACGATCCAAAGTGATTACGCTCGTAAACCCGAGAGGAGTGAGTTTACGATTACAAGTTTTGTACCCGACAAGTTTTCTTGTGTGCAAAGATCAAGTTTTTATTGTTTATATCATCGTTTTCTTGTGTTCTCTTCATCTTTATTCTTGAATCAATCACCTACGAGGATTCCGCACTCGTTTGTGATATCGATATCGTGTTTCTGGAGATTTTCTGGACCTACAGACATGTTTGGTCTAAGTGTTCGTGCTTCTTGTCGTAGAGAGAACATCCAATTAAGGTCTCGGTGTGAAGAACTTAGTCATACAGTCGCTCAGTTAAAGAGCAGAAAAGAATGGTTCAATGAATCATTCCAGTGTTCCAACTTCTACATCATAACATCCCACTGTTGTAGCCAATGGACCTCAACGTTTATGGGTACGTTTCTATTGAGTATGTTACTTATGTTATCTCTATATTTTTATAGCAATATTTATATTACTTATGTGATGCATGCATTAAAATAACTATTGAAATTACATAACTATTACATGGGTTCTGTCTAGCGTTGGTAAAGTGTGTATGAGTTTGGCTAAATTGGAAGTTTGGAATACTTTATATTTATCGTTATTATATTTCTATAAATAATTGTGTATGAAATATTATTTTGGTACCTTTCAAATCTGCGGTAGAAGAATAACAGTATATTTTCACAATACATAGTTGCCATTTAAGCAAGAATAAAACACATTAACCATTTAAGCAGTGTGTCATTCTTTTGGAGAATTATGGAAGATTAGAATTCCGAGGTATAAAATAATCATAAGCATATCACTCTATCACTCTGAATGAATGATACTAATATTTATCACTTCATACTTTTAATTAGTAATTTACTCATTTACATTAACAAAACCAGCTATATTTTGTTTGTGTGAAGCCAAGATACGACATGCATGTATCAGAACAGAAGTGTCCATTTTAGGATAAACTCATTGAATGGCAATAAGATCAATGTATAGATAATATTTTGATTATTTTGTCTACAGGTTACTGTGTTGACTTAATTTCTTACAACGAGTATGCTATAATATAATATATATTAATATTAACATTAGTAGAACTAGTAAACCAAATCAGATTGTGCACAATGCATCATCTGATCAGGATTTTGGTTAAACTTTTTTTGCTCTTTTTTTTTTAAGAATTGTTTACATTATTTATGTTTTTTTTAATAAATGTTTGTCAAATTGAAATCTAGGTTGGAGATGAAGTTTTCCTTAAAAGCATTTCAAACTCAGAGACTGTAGCCAAAGGAATGGTAAATAATTTAGATCCAAATCAAAAAGTTGGGGGTACAGAGATTGGTCGCGATTGGTGTGAGGTAAATATTCAAGTAGATGTGAAAAGAGATTAAAATTTGGTTAGACCATATGGGTCACTGGACACAATCCAAGCTGCTATTGGTGCATCTATAGCATGACCATGTTCTTTCATTTCGGTATGTCATTATTGTTAAACCTGTAATATATTATTAAGTTTGTAACAAACTTTAAGCTTATATATGGATGATTAATTTGTAGGTGGTTTGTGACGAGTGAGAAGGATGCATGATGACTGAAGACTATATTCTTCTAGTGTCTTTCATTACTTTAGGTTTCATTATTTAATGCTAGGATCTTGGATGATAATATTATAACTTACTTTTGTTATCGAAATGACTTATTTCCATGATAATTAAACATTCCATTAGTTGAAGTTCATCTATCGATAAGTTGATGGTATCTTATTTGTATTTATGAATCATGTTTAATGAGAACGGTTTTATGGATGTTGGTAATCGTCCTTAAAATTGGTATGCTCATATACTTTACAAATGAATAAAACGTCCCATCATCATTTGACATGTTAGGATCCTTTTTGTGGTACTAATATAAGTGATTTACTATTTGATCTATCCACTTTTTAGGACGCTAATATGTGTCATATAATGTATTCATCTTACAACCTTATAAAGTGTCCTATTTTGTGGTTTATTAGGACGCTATAACGTGTCCTATTTTGTGGTTTATTAGGACGCTCTAACGTGTCCTATTTTGTGGTTTATTAGGACGCTCTAAGTTTATAGGACCCCTTTAGAAAAGGACACTTTTATTAGTGGTCCTATTATCTCATGCGTCCTATAAAATAACATTTTAGGACCTTTTTGGGTGTCCTATCAAGCTACTTTTGTTGTAGTGATGAAAACTTGGAATAATCAGAATCTTCAACCGTTTCCTTCACCTCTTTGAAAACCTCTTCAATATGAGCAGGGTTGAAGCTGTTTTATCAAACATCCTTTCAAAATTTTCATCTTTAGCCAGAAAACTTGTGAATACTTGAGAATTAGAGACATTATTTAGCAATCGATTGGCATCAATTACTTGAATCTTTAAATCTGAAATTTTCTTTTGAGCATCAGCCAAATCCTTCTCAGTAGCTATCAACCTTTTTGCAACTTTGTGTGTCTCAAATTTCTGCATCCGAAGATTTTCCAGCCCTTCAAACAATTCTTTCTTTAATTTATTTTCATTCCTCTTTTGAATAACTGAATCTCCAAATTTGCAATTTGAAATTTGTTCACACTTACCAATTCACGCTTCTCATCCAAATATTTTTCCATCACCGCTTGATAACTTGCAATTTTAGCAGCAGATTCGTCAACATCCTTTGTCAGCAAGTCAAGCTTGATTTTTGACTTTTCAAACAAATGTTGAAAATCATTAGCAGCATCCTCCGCCTCATCCTTCCATTTCGTAACTTCATTCAACAACTCATCCCTCTCTTCACGGATCTTTGCATGTGCAGCTTCAACATCTTTTTTATCTTGTTTTGAAATCTCTAAAACTTCATTCAGCAATTTGATCTCTGTAATCAAACATGCATTCTTTAAAACCAATCCCTTCTTATGTTCCCTAGACATCTTCAAATCTGAACTAACCAACTTAAACTCATCAGAAAGCTTTTGAATTTTACTCAATAACGAAGCATTTTCTTTCAACAAACTTTCCAAGTTTTCAGCAGATTCATAGGAACTCGGTACTGAACTTGTATTTGAACTTGTGTCTGAACTATAAACTTCTTGTTAATCATGAGTGACAATCGAAGCAGATGAATCAAAATGTCTACCCCAATCATAAACACCATCATCTTGACTTGTTAAAGCCTTCTGATTTGCATTACATGAGCTTGTTGAAATTCTTTAGCAAAATGTCCAAGCTTTGAGCATTTGTAACACTTTAACTTGGATTTATCAAAACCCAATTTACTATTGAAATCAGATGAATTCCTGCCATGTTTCTTGAAAAATATTTTTGATCTTTGACCTAGCATAGCATATTGCCAAGCTAAATCCAATTCGTTCAACTTATCATCATCAAGTTCATCAAGATCATCTCTCGTAATCTTTGCATCGGCAACATTCTTTAAAACCAACCCAAAAGATGATGTAATTAAAGCAGAAATCATTTTAGCATAATCACCGGTTGTTTCAACAGACGACACATTCTGATTTGTGAAATTTGGAATGGTAAAATTGCAGCCTTTTGAAGAATCAGAATTACCAGAAACTCCAGCCATAAAAGCAACACTTGGTGCAGAACTCAGATTTGGTTTAGCTTTAGCATTCATGCTAGCAGTATTATCACCATGATACAACTCAGTATTTTGTAAAGTAGCAGTTGACTTTTTTAAATTTAACATTTCCATTGTCCCAAGCATGAAGTTTTCCAGTAAGCTCGTGAAATGTCAACGTAGAGTATTCTTTATCATGAGTGAGTAACAAAACATAGTTCTCCCACTTTTTCAGGCAAAGCTTCCATAATCTTTTCCTTCAAATCAGCATCAGTCTTCTCAATTCCAACAACCTTTAATTCACTAATCAGATGTGAAAACCATGAAACGAGAGCAGTAATGTTTTCATTGTCATAATGTTGAAAGTTATCAAATTCTTTATTCAGCACTTTCTTCCGACTCTTCTTGTAGTCATCATTCCCCTCACATCTTGCTGATAAAGCATCTCACAATTGCTTAGATTTCTTGCAAGTACTAAATTGATGAAGCAACTCAGTGGGTAATGCCATCGTTAACTAACCGAAAGTTTTTTGTTCAAGCTCATATGATTTCCTTTCAGCAATGTCGAAGGTATGAGCTTCCTTGAAATCTCCTTGATCACTCGGATGTTGATAAAGTTTCTTGATTGGAATCCACAAATCGATATCATTAGTGCTTATGTAAGCAGAAAACCGTTGCTTCCAATTCTGATAATCTTCCAACTTCAAAAACTTGGGAACTTTCTGACTTGTTCCAATTTCTTTATCAAAGTTCATCATGGTCTGCATCGCATTCTGCATCGTGGCAAAAGCTTGAAATTCCGACATCGATGAAAAGTTTAAAAATTTGATCGTCCGAACCCTATCCGAACTTATACACCTTATCCGAACCCGTTCCGAACTCTCTCCGAACTTTAAAGAATTCCGAACTTCAAACGAACCTTAACTGTGCCGAACTATAACCGAATGTTGTCCGAACCTATACCGAACTTACCCCGAACTCAGTCCGAACACAGAAAAACCCGAACCTTATACGAACTTTGACCGAAACAGAATAATGTCTGAACTCTGACCGAACAGTGACCGAACTCTTACCGAACTCGTTCCGAATACGGACTTCGAAGCATTTAGTCTGAACCTCACCAGTATCCTCCGAACCTCAACATATTTTTCTCAAAACGCTAAATTTTGAACTGATTTTGACGAGATTTGCAGCAGTGGATCAGAAAAAGTGACGAGAAATGATTTAGGAGCAAAATTTTCACAAAACACTCAAAATTCACCAAAAACTACTCATTTTCTTTCAAAAACTTCAAAAATAGCAACCACAGATCAGTAGAATGAACCAGAAAGCTCTGATACCACTTGAAAAGTCATGAGCGTTGGATCGTCTACTCAATCAAGCTATAACGGATACGAAACAAGTAATTAACCGATTTTTTATTGATCAAATGAACAATTATAATCAGTAACACTCAAATACAGACACAGAGAACACCTTGGTAAACACACACTTAAAGACTCAGTTCTGCTACACACTCGTCTATCACTCCTCTTTCAAAATAATGAACAAGCTCGCTAACCCTGTTCGAACTCCAGGTTCGGCAGGTCTGAACTCCAGGTTCGGACAAGATCTTGGAAGCTCTACCAGAGAAATGGGAGAATTATGTGATGATGGTCTCACATGATAAAGATTAATCAAAATTTTCGTTCAATGATTTAATTCAAAGAATTCAAGCTAGGGATATGGAGTTAATGGTGAACAAGTCACTTCCTGAGCAAGTTCAAAATCTTGCGGTGTATTATGGTAATAATGATTCAACCTTGAATGCTGGAAAATCTAATATTCTTAGTTATGCACCTCCTACAACATTTCTGGCAGGTAAATCTGAAACTCCAAGTTATTCTTCTACTAGTTGTATTGTTTCGATGCCTAGTTCTTCGACTCAAAGTGCATTGTCTGTTCAAACTATCGATGATTATAATGCATTGATGTCATTAGTTTCTTCATATTTTCGTGTTATTACTGGTGCTGTGAGTAATGCTCAATTGGCAAATGAAGATTACGATCAAATTGATTATGATCATTTGGAGGAAATGGATCTGAATTGGCAGTATGCTATATTGGTTCGAATAACGAAGAAATTTTTCAACAGAACTGGTAAGAAGAGATTGAATCAGGAGGGTAAGATTGGTTTGGACAAATCAAAGTTGAAATGTTATAAGTGTTCTGTTTATGGTCACTTTGCACGAGAATGTCCAAGTTCAATTGAGAATAAGCTGAAGTCTGTTGAACATGCTCATATGGTTTTTCATTCACCAAGTGACACTTCTAAGAGTGAAGAAAAGTTTTTTCTTTTAATGAGGAATTAAATGAAGTATATTGGCATCCAGATGAATTTACTTGGAATGCAGATTCTGAAGCTAAAAGGAAAATTGCTCCATTTAGCATTGCACTGACTGCTCGTCATGATAATGATGATAGCTTATTGACTGATTCCGACTCTTATTCAAGTGAATCTTTGGTACAAGAAAATTTACCAAAATTTGCTGATAGTTTAAAAGTTGAAGAATCTAAATGTCTTACTTGTGTAAAATTGCACAAGAAGATTGAATGGTTTGAGCAGAGTTCTAAAACATCAACTGAAGAAATTGTCTTGCTAAAGAAAGAGTTGGAAGATTTTCAAAATAAATATTATGAATTAGTTCATGTTCACGATGATGTTGTGAAAGAAAAGGCTCAATTGGCTGAGGAATGTGAGAAGGCCAAAGCTGAAGCTTTAGATGCAGCTCAAGATTTTGAGAATTTATTTGAGAAAAGTTATCCAGTTCAGCAAAAGTATGAGGAAGCTACTGCTCTTATTGCTAAAACTGCTCTTACTGTTGAAAAGCTTCAAAACAAAATGTCTATGCTTCAAGATGAAAATACTCTTTATCGTGACAAGAACGAGGTATCGACTAAGGGTGTTGAGATCTATAAGCAAAACAGAGAAAATGTTCTTGAAGAATTATTTGTTCAATGTGAGATCCGAAAGTTACAAACTTATAAATATGATGATCTTAATACAAAATTCATCAAGTCCCAAAAAGAGGTGTTTGAAGCTCAACAAAAGATTAATGATTTGAAATTGGAAATTTTGGAGTTGAAAAGGCAAGTAAAGAACTGCACTTTGTCACCGACATTGCTAAATTTCTTATACAAGCAGGATAAGAGTTCGGAGAATTCTAAGGACGATGATGCTCACTTGGTACCACAACCAGTGGATTTAATTGAAGTTACTTATGCTCCGCTTGATCCTCAAGCTGAAGTGCATGATTATTCCAAGTTTGCCATTCCACCCAAGAAGAACAAGTCTAAGTCTAAGAAGAGAGAGAAGGATTTGGGTGAAGCTCCAAAATTTGTTTCAAAGTCTGTTTTGTTGGAAAATGAATTTTTTTTGATAAGGTTGCTTCGAGTTCTTCATCTGCAACTGAAGAAGAAAAAGTTTTGATTGAAAAGAACAAGTTGCAGGATATCAAAGCCAAATTCACTAGCGAAGCTAAGTCAAGAGAAGCTTCGGGTTCTTCTTCAAATTCTTCAAAGGTTTCAGGTTATAAACACAAAGGTTTGGGCTATGACGTGAAGGAAGAACTGGTTCAAGCTCAGAAACCGGTGAACACTGCAAACGTTCTTAAAGCAAAAGTTGCAAAGATATTATCACTTCAGAAGGAATTTTCTTTTTATTCTGGAGGATCGTCACCTTCAAGGAGTCCATGTCCTAGGTATGATTCTTCTGATGGTTTCTTTGATAAATTTGATTCTGAACATTCATCTGGTTTTTCAAAGTCAAAACAATTTTCAAGCATTTTAAGAGAACGACTATGTTATGTATGTTGTCAACCGGGACATCTAGCTGCTGATTGTCCGACGACTGCATATATTCACAAAACTGCAAAATATGTGGATAACAAAGGTCAAATTTTTTATGAACCATTGTCTCCAAAGATTAAATCAACTCGTCAATCGTCTTGGTTTAGATCAAGTACGTCGGTTGAATCTGATTCAGGTTCTGATCAAAAATTAAAATTTTACAAATTTGGAAACCGAAAGTTATTTCCACAGCCGACAAAGACTATGTGAAAGACACCGGGCGACCCGACGTTGTTGAATCGGGTCGATCCCAGAGTGACTAATGATTTATTTGGTGTCAAGCAGGTATTTCAGGAAGACCTATCGGTGATTGTAAAATTACTGCTTGTGAAATATCTGTTCTAATTAAATTGCCTTTCAAAATCAAATTTTATTTTTCAAAGACTAAACTGCAAGTATTCGTGTTGATTGATCAATTTCTTGTTTTTGTTTCACCCCCGTCTCATTCTGAGGGGAAGTTTGTTTTTTACAAAAATTCAAAAATAGTGTGTTGTTTTTCAAGTTGTAAAAATGAAAATCTATAAATAGAGTTGTCATTTTTAGGGGGGGAAATTTGGAAAAGACAAAAACATTAAAAAATGAGAAATTTTATCCGATATGATTGGGAAATGATGGTACATTGGCTGTAGTGTCTGACTCAAAGATAAAGTAAGTAAAAACGCCATAAGACCATTTGATCGATGTGTAAGGTAGGCTCGGCAAATCAGAAAGTATACGAATGTGATATACACTAAATCTGTTGCTTAACCAAGTGGACAACATCTTGATGCATATCTCAAGATATATCAAGAAAAAGATATGTGAAAATAAGATGAGAAGTCACTGTGTATACATGTGTTCATTTTGCAAAGATTTAAATTTGTTTGATATTCTTTATTTTGTCAAACGATCGGACTTTCACTGTGTATCGAACGATCGACCTGATCGTTGTTCGTTTTACGTTCTGCTTTATTTTCTTTGGTGTTTCGTATAACTCATCGGACTTTCTCTGCGTGTACGGGAGTACCGACCTGATTGTTGTTGAGTTATAAAACTTCAACTTGTTTTATTTTCTTATTTTGTTAAATCAGAGGCCTTATCTGCGCATCGAAAGATCGACCTTAAGGTAGACGATTTAACGTTCTTATTTCTTTTTGCATGGAACACAGTTGACTATATCATGAATACAATTATTATGTGATTAAAATCACAAGTAAAATCACAAAGTGTGATAAGCAAAGCATATCTGAGTATGTTTGATAGGGTGGGGTACACTGGTCAATGCAAATTTAATCAATACTTTAACATATCCAGATGTTATGAGTATGATTGTGCCAGAGTTTAAAGTTGAACAAATTATATATGCAATCGACATGGTTTATGTGCTACAATATTCGAAATTGAAGTGCAGTTCAGCATTTTATGACCAATATGATTCCAAGTTGTGATCTTTCTCACAAAAGACAAAAATAGTGTCTGATTATGTTATGCATTTACTTTTCTTATCAGAAAATATCAAAAAGATTTTAGGTGTGTATTGGTATAAAGTTTCTAAAAGCCAAAAAGATTGTGTTTCTGGTTTGTTTTCGATTGATCAACATGGAATATGAAATCATTTTCAAACTCAAAATATCTTGGAGTCTCGAAGAGACGTTTTATGCCAAGATTATTTATGTTGGCAGGTTTCTAATTGGAAAGAGAACATCTCAACTTCAAGTCTTCTAAAGATTGTTGATAAAGAGATTACACACAATGCAATATCAAGTATTCAAGATTGAACTCATTGTCAAGATTGAGGAAGATTTTGATTGAGGATACAAGATACACGTTTTAATAGAGGAGATGATACTACACATGCCGAGGGGGAGTTTGTTGATACATGGTCCTTGGTTGTCATGTGAAGTATCAAATACAAGAAGTAGATGTGCTTGTGAGCTGTGGTCCGAACTCCTAGCGAACCTAGAGTTCGGACAGGTCCGAACTAGTGTCCGAACCTGAGGTTCGGCCAGTCGTATTTTAGCTCTATAAATAGTGAGTTTTGTGTTGTATTCAGTAACGGTCTAGAGCTTATAGTCAGATCATATCTCTGTGTACTATGTGGTCTCTGTGGTTAATACAAGTCATTTGTATTTACACTTTATGTTCTAGCTCGTATTACATTGATTTCATAACGATTAAGTAGACGACCCACACGCTCAAGCAATTTCAACAACACATTAGAGAACTTCTTCTTCGTGTCCTTCTTGAATACATCCCTGTACCTCTTTGTATATGAATTCTTGTGAGGAAAATCGTCAAAGTTCTTAAACTTGTTGAGCACAACATTCTTCAAATTCTTGTAAAAATGAGTTGCATAATCATTTCTTGATGGATTGAAGAAAGGTGCATGATAAAGCTTGCTCAAATCCACCTTCGTCCAGGAGTAGAATTGTGTCCAGCACTTGTAGTATTCTAATGGACACGGTCCTTTTCTTTGAACCACAAACATATGTTTTTCATCATCGAACATCCAGGACTTTACCTCTGAAGTGATTCCTCTCTTGTCATGATAATGCTCACCTAGCTGAATCAGATATCTCTTTGGAGGATACGTGAAAGTCTTAGCATCCCATCCTCCATCAAAATCGGTAGCAGGTATCGTCATGTAATCACGATCCCTTATATCATACTCCTTTAAAGCACCTTCAGGTAGAACGGGACCAGATGCAGAATCATCTGGGATATTAGCCTCAAAATCAAAAACTAGTGAATGTGAGGTTCCACTTGCTTCTGAACTGCTTCCTTTACTACGTGGATCTTCTTTATCATCTTTCTTTGAATTGGACTTTCTTGAGCCACTCTTATCAGCAGAGCTAAGCTGCTTTACCAGCTTGTGCAAATCTCTAATCTATCTTGAGAATTCTCTATACACTTTCTTCTGGTTTTGCAATTCAGTGTTGTGCACCTTATGTATATAAAGTAAATCAACAATTACTTCATTCTGAGCAGCATTCTGGGCTTTTAACTCTGCTATCTCTGATCTGAGCTCTCTTTCAAGTCTAAATTCAGCTATCTCTACAGCTTTCCCTTTGTCTTAGGCAGTAGGTTGTGAGGAGAACAATTGACTGGGTCCAGTGATAGTAGAATGAGGCACTCTAGGTCCAATCGTCTCCTTCTTAGGTTATTCTAGGCTTCAGTAAGGTGTTGTGTGGCAACCTTAATCTTCTCAGTCATATCATCTGTAACAGAAGTACCGAGGGGAGGATCCTCTGTAACTTTCCATTTTCTTGTCAATGGAATTTCAACAGTCTATATCTCTTCTTCTTCTTCCACTTCTACGTCATCAAGATATGTATCATAGTTGATATTGGCATCATTATCATTAAAGTGCAAGTCTTCAATCTGCACATCTCCCAAGTCAAAATCTTCCCATTCATCACTATCAGAAAGTTCAGTGACGGGCCTTTGTGAAGCAGGCAGGTCATGTTCTTCTTTAGTTACAACATTTCTTTGAAGTAGGACCTCTTCTCTACCAATTTTAGCAAATTCCCCAAATTTGTCTCCAAATGGGACCTTATCAGTCAACTTTGCATGGGTGTGCACCTGGGTTTATCATAGGGAAAACATCAATCTCCATTGATTTTGTATCATGAGTATCATCAGATTTCTCAGATTTGGGTATCTGGTGTCCAAGGCTAACTATATAAATCTCGGAACAGTAACAAATTTTTTGTCACTTTCACCACGGCCTTGACGTCTTCAAATATCAGTCTGGACCAGTTAAACTTTAAACCTCTGACCAGTGACACCATTGCATGGGTGTGCACCTGGTTTAGCTGATCTGTTGAACTATTCTTTGCAATTATACATTTCCGTAGATAATGTGCCAACATCCTCTAGTAAGGCAGAATACGAGCTTTCATGTTGGTGGAGATTCAGTACGATAACCCATTTCTTTTAAACGTTAGGTAACAATCTCCTTATCCAGTGACATAGGATCTGGTGGTTCATCCTTTAGTCTTAAGGCATATCTGAAATTCTCCTCTGTCAGTATCACACTGGCGTTCTGGATGTTTGCTACAATCTGTTTCTCATCATCTGAAACAATTGTTGTCTTCCAGAATTCTTGCTACATCTTCTTGCAAATAATTGGATTGGGAGTAAGAGTGTAATGCAAGCAGCACTTCTTTAAACCCTCTATCATTGATTTGTACTTTTCTAGGTATTTAGCAGGTGGATCCAGTAGATATGCCACGACATTTTGATCCTTAACAAACTCTAAGTCCCTGCAATCACACAAAAGGTAAACCAAAACAAGCAGCAATTCATAAGAGAGTTCTCGAAAAACGGGCAGCATAACGGCTCAAAAATAGAAGAAAACCAAGTGAAACACATCATCAGGTACCTTTTCGATCGAAAACTAGGTTTTCGATCGAAAAGCCTCCTTCTGATCAAAAATTTATCATGTTGCCGACAGCCCTGATCGAAAAGCCATAAGGCTGATCGAAAAATGTGAATTGCCGAGGGCACCTGATCGAAAAGCTGAAGTCTTGATCAGAAAGCCAATGCTTCGATCGAGAAGCATAGTTTTCTGATCGAAAAGCCCTTTTTACGATCGGAAACCCATGTCTAACCAAGGTTCCCAATCAGAAAGTGCCTGGGACTGATCAAAAATCCTCTCGGCCTGATCGAATATTCCCTGACTTCGATCGAAAAGTATCTTCTTCCTCATGTGAGACCTGCAACTCAATCAAACAACTATATTCGAGTGTTTTATCACTTGATTTCAATCAAAATCACCACCAAATGTTGATTTTCTTCCCGTCCCATCCATAAAAAACAAATTTAAAGCACATACCCGATAGTCTCTTTTGGAGGTTTTGGCGATCGCTTCAAACGGGGAGCCATAGACTTTAGAACTTGAAATCAACACCGGGGGAGAGTTAGGTGTCGATTTCCGACAACCCTGGCGGTGTCGGATGGTGGCAATCGGCGGAGACGGTGACGATTTGATGGTTACAGAGGCGGCGCCGACGAAGGTAATTAGGGGGGGGGTGTTTTTGGGTGCGGATTCAGGTACGAGCAGTGGTGGTGTTGTCGCAGAGGCGAGTTGATAATGATGGTGGTGTGCGACGGCGATGACCGGTACAGGAGGAGATGATGGTGGCCGGTGGTTAGGGTTTAGCACAGAAGAGGAGGAAGACAAGTGAGGGAGAGAGTGAGAAGAGGGTGACCGATCGGTCCCTTTTTCTCAATCCTTTGTTTTTTTTAAATTTACACCTACACCCCCTAAACTTTGATAACTAGACCCCATTGACCCAAAGTCTTAACAAAACACATATTTTCTTACTTTAACCTTCAATAACTCACGATTTAACCTTGTTCATTCCCAAAACTTCCCCTGAAATCAAACCCAAGAGGTTTATGTCCGACACCTTAAAATAACACATTCATAAAAATAAAAGTAAACAAAGGTGAATAAATAAAAAAAAACAAATAAAATAAAATAAAACAAACAAAAATAAATAAAAAAATCTATCACAAGACAGACTGAGCTTTGAGTGAGAAGGCATATCAGGGAACATACCAGATAATTTGTGACTGAGGAATCCTTTTTAACTTCAGTTAATTCGCGTGTTCAGGCGATTGCTAGTATTTTGGTCCAACTTTAAGCTTGTGCCGCTTTCGCTTACTCAGGCAGTTTTATCACATATTTTATCTTTTGAGGTTTATTAATTATGAACATCCATCCAGGTCACACACATAAGTCCTAGGTATAGTTTGTACATTCTATCAAGTATACTTGGTTTCCGTACAACATTTTTCACGACACCTTTCCTTAAGCCTAACATCATGCTCCAGACTTGGTTGAGAAAAGAAAGAATAGATCACGGAGATTTTTGGAGGATAATATACAACGTCAACTGAATTTTTGAAACATTTTTGGTAACGCTCTCATCAGTGACAAAGGCTGAGGGTTTTGGACACTTGAGGGTCTCTTTTGGTTGTGCACATTGGCATCTTTTGGGTTTACAAAGACTGTACAATGTGATCTTAGACGTACATGGATCAGGGAGGCTCCAGGTCTCTGCTACCGCAGAACAGAGGTGGCCTGACTCACATACAACATTCCCATGTCATTTCTCACACAAAGCAGAAGGAATGGGAGTTTTTGAGCATGACATCAAAACTCAGAACCGGGCGTGTGTCTCAGGATTCGTGGTACACAGTCAAATAGAGGTTGTACTAACCTAAGTGTGTGTTTCCTATCAAGAATCATACGTTATCTTCAAGTGTTGTGACAAACCATACATTTTGATTGATTAACAGCAGAGCCTACCAAGCATATCAACCGTGAATCACAACTTTTCACATCCACCTTACACGTGTCAGTTAGCAAACACTTGGAAATTTATATCACTTCCCTACCTGGTCAAACAAAACCAGTAAAAAAACTTTAAAAGCACACAAAATTAGGGGAAACATCAAGATGTTTATTTTATATCTACCTCTTTCTTTTAGATTTTTTTTCAAAAACACACGGAGAATAAAAAACACTATTTTTTTGGAATTTTTAAAGACCTTTTTTTTAAGTAATTAAACACACACTGACTAAAAATAAACTCTATTTATGTAATGTTTATAGCTTTTTTTAATACATTCCTTTAAAACATTCCACCTATCCTTTAGGCTGGTAATTTTGATTTACCACCTTTGAAACATTCCACCTATCCTCACACGTTGCGCTTGTTTTTGGAAAACCAACTGATTTTGGAAACCTGGCAGGTATTGGAAAACTGGCTGGTTTTGGAATGGAGTAACGCATTTTATCAGTTTTAAAATCAGTTTTTGTTGGTTTCTGAGGTGACTTTGCCTTTTGATTCCCCTTCCGTACCTTTTGTTTTTGAGGTACAGACTTCTACACCTTACGGTTAGAATGTGCTGGCTTTTGTTTTGAACCACCACAATATTGGGTTTTTGGGATTTGATTTTGCATAGTGTACTTTGGGTAATAGGGCTCATAGGGTCTATGCATATAGTTTCTTGCCAGGTGTCCAGGCTTTCCACACACATGGCAAGACTATTTCTTTGGATATGCGGGAGTCTGGGTTTAGTTGCGCCCAGTGGATTGCCATGAGGGTTTGGAGAATTTTTATGAATCCAATGGGTTCTGCCCTTGGGTTTGGTCGTCAGACAATACTCCCGTTGTATTGGTTTAAACTGGTCATATGTAGAGATGACATCCGGGTACGGGACAAAATCATGAGGCTTGGCATCCCGTACTTTCTGCACATATTTCACAACATTTTCATTTTCATTCCACACCAATCACACAAGCATTTGAGGGTTTAGGACCAGCAACCTGTGCTCCCTTACCTCTTCTTAAAATTTTCACAGTTCTCAAAGGTTTAGGTTTATCATCACACTTCCCAAAATTAAACATTATAGATTCATCAAACACAGTTGACTTGGGAAATGTTGACTCAGACTCAAACTTTTTTGAAGCAAGATCATCAATTTTAAAAATTTGAAACTTTTGACTCTCAAAACAAACACTTTCTCCCTTTGAACCTGCTTCTTTATTTACATTATATACACAAGAGGTAGATTTGTCAGTAATGTTAGAAACAGGAGCAGAAATTTTAATAGGACAAGAGGCAAGTTTCCTATCAATTTCAGCCTTAACTTCTAAAGTGGTTTGAGAGGTTTTATGCTCAGAAATCATTTTATGCATCAAAGGCATAAGAACCGTGTGTGTAGATTTTTCATATTTTTCATCTGTGCCAAAACCTAAACCTGAATTGTTCTTAACATGCCTCATTCTGACATCAGTGTTATAAAACAGGCTTTGAGTCTGCCAACTTATACTTCTCCAGAATCTCTGTCACATATATTAGCCTGATGAACTAGAATCCCGTTGTCACTTTGCTTCACTTGCAATGCCAAGAAGAACTCCATTTTGCCCATTTGACTCATCTCAAACTTTATTCTCATTACTCGTTCAAATTCTTTGCACAGATCGTCATTTGTGGACCCGAAGATGATATTGTCCACCTAAACGAATTTTAATAATAATAATAATAATAATAATAATAGCAAACTGATAGTAGCTGTCAGACTACTCATCGAAGGCTATCATTCTGAGGGCTTTGAGACACATTTCAAAATTTTTACTAGGGAGGGGTTTGGTGAACATGTCCACCACATTGTCATCCGATTCCACCCGTTCTAAGTGAATGAGCTTGCTTTCATAGCAATCCCGTATGAAGTGTGTTTTAATATCAATGTGCTTGGTTTTTGAGTGCTGCACAGGATTTTTAACAATTTGCAAGGCAGCATTATTATCACAGTATATGGGAGTGTCAAAGAAATTCAAACCGTAATCTCCCAATTCATGCTACAGCCATACCACCTGTGAGCAACATGCAAATGTAGCCACGTATTCTACTTCAGCTGTGGATTGAGACACCGTGTGCTGCTTCTTGCTTTGCCATGCTACCAACCTGTCTCCTAAAAAACTGAGCTCATGCAGATGTAGATTTCCTATCAAGCTCACACCCATAATGTCACACCCTGAACTTTCGGGAACGGAGGCGTGTGATGTCATGAAATCATAGTTGTGGATACTTTGAACAATTAATAGTAAAACAATTGATAAACAAAACGTCATTTGGATTGCAGCGGAAATAGTGGTAAAATGACATTGTCTTACAATTAATAATAAAGATAGAAATAGTTCTTAAAAGTTAAGATAGTTCCTAAAATGCTTGAAAAGGGTTGGATGGATAAAACGAGACTATGACTCCATCAGCAGTAGGTCCGTTTATGAGTGATGCCCCCGTTTACACATGCGGATACATTTAGTTACCTGAGAAAATCATGAGTTTAAAGGGTCAACATAGAGTTGGTGAGTTCACAGGTTTGAGACTCTACAAATAGTTTGTAAATGGTTTAAGGTATACAAGATAATTAGATGATCACCGTGATGTAATGATTAGCACCCACTCATAGCATCTATTCTCAAGATACTGCAATGGAACAATAATAACTAGTGTGTACTACTCGAAAAATGCACACGTCGGGATCGGAGCTACCAATCAAGTAGGGGTGTTAACCCAAATAGATCTATTCACTAGTTACCGTTTCGAACAGAACCAATCGAATTCAATTAATAGTGACATTTGTGATAATTCGCTATGTAACGAAATGTACACATTTGTAGGGTAAGTAAAGAACATTTAATCATATGTCAGAGTACAGTTCGACCAAGATATCAAGTATAAAATAGTTTGGTTCATGGTTTCTCCCCCATAGTATTAAAATAGTTTAAAAGAAAGGGGCCGTGAGACTCACCTGATCTATGTGAATAATGATAAGTATGCAAGTCCGGAAATGAAAGGGTGCAAGTAACGTCCTAATAAATAATAAGACAATGCACATATATATAAGGCATTTGGTTATTGAATAACAATAATGTCACACAAACGATACAGGTCAAGTCTTGATATAATATCCCGTTTCTATTAGTTTTGAAAGTCCGTTTGATAATATTCATTGATCAAATAAATATACGAAATCAATACTTATATTTATGCTAAGATAAATATAAAGGAAAGTTAAATAAATCAATAAATCAATTTAACTTAAAAGAAATCAATCAAGTTTTAAACATTGAAATAAATAATAATGTCTATTATTATTTATAAATAGATTTATATATGTCATGACTTAAACCTTATATAATTATTTGACAAAATAATTATATATATTTTCAAGTAAAAATATGTGACAAGGTTTATTCAAATAGTATAAGTTGTTTAAAAATAAATACAAGTCTTTGTATTTATACTTATACATTTGTAAAAGATTTTATAAATTCATTTGACAAAAGTTATAATCATGTGTTAAGTTAAGATGACCATTTTTTAACAAACTAAAAGTACAAATGTTAAAAATAATTATATTTTCAAATATAATTATTTGACGTTTAAAATTTCAAAAGCGTTTACGTTACCACATAAAATTCGAACGTTTTATTTAGAAATCATCAATGATTATTTCCCAAGTCAAAACATTTGATGTAGAAATCGTTTAAATATTTTATAACTAAAATATTTATTTTGAGTTATAGAAAACGTAGTCACCGGTTTGGTTTGATAAATAGACTTTTACTGCATTTGGACTTTATATACTTTTAGGAAATGTCAAGAATTTTCCTTTGGGTTAGTTTCAAGTCTTAAAAATATATTTTTGGTCAGTTTTGAAATAAGTCACTAAAATTGAGTTTTTTGTTGCGTATTAATCCGTTTTGATCCCGGATTTCTCCCTACGCAACGTTTCTCTATTTCGGTCACTTTGGTTTATTTAAAACAAAAAAAATATATGTTATAAAAAATGCGTCGGGATCAGATCTGATCCGTAACAGTTTTTATGAACTTTTTATAAATATAAGTCATGTTTTATCTTATAAAAATCATAAACTTGAAACTAGGCTTTTAGGGGTTGATCAAGGTTTATAAAAAGTGTCTTAATGATTAGTCATAAATGAGATGTTATAAATTCATTTTTACATGATTTAGTAAACTTATAAAATCTATTTTAAGGTTTTGGTGAATTAAATTCACCAACAAATTAAAGTCTTGAGTTTTGGTGACTAGTTTTTATAAAATAAATATATTTTATAACATGTCGACTTGAGATTATTTAATAAAATCCAAGTCATTTTTAATTCAAAAATCCATGTATTCCATGTCTTTAGGAATAATCTATTTATTAATTTTAAACAAGTCTTTCTTTATCAAAATTAAATCAACATGACTTACTAAGATTTCTACTAACACTTATGTGTTAGGACTAAGTCATGGGGTTATTCATACA
>JBCNJP010000024.1:9735029-9762779 GCA_039602395.1 Deinandra increscens subsp. villosa | reverse complement strand
TTTTGAAAATGAGTTTTTTAATGTTTGGATTAGGTTTTATAGTGAGATTAATTATTTTATATGTAAAATGACTAAAAAGGGGTTATGTGGCTATAAGGTTAGATGACTATAAGGTTAAATAAGGATATATTAGTAATTTTTCTTTCAAAAAGCCAAATGGAGTTTCAAAAGCCAAGATTTCTTGGCTTTTGGAATAATACATAAACCTTCTTTTCCGAAAGTTATTTTGAAAAGTGCTTTTCCACTATCCAAACATAAATTTTAACTTATTGACTTTTTAAAGAGCTAATAAGTCAATAAGTTACTTTTATATGGTTGGCCAAACATGCTCTAAATCCCAACTGGGACCAGTCACACTTTCCTGGGATTCTTGTTAGTGCAAAGTCTGTGGGTCGTGTGATGTATCTAGACAATGTGTGTTAGTTTTTAGAGTGATAGAGTTGAGTTTATGTATTTTGTACAGGAGAACGAAAGCCACTGAATGAGTGCCGAATGAGCACCAAATAAGCTCATTCGGCAGTTTCATTCTGTCCCTTCAAGCTTTTTGGAGATTTTGTGTTTTCAATGTCATTCGGTGAGATAGTTCCAAAGTGTCTCTTTGTACTGTCCAACCATTGAATCAATACTTGTCACACCCCCAAATTAACCACTAACGGAGTTTATACCGTTAAGGGGTACGACCAGACCAGGACCACAACCATTAGTTACAAATACTAAACGAATCAGAGTAAAGTCCAAACATAATTAATAAAACAGTTTAACAGTACGCAGCGGAAAACATTATCTTTAGCACTAACCCCGTGCTTTACATAAACATTGTTTTAAATTCTCAAGTTTAATTTAAATAAAAGTAAACATCTTCTTGTGCCATGTCAACCTGCTCCGGATACTCTTCAGCGATCTGCAAAAGTTTAAACCACGCAAGTGTCAACCTAACGGTTGGTGAGTTCACAGTGGGCTTGTCATGCAGCGGCCCGGTCTCATAAATCATAATCGTGTAAACGTATTCTCACGTACAATTTATTTGTGAAAAGCAATGCTTGTGATACTCAAAATCATATTATTGTGGTTTAGTAAAAATATTGTCCTTAACCTACGTTATCGGGTATGTACTAGTTTTGTATAGTTAAAGTGCTCAACCGATATCGCGGGTAGCTAATCCGTTGTTCCATGCACTAAGGAAGTTTGTACCAAAGCTGACCATAAATTATTGTAGTGGCCGTGCCATCAGAACTGCGGACCTACGTCATCGCGGTTTTTCCTCCCCCGTGTCCTCTCGGGATCACGGTCAGATAGGCTGATATTGTACCTCCGTGCACTCCCCGTGCCACGGGGCGGAGTTTGTCAAAATCCAGTAGATCTACCCAACATCCCCTCGCTTTACAATTAATGGTACAATTTAGTTGAGGACTTTTAAGTTTTCAAGGCATCCTTAGAAATCATGTGATATCATGTGGTTTAGACTTTAACCTACACTAGCCATATTAAAAAGGTTTACTGGATTCTCATGAATCTCAAAAGTGTTTTCAGTTTCGTTTCAGAAATAGTTGTTTAAGTAATTCACAAGTGCTTCCCATAAAGCTCTTCAAGTTCATCAAGTGGGTGCCGAGCACTCCAAGTTTTCACGTTCATCAGGGAGGTGCATAGCACTCTCGAAGTCGTCAGCATTGTTTTCATTTAGTTATTCGGTGTGACCCAAACGGGTTCACGGTAATTGGGTTAGTGACACTCACCTTGGGTTACACTGCTACACTTGCTATATAATCCAAGTTTGGTTAACGAAGACCTATGAACACGTTTAGGTCTTAAGTATTAGTTTTGTGTCTAATCTTTACTTAACGTCACTATGGCCCATAACATAGCACGTTGGAACTATGACTCGACATACAGACACACGACACCGATGGTTGATCATAAACAAGGGTTCACATATTACAGAAATTATAGCATGTTTCATCATAGCATAATCATGTAAGTCATGGCATAACATTCAAGCAAATTACACAAGTTTGGATTCTGGTCTCTGTTTCGCTAGCAGTTTCGCTAGTCAGTTTCGCTGTGTGCACGGGCAGCACTTTCGCTAGGCAGTACCCGATGACACAGTTTCGCTAGGCTAGTTTCGCTCGAAACTGTTGGCACAGTTTCGCTAGCCTAGTTTCGCATGAAACTGGTTTGAACTTTCGTTCAGGGAATTTCGCTCGGTAGATTCGCTCGAGCTGGTCTGGTTGGTTTACCCGGCGACACTGCAGTTTCGCTGCATAGTGTCGCTGGATGAAGATGTACATAGTTTCGCTGGACAATTTCGCCCAGAGAACACCATAGTTTCGCTAGTCGCGAAAAACACATAAATCATCCTAAAAATCAATCTAACAGCTTCCATATTACATGCAATTCATTATCTAGCATTCATAGCCATTTACCAACATAAATCAGTGAGCTTTAACACCTTAAACATGCATTTTCATCATCAAATCACCAAAAACACATTTTAACCTAAAATGACCTAATCTAGCATAAATCTTCAACATGGATGGATTTCACACGTAAAGTTACTGACTTTATAACAGATCTAGCAATCCTAAGCAACATATCAGAAGATCAAGTGATTTCATGGAGGTTTGGTCATGCTTTTTAAGTAAAACACATAGAAAACATAAAAATGGTGGTTTTGGGACTCACGGTTCGATCTCCAAGCTTGATGGATGATGGTTCGGGGCTGAGATCTCGATGGCTCGGTGTGAATCTCGGCTGACCAGATTTCCAGAAGAAAGATGGAGTGTGTGTGTGTGTTTTGTATGAAATGAGGCAAATGGGAGAACTAGGGTTTATTAAGATTATTTATATCAGAGGCTAGTTTCGCTGGCAGTTTCGCTGGCCAGGCGAAACTGGCTCTGGTCGCGTTTTAATTGATTAGCTTAGCTGGCTACCGGGCGACACTACAGTTTCGCCCGGTAGTTTCGCTGGCTGCACAACTTAGGCAATTTTCACATAATCAAGGATTTACAATTTGTCATGTTATTCATAATATTAAATCATGCGTTTAAATCACATTGCACATAATGACATTAATAAATGAACACATAGCACATATGGGCGGGTTCGGTGATCAACCAAAGGTCGTGGACGTATTCGGCCTAGTTATGCATTAGTTACTAAGTTAATACTTATAACGTAACTAACGGAATTGTCTAACGGAAGTAAACCTTGAAATTCTCGGATGTCACATCATCCCCTTGTAATTGGAATTTTCGTCCCGAAAATTATTCTTGCGTCGTAGCATTTGCAGCATCAGCTGTCGTCGTTGCAGTACTTGCTGGGGAAAGAAAGCAAAAGTTTTAGGGTCGTCACATCCTCCTCCTGTTACTGAATTTTGGTCCCCAAAATTAAATCATACCTTGAGTCTCCGTGGACGTTTGTTCGAACAGGTGAGGATACTTTTTCTTCATCTGATCCTCTCGTTCCCAAGTATATTCAGGTCCACGCTTTGAGTTCCATCGCACCTTGACGATCGGAATCTTGCTACGTTTGAGGCCTTTCTCCTCGCGTCCCATGATTTCTACCGGTTGCTCAATGAATCTCAAATGTTTGTCAATTTCCAATTCCTCCAAATGGATTATTTCGGTGTCCTCAGCCAGACATTTCTTCAAATTCGAGACGTGAAACACGTTGTGAACTCCATCGAGTTCTGCAGGGAGTTGTAATCGTTAGGCCACCGGGCCTACTTCCCCGATGATTTCTAAAGGACCGATATAGCGAGGATTCAGCTTTCCACGCTTTCCGAAGCGTATCACACCTTTCCAGGGAGATACCTTCAATAGCACCTTGTCGCCTACCTCGAACTTCAAAGGCTTACGGCGTTTGTCGGCATAGCTCTTTTGTCTGTCACGTGCTGCGGCTATCCGCTTTCTGATTTGTATAATTCGTTCTGTGGTATCATGAATAATTTCCGGCCCAGTGAGTCCCTTCTCACCCGTTTCAGCCCAACACACGGGCGATCTGCATTTTCTGCCATAAAGAGCTTCAAAGGGTGCAGCACCGATACTTGTATGATAACTGTTGTTGTAGGAGAACTCCACCAACGGAAGATGAGCCTCCTAGTCTTTACTAAAGTCGAGAACGCAAGCTCGGAGCATGTCTTCCAAAGTCTGAATAGTTCGTTCCGTCTGACCATCGGTCTGCGGGTGATAAGCTGTACTCATATCCAGTCTGGTTCCCAGTGCTTCTTGCATAGATTGCCATAGTCGTGAAGTGAATCGAGGATCTCGATCGGAGACAATGGTCTTAGGCACTCCATGCCGTGCCACAATTCGGTCAATGTACAGCTTAGTTAACTTATCCATATTATCAGTTTCTTTCATTGGGATAAAGTGTGCAGATTTGGTTAAACGATCAATGATAACCCAAATCGCATCTGGTCGATTCGATCGATGAGGTAATCCCGTTACAAAATCCATGGAGATATCCTCCCATTTCCATTCCGGGATCTTTGGTTGCTGCAATAGCCCAGAAGGCTTTTGGTACTCGCTCTTAACTCTTGAGCACGTTAAACATTTAGCCACATATCGCGCGATGTCGGCTTTCATATTCGGCCACCAATACAAACCCTTTAAATCCTGGTACATTTTATCCGATCCAGGGTGCACCGAATACCTTGACTTGTGAGCCTCGTCCATCACGAGCTCACGAAGATTTCCAAGTAAAGGAACCCAAATTCTGTCATTGTAATACCTGAGTCCGTCGGACTTAATTTCAGAGTTACCATCTACCCCTTGCAGTGCTTCAGCTGCGAAGTTTTCTTCCTTCAAAGCTTCTTGTTGGGCATCGCGGATCCGGTCCGGCAATCCCGTGTGGATGGTAAGTTGCAGCGCTCGTACCCGTCGAGGCTTTTCGTACTCCTTTCGACTTAGTGCATCAGCCACAACATTGGCTTTTCCCGGGTGATATTTAATCGCTAAGTCATAATCATTCAATAGCTCGACCCACCTTCGTTGTCGCATGTTGAGATCCTTCTGATTAAAGATGTGCTGTAAGCTTTTGTGGTCAGTAAATATTGTGCACTTTGTTCCGTAGAGGTAATGTCTCCAAATCTTGAGTGCATGAATAACGCCTCCCAATTCCAAATTATGCATTGTATAATTCTTCTCAGTATCCTTCAATTGCCTGGACCCGTAGGCAATCACTTTGTCTCTTTGCATCAACACACAACCGAGTCCTTGAATGGATGCATCACAGTAAACCACAAAGTCGTCAATCCCATCGGGTAACGCGAGAATTGGAGCTGAGCATAGCATATCTTTAAGAGTTTGAAACGCGCATTCTTCCTTTTCACCCCATCTATATTGCACTCCTTTGTGCGTTAAAGCTGTTAGGGGTTGAGCCAATTGCGAGAAACCCTTAATGAACCTTCGGTAATATCCGGCAAGTCCCAAAAATTATCGGATTTCGGTTGGCGCTCTAGGGGTAGACCAATTCTTGATAGCTTCCACTTTAGCTGGGTCGACGTGAATTCCATTTTGATCAACAATGTGTCCAAGAAACTGGACTTCGCGAATCCAAAAATCGCACTTCGAAAACTTGGCGTAAAGCTGTTCCTTGCGAAGTAATTCCAAAATAAGTCGTAGGTGTCTCTCGTGTTCTTCCTTTGTCTTGGAGTAAATTAAAATATCGTCAATGAAGACTATCACAAACTGATCGAGGTACGGCTTGCACACTCGATTCATCAGATCCATAAATACAGCAGGCGCATTAGTTAGCCCAAACGGCATAACTAGAAACTCGTAGTGACCATAACGAGTTCTGAAAGCAGTCTTGGGGACATCTTCATCTCGAACACGAAGTTGGTGATACCCAGACCGTAGATCAATCTTTGAGAAGTAGCTCGAACCTTGTAGCTCGTCGAAGAGATCGTCGATTCGAGGAAGTGGATACCGATTCTTAATTGTAACCTTATTGAGCTCTCGGTAGTCGATACACATTCGAAACGTTCCATCCTTTTTCTTAACAAACAATACCGGTGCTCCCCATGGAGACGAACTTGGACGAATAAACCCTTTGTCGAGTAGCTCTTGAAGTTATGAAGAGAGTTCGTTGAGTTCGCTTACTGCCAAACGATAAGGTGCGCGTGCAATCGGAGACGCTCCAGGAACTAGATCGATTCCAAACTCTACTTGTCGAAATGGAGGCAGACCAGGCAGATCTTCAGGAAATACATCTTGGAAGTCGCGGACTATCGGGTAGTCGTCGATTCTGCGCTCGGGAAGTGTCGAATCGGTGACGTTGGCAAGAATCGCGAAGTGACCTTTACGAAGGCACTTTTGAGCTTTGAGAAACGAAATTATACCGGTTACTGTTCCACCTTTCTCACCCTGGACCTTTAACACTTTACCTCCTTCGAGTGGAATACGAACCACTTTTTCTTTACATAAGATTTCAGCTCGATTCTCAGATAACCAATCCATTCCTACTATAACATCAAAACTACCAATCGGGAAAGGCATAAGGTCGATTCCTAATGTATGGCCAGCTAGTTCTAACTTACAGTCCTTAACTATCTGAGTCGTATCATGAAGTTTACCATTTGCTAGCTCTACCACATACTTAGCGTCTAAGGCAATTGGTTTAGCATTTATTAGTTTAGCAAACTTAGTGGAAATAAAGCTTCTTTCAGCACCAGAATCAAATAACACAGTAGCAAAGAAACCATTAAGGATGAATTTACCGTTAATCACGTTGGCGTCGTTGCGAGCTTCTCCTTGACCCATGACGAAAGCTCGACCTCTACCATTCCCACCATTACCGTTACCATTCCCATTGCCATTACCTCCACCATTACCATTTCCACCGTTGTTTCCTTGATTACCATTACCCTGTCTTCTCAACTGCGGGCAGTCCCTCTTAATGTGGCCTTGAGCACCACATTCAAAACAGCCACGGGCTCCACCATTGTTGTTCTGGTTATTTCCTTGCCCGTTACGGTTGTTCCCATAGTTGTTGTTGCCATGATTGTTGTTGTTGTTGTTTTGCCTTTGGCGGTTTTGTTGCTCAGGTAGAGTTGCCCAACAGTCTTTTGCTTCGTGGCTCTTCTTCCCACACCTTTCACAGCTCAGATTCTTTCTACAAGCACCAGCATGATGCTTCCCACACTTGTTACACAAAGGTAGGTTACCCTTGTAGTTGCTTTGCCCATTACCGCCCTGGCGGTAGTTACCACTGTTGTTCCCAGACCTCTTGCTTTGACCTTGAGAATTATAAGACCTCCCAGTGCTGTTTCCAACACTCTGATTGTTCATTGAGTTTTCAGGAGCTTCATCATCAGCTTTTCTCTTGCCACTAAGGGCAGTCTTCTCAGTGGCCTTTGCAGGAAGTGTACCCTTCTCAATCTCCTGATCAGTAAGTTTGTGAGCCAAGCGGATGGCTTGCTGCACGGTTGCGGGGTTGCTGGCAGTCACTAATCCTTTGATTTGAGGCGCGAGGCCTTCCAGATAATGCTCGATGCGTTTGAACTCAGCATCAACCATTGTGGGGCACAAGACCGCGTACTCATGGTAACGCGCAGTATATTGCTCAACTTCAGACCCAATCATCTTCAGATTCAAGAATTCACCTTCTAGCTTCTTTACTTGGTCGCGGGGACAGTATTCCTCCATAATCAGTTCCTTAAATGCTCCCCATTCCATGTTATTGGCGGCATCTAACCCAATCATCTGGATTTCAGCATTCCACCAGGTAAGAGCAGCTCCCTCAAAGGTACCAGTCGCGAACTTCACCTTGTCTCCAGCAGGGCAGTTACACATGGAGAAAACCTTTTCAAACTTCTCGATCCATCTAAGGAGTCCCACCGCTCCTTCCTCGCCGGAGAACGTCATCGGCTTACAGTCCATGAAAGACTTAAACGTACAGTGATGCTGGTTTCCTGATGCAATAAATAGTTCGGGTTTTAAACAATTCAAAATATAATCGCTTCGGGCCTTAACCGGCATAATAATTACCATGCGCGGCAATTGTAGCTTGGACGGCTGCCACGGCAGCTTGCACATGTTCGTTAATCATCGCTTGCAGTTGCGCGGGTGTCAAGTTAATGTTGTTTCTTCCCGCTCTTCCAGCCATTTTGCTGAACAGTTAAAGTAGCCAGTGTTCAGTCATAGTTATATTTTTATACATATCCCATAATATGTATATCAACAATTTCCCGTTATCCCTCTATTAGTCCAGAAAAATTTTGTGCAAAATGGAGGCGTCGTCGAGGAACGTCGTAAGTCGTGAGTACTATCGTCGAAAGTCGGCTTCCCCATAAAAGTCACCGTCGGCGTAGTCATCGCAGTAGAAATCAGGACGTATCGTGTAGCATCGTTTCGTTGTCGCTTTCCCCCGGCATGGTGCGCGCATTAGCGTTCGCGTTTCGTATTCGTGTGTGAAAATTTTCCTAAGGTTTTCCGTTAGACTACCTAGACAGGGTCTATATATATATTTATATATATATATATATACATACGTACTAAGCTTTTACTTACACAGCAGAGCGAGTATCCCAGGTTGGCACGTAAAAATTTTGTTTTGGGAATTTGTTTGTCCGTTTGTAACTAAGGTTTTCAAGTTGCAGTTTCCAAATCGTTTTTCAAAATGATTCCAGTTCTCTGCAACTTATGGCTCTGATACCAATCTGTCACACCCCCAAATTAACCACTAACGGAGTTTATACCGTTAAGGGGTATGACCAGACCAGGACCACAACCATTAGTTACAAATACTAAACGAATCAGAGTAAAGTCCAAACATAATTAATAAAACAGTTTAACAGTACGCAGCGGAAAACATTATCTTTAGCACTAACCACGTGCTTTACATAAACATTGTTTTAAATTCTCAAGTTTAATTTAAATAAAAGTAAACATCTTCTTGTGCCATGTCAACCTGCTCCGGATACTCTTCAGCGATCTGCAAAAGTTTAAACCACGCAAGTGTCAACCTAACGGTTGGTGAGTTCACAGTGGGCTTGTCATGCAGCGGCCCGGTCTCATAAATCATAATCGTGTAAACGTATTCTCACGTACAATTTATTTATGTAAAGCAATGCTTGTGATACTCAAATCATATTATTGTGGTTTAGTAAAAATATTGTCCGTAACCTACGTTATCGGGTATGTACTAGTTTTGTATAGTTAAAGTGCTCAACCGATATCGCGGGTAGCTAATCCGTTGTTCCATGCACTAAGGAAGTTTGTACCAAAGCTGACCATAAATTATTGTAGTGGCCGTGCCATCAGAACTGCGGACCTACGTCATCGCGGTTTTGCCTCCCCCGTGTCCTCTCGGGATCACGGTCAGATAGGCTGATATTGTACCTCCGTGCACTCCCCGTGCCACGGGGCGGAGTTTGTCAAACTCCAGTAGATCTACCCAACATCCCCTCGCTTTACAATTAATGGTACAATTTAGTTGAGGACTTTTAAGTTTTCAAGGCATCCTTAGAAATCATGTGATATCATGTGGTTTAGACTTTAACCTACACTAGCCATATTAAAAAGGTTTACTGGATTCTCATGAATCTCAAAAGTGTTTTCAGTTTCGTTTCAGAAATAGTTGTTTAAGTAATTCACAAGTGCTTCCCATAAAGCACTTCAAGTTCATCAAGTGGGTGCCGAGCACTCCAAGTTTTCACGTTCATCAGGGAGGTGCATAGCACTCTCGAAGTCGCCAGCATTGTTTTCATTTAGTTATTCGGTGTGACCCAAACGGGTTCACGGTAATTGGGTTAGTGACACTCACCTTGGGTTGCACTGCTACACTTGCTATATAATCCAAATTTGCTTAACGAAGACCTATGAACACGTTTAGGTCTTAAGTATTAGTTTTGTGTCTAATCTTTACTTAACGTCACTATGGCCCATAACATAGCACGTTGGAACTATGACTCGACATACAGACACACGACACCGATGGTTGATCATAAACAAGGGTTCACATATTACAGAAATTATAGCATGTTTCATCATAGCATAATCATGTAAGTCATGGCATAACATTCAAGCAAATTACACAAGTTTGGATTCTGGTCTCTGTTTCGCTAGCAGTTTCGCTAGTCAGTTTCGCTGTGTGCACGGGCAGCACTTTCGCTAGGCAGTACCCGATGACACAGTTTCGCTAGGCTAGTTTCGCTCGAAACTGTTGGCACAGTTTCGCTAGCCTAGTTTCGCATGAAACTGGTTTGAACTTTCGTTCAGGGAATTTCGCTCGGTAGATTCGCTCGAGCTGGTCTGGTTGGTTTACCCGGCGACACTGTAGTTTCGCTGCATAGTGTCGCTGGATGAAGATGTACATAGTTTCGCTGGACAATTTCGCCCAGAGAACACCATAGTTTCGCTAGTCGCGAAAAACACATAAATCATCCTAAAAATCAATCTAACAGCTTCCATATTACATGCAATTCATTATCTAGCATTCATAGCCATTTACCAACATAAATCAGTGAGCTTTAACACCTTAAACATGCATTTTCATCATCAAATCACCAAAAACACATTTTAACCTAAAATGACCTAATCTAGCATAAATCTTCAACATGGATGGATTTCACACGTAAAGTTACTGACTTTATAACAGATCTAGCAATCCTAAGCAACATATCAGAAGATCAAGTGATTTCATGGAGGTTTGGTCATGCTTTTTAAGTAAAACACATAGAAAACATAGAAATGGTGGTTTTGGGACTCACGGTTCGATCTCCAAGCTTGATGGATGATGGTTCGGGGCTGAGATCTCGATGGCTCGGTGTGAATCTCGGCTGACCAGATTTCCAGAAGAAAGATGGAGTGTGTGTGTGTTTTGTATGAAATGAGGCTAATGGGAGAACTAGGGTTTATTAAGATTATTTATATCAGAGGCTAGTTTCGCTGGCAGTTTCGCTGGCCAGGCGAAACTGGCTCTGGTCGCGTTTTAATTGATTAGCCTAGCTGGCTACCGGGCGACACTACAGTTTCGTCCGATAGTTTCGCTGGCTGCACAACTTAGGCAATTTTCACATAATCAAGGATTTACAATTTGTCATGCTATTCATAATATTAAATCATGCGTTTAAATCACATTGCACATAATGACATTAATAAATGAACACATAGCACATATGGGCGGGTTCGGTGATCAACCAAAGGTTGTGGACGTATTCGGCCTAGTTATGCATTAGTTACTAAGTTAATACTTATAACGTAACTAACGGAATTGTCTAACGGAAGTAAACCTTGAAATTCTCGGATGTCACAATACTCAAAACCAATCTTATTTACTGATTTGTATCAAACATTCTATTCTACACTTGATAGACACTGAAACAAAATCTGTAAAGGCCACTTATAAGTGGTATTAGTGCATGTGCAGTGAAAAACTTAAAGTTTAGATGTTTTTAGAAAATCAGTTTTCAAACATGAGTTTTATCAGATTAGATCATCTGTTCCGAAAGAATTTTCATTAAAAACCTAAAAATCTGTAAGTTTTTAGCTAAAAACTTTCATTCAGTGGATGTTCTGACCCATCGAATATACCAAAATTTTCATTCGCTGATCATTCATCAGTTGATATTTTTTTCATTCGGTCATCATTTTTCTTGATTCGGTGAGAGTGTCATTCGATGAGTTTCATTCTCCAGTTCAATATCATTTGCTGAGTGTCATTCAATTGCTTTCATTCACCGAATATAACTCATTCGGCGAATCATGTCGTTCGGTAGTTTACTTTCATTCAACGATTGTTTGTTCATAGTTTGATTAGGTACCTGAATTTTCATTCAGGAAATCATTTTCATTGGGTGATTTACTTTTATTCGGAAACTCATTGTTCATTTGACAGGATTGTATTCATTCGGAATATATATTTTCATTCACTTGTGTGTTCTTTCATTTAATAGTTCAATCTCATTCGGCACTCATTGTCATTCGGCAATTTTCTTCATTCGGTGAACAGAATCATGATTATTTCAAAATGAGTGATTTCTTTTGCTATTCAGAATTCGATGCAAGCAATGCTCAATTATGACATTGAAATTGGTACAAGTCAGAAAGTACTTAAGCTGTTGAGACTTGAAGATTATCATAACTAGAGAGAGCTATATGAATCCTATATTGGTGCTAGGGATGTAGATTTATGGATTGCGTTTCAAGAAAATTTCATGTACCCGTTAGATGATGGTGTTTCTAAAAAACAAAAACATTTTGATTCTGGTGAAAAGAAGAACTATCAGAGAGAAAAAATGACATAGGTTCTCATGATGGTAATACCAACAGAGTTACTTCATCAATTCAAAACATGCAAGACTTCAAAAACTTTGCGGGATACTTTAGAATCAAGATGTAAGGAAAATGATCAGTATAAAAGGAGTAAAATGAAGGTTCTCAACAAAGAATTTGATAATTTCAGAAATTATCTTGATGAGAACATAACTAATTTGGTGTCACGATTTGCTCATTTGACGAGTGAAATGGGAGTTGCGAACATTAAGAAAACTGAAGATGAATTGAAGGAGAAATTGCTTGAAGCGTTACTAACAAAGTGGGAAAATTATGTTTTGTTACTCACCCATGATAAAGAGTTTTCAACCTTGACATTTCATGAGTTGACGGGAAAGATTCAAGATCAAGAGCTAGAGATGTTAACTACAAACAAAATACATGCACAAGTTTAGAATCCAGAGTTGTATTATGGTAAAAAAATTTGTGCCTGTTGATCAATCGAAAAAAATAAGAAACAAAATCTTTTTGATTTTCCTAAAATTTATATCAACACACACCTAAACTCCTTTTGGTATTTTCTTGAAATGAAAAGTAAATGCAATACAGAATCATACACTATATTTGTCTTTGCGAGAAAGATCACGACTTTGGATCATATTGGTCTTAACGTGCTGGACTACACTTTATTTTCAATTACTTTAGCACATAAGCCATGTCGATTGCATATATAATCTGTCCAACTCTAAACTCAGGTAGAATCATACTCATAACATCTGGATATGTTAAGGTATTGATTAGATTTGCTTTGACCAGTGTACCCCACACTATGAGGAATACTCATATATCACACTTTGTGATTTCACTTGTGATTTAACACATAGTGATTGTATTCATGATATAGTTAACTGAGTTCCATGCAAAAAAGAAAAAGAACGTTAAATCATCTACCTTAAGGTCGATCTTTTTTTTCTTTTCGATACGCAGATAAGGCTTCGAGCCCCCGGTGTATAATGCTTTGGAAATTCAGTTTAAGTTAAACCACAGATATTCCACCATCAACATTCTCTCAACTACCGATAGGTCTTCATGAAATACCTGTTGAAACCAAATAAAACATTTTGCTTTGGGATCGACCCGATTCAATAGCATCGGGTCGCCCGGTGTCTTCCACATAGTCCTTGTTGGCCTTAGAAACACCCTTTGGTTTCCAAAACATTGATGATGAAATTTTTGTATTAGAACCTGAACAACCGGCGTCTTTAGTCTGAACCAAAACGGCTTACTAGTTGATTTGAACTTTGTGGACCATGGTTCATAAATTTTTTTTACCAATTTCATCCACATATTTGGCACTGTTATGGAGATATTCATTCGTTGACAATTTATAACAAGATGTCCAGGTTGACGATATGCATAACAAATTCTTTCCAAAAATTTAGATGAATTTGAAATATTGAAAGTTCGTGAGCAACGGATCTTCTACTCGATCAAACTATTTCGAATGAGAAACTTAATTAAAACGATTGTTTTATTGATCAAAGCGAACAATTACAATTAGAAAACACAAAGAACTGACACAGAGAAACACCTCTCAGAACACTCACTTAAGCTCAGAATCTTACACGCTCAGTTCCAGAAAACAAAGACAAAATCCTATTTATACTCGACTGGCCGAACTTCAGACAAACTGGTGGTTCGCCTGATCCGAAATGCCAGTTCGGATCCAGTTCAGAAGGCAGAAACCTTGTTTTGTTTTGATTTTCACATAGTATTGTTCAGATACTTCACACGACAATCAGAATATGCATCAACAAACTCCCCCTTGACGTGTGTAGTATCTTAACAAAACAGAAAACTGTATCTTCAATCAAACTACCCCTCAAGTATAGAATCTGTTCATTCAATAGAAATACATCTTCGAACAAACTCTCCCTCAACTTGATAGTAACTTGATTCTTGAATACTTTGACGAGGCAGAGTGTGTTTCTCTCTTTATCAGCATCTTCAGAAGACTTGAAGTTGTGACATCTTTTCACTTCGCAACCTATTCAAACATAAATAATCTCGGCGCAAAACGTCTCTTCGAGACTCCAAGATATGATTTTGAAAATTTGATTTATATGACGTGTTGATCAGATCGAAAATAAAGTAGAAACAAAATCTTTTTAGCTTTTAGAAAATTATATGAAAACAAACCTAAAATCTTTTTAATTTTTCAAACTTATGCTAAAACACACCGAAATTCTTTTTATACTTTTCCAAAATGAAATGAAATTGCAATACAGAATCAAACTCTATTTTTGGTATGAGAAAGATGACTACACATAATCATATTGATCGTGACGCACTGAACTACACTTCAATTTCAACTAATTGACGCACATAAGTCATGCTGATTGCCGGTATAATTTGTCCATCTTAAACTCAGGCACAATCATACTCATTACATCAGGATATGTTAAGATATTGATTAGATTTGCATTGACCAGCGTATCCCACACTATCAGACATATTCAGACATTTTTTTTCTTGTGTGATGACACTTGTGATTATCAAAACACATATTATTTTTCATGATATTGTCAACTGTGTTCCATGCAAAAAGAAATAAGAACTTTAAATCGTCTACCTTAAGGTCGATATTTCGATACGAATGTAAGACCTCGGATTTAACAAAATATGAAAAAATAAAACAAGCTAAAATTGTATACTTCAACAACGATCAGGTCGGTTTTGTGGACACGCAGAGAAAGTCCGATGAATTATACGAAACACCAAAGAAAATAAAGCAGAACCTCAAACGAACAACAATCAGGCCGGCCTTGTGAGCACGCAAAAAAGTCCGATCGTTTGAGAAAATAAAGAAAAACAAACAAGTTTAAATCTTTGCAAAATGAACATATGTATACACAGCCGACTTCTCATTTTTGTATTTCACACTTATTTTTCTTTTTGTCATGATACGCGACAAGATGTTATCCACATGATCAAGCATTAGTATTTAGTGTATATCACATCTGAATACTTTCTGATTTGTCGAGCCTACCAAGCACATGAAACAATGATCCCATGGCCTTTTCATCTACTCTATCCATGAGTCAGATACGAATTCATCTACTCTATCCATGAGTCATATACGTATTCATCTTCTCAACATTTTATATATTTTTCATGTATTCACCTTCATTATATATTTTGAATGTATTCATATTCTCCCCATAACATGCATTACTCCCCTTACTTGCACTCTCCTACCTTTGATTTTTCATTTTATAAAGCAGAATTTTTTTTTTCATTTTCTTCCCCTAAACGACAAAATAAAATGTAAAGAAAGAAAATTGATCGACCAACACGGATACCTTGCAGTTTAAAATTTCAGAAAACTTTCAAGTTAGAAAAATATAGCATGAAAATTAAGTTAAGCAGAATACCCCTCCATCAACAACTTTTCAATCGTCGATATGTCTTCTAGAAGTACCTGAACACTGGTCAAACTTATCAGTTCATAAATGCCCGAAGCGAAGTGCTTCTGGTCGACCAGTGTCCTGGTTTTGTTTTGAAACCACCTTAAGTTTCCACTTCTGTTGTGGTTTTGGTAATTTAGGTTTTGATGAATCTATCATAGGTGATTGTGACGAACAACCTACATTTTGAACTTTTTAAAAAGTTAGAACAAAACATTTTTGTTTTTGAAAGAAAGTATGTTGAAATTCATCAAAAACTCTGCCATGTTCATGAAGAAACACAGGTTTGGCAGATTTATCAACAACTGAAATATTTTGTTTTTGATTTAAAATAGTAGGAAAAGTACAATCTCGTGCCATATGTCCCGTTTGACGACAATTGTAGCACAAACGACTAGCTTTGTCACACCGTTTATGTACCTGCAAATCTTCACTATAATTTCTACCTTCATAGTGATCATAAAATGTATCATATACCTGATATCGATGATCATGAACCCATTTGGAAGTTGGGATTTTTGAAGTAGAACCATCAGAAGAAAATTTAGCAGCTTATTTCTTCTTTTTCTTTGGATCAGCAGATTTCACAAACACTTCAGAAATCTTTTGTGCATCAACACAATGAAGTGGAAGTTCTTTATCCGAAAATATTTTTTTCCAAACCCTTAAGTTTGTAAAACCTTTCGGGTTGAACTTTCTCAGCCTTAAAAACTTCCTTCTTTACTTGCTTCAATTTCATTTTCTTCGAATTTTGTGGTTTTGAAGCTTGAACCTCCTCAGCTATCTCATACTTTGCCTTAAAACCCAATCCAACATTCTTTCCAGAAATCTTTTTCTCATAAATGACTTATGCCCATTTTATCGCCAATCGAGAAAATTCAGCTTTGACTTCTTGCACATTCTTTTGTTCATAGAAAATTATCTCATCAAAATCAGGTTGAGACCGAATCTTCTGACTAGAATCAGCTGATTTCTCACTTTCTGTCGACGACAAACCAGACACAAAGTTTGAAACTTGAGGAACTTCAACATTCTTCTCAATCTTTTTACCCTTCTTAATATCCTTTTTCTTCTTCACAACCTTCTCTTTTTCTGAATTCGATGATGAAAACTTGGAATAATCACAATTTTCAACTTTTTCCTTCACAACATAACCGCTTCTTTGATACTAGCAGGGGGGTGACGCTGTCTTGTCAAACATTCTTTCAAACTATTCATCATTGGCTAAGAAGCTTGTGAAAGATTGTGAATAGACGATTTGCATCAATTACTTGGATTTTCAAATCTAAAATCTTCTATTGTGCTTCAGCCAATTCCTTCTCAGTGTTATCAACCTCTTAGCGACTTTGTGCGTTTCAATTTTTGCAATCGAAGGTTATCAAGCTCAGCAAATAACCTTTTCTTCCATTTATCCTCGTTCCTTTTTTAATTTCCATATTTGCAGCTTGCACTTTATTCACACTCACTAATTCCCTCTTTTCATCCAATAAATTTCCCATATCAATCTAATAAGTCTGATGTTTAGCAGCATACTCTTTAGAAGTCTTCGTAAGCATATTAAGCTTAATTTTTTATTTATCAAACAAATTATGAAAATCATTTGTAGCGTCTTCTGCTTCATCTTTCCATTTCTGAATTTCTTTAACTAATTCCTCCTTTTCTTTAACCAATGTTGCAATCTTCTCTCCACAATCCTTTTCATTCTTTTTGGATATCTCAAAATCTTTCTTTACCAGTTGAAGAATTTCAGTAACCATCTTGACTTGCTTATCCAATAAATCATTTTCTTTTAATAACCTCTCATTTACTTTTGTCAAATTTTCAATCTTAGACTCAAATTTTTCATTTTCAGCAGCTTCATACGAACTTGAATCAGAATAATATTCATCTTGCTCATGAATAACAATCAAAGCAGATTTATCACAAAATACTTTACCCCAATTATAGTTTTTATCATCCTGAGTAGTTAATGCTATTGTATGTGAATTACTCTATGACGGTTGAGAACCATTAGCAACTTTTAAATCAGATTTGTAACTGTGAGAGTGTTGACAATCTCTTGCAAAATGTCCATGATTTGAACATTTGTAACATTTTATCTTGGATTTATCAAAACCCAGATTTCCATTTGATCCAAAATGTTGTCTTCAGTTTCCTTGAAATATCTCTTTGACTTTTGACTCAAAATAGCCAATTGCCATGCTATATCCATGTCATTTAGCTGATCATCATCAATTTCATCAAGATCTTTTTCAGTCAACCGAGCATTGCTGACATCATTGATAATCAATCCAAAAGAAGATGTAATGAGAGCATAAATCAATTTTGCACAATCATCCACTGACTTGACAGAAAATGCACTTTGATTTGATGATTCTGGAATTGTAAAGCTACAACCTCTTGAAGTAGTATTACCAGATGCTTCAGACATGTTTCCAATGAAAGCAGTAGTTGGTGCAGAACTAAGAACACTTGGTTTAACCTTAGCATTTATGCTTGCAGCATTCTCTCCATGATACAATTCTGGATTTTGCAATTTAGCAAATGATTTCTTTGAATTCATCATTTCCATTTCCCGAGCATAAAGTTTACCAGTAAGCTCATGAAATGATAATGTAGAAAAATTCTTTATCATGTGTGAGTAGCAAAACATAGTTTTCCCATTTTTCTGGTAAAGCCTCCATTATCTTCTCTTTCAATAATTCATCGGTCTTTTCAATCCTAACAATTTTCAATTTACTGATAAGACGTGAAACTTGCTACCAGAGCAGTAATATTCTCATTTTCATAATGTTGAAAGTTGGCAAACTCTTTATTCAACACCTTTCGTCGACTCTTCTTGTATTCATCATTACCTTCACACCTCGCCGATAACGCATCCCACAATTGTTTCGATTTCTTGCAAGTACTAAATTGATGTAATAACTCACTAGGTAATGCCATGGTAAGATAACCAAAAAAACTTTTGTTCAAACTCATAGCTTTTCCTTTCACCATCATAAAAAGTATGAATTTCTTTGAAATCTCCTTGATCAGTTGGGTGCATGTAAAGCTTTTGAATCGGAATCCACAAATCGATATCATTCGTGCTTATGTAAGCACAAAATCATTGATTCGAATTCTGATAATCTTCCAACTTCAACAACTTAGGAACTTTCTGGCTTATTACAATTTCGTTATCAAAGTTAATCAAGGTTTGCATCGCGTTTTGCATGACGGCAAATGCTTGGAAATCTAACATCTTTTCCGAAATATGATGCTCCAAACTTCTAACTAAAAAAAGAAGGTCTTAAAAGTGGATTTTGGATATTGAAACGGAAGGTACTAGCCGTAAGGCAATAAAAGTGTAGATCTCTTTGAGACGGTCGTTTTGGCTGGTATTGGGTTTCATAACTCTTAACGGTTCTCAAGTTACGTCAGTTTCCGTGAAACAATTCAAAATACCCAATCTGCCGAACTTGATCCGAACCTAAAAATCTTTATCCGAAGTGAAACTTTAGCCGAACTGAGTCCGAACATAAATATTTATCCGAATTGTAGCCGAACTGGGACTTATTCGAATAAAAATACTATCCGAACTACAGATGAACAGGAATCAAACGAACCCAAATGAACTAGAAACGAACTAGTACTTCGGAAAAGTGAACTAGAGCCGAACCGGGAGTTCGGATGACGGTTATCCCAAACAATCAGTTACTCAGCCGAATTGAACCATTTTTTCTCAAAACGTTCGAATTTGGACAGATTAGACCGAAATCTTCAGCAGTAAACCAAAAATTCTCAACTGACACGATCAAACACTCGCAAAAATACTCTAATTTTTCGATAAACAACACTTTTTGACTTCAAAAGTCCAAAGATATCAATAACAGATCAGTAGAATGAACCAGATAGCTCAGATACCAATTGAAAGTTCGTGAGCAACGGATCGTCTACTCAATCTAACTATTTTGAATGAGAAACGTAATTAAACCGATTGTTTTATTGATTAAAGTGAATAATTACAATCAGAGAACACAAAGAACTGACATAGAGAAACACCTCTCAGAACACTCGCTTAAGCTCAGAATCTTACATGCTCAGTTCCAGAAAACAAAGACAAAATCCTATTTATACCCGACTGGCCAAACCTCAGATGAACTGGTGGTTCGCCTGATCCGAACTGCCAGTTCGGATCCAGTTCGCCAGGCAGCAATCTTGTCTAGTTTTGATCTTCACATCTTCTTGTTTAGATACTTCACACGACGCTCAAAATATGTATCAACAAACTCCCCCTCGATGTGTTCAGTATCTTAACAACACAGAAAACTGTATCTTCAATCAAACTCCCCCCTTAAGTATAGAATCTGTTCATTCAACAGAAATACATCTTCGAACAGACTCTCCCTCAACTTGATAGTAACTTGATACTTGAATACTTAGACGATGATGAGTGTGCTTCTATTTTTAACAACTTCAAAAGACTTGAAGTTGTGACATCCTCCTCACTTAGCAACCTGTTAAAACATAAAAAATCTCAGCGCAAAACGTCTCTTTGAGACTCCAAGATATGATCTTGAAAAATTTGATTTGTATCTCATGTTGATCAGATCGAAAATAAACCTGAAACAAAATCTTTTTGGCTTTTAGAAAATTAATATCAAAACAAACCTAAAATCTTTTTAATTTTTCAAACTTATGCTAAAACATACCGAATATCTTTTTGTACTTTTCCGATATGAAATGAAATTGCAACACAAAATCAAACTCTATTTTTGGTATAAGAAAGATCACTATACAGAATCATACTGATCATGACGCACTGAACTACACTCCAATTTCAACTAATTGTAGCACATAATTCATGCTGATTGCCGGTATAATTTGTTCATCTTAAATTCAGGCACAATCATACTCATAACATCAGGATATGTTAAGATATTGATTAGATTTGCTTTTACCAGTGTATCCCACACTATCAGACATATTCAAACATTTTTCTTTTTCTTGTGTGATTACACTTGTGATTATCATAGCGCATATTATTTTTCATGATATTGTCAACTGTGTTCCATGCAAAAAGAAATAAGAACGTTAAACTGTCTACCTTAAGGTCGATCTTTCGATACGCATATAAGGCCTCAGATTTAACAAAATAAGGAAAAATAGAACAAGTTGAAATTGTATAATTCAACCACGATCAGGTCGGTCTTGTGGACACGTAGAGAAAGTACGATGAATTATACGAAACACAAAAGAAAATAAAGCAGAACCTCAAATGAACAACAATCAGGTCGGCCTTGTGAGCATCCAAAGAAATTCCGATCGTTTGAGAAAATAAAGAAAAACAAAGAAGTTTAAATCTTTGCAAAATGAACACATGTATACACGGCGACTTCTCATTTTTTTAATTTCACACTTATTTTTCTTTTTGTCATGAAATACGCCACAAGATGTTACCCACATGATCAATCATTAGTATATAGTGTATATCACATCTAAATACTTTCTGATTTACCGAGCCTACCAAGCACATCAAACAATGATCATATGGCCTTTTCAACTACTCTATCCATGAGTCAGATATGTAAGCCAATGTACCATCATTTTTCAATGATCAATTTCTCAACATTTTATATATTTTTCATTTATTCACCTTCACTATATATTTTTCATATATTCATCTTCTCCCATTACATGCATTTACTCCCCCTTACATGCAATTGTAGAATGAACTAGATAGCTCTGATACCAATTGAAAGTTCGTGAGTAACGGATTGTCTGCTCGATATAACTATTTTGAATGAGAAATGTAATTAAACCGATTGTTTTATTGATCAAAGTGAACAATTACAATGAGAGAACACAAAGAACCGACCCAGAGAAATACCTCTCAGAACACTCACTTAAGCTCAGAATCTTACACTCTCAGTTCTAGAAAACAAAGACAGAATCCTATTTATACCCGACTGGCTGAACCTCAGACGAACTGGTGGTTCGCCTGATCTGAACTGCTAGTTCAGATCCAGTTCGCCAGGCAGCAATCTTGTCTTGTTTTGATTTTCACATCGTCTTGTTCAGATAACTCACACGACGCTCAGAATATAGATCAACAAACTCCCCCTAACGTAATTAAACCGATTGTTTTATTGATCAAAGTGAACAATTACAATCAGAGAACACAAAGAACTGACACAGAGAAACACCTCTCAGAACACTCACATAAGCTCAGAATCTTACACGATCAGTTCCAGAAAACAAAGACAAAATCCTATTTATACCCGACTGGCCGAACCTCAGACGAACTGGTGGTTCTCCGGATCTAGTTCGCCAGGCAGCAATCTTGTCTTGTTTTGATCTTCTCATCGTCTTGTTCAGATACTTCACACGACGCTCAGAATATGCATCAACAAATAGTTTGAATGTCTAAAAGATGAAGAATTGTGAAAACCAAAATGATCAAAGAAATCATCATAAGAATCATACCTTAGAGATTTACTCCGTGAATAACTCTTGAATTCAGATGAAAAACCTCCATAATAAAAAGTATTAGTCTTGGAATAGAAAGCATCATTTTACTTCTTCAGAGGTTGTGATTTCTTTTGATCTTTAACCTTTTTGACACCTTCTTTCTTCTTTTTATTTGGAGAATAAACTAGCTTCTCCTTGAATACAAATCCTATTCCTTTGTGCATAAAACCTAGAGGTTTTGATGATTCATTTTTTGAGAACTACCAGATGCACTTGTTTGATGTGCTCATTGAGTAAAAGTTACTTTAATCTCTGGTATTTTGTTCTCTTAAACCAAGAACTTACCAGCTTCAGCTTAAAAAATAACCTCATCTTTCAACAATGAGGAATCAGTTGTAAACTCCGGAGCTTCACCAACATTCTCTTTCTTTTTCCCAGATTTAAATTTCTTGTTCCTCTTTTCAGACACTAGTGTTGCAAATTTAGAATAATCAGCTATTTCTGCTTTCGGATCAAGAGGAGCAGAAGGAAATTCAAACGTATCCACTGGTGCAAGAACTTTATGAAGATCATCTTCGTTTGCACTTTCTTCACTTCTTTCCTTCTTGTACAGAAAATTCGGAAATGTTGGGGATAATTTACAATTTTTAATTGGGAAAACTTTATAGAAATGTAACCAAGTTTCAAGTTTGTTCCAATTAAATACCTCATACTTTTTTTGTATTAATTAAATACCTCAACTTTAACGTGATGTTCTAATCAAAGATATTTTACCTATTAAATAGGTTGTCATGGTGATGTGGCATAACTTTCCTTTTTCTTTTTATTTATTTAACAATGACGTGGAATTAAATATAATTATTTGGATGATTCAATATTGGTTTGGAGTTTTGTTTTGAAATTTTCTGTAACTATAGATAACCTATTTGAAATCAAGTTCGATATTTAATTTATTTATTTTTTGGAATTTTGATATGAGTGATTATTTTATGAAATTTTACCATATTTATTGAATATTATAATTTCTTTTCAATTGATTTGTACGTAAGCTCTTTCAATCTAGAAGCAACCAATGGTGAAGTAATTACAAAAACTTACAACCTCTATCATTTTTTACGCTTCTGTGAGCAACCCATTCAAAACGAGAACCATAGGTTAGTAATTTTCCTATTATATCTAATTTATGATTAAAACTGATAGTTGATTTTGATTTAAAAAGAATTTAAAGTTTATAAATCTAAATAATTAAATTTAATTCCACATCATTGTTAACTAAATTAAAAGAAAAAGGAAAGCTATGCCATATCAACATGATAACCTATTGAATAGGTAAAATATCTATGATTAGAACATCACATGAAAGTTGAGGTATTTAATTGGAACAAAAAAAGTATGAGGTTTTTTAATTTGTCTCTTCAAATCCAAAATCTCCAACTTTAAGTCAGATATATGTTGTTGAGCAGCAAATAACTCCGTTTGAGAACCAATAAATTCTTTAGACAACTCATTGTATTCATATTTATATTGTCTTCTCAAATCACATTCAGCAAAAAGTTCTTCTCTAACGTTTTCCCATTTCTTCTTAAAAATATCAACATCCTTTATTACTACTTCATTCTTGTCATGAATGAGAAGATTATCGGCTCTAAGCTTTGCAACTTCATCTTGAATGTAAATCACATATGAGGATCTTACTAATGCATGATTGTAATCGGATTCGGAACACACGAGGTAAATAATGATTCTTTCATTGATCACAAGCTCGATTACAGAGAGAGAGAGAATACAGAGAGTAAACACTGTAGTAAACACACAATTAAGCACTCAACCCTCACAACTGCTCTCTAACACACGAGATAAACATATTTATAGTAGACTGCCTGGCGTACCAATTAACCAGCGTACCAGATGGTCCGTTGCTGCGTACCACCTGGTCCGCCACTGGTACGCTAGGGATAGAATATACAAAATGATCTATATAATAGACAAAACACCTAGACCTAGCACTAGACATCATAATATGTTCTAACAAACTCCCCTTGTCTTGTGCTAGTCTTTAGAAGCTTTTGTCTCCGACTTCTTCCAATATTTTCTTCGATTATTTCCAGCATGAATCCCGAGAGCAAAACAGACTCTAATCACTCTTTGAAACTGCAAGACTTGCTTAGCATTCTCAGCCTTATACAAAATGTTGTTGTGATAGAGCTTTTCCATATCAGCTTTTGACAGATTGATCAACCACATTGGATCAAAAATTCTAACTACCTTGTTTTCTTCTTTAATCACAATCACTGCTTCTCCAGTACACTCGTCATAATACCACCACCTCAAAGTCTTGATAATATCTTGCTCAAGCTTCTTTAATGGAATTTCCTTCAATTGAATAGGCTTCTTGTATTTCAACACCATAACAGCTTTCCCAGTTTTTGGATTAATATCTGTCGGATGCTCTGAATACTTTGCTCTCTAAGGAGTTAGAAATCTAAATCTTCCTTGGCATTCTTCTAACAACTTGTTCTTGAAAAATTCCGCTAACTGATCACTTTCATAGTTCAGAAATGGTTTTCTCGACAAATCTCGAACATCACAAACAGGAAAAGTGTTGAATCTTGTTGCATTCTTCAAGTACAAAATTCCAAACTCTTTCTTTATCGCATAACACTTGAGTCCTGGATCGAACATCCAACTAATTATGTTCCCAGTAGCTTCACCTTTGTTTTCAAAGAATTTCTTCTGATCAACTTCATTTGTAGGTTTCACTACCGGTAACTTCTTTGCTCTTTGAGTTTTCAACCATTCATCAAATAACAATTTCTTTTCCTGTTCCTATGACAGATTATCAGACTCAGTTGTTTCAGTTGGTTTATCTGAAGTTGGTTCCTCTAATTCTTTCTTCTTCATCTCCTTCTCTACCTCTTCTTCATCATCTCTACCAAAGAAATTGAATCCTCCAGATTGATCGTTATCTGAGAAATTTCCATAAACTTTCGGATCATCTGGATATTCTTCAGCAGTCATGTCTTCAAATTTTTATTCGAATCAAACGATCCGCAGCTGCTATCATCATCAGAATCTATTTCCTCGCATGGCTCAGCAAAAGGAACTTTGTCCACATCATCCACATTTAGAGCAAAAATAGCAGCAAGTTGCTCTTTCGAATAAGGATTGATAAACTCCCCTTCTTCTAACTCTACCCTGGTAATAGGACTCACATCAGAAACAACCTTTTCAAACGACTCCCCCTAAGATGCAACAGAAGTTTCAGTAGCAGCAGATGTTCTGGCTGCACCAGTACCAGAACCATCTCCACCAACACCTCCCTCAGGGTCATCATTATCATTCAAATATCTTGAAACATCATCCTCTTCTCGACAAATTTCTTCAGGATTCGGTCTTGTCTCCCCCTAATGTCACACCCCCCTCCGCCGCCCTCTGCCAGGTACGGGGGAGGGTGTGGGACCGGCTATCCGTATTAGTTCCCGAGGCACCAACTAAATAATAAACACATAATCATACATAACGGACATCCAGTCCTCATAGAGAAATTCTAGGCCGACTCTGAATGAGGATGCACAAAGCACCTCTTAGCCGACCTGATTGAATCGATAGCCACCGGATATGACCCAGGACTGAACAAACAAGAGATACATTATTACAAGGGAAACATAGTCATAACAGGTCTTCGGAAATAAACATCATTCGTTTATTATACAGAGCCCTATCCATAGAGACAACAACCATCAGAATATTCCAAGTTCAGATTAGGTCCACACCTACACTTGCTTACCTGCAACATAAGTCAATCACAAAGTCAAAAACATACGTTGTTGGTGAGTCGTAACTACCACCATCACATTATCAGTATTCAATACATACATATTATGAATTTATCATGCCGCACCCAAGGTCAACACTCAGATACTCTACGGGCACGTTGCGCGTAGCCGTACGCCCTCTACGAGTAGTTTTTAAGGTCAACATATAAGTACATATTCCCCCTAGTAACTTAATACTAGAGGATCTGGGTGAATATGGATCGTTCAACTATATCGGCCTCTATAATCCCCTATATGTCTAGCGGTCTCAACCTTAATGACCAGAAAGTCTCTAATGACCCACATAGGGCATTCTGACTCACAGTGTTCGACAAGATAAGCATAACAGATATAACAGATACATCAGAACAAACATGTGATCTCAAACAGTTAACTAATAAAGGAAGTGAGAGGACTCACAGCAATGAAGTCAGAAACAGTATGCTAGACGGAAATCCGGGATTTAACTAGGCAACTAGGATACTTTATCTTCGGTTCTAACGACCTATCAGAATTATCATGTATATACGTGTCATATATAATGCTATTGTGTCCCATAACAGTTTCAGGTTCAAAGTATCACTAATTACAGTCACAAGATCAACCGGTTAAGTTTTTGGTTCACTTAAAATCAACCAAACATTCTGTCATTTTCCTTCATAGGCGTACCGCCTGGAAATTTACATTTCTGGGCGGTACGCGCCAAACTGTAATCCGAACTCCTGATTTTAAATCCGGGCGTACCGCGCTGATCCATATACTTTTGGGCGGTACGCTGTAATCTTTTGATTCTGGCTCCTGTTTTATTTTTCTGGGCGTACCGCTCTGCATGCAGAGATTTTGGGTGGTACGCCCCTGTCTGGCCCGACTATTTTGTCTTTTATTGCCATTTTTACATTTTGTCGTTTTTGGGCCAGAGTCATTTGGGGAATCCATAGTATAGCATATTAGAGTTGTTCAGTAGTCCATTTTTGGTCCATAATCTTAACCAAAGCATAACCCCAATTCCCGAGCTTTCCATTTATGGTAAGTTTCATCAATTCGAACCCCGTTTCATACAAATATCATTAAGGACATAGTTCTTATGATCAATGGCTCATTTCCTTGTTAGAGATACAGACCAAATCTGGTCTCATGTTATCTTTTCTTGTAAAGCTTCTAATTATAGAAAAATCAACATGCATGCATAAAAAGGTTATACCTTGTGAAGGATTTCTTGTACAACCGAACTTTCTGAATTCCTTGTTCCCTTGGAACTCCAATCCAACTATCTAGCACAGATTTGGGGCTACATGTATGATCCATCATCATATCATGAGAGTATGATCATAAAGAAACCTTAAATAACTTACTTAACCCAAAATCAAGATATCATTAACTTGCTTATTCTGGAAAATTTTCATCATCAACTTTCTGAAAAAAAGAAAGTCATGAAGAAGAAAGAAAAATAAGAAAACCAAAAAGAAAAAAGGAAAGAAATCTTAAAATTCTCCAGCTCCACAATTTGTTCATGATTCATCTTTGGCTGAAAATGAAAGTCAGCTTCTTCAAGTGAAAAGATTCGTTCTTAACCTGAATTTGATGAGACGATTTTCTTGAACAAAAACATTAAAGACGTAAAAGCTGAATTTTCAAAGTTAGTAAAGAATGGACACCAGTATTCTATTTCTGAGGAGAAGATTTCTGGGAAGAATGTTGGTTTGGGTTTTCAATCACAGAATGTCAAAGCTAAGAAGGTTCCAGCATCAACACCACAAGATTTGAAGAAGCTTAAGATGAAGCAAGTAAAGAAGGAAGTTTTCA
>JBCNJP010000024.1:9695012-9734529 GCA_039602395.1 Deinandra increscens subsp. villosa | reverse complement strand
ATTTGTTACATCTTTACTTGATCCTAGTTCTCTTGTGTTCAAGTTAAAGGTATGTGATGTGAATCTCACTCTTATAATTTTGAATCCGAGAAAGTTGAATTACAGGGGAGTGTTAGAATGTGTTTTGAGCTTAAAAACCTTTGAGTGTTTCATAACAGTTGGTTGCTATTATGTACTTGTTAATCAGTTTGAACCCTAATGATTGTTTAGATTAATAAAAATTAGAAGTTGTGATCCTCTGTTATATGAATACTTAGGAATTTTTATTTAAATTGTCACTTTTGGAACTTTGGTCTGTTAATTATAACTCAATGTGGCTACTGACTCAAATCTGTTTGTGTTTATATACCTGTGAGTTTGTTATTTAGCAACTTTGAAGTTTCAATTGTTTTCTCTCATGATTGGATTGACTATATGAATTCCACAATTGTGTTGAAATTATCTAGTCTTCAATCAAAATATTGTTATGCTTTATTTTTTATATCCAATTTGATGAGACTTTAACTTGAATAACTGCTGATAATTGTTGATTAGATTAGTCACTTATCAGTCAATGGATTAAGTTTAATGTTTCTCAAATTATGCCTTTATGTTCAATATGCCTATATCTTTCTGTGTTTGTCAAAATTTTTAGAAGTCTAACATAACTTGTCTGATCACAAAACAGAATTTCTTACTATTGAGAGATTGATCAAGAGCATTACATCTTTTTCATTTATCTTAGCAAACTCTAGATCATCAAAAAGGTATGTTGTTCTATCAAATGACAATGAGTGTTAAGACTCAACTTAGGGCTACACAGGGGCAATCTTTTACTTTAGTTCAGTTAAATGAAGCCTACTTGATTTCTAGAGTTAAACTGCTTGATCCTAGCAGATTACTTACTGAGTCATTGAGAAATACACTGCATCTTATATTAGATCATAGTCTACCTTAGATCTTCAGAAAGGTATGTGTTTTTCAATTCATGCACTCATGCTATCAATCAGGTAGTGCATCATCTTATTCTACTGTTATGTTATTGTATGTCTCTCTCTGTGTAAATTGACAACCAATTGAGCCTAACACTGGTGGTTTAGACTGGTTAAGATCCACATGGGTCTGTAACAGGTCATAACTCAGGTGGAAGGATCTTGGATACAGTTAACACTAAGATAGACATAATCTGAATGTCTTGACCTAACTAAGTTAAATTGACCATCTTTGTGACTAATTGAGAGCATTTATACATAGGATGTGATCTATGATGCCTCTAAGGTTCATGTGAACTGTCTTAGGTATTTAAGCTTTGTATGAACACTCATTTGGTCACTTAGACTTTAATAAGTCAAATCCTGCATGAAATTGTTTTTATGTGACTTATGTGACTGTATTAGCTTGAATGTGAATTTGGTGATTTGGGTATGTGTTGTTTGATCCAGACATGCTTGTATTTGTGTGTTAGGATTAAATGTTACATATGATAGATCCATCTAATCTGTTAAGCTTACTTAATCACATTTTTTCCTTTAAATGATCATATTGAAGCTGTTGACCCATTAGGACTTCTTACTTGCTTATAAGTGTTAACATGACTCTGTTGCATCTAGAAAATCCTTGTTAAATGTTGATATATGAGATATAGTCCTTGTTGTAATTTCTATGTATAGTGAATCTGCATATGAGATCATTCTGGTCTTAGCGGACTTGATTCAGTCCATAGCGTACTTCATGGTCTACTTAGCGAACTTCATTAGTTCTTAGCGAACTTGTTTGCTTTAGCTTACTTGCTTGCTTTAGCATATTGTTTCATGCTTAGCGGACTTCTGTTGGCCTAGCGAACTTGTTCCATTGCTTAGCGAACTCGTTACTGTTTCTAGCGAACTTGTTCTCACTTAGCGAACTTTATGAATCCTAGCGAACTTGTTGTTCTGCTTAGCGGACTTGAGTCAATTCACTATAAATGTTTAAATTTCTGTTATACTAGGATTGTTCTGAATGCTTGACAAGTCATTGCTACACTTATTACATGCATTTAACTGGTCTTTGAATCTTTAAGCTTTGTTATATTCAACTTTCCTGTCTTTCATTTAAAACATTGTTTTTAACCTAATTGTTTACTTATATCAAAACAAGGAGTTCACAAGTTCGGGTGGAACCAAGTCCCTATGTGACTTTCCCTAAACCGACTTGACTAATTGGGACAACCTAAACCTATAGGTGTTAATCCCCAGTGTGCCAAGCCCTCCTTTGCTTGATATCTGAGACAGTTGTTGAGACCAAGTAGTAGATTTCTCATTGAGAATCTCCTTGACCCTCCAACAAATCAGAATTTAGATGCTTTAATCTTCTTTTGGGTCTTGTTTCAATTTTCATACAGTGTAGGACGTTCGACTGGGGGTTGTTAGATACTTTAGGCGGGAGGCAGAGGATTGAGGCTTTGTTGACGCCTAGATGGAGGCAGGTTTTGGCATGTGGAGATAGGCAGTATAGGGAGCTGACCTTAGAGTTTCATTCTACATTTCGATTAGAGTCTGGTCATTTTTCTGAGCCGTACGCGGTTTCATTTTCACTTGGCCGGCGGGTGTTCGAGCTGAGTATTCAGCAGTTTGCCGTTGCTACCGGGTTCTACACTCAGGCTGAGGTGGAGTTTCCAGCTTTTGAGACTGCGCCGAGGGGATACTTTCAGAGACCCCATCCCCAGGGCATCACTGATGGGCAGATAGCGGCGTTTTGGAGGACGATCGCCGATTGTGATTACGCCGCGTCTGTTCCGGCATCATTTATTCGGGATCCTGTTATTCGTTATCTACACAGGATTATAGCATGCACACTTGTCGGACGTAAGTCCGGGGCCGACAAATGTAATCGTTTGGATCTGGTTTACATGCGGGCGCTTATGGGAGCACATGACCTCAACCTTGCGTATGTGCTGTTATTATCTTTTCAGAGGATTCGTCGTGGAGGTGTTACTTCTAGGATGGATATGGGCCCGTATGTTACGAGGATAGCCCATCATTTGGGGGTTTTTCAGAGATATCACGAGACACATTTGACGAGGGGACCTAGGACTGTTAGTTTTGGGTTGACTGATTTGAGGGCTGCCGGGATGGTATCATTGCTGGACCCCCCGCGGAGGCGATGCAGAGGGCCATTCCACCACACAGACAACGAGTTACATTCAGTGTGGAGCGCCCTCATCCGACACATGCGAGGAGAGAGCCGAGGCCAGAGCCGATGACGCTATTGGTATTGAGGGATCAGTTGATGGATCATATTGATCAGAGGATTGATGAGCGGTTTGATAGGCTCGAGGGGATGTTGAGATTACAGATGATGCATCAGGGTATTGAGATTCCCGAGATATACAGAGAGAGGGTGAGAGATGAGGCTGATACTGAGGCTGGTTTTGCTGAGACTGGAGATGGTGCTGGTAGTTCTGGGACGCGTGATGAGGAGATGCCAGTTGCTGGAGATGAGGAGGCAGATTAGAGATTGCAGACACATCACCCGATCGGTTTACTTTCTATCCTTGTACTTTTCTTTTGGTTATTTTGTTTTCATGATACTGGTCTGTACTTAATATTATATTATACTGGGGGTTCATGTACGGGATAGCCGGTTGGGGTGGTTGTTATTATTTTTGATATATATGATGATATGATGGATTTGTCTGTGATGATTAGAATATGCTATAGTCGATCAGAGTGTTTATAGTTGCTTGTTTGTTGGTTGGAATGCGTTGAGCCACAACACTTTTCAGAATGGAGTTTGTATTGGCACGACTTTCGAGGAGCTTTCATGGAAATATCAGGGGAGTCTGTTCCAACTTTTGGCTGTTTTTATTTTATTTTTATTTTTATTTTTCTCTTATCGTTTGTGTCTGTATATTAGTTATTTGCGTGTTCTTCTATCACATTAAGGACAATGTTGATCTTAAGTGTGGGGAGGGGGACAGGACGTCAGTTTTAAGTTTTTAGGTAGTTATGTTATTTTGAAAAAAAATAATAATAATTTAAAAAACATAAAAATCCAAAAAGATTTTTCATTTTTAGTTAGTCCTATTCTTAGTGTTTTAAAAAGTTTGAAAAAAATTTGAAAAAAAATGTCTTTGGGATTACTTGCAAATCATGGAAAATGATAGTACAATTGGGAATCGGTTTTCAAAAATAAAATTAAAGAAAGAAATGGGAAAAGTGGTAGGAAAGGAAAGAATGGAAAACATGACTAATCTGTGATGTGTCGGTAGGCCCAACTGACCTAGGAGTAGCTTAAATAGCCTGTGTGGTTATTGTTGTATAAATATGCTAATCAGTCTGCTAGTGGGTTTCCATTCTAGAGGTGATAGGAATTCTGAAACCGATGATTAGGAGGAAAAATACCACTTTAGGTTAGATACTTATATGTCCTTAGAATAGTCAATTGAGCATATTAGGTAAATAAATTAGTTAATAATTTTAGAGTGAAGGGACAAAATACTCATGTACAAACTAAGGACAGTATCCCGTGGTGCGTGCCTCTGATGATGTTCTGGATCTCCCGGGCAAAATACTCACGTATGATTTCGGGGGTAAGACCTTGTGAAAGAATGCCTCTGATGATGTCCGTTGGTAAATATAGTTAAAATTAACCAATTACAATTAAAAAAAAGAAAATTAAAAAAAAATATAAAAAAATATAAATAAAAATAGTAGAAAAATAAATGCTCAACATGTTAAGGCTATCTTAATCACTATTCTTTGGACATCTTAGTATCTTCTCTAAGGAGGGTGGGGAAAATTTAAAATATTAATCTTTATTACCCTTTGTTTTGACTGAATATGACTCGGGAGTAGGCTGAACTTGATCTTTCTTTAGTGGGACCCGTAGGTAGACTGAACTTCTTTTCGGTAATTTCATAAACACATGGGGGCGAAACAAAAGGTTAGTGGTTGGGTTTAGTCGGACCGAAATAACGGCAATTGCAGTTAGCATATGTGATTACATTATGGTTTGTGGAATTGACTTGGTGGATAAATTAAAATGTTGAATGATTTTGAAATTGATTTCCCGATTATGATTCCGTGGCAGTTTTTCCAGGACGCAAAAAGACAAGTGTGGGGATGTGATGTGTTAGTGATTTGTAGCGCGTTATCATTCTTAATTCCCTGTTTTTATGGTTTATATTTAGTCGGGAACACATCACTTTGTATAGTTTCGTTTATTTCAGGTTTGTACGTTATTGTGACGAATTCGGTCGGATTGAAGTGTTAGAAGATTAGAAGAATTCTGGATTCGAGATCAGATCGTGTCGCGAGGGTCGAGACTTTCTTCTCGCGACACGACGCGTGTTGAAGATGAGAGCCCCGACTATTTTGGCGAGCTCGTATCGCGAGCCTGTGAAGGAGAGACCGTCGCGCCACGCGACGGGTGTGATGTCGGCCAAAAATTAGGGTTTGGCTATTTAAGCCAATGTGATGCCATTCATTCTTATCTTCTGCTCCCTGGGACGATTTTGGACGGCTGTTCACGACTTCCAGGCTAATTCCAAGCATTCGGTGAAGATTTTCAAGCAGTCAGCAAGCATTCCGATCGCATTTTGTTTGATTTTCATGTTTTCGACTTTAGCCATGTCCAGCTAATTCCGTTGTAATCACTTTGAGTGAAGGTTAGTGGTTTACTGAGTTCAAACTAGGGTTTTTGATATTGGATGAGTTTTTGACTTGTGACAATCATTAATTCAGTAATTGCTTGTTTGATGTTCTGATTGATTATTGTGTTTGTACCCTCTGCTCCCGGACTACCTTAATTGCATAGCTCTAGGACTATACTAAGTACATTCATAGTAGTTGGTTGAATAGGTTGAACAAGTGTAGCAATCATGTCTATGTGGTTTCTATGTTAAATTCCCAATGTGCGACATCAGTAAATTCATGAAGCCGGATCTTAAAGTGGTTACCTTTAGTTTACATAAGTTTAAACCAATCAATTGTTAGCATTAGTTTAGTGATATTAATTTAGTTCCAATCTATCAATCCAATTATACAGCTAAGAGGCAACTTTTCCATTTTTCTGCAATTTAGGTTAAAGTAATCTAGGTTAATTTAGTTCGTAATTTAGTCAATTAACAAGTGACCACTAATTCCCTTGGTTCGATACCCCGACTTCCACTACTGCAAATTTCGTTGGGGATTTGTAACGGTCTCGACAAACCGTTATCAATAATAATAAAACTAGCCTACTAATCTAATGAAACCCTCTAAGCCCAGCCCAACATATTTAATATTACAAGTCTCATAATCTAGCCTCAACACAATTTTAACCCCTTATTTTTCAGATTTATCAATTTGAACCAGAAAAAGCACAATTTTCCAGTTTTTCATTTTTTAAAGAAGATGAGCTGATATAAACGTCGATTGTGGTTCCTTCAACAAAAAATTTCCGTTTTTGTATTCAGTTGATCAAAAACAAAGTAAAAATAAAATATTTTTGAATTTTATCAGTTTTATATCAAAACACACTAAAATCTTTTTAATTTTTCGAACTTATGCTAAAACACTCCTAAAATCTTTTTGAAATTTTCTGAAATGACAAATCAACAGAAATCAGAACTTTAAATGCAATAATTCTTGTTACCAAAGCACAAATGAAAAAACGGTTCCGGTTCTCTTAAACAAATGGTTCATATAAATATTTATGAAGAAGAGTTGCATCGTTCTCTTAAAGATGCAAATAACAATAGCAAACAAAGCAATTACCTGAGATTTGAAGATGCCAATATCAGTCTTAATTTAAGTCAACCAATAACGAAGAAGAGTTGCATCGTTCTCCGCCTTAATATGAACCTAACACGGGAATGAGGTGTTATTAATCCTATGCTCAAAACAAATACATGTGTTTTGCTCATATACAATACACACCAAAATCCAACACCAATTCTATGTATTGAGCAGATGAACTTTCCTATAGAAAATTAAGATCACCAATTAAAGCAACAAATGAGTAACAAACTAGTAACTAGCCATTAAGATAATGCATCACTATATTTTCTAAATTTCATAATATCCTTTTGGCTTTTTTGAAAAAACTAACAATATCATAATTAAGATGCTACAATGGTGGTTCTGTTTCGTAAAACTGCTGCTGCTGGTCTAGTATTTGGTTTTTTTGGCTTGGTTTCAGTTGACACGATTAAAAACAGCTGCAAGGCTGCTGTGTACCAACTGCTAACAACTGCTGTGTACTAAGGCTGCTGTGTACCAACTGTTAGCAAGGCTGCTAATATGCTACAGCAACAAGGGATTGAGGGTCTGCTCGGCACAACAGCGAAATACATGTTACCATGAGACAACATCAACACTAATACTTCTTTCATCTAATAACCAATCTGGAATGCACAATGAAAGCTACCTAGACAGGTCTTCCATTTGATACATACATAATCATTAATTTCTATCCCCTAACAAACGGCCTACGATAGCAACAAGAAAGTAGAAGTTCTAATAACATAGATTAGCATCAAGCAATTAACATAATGACTGGATTCCAAAATCATCAAGCAACCAAAACACGACCACAAACAATGCTTACAAGCACAACCAGAAAGAAACAGACATGACTAGCACCACTACTCATTTTAAGATTAGATTCCATTTGGGATTCAAAGTGATTAGAAACATAAAATAACTAGCGTCACTGGTCATATGCAATGTTTTTTTCCTTAAAAAAACCCTCCAAGGCAAAATTAGGGAAAATGTCAGAGAAGGCAAAGAGTGAAGGAACGATGTTTACCTGCTGCTCAAAATCTCGGAGATGGCACAACAGCGAGAATCCAAAATCTAGGGCAAAATTGTTCTGAGACGAGAGCAGAGGAGACGAGAGCAGCGAGAACCCAAAATCTAGGGTTAGCGCCGGTGAGAGTAGAGTAGACGAGAGCGAATGGCCGGTAGGGTTAGCGCCGGTGAGGGTAGCGCCGGTGAGAGTAGAGTAGACGAGAGCCAATGGCCGATAGGGTTAGCGCCGGTGAGGGAAGCGCCGGTGAGTGAGGGAAGCGCCGGTGTTTATCGAGGAGAGATTTGGAAGCGCCGGTGAGTGAGTGAGCGATTTGGGTCTGAATGATGGAGCGCGCGATTAGGTCAAAAACATAAGCGGGAAATGTTTATCTAGGGCGAGAAAAAATAAAAAAAAAAAAAATTAATCGGGAAAAAATAAAAAGCGACATAATTTTAAAGACGCGCTTTTTAAAATATGTCGTCCGCGTTTTTATTCTTATTTTTATGACAGTATATTTATGACGATCAAGAATAAACGTCATAAACTTTTGATAATTTAGAAATTATGACACTATTTTAATGACGCTCAGATTTGCGCGTCGTTAAAAAGGTGCATGTCATAAATCGCGCGTCATTAAAGGCCCTTTTTGGAGTAGTGGATCATACCAGTGAGATGCACTTAACACATTTCAATTTCAATCTAATCAGCATGCAAGCCAAGTAGTCCACGGATACAACATTTTCATGTTTATTTCAGTCAAATCAAATCAATTTTTACTGCTTTCTGATATGGAGTAGTTATATTTATCAAGCATAGAAATCATGGTACCCACAAATTCAAGAAAATGAGAATCTGATTTAGTATATTTTTGACTTTTATTCATCAACGAATATTTACATATATAAGTCGTTCATAGTGTTTCATGCAAAAAGAAAGCAGAACCCTAAACAAAGAACAATCAGGCCGGCTTTGTGAGCACGCAGAGAAAGTCCGATTGTTTAGGAAAATAAGAAAGCAAAACAAGTTGAAATTGTATAACTCAATAACAATCAGGTCGGTACTCCTATACACGCAGAGAAAGTCCGATGAGTTATACGAAACACCAAGAAAAATAAAGCAGAACGTCAAACGAACAACAATCAGGTCGATCTTTCGATACGCAGAGAAAGTCCGATCGTTTGACAAAATAAAGAAATCAAACAAGTTTAAATATTTCAAAAGAACGCATGCATACACTAGAACACTTGTTTATTCCATTTTTGCATTTTTCATCTTTTATCAAGATTACCCAATCACAAGAATCACGTTACACCACAGATTTCAAGAAAGCGTTATGTTTATATCATACTGACAAGTAACAGATATTGATTGACACATTCAATGAAACACACGAGAACCTACAGCCTTTCAATCTATTTTATCCATAGACAGTAACATTCACCGATGTACTATCATTTCTCACGAGGTTGGATCACCTTTCTCATTTTTGATTTTTTCCATTTTTTATGCTTTTTCATATTTGAATACAAGAAAACACTATTTTTGTATTTTTCCATATCTCCCCTAAAAAGCAAAAATAAACAAAAACATCAAAAAAAAAAGTCAATCGGGAACAATAAACACTTGCTTATTTTCCTGCTTCATCTCTCAAGAAGAACCTGCTTCTATAGCTGCTGCTATGAAAGACGACAACTGGATTAGAGGCTATGCAGGCTGAGCTGCTTCAATTCAAACTTCTGGATGTGTGGCAACTTGTAGACACTCCTCCTGGCGTGAAGCCTATTCCAGTTAAGTGGATCTTCAAGATTAAAAAAGATGACAGAGGAATAATAACCCGAAATAAAGCAAGACTTGTGGTCAAGCGTTATAAGCAGATAGATGGGCTGGACTATGATGAGGCCTATGCCCCGGTAGCTCATCTTGAAGCCATCAGGATTTTCTTGGTTTATGCTGCGTCAAAGAACATAACGGTCTATCAACTTCACGTGAAGACTGCCTTCCTGTATGGTGAACTAGACGAAGAGGTGTACGTTGATCAACCTTCAGGGTTTGTCAATCCTTCCTTTCCAAAATAAGGCATACAAACTGAAAAGAGCCCTCTATGGACTCCATCAGGCACCAAGGAAGTGGTATGAAACCCTGTCTACCTATTTGTTAGAAAATGGCTACAAGAGAGGGGTGATTGATCAGACACTGTTCATACGACATGTGGGTGATGATATGCTACTGGTTCAAGTGTACGTGGATGACATCATCTTCGGATCAACAAATAAAACTCTCTGTCATGAGTTCAAATGTCTAATGGAAAAACGTTTTGAAATGAGTTCAATGGGGGAACTCACATTTTTCCTAGGGATTGAGGTGAAACAGAATAATAAAGGCATTCTAATCAGTCAGGAAAGTATGTGAAGGAAATGCTGAAGAAGTTTGGATTTCATGACTCTAAAGGCTTTTCCACTCTTGTCGAGACTCGTGTCAAGCTCCATGCAGATCTTGAAGGTGAATGTGTTGATGAACACTTGTATAGATCAATGATCGGGTCACTCATGTATCTGACAGCCAGTCGCCTCGACATAATGTTTTCCGTGTGTCTATGCTCAAGATTTCAATCCAAACCAAAATAGTCACACTTGACGGCCGTGAAACGAATCTTCAGATACCTGAAGTCCAATCCAAATAGAGGGCTGTGGTATCGCAAGGACGAGCTTCTAGATTTAAGATGTTTCTCGGATAGTGATTACGGGGGTTGCAACATGGATCGGAAGTCAACCACCGACGAAGCTCAATTTTTAGGGAATCGATTGGTTTCGTGGCAATGCAAGAAACAGCCAACGGTATCTACCTCGCCTGCCAAAGCAGAATACATTGCAGCTGCTTCCTGCTGTTCTCAAGTTCTCTGGATCTAGAATCAGCTTCTGGACTATGGTTTGTATTTCATGTCCACCCCTATTAACATTGATAATACTGCTGCCATGTTCATTGTTAAGAACCCTGTTCAGCACTCTAAGTCTAAACACATAGAGATTAGGCATAAATTTATTAGGGACTATCATGAGAAGAAGCTTATCACATTAGTTCATGTTTACTCTGAAAATTAACTTGCAGATCTCTTCACCAAGGGATTTGATGTTTCTAGGTTTAACTTCTTAGTTCAATCAGTAGGAATGATTAACTTTGAGTAAGCTAATCTTTAGGTTCCTTTTAGGATAGTGCCTTCATCTTAGGTTGTGTAGTTTTAGAGGTGTCATCTTTGTTGACCTTCTTGGTTTGCAATAATCCATATTTGAAAAAGGAAAATTGGATTTAAATAATCCCAACTTTTGAGGGTTGGCCGATAATAATGCCACTTTTAAAAATAACTCCCAGTGATCCCAACTTTCACCCTATTTACTAATAATGGTCCCGGCGTTAAAAAAACATAACGGTGTTAGATTTCTTTTTATCCCCACTCTTTAATCCAATATAACTTCTTCAAATCTTGATGAAAATTCAATCTGTAAGTTGCTATGAACTCGTGATGAAAAACCTAATCTATAGCAACAAGAATCATTGAAAACCATCAGGATTTGGTCAATCCACCATTGTTGAAGCTTCATGAAGAAGATGAAGTTGTGAAATTTGAAATCCGATCAAAACTTCATGAAAATCAATTCCGTAACTTGCTATAGATTCGTGAGAACATGTTAAATTTGCTAGAATCGACCAATAGTACTAATACAATGGAATTGATGCTTAATTTTTAATCCAAAGTCATGAAAAAAACGTAACTTTGATGCTCTTGTTCATCATCATAATCTCTTTAAAACCTAAGCAATATGGATCTAGTTTTGTTCGGTTTTTCGTCACGAGTTCATAGCAACTTACGGATTGACTTTTCATCAAGATTTGAAAAAGTTATGGTGGATTAAAGATTGGGGTTGAAAAAGAAATGGATAAAAAACTTAACGGTGTTAAGTATTTTAACGACGGGACCATTATTAGTAAATATGATGAAAGTTGGGACCATTGGGAGTTAATATTGAAAGTGGGATTATTATCGGCCAACCCTCAAAAGTTGGGGTTATTTAAATCCAATTTTCCATTGAAAAACCAAAAAGATTTTATCTTTAATTTTTTTTTGAAAACACAAAAAGATTTTAACTTTAGTTTCTTTGAGTTTTGTTAAGTTTTTGGTCATCCTATCTGGACCATCAATAAAATGTTTCATAAAATGTTAATCAAATTTCCAGAAAATACCGAAAATATTTTATCTTATTTTATTTTTTGAGTCGTTGTGCCAGTCGGTCAAGCCTAAACCGACTCATGGTTGGAAAATTGAAAAAAATCCCAAAAATTTGAAAAAATTTATAAAAATCACCAAAAATAGAATCGGGTCATTTAAAACAACTTTTGTGAAGACACTTGTTGAATACCTGATGGAAAACTCAAAATTTTGAATTTTTAGTGATGCTATAATAAATGTTGGAAAATTGGTGAAAAATACAAAAAAAATGCAAAAATAAATAAAAATCATGAAAATTAGAATCGAGTATTTCCCAACAAATTTTGTAAAGGCACTTGATGGGTACTTGATTCTAAGCACAAAATCTTTGCAATTTTCCAATGATTAAATAAACTTTAAAAAAGAAAATCAGAAAAGTTTTGGTTTTTGGTTGGGCAAACTATGTGGAAAATGATATAATTCTAGTCTTGTGATCTGACCGTAGGATATGATCCAATCGATCAGTAATTCTATCATTCGATGTGTCGGTAGGCTCAACAAACTAAGAATTAGGCAAGTCCTGTGATTACACACTTAAAACATGAAACTGTGGACCTTAAGTAAAAATAGTTGGTAAAATACTTTAAATCTGCTTAAGTCTGAGCTAAGTAAGTCATCCAACACACTCGAGTATTTCTTTTGCGGAAAGTGCTGATTTCAACCAATTCAATAAGTGTGATTCATCACACAACCACCAATAAGTGTGAATTATCACACATCCATCAATAAGTGAGAAATATCTCACATCCATCCATTGACCGTGACACATCTGCTGAGGAAACTCTGACCTTGTGTTCACGCGTCCCATAATTATCATTGAAAACATTCACTGACACATCTGCTGAGGAAACTCTGACCTTGTGTTCACGCGAATCAAAATATGCATCCACCTTGAAATCAGTACTTACCTGTAAAGAAATAGGGGGAAGAAAATCCATATGTGTGTTGTGCATGTCTGAAGTGCTAAATAGACAAAGCTAGGATAACTGTTGACTTAGTGGAATAAAAGGCCAACACAATTTTCATTAAACCGGACTAATATATGATAAATGACATCACAGTGATTTTGGTGAAAATTGACTTGCTTGAGCTTAAGTGGATAACAATACCGACAATCTGACTTAGGTTACTAAATCTGTGAGGTGACTTGATTTGTAAGTGTATGTGATCACGTAATTGACCGGTTTGATTCCTAACATAGTCCAACCATTACCGAGCAAAAATATGAAAAATTTATGCAAATAACTGGAAATTGCCAGAAAATAAGGCATTAACTGTGTAAATGAAAGCACTACGCTTTGATATAACCAAATTTGTCATAAAACATGAATTTGGGTGCTTTGTGCTTAAAAACATCAAGTTTGGGAGAAATAAGTCAAATTTGAGGTCTATTTGCAATTTTAAGTCAAAATCAACCGTTTGGTAAGTTTGGGCTGGCCTGACTCAAGTTAATCAGTTTTTAATAAGGTTTGGGTTAAGTATGTGAAATTTCAAATTTTTTCGAATCAAAACGGTGTTTTTAACATGTGTATGCACTTAGAAAAATTCTATATTTCCAAAATTGCCCTTGATGATTTCACTAGGTTTTTGCAACTCACTGAGTTTACAACTGAGTATGTTTCAATGTTGTTGTTTTGAGTGTTCTCATTTGGTTGAAATTTGAACCTAAATCAGAAGATTTAACAAATTAACTTGCTGTCAAAACAGTTTCGTGTTGGCGATCTCGCCTGTCAGCCTTGGCGATCTCAAAGATAGCCTTGGTGATAAAGGCCGGAAGTTAGCCTTGGCGATTTCACCTAAGTTCTGGGTCTTGGCGATTTCGCCTAAAGACTTAACTCCCCGAGATATTACCTTTCGCGATCTCGCCTAAAGTGGATTTCCTTCTGGCGATCTCGGCTAATAAACCAATTGGCGATCTCGCCATGATCGGTTTTTTCACTTGGCGATCTCGCCATAACCGAGTTACTCTTTGGCGATCTCGCATAATGGAAAATTGTTAGTGCATGAACCTTGTGTGGCCGTTACTGTTCGAATTGACGAACAGACTGATTTGAGAGTGGACAAAGTCTGGGGTCCGAACCCCGGCCGAACTCAAGGTTCGGTGGCTCCAAACCTTGGCCGAACTCCAGGTTCGGAGGGAGTTCGGACCAGGTTCGGAGGTCCCAGGTTCGGCCCAGAACGAAATAGTATAAATAGTGAAGTCTTTGTATTTCATTGTAAGTTTTTGTCCAGTGTCTGTGTGGTTGAGAGGGGAGGTTCTGTCCGACCTCCCCCAGTGCTTAAACGTTTGTATACTCCTTCGGTCTTGTAATCATTGGACACGAATCAATGACAAAACTTCCGTCTCATCCATAGAAACGATCCGTATACGGTTTTTCAAAAATTACCCTTGGTGATCTCGGTGTTAAGAGAATTTGTCCTTGGCGACTTCGCCTACTACCTGTCCTTTGGCGATCTCGTTCAAAAGTTAATTGAAATCCTAAGTTTTTTTTTTGAGAGCTTGCCTACATAAATAAAAGGGGAGATCGTTTGTTTTCATTCCATTCGTTCAAACACATAGAACCGCTCTCCTTCCTCTCTCTAAGACTCACCGGCGTACCACAACCTTCCACCTCCGACCTCTGGTTTCTCCTCAATCGAACACTGGATTCTGTCCTTCCTGCAATTAGGGTTGGTCTGAACACCCTCCTTGCACTCGCAGGTCAGTCTTCGCAACATGTTAGGTTAAAACTAGAGTTTCTTGGTTTCAGTAAAGCGTGAAGCCCGACGGCTCACTATGGTCGATTTTAGGGTTCTTATCTCGAAATTGGTTGTTGATTTTCACAGATTAGTATCTATTATTTGCTCCTTCTCATTTACAAACACTGATATAAGGTAACTGATTCTAAAATTTGTAAGTTTTTGGTTGTTCTTGGACAGGGCCATAACCTTCAATAAAATGTGAGAGTTAGGATATGAAATTTTGTGTGGTTTGGACTCAAAGTCTGTTGAGATTAATAATAGTGATGCAAAATTGATGATTGATTGAAATCTATTGCTTGTTCTAAGGTATATAGTTTAAGATTGATCTTGAAATTTTGTTTAGAAAAATCCACTGTTACACTTTCATTTTAGAGAAAAATTCTAAATTGTGAATGATTTGGTTTGGTTATGATTGTTCCAATAACACCAATGTAATGCATTAGGATGTTTCAAAATGCATCTTTGGTCTTAAAAGCTTCAATATTGAAAGCTAAACTAGACTTTGTCTAAGTTTAACCGGTTTGAAATTAAACTGAAATTTTGGAACATACTTTGTCAAAAAATTTAATTTTTGAAAAGAAACAAAAACAATGAGTTTAGTGGACAGATTAAGTCCTAAATGGGATAAATTTATATTTAAATCTCAACCTTTGGTTCAAATGGTGAAATTTTCTCAAATGTGTCCGTTTGACCAAATTAGACTTTAAGTTTGCCAAACTCACTCTAATAAGAGTCATTTGACTCAAATAACTTAAGGAAGGGAATCATTGACATGAAGTGGTAACTTTTGTTGCTTTTGTTTTGCTTTTATAATAAAATTGATCAAATTGACAACATAGAGGCTACTTTTGACCATTTTGTTAGATTTCTTCCTTCAATTAAATTTCACTGGATATGCAACTTTAATTGGAGGACATAAGTCAAGTTTTGGACTTTAACTTATCTAACATAGGTTTAAACTCAATATAGGTTAAATCTGCAAAGTTTCAATAGCCCTAACTTGATTTTTGACAATTGCATGCATAGTGGACTTTTTAGGTCAAATCTTGTGAAATTCTCTCATGTTTAATGAACTTGACCCTATTTAGGCTGTGTGTGGTTTCCAATCAAGTGTTTTAACAAATTTTGCCTGATTTAATAACAGATTTTGTCCAGAAACACTACAAGATCTTCTTGTCTCTTATATCAATCTTAGCTTAAAGTAGATCATTAAAGAGGTATGTTTCTTGAAATATTGGCAATTCTTGATATATACTTGTTGAGCTACACATGGGCAATTCATTAAACTCATTCAATCAGCTTGAATAACCTTAGTCAATTTCTAATCTGTTCATGATTGATCACAAACATGATCAAGCTTTGAACCTGTTGATTTCTAGAAATATCTAAATTAGATCTTACCAAACATTAGATCTTCATCAAGGTAAGTTTTCTGATCTCAAATAAAGTATTGGTAGTTTGACTTCTGTCCATTCAGGTGGATTGTTCTACTTGATTTTTATGCAATAACTCAATAAATTTCATGAAATATGACTTAGCATGCTAAATGAAGTGACATGCATATTAGTCATTATCTTATGAATCCTTATCTTTTATTCTACATAAATGGTTAGGTTTGGAACTATTTGATGCTCATATCTGATATTGAATGCTTCTTGTTTCTTTACTTGACTTTGTTTGACTTTGGTTTTGTGGTTTCAGCATGTCATAACTTCATGCATGCATTCTGATTCATCATTTGACATCTTGTATATGCTTATGTGAAAATATTTCATATTGCTCCCGTACAAGTAGTTAAATAGAATATACGTGTTAATAAGTATCTCAAACTGCTCAGATCATGCTGAATTAAGAAAATATGATTCAAGAATCCTGTTTGATCCGAAAATCAATAATTTCAAATTGTGGAGAAAACAAGCTTAGGGGGGAATCACTTCTTGATTCCTTATTGAGTCCATTGAGTCATTTGTGTCAAAATGTCGATTTTTTAACTAAAGTCAACTCATTTGAGTGATACTTTCCCAAACCTTCTAAAACTCAGTCACAATTTGCCATTACTTAAGTTTTTCATAAAAATAAAACTCAGACAAGTTTCTTGAGTCAAAACACACTTAGTTCTTCACCAAAGTCAACTTTTCAATAAAACTACTATTTCAAGGGAAACTAAGAATTTGTGTCAAATTTACTGACATCCTCTGTTGAACTAAATTGATTAAATTTCTGAAGAAATTTGAGCCTAGGCCTTATGTAAATTTCTTTTATATCTTTGTAAGTTAACTGAAAAGCTCTGTCACTATCACGAATCTAGTGTGACATGGCATTCATTTGACTTGTCAAATTTGATGTAATCATGTCGTTCTTATGTGTAGATGGCTCCCAGACTGGAAAGAGCAGCTAATGACCCTCTGGATTTCTCAAAATCACACAATCAATTCTATGAAATTAATAGAAGCTGGACAGATGCCAGATTATATGAACAGGCTTTCAGAATTTTGGAGAACTCAAGTTGGATCACTAGTATCCTAATGGAGCCTGTCATTAGCTCGGGTATAATAAATGCCTTCTAGAACAATGCCCACACATTCGTTGCTGACAATCGTTCCAAATCCATCAGATCAAGAATTCAAGGTGCATATGTTGAAATTAATGAGGAAAGGGTCCGAGAAGTGCTACGGTTAAATGATGCACTGTGCCCTGATTCTTTTCCAAAGGAAGAATGGCAAGACATGATCCTCATGATGGGATATCAAGGAAATCTCTCCGTAGCATCAAATGAGAAGATAAAGAAGACGATGTTCCCAGAAAACTGGAAGTGCATCATCACTTTCTTCATTTATGCTTTTGCTCCAAGAAAGTCTAGAACAGACGACTTTGTGGAAGAAATAGCCTGGGCACTTCATGGTTTAGCATCTGGTGCTGGTTTCAACCTCTCAGGCAAATAACTAAATGGATGGACTACAACTTGCATCCAACAAGAAAATCAGAGAAGTTCTTGATGTATTGTAAATTCATACAAGCCATCCTTGATCATTAGTACCCGAACCTGCAAAAGACAGAACCATACTTGGTTCCTAGGAGGATGATATCCGGTTCTTACACATGATACCGGCTGGGTCAGTATGATGGACCTGATGTACCATTTTTCCCGAACATGATTGAGGGAATTGATGTCGATGAAGACATGGATGAAGATCAAAGAAATGATGATGCTGATGCTGAAATGGCAGATGTTAATGCTGCTGATCCTGATAATAATGTAGCAAATATCCAAGATGATCATCCAATCAACTCTCCCATTCATGATGACCCTATGCATTCAGAACATGAAGAGAGCTTCAAACAAAGATGCAACTGAATCAGACGAATCAGGAGATGAAGAAGAAGAGTCTGGTAGTAAAAATGATGCTGACAATAACTCAAATGCATCTGGATCCAAACCTGAATCATGGTCAAGATTCCAACCTGGATCAGAATCAGGTTCTGACTCTACCAGTTTTGATGCGAGGGGTCCTAAAAAGAAGAAACTAAAAATAAGAGAAATAACCAAAGTTAGTGAGCAACCTGAGGCATCAAGTAATAAGAAACAGAAGAAAATAAAGTCAAGGCAAACACAGGATGACATTTCATCAAACTCCTCAAAACCTGATTCACCTGAACCAGATTCAGCCTCATTTATACTTGAGGGAAATGTTAATCCTAGCTACAAAAGAGAGTCAAGATCAAAGTACGCTCAAGAACGAAAGAAACTCAAAATAAGAAGAGGGCCAGTCTCTGGATCTGGAACTGCTGCTGCTTTACAATCACCAGTTCAACTTGAATCAGATGACATTGTCCAACAAAGAGTTCAATCTGCTCCCATCACCACTGTTGAAGCAACCATTCAAGATATTGATGCAACTGCTGACATCAACATCCAAGCTTAGATCCGGCAATCCAATCTGAGTCTTAGCCTATGTCAACTGCTCCTGCTCAAGTAATTGCACCTGGGGCAGATACCTCCTTGGTCAATCAAAAGTTAATCTTAGAGCAAAATCTTGAAATCTCCAAAACTTTGGTTGCTAATGAGCTTAAAGAAGCAATTGACAGGATCAAAGTACATGATCAAGATCTTCTTAAAGACAGTGAGAAAATAAAAGAGCAAGCTGAAGAAATTGAAAGACTAAAGAAGCTATTGGCTGAAACTCTGCAAAATAATCAAACTGCCAGAGCTAACGATGATGATGTGGGTGGTAGTGGAAATGGAAACCAAGGTGATGATCAGATAATAGAACAGCCTCCCTCTGCAGAAAACATTCAACCAAATAAAGAGCCTAGTCCAAGCCAAGCTGGCAAAGAATCTGGAGCTAAATCTTTTATCATCGTCACTAAGCAAAATATAGATGATACTCATCTTGCTGATTTTCCGTCAGGTGATGATGAATCTACCGAATCTGCGTAGACATCTTTTATGGCGACACCTTTCTTAATGATGAACCAAATGCTAAGGAGGAAGTTGAAATATACCAATCACTAATAAGCCCGATGCCACCTCTTGAGAATCTCAAACTTCCAAGATTCTCCAGATCTGCCCTTGAAGTAAATCAATCAACTTCAGGAGAGACCCTTGCTTTAACCATGGGTGAACCAGATGTATCTCTTGTCATCCCTGAGGTCTCATTGCAACTCCAACTGGCTCCTCTAGTGGAACAACCAATAAGCATTTTTATGCGTGCAAATGCTGTATCCGAAATCTCTGAACAACTAAAACACTTGCATGTTGATAGTGAGTTTCTAGATCTTGGGAGAAGTGCGTTTCGTGAGTTTTATGCAAACACCCTCGCTACTGATCCTGGCAGCCGAAGCGGTGTAGTTGTTACTGAAGAAAATGTTAAAGCCAGAGAAGCACTGCAGATTCAGCCTCTTAGCATGATTCCAGACGATAGCTTCATAAATCTGGAATTTACAACTGATGATGAATATGACGAGGAGATCATCTATGAGATCAAAGACGAACCAGTTGATATTGTGTCTCCAACTCCTCTGAGATCTGAGCCTGTGGTAAGTGAGCCTCAAATAGAAGATTAAGATAATATTTTTCCAATCTCTTCACCAGTTCATCATTCTGAAGAAAGGGAAGTCAATCAAGAAGGAGTTGCAACCCAAACCTCAGTGCCAAAGTCTACTGCAACCACCACTAGTGTTGCTCCTGAAACTGTTCAGATTCAGCCAATAACAAGTGTAAGTGGTGGTCAAGCTACAAATAATCCAGTCCCTTCACAAGAAGCTGGTCCTTCTGGTAGACCCGACAAAGGTAAAAAGAAATTGACTCCTGAAGAAGTTTACGAGCAGGAAATGGAAAAACAAAGAAAGAAGGAAGAAGCTCTAAGACTTGTAAAAGAAGAATTAATGCTTGAGAGGATGCTGGATGAGATTGCCAAACAAGACGCTATCAAAGAGATGACAGAATCCAGCCATCCTCAAACGAAAATTGGCCCTGGATCAGAACACTTTGAGCCAAATGATCCAAATATTTATGAGGGAGAACCAAGAATAAGAATAATCCCCAACCTAGCTGGTGACAATGTTGATCCGTCTGATACTTCAGAAATAGAAAAATATGTCAGAGAGCTCATTTCTCGTGGGATTCCTCCATCCTACTTGATGACTCTTACGGATGCACAACTTGTTGAACTGTAAACTGATGAGCAAGAAATGGAGAAACATCTCTATAACTACAAACTTGCAGAAAAGCTAACTGATCCTAGAGCAAATCCTTTTGCTGATACTGATAAGAAGTTTGAATATGTGCAATTCAAAGACAACCTGAGGGAAAGATCCGTGAGATGCATGCACAATATATGCCGCCCCCTCTAGACATCTTTGATCATGTCCACCTCCGCCCAGTCCCACGACAGCTACACTTGGCGTTAACCGAATGACCAAAAGAGAGATGTAAGACTTTCTAGACCTGAGGGATATGCTCGCAAAAGCTATAGCAGAAAGCAGCTTCCTGGTCTACGAAAAATGGTCAAAAATCACATAATTGAAGAGAATAAGAAGGTCATGATAGCATGATGAACGGGAAGCAATAAGGGTAGAGGAACACCGAAGGAAAGAATCCCCTACCTTGGTTGACGTTTGGAAGGAAATGGCACTGTATCGGAAAGCCTTGGTGCAGTTCACTGCTAAGAAGCTCAAAGATATGCCTCCAAACGTCGAATCTGATGATGGGATGGAAATCCTTGGATGGAAATATGATCACGAGTTCAAGGCATTTATTGTCAAACGCAGAAACGGATTTGTACAATTCTTTGCTAAAATAAGAGACCTTCAAAATCTGTTCTCATGGGAGATGAAACAACTTAGATGGAGAAAGCTCACCAACCACTAAAATGATCCAGTGGGTAGAGATGCTGAAGAACAGATGAAATCCATATACAACGTTAGTTCAACTCGCCCCCTCAAGACAGAGAAGAAGAAGTACAAAACTTTCAGAAGACAAAGAGTTGTGGTCCCACATAAGGTCATGTATAAGAGTATCAACAAGGATTTGAATACAACGAAAATAACAGGAAATCTATTAAAAAAAACTCAATAAGATGTTGGTATTACAGTGGGGACACTCATGAGTTAGTCATTGAAAGGGAAGACGGCGATACTATAAGACTCTTCGCTGCAATTAAACTGAGACTGCTGCATAGAAGTTACCTTAAGTGGTTATTCTTGTCACACCCCGGTCAACGGATTTGGGTGTGAGCGAGACGGAATCATAGTCGCAGATATACAGAACAACTTCTACTAAATTCAAACGTCATTTAAAACATAATACCATTTATGTTGCAGTGGAAAGTCGTGGTGAAATGATATTGTCTTACATTTGAATAAAAGTCTTAGTTTGATATTGAAATAATAAAGCAGTTTATTTAAGATAGGTCGGGACTACGACTCCGGTAAAGCAGGGTCGAAAGTTACAGTGAAGCCCTATTTGCACGTCTTCCATGATACGCTTAGATACCTGAGAAATCATGAGTTTAAAAAGGTCAACATAAAGTTGGTGAGGTTCACAGGTTTATGATTCTATGGTAAGTTTGTAAAAACAGTTTACAGTATGTTGGAATAACAGTTTACGGTATGTTGGAATAACAGTTTACGTCATGTTGGGATAACAGTTTACGACATACTTAAATGTTACGTTGGTTTACTGTCGTGGTTGTAAGATCCTACCATGTACCTCAAATTCGAATACTAACGGATTACCCACTCATAGCATTCTATCCCAAGAATACCGAACAGGCAAGAATAACTGACGTGTACCCCTTGACAATGTACGAAGTCAGGATTGGAGCTACCAATCTGGGCAGGGTTGTCAACCCAAATAGATCTATTCACTAGTTATCGTTTCGAGCAGAACTAATCGAATTCAATTAATAGTGGGATTCAGTTGTACTAACGTTGATAACGATAAAGTACCAGTTGTTTGGGATACAGAATGGAACATGTAGTCATACGGCTAACAGGTAAACCATAACATTAAGTAAAAAGCAGTTTATCAGTTCATGATTTCTCCCCCATAAGTGTAAAACAGTTGTAAAGAAAAGGGGCCGTGAAACTCACTTGATTCAGTGATGATGATGGATTGCCGAGTGGCAACTAGCAAGTAACGTCCTAATAAAACATAAGACAACATGCATAAGGGTCCACTTAATCATTTGAGTAACGAACGTTACCCAAATGATACCGGTCAAGTCTTGACGTATAATCCCGTTTGTAGCGTTTGAAAACCCGTCAGTTAATCAGTTTAAAATCAGTAAATGCTAATGTTCACGTATGAAAGCATTTATGTAATTTGAATACAAGAATTGAACATGTGATCACGTATCATGAAGGCCAGTTCAATCAAGTCTTGAATATTGTTTTAAATAATAATATTTATTATTATTTTTAAGTTCTTTCGATCGATTGAATATTTAATCGCGTTAAGTTATAATATATATAACTAGAGTTGATAATTATTATCGAAATAATTATTCTAACTTGTTGGAATAATTTATCAAATTATTACAAGTTAAAGATTTAATGATTAAACACAAGTAGGTAAATATTAAAGGTTATTTTAATATTAAACTCATGTTTTGAAAATTAGGGTTTTGAGTTAATGTAAATATAATTATTATTAAAAATAATTATATTAACAAACCAAAATGATTTTAACTCAAATTAGGGTTTCTAAAATTCATAAGGATAATTATTTGCTGAAAATAATTATTTACGATTTATTACGTCGTAAAACATTTTTAAATCGTTTAAAGATTTTGTTTCAATTCCAAACGTTTAAAAATAAACTTTTGATCCGGTTAAAACGTTTTGATTATTTTGATCTATTTTAAATAATCAAAATGTTTCAAATATGTTTTTCATAATTTCTATAAGTCTTTTGATTTTATTTTTATAAAATCATTTTTTTAGATAACTTTATTTATCCAATAAAGTTAAGGTTTTAATTTTTTTTTAGACTTTTTATAGAAATATTCACCAACATAAAATGTTTCCATTTTTGGTGTAAAATCCAAAGTTTATACATTTTGTCAATTGTTCAAAAATATGATATTTTATCATTTTTGAACATAAAATATATCTATATATATTTTATCTATTTTATTTCTTTTATAAAATCTAAACAAGACTTTTAAGTATTGTCTTTTAGAAATTATATTTTTATAAAATGTGACCATTTTATATATCAAGTTTCATGGTGACATTTCTATAGCTTAAATATCCAAGTAGTTTTTAGAAAATCACTAACTTTAATATTTTTCTATAGAATTCATTTAAATGATTTTAAGTTATCATTTTATGTCAAAAGTTTAAGATAACACTCTTAATGTCCAACTAAGTCCATATGTGTCACTAACACGTTATTTAGTCCATGAATACTTGTCATTAGCAACATATTAGTCTATAGATATTTGATGATTAACAATAAGAATTTCAACAATATATCTAGCAATTTATAATATGCTATAACATGATTTTATCTCAAACTAATCATGCAATAATACATTAACATCATGCAATCATCAATTTATCTAAATCAAACCATCAATTTAGTGAATATATCCATAGTTTTCATGGATGATATCATTTAGAAAACCACATTTTCAAACCTTATAACCTTAAGGTTTAAGGAAAATAAAAGAAAGAAAATGTAGTTCGGTGTTTACGATCGTTAGAAAACTTCACGTTTTAACGGTTAGTTGTCAAGACTCGGGGAATCGTTTGGGACGTTAATAACGTATAAAGACGTACACGAAAACGGTTAAATAAGACTCACAGAGGATAGGAGTTGTTAGAGCATATTCCTATGCTAACGTTGTGTCTCGTGTATTGTATCTAGTCAAAAGCTTCTGTGTGAGTTAGTTAGTCATCTGGCCGGATCACATGATCCGCCGGACCAGTTGATACGGCGGACCAGATGGTCTGCTGGTGGTCCGCTGCCTTATGACTAAGTAACTATAAATAGTACGTGTTAGAAAGAGTTAGTTTAGTGCTGTCATTCTACAACTCTTAATTGTGTGTAAACTGAGTGTGTTTCTCTCTCTACATTGTATTCTCTAAGTGAATCAATAAAGCAAAGCTTTATTTACATCTTGTTGCTATCCAATTACCGAATCATGCAGTAGTAAGATCGTCTCGTGCTTTTACAAGTGGTATCAGAGCAATCCAGGTTGCTCTACTGCTGTGATTTGGTAAGTTTTCGAAATTCTAGAGAGAGAAAGTTTGGGTTTTCTACGTTTTTCATCAATTTTTCATAATTCTGAGTGATTCCGAGGATAAAAATGGTTTCTGGATGTTCCTGGAGTGTTTTCGCATCATACTGATCCAGTATCTAGCTTCAATTGTCGAAATCTGTGAAAATCAGTCGATTTTTGTGTTTTTCTGCATCTGATCCGCCGGTTGAAAATCTGATCCGCCGTTTGATCCGCCTAGCAATCTTCATCAGTCTGATCCGCGACAGTTGCAGCGTACCAGTGTGATCCGCTGAAAATTTTAGTCCGCCGTACCAGTTTTGATCCGCCGTATCAAAATCTGATCCGCCGTACGAAATTTGATCCGCCGGACGAAATCTGATCCGGAACCTGGTCCGCTAGTACATATCTGATCCGCTTTGTTAATTTGATCCGGAACTGGTCCGCTGATAGTATTTTGATCCGCCAAGTTGTGTTGGTCCGCTGGCAGAGAACATATCTTCACTAAAACAGACGTAACTTGCAAACCGTTTGGAGTTACGGAACCCAATACCAGTCAAAACGTTCGTCTTTCAGAGATCTAGAACGTGTACCAGCCTACCGCCAGTACCGTCAAGTTTTGACCCCCAAAATCCGCTTGGAAGACGCCCGTTTTTTAGTTTTAAGTTTTCGCGTTCGGTATTGAAATTTCAAAATGAGCGACTTTCACGCTTTTTCAGCTGTTCAATCATCAATGCAAGCCATATTGAACTATGATAACGAGATAGGAACAACTCAGAAAGTTCCTAAGTTACTTCGATTAGAGGATTATGAGAATTGGAAGCAACGATTTGAATCATTTGTTAATGCTCTTGATATTGATCTGTGGATTTCTATTGAACAAGATTATACCTATCCTAAGAAAAATGGAGAACCAATTCCACGAAGTGATCTTGATGAAGATCAAAGGAAAGTGTATGCCAGAGAAAAGAAAACGTATGCAAATCTCACAATGGCTTTACCAAGAGAACTCTTGCATCAATTCAAAAATTGAACAACATCAAAAACATTATGGGATGCACTGAAGGATAGATGTGCAGGAAAAGGTATCAGTATCGATTGGTCAATTTTCTTTCTTTTACATTTTGTATGTAGGTTAGGGGGAGAGAATTGAAAAGTCAAAAATAGCGTCTTTGTGTTTTTGTTTTTTGTTAAAATGAAAATTCAAAAATAGAGTTTTCATTTTAAGGGGGAGAAATTGAAAAATATAAAAACATCGAAAAACAGAAAAATACAAAAACATTAAAAAAAATGAGAAATTGTATCCAACATAATTGGGAAATGATGGTACATTGGCTTACGTGTCTGACTCATGGATAAAATAGATGAAAAAGCCATAAGATCATTGTTTGATGTACTTGGTAGGCTCGGCATTAAATCAGAAAGTATTCAGATGTGATAAACACTAAATACTAATGCTTGACCAAGTGGACAACATCTTGATGCATATCTCATGATATCAAAGAAAAGATATGTGAAAAAGAAAATGAGAAGTCACTGTGTATACATGTGTTCATTTTGCAAAGATTAAACTTGTTTGATTTTCTTTATTTTGTCAAACGATCGGACTTTCTCTGCGTGTCGAAAGACCGACCTGATCGTTGTTCGTTTGACGTTCTGCTTTATTTTCTTTGGTGTTTCGTATAACTCATCGGACTTTCTCTGCGTGTACGGGAGTACCGACCTGATTGTTGTTGAGTTATACAATTTCAACTTGTTTTATTTTCTTATTTTGTTAAATCCGAGGCCTTATCTGCGTATCGAAAGATCGACCTTAAGGTAGACGATTTAACGTTCTTATTTCTTTTTGCATGGAACACAGTTGACTGAATCATGAATACAATCATTATGTGATTAAATCACAAATGAAATCACAAAGTGTGATATAAAAAGCAAAAACATATCTGAGTATGTCTGATAGTGTGGGGTTCACTGGTCAATGCAAGTCTAATCAATACAATAACATATCTAGATGGTATGAGTATGATTGTGCCTGAGTTTAGAATGGACAAATTATACCAGTAATCGACATGACTTATGTGCTGAAGTAATTGAAATTGAAGTATAGTTCAGCATGTTATGACCAATATGATCCTAAGTTGTGATCTTTCTCGCAAAAGACAAAAATAGTGTGTGATTCAGTATTTCATTCTGTGTTGCATTTATGTTTTATATCTGAAAATTCAAAAAGATTTTAGGTGTGTTTTGATATAAAGTTTCAAAAAGCCAAAAAGATTTTATTTCTTATTTGTTTTCGACCGATCAATACATGATACAAAATTCAAAATTTCAAAACTATATCTTGGATTCTCGAAGAGAAGTTTTGCGCCTAGATTAAATTAATTTTCAAAAGAAAAGGAAAGCCGCGTTTCTGTCTTCTGAAATTGCAGGTTATCTGAGTGAGACGACTCAAGCATGGTGAAAGGGGGAGTATATTATATCTTTCTCAAGTGGATCTTGAAGTTCAAAGATGATTCAAGAGTGATCCAGCCATGCGAGCTCTAATTCTGACAAGATTTCAAGTTGAAGATCAGACGCAGCAATGTTGCAGATTGAAGACTGAAGTTTAGTTGGAATATAGATACACTACACGTTAAGGGGGAGTTTGTTAGAGCATATTCCTATGCTAACGTTGTGTCTCGTGTATTGTATCTAGTCAAGAGCTTCTGTGTGAGTTAGTTAGTCATCTGGCCGGATCACATGATCCGCCGGACCAGTTGATACGGCGGACCAGATGGTCTGCTGGTGGTCCGCTGCCTTATGACTAAGTAACTATAAATAGTACGTGTTAGAAAGAGTTAGTTTAGTGCTGTCATTCTACAACTCTTAACTGTGTGTAAACTGAGTGTGTTTCTCTCTCTACATTGTATTCTCTAAGTGAATCAATAAAGCAAAGCTTTATTTACATCTTGTTGCTATCCAATTACCGAATCATGCAGTAGTAAGATCGTCTCGTGCTTTTACAGGAGTTAAAACCGAAAGGAAACGAGAAAGGTGGTGGCTCGGGTTGGTGGTTCTTGGTGGCTGGAGAGCGGCTCCCAGCGGCGAAGTAGCGACAGCTAGCAGAGGCAGCAGGGTGGCAGTGGTGGTCACAGTTGGTGGCGGTGGTTGTTTTTTTGGAAGAAAAGAGAGAGACCAAGGGGGTGTTTAGTGGTTGTGTTCGATGGTGGTTCACAGCTGCAACAGCAGCGGCAGCAGGAGCGGTTTAGCAGCAGCAGCAGTCAGCTCCGGCAGCAGGGTAGTGGCAGCAGGGAGGCGGTGCACGGCAACAGTGGTGGTGGTTGTTTCTGAGAGGGAGAAAGGAGGAGAAAAAGGGTGGCGGTTTGGAGGTGTTGTATGGTGCAATCGGAAAGAAAGGAGGGTGGCGGATGGTTAGTAGTTCACGGCTGCCCATTCGCAGCAGCCTGGCGGCGACGGTAGCTCCATGGCAGCAGCAACTCGGCGGGGCAGCAGCATAAACAAATCGCGATGGTGGTGAGTGGTTGTTGCTGCACCGGAAAAAGAAAAAGGTGAGGGAGATGGTGGCTCACGGCTGTGGTGGTGGTGCCCAGCGGTGGTGGTGTTGTTGGTTCCGATCAAACACAAAAAGAAAGCAAGAAGTGGAGGTGATGATGGTGGTTCCAACCGGTGGTGGTGGCGGTGACAAGAGGTGGTGGCTGGAAATGGTGGTTGCTAAGAATGATGGTGGTGGTGGGTGTTGTTCCTCACGACAGCAAGGGAAAGAGATAAGTGTTTGCTTTGTTGTTTGTGGCAGAAAGAAAAAGAAGAAGGGGAATGTGTCTTGGGACTTGCTTGATTGTTTTACTGCAGAGAGAAAAAGGGAACAAGAGTGTTGGGGAAGTTAAAAGTTGGTGGGGATTGTGGTGGGGAGGAGTAGGATGTGGCTACTCCTTTATCACATTCTTTTACTAAACAAATTATATTACTAATTTAATTTTATAAACTTGACCATGTAGATGTAGGTGAATGATTTTATAAAAGTTTGTCATGTATTTTTATAACAATATGTTGTGTAGTGTAATATTTATAAAACATATAAATATTTTGAGAAGAAATATTCCACCACTTTTATAATTAAAAATTGTATAAAAATTATACAAGTTCATCACAATTTTTATAAAAGTAAAATATATAAAAGGTTTATAAAAGGTTGTGACCATTTTATAAATTTAAGGCAAAGTCAGTGGGCCAATATTATTAAGGATTAATCCATTGGGCTTGGACTTTATATTGGGCGTAATTGGGCTGTTTCGTCGATTATGGGCCGTTCGGGCCCAAACGGTGCGTCGGTTCGAGGCCCGGGCCTGTTATGTGTCGGATAGATTTTTGGATCGCCACGATTAGTCGGAGTATTATGTTTGAGTAATGGGTCAAGGTTTCGGGCTTGATTTCATTGTTTTTGGCTTATTGGGCCTATTAGGCCAAGTCGGGCCCAATTGGGTGTTCGGTTGGAGTTAGGCTTAAGTCTTGACACCGGTTTTAGTTCGTGATGTTTTTATTTCATAAAAACAATTGTTTCAGTTGATTATAAAAGTTTTTCAGAAATCAGTTATGTTTGGTCAGTTTTCCGACGGGTTACGGATAACGTTTTCAGTTTGTCAGTTTGTCAGTTTATAACAGTTTTAAGCTCGACCGTTCATGATGCTTAAAACCGAATAGTTTTAGACGATCGGTCGCTTATCAGTTTGACGTGTCGATTATATAAATTTTCGACACCAGTCCCGGATAAAATATAAAAATACCTTTTATATTTATTTTTCTTGTTATTGAAATTCCATGATTAAACCATGGAATCTCTATGAAATTTACGGGTATATACTTCTAGTACAAACGCGGGATTAGGTTTACGTCATCATTTAACAGTCAGGCACAGTAATTAACAGTTTAAACAGAAATCAGATTGGTTAATGCAAATTAATACTTAACTAAAAGTCAACGTGAGGAGGTTTGACCTAGGTTGTCAGGACCGATTTCACATCGAGAATCCCGATCTTGAGCAAGAACAAAGGTGAGATTGAAGGAGACGGGATGAAGAGAATCAAAGATAATAAATGACAAGAAATGATAAAACAAACGATTCATTGATTATTGCTGAATGATTACAACGAACCGAATGATTACAAACTCGTCATAGGAAATCCATGGTCACATTGGGTTGAGCTCAAACCCAATGTGAGACTCTCTCACTCTAGAATGATAGCTCACATCACTCATTATTCATCACTTATTCATCACTTATTCATCACTTATTCATCATCTTTCTAATGAAGCTATCCCTTCCTATTTATAGAGAGCCCATGTGCTCACTAGCCCACTAACTAGCTAACACACATACAAATGAGCAAATACAAATAAACAAATGACATAATTATTATTAATTAAATCAAAGATGATTTAATTAATATGAAGCTTGACTCGCTCGAACGGATCTTCCGTTGACTTTTACGTTGACCGTTGACCCGAACGGTTGACTTTTCCAGAAAACGTCTTCGGTCCAAACCTGCAAGCCTCGAGCATCACAACCCGCGTCTCTAAATCAAATCACAATGGATTCTTCAACCGAATTATTCGAGAATAGATTTGATGGCGTCAGTCACACTTATTAAAAGTTCCAACAATTCCCCCTTGACTGACGCTTTCAAATCTGTCATACTGGTGAAGAACCGCTCTGTCGTGCATCTTCAAAGAACAACTGATAAACCTGAATCTTTCTGTTGTAAAGATTCCCCCTCTGAAAAAGCTTCTTCTGTTCTTGTAGCTCCAGTTGAGATCCAAGTGCTGCAGTTCACTCGATTCACACGGTCGGGTACAATACTAAGAATGCTGAACATCGGAGTCAAATTCGCAACAAATCGAATCAGATAAACCAATCAATCACTGAAAATGCTCCAACTTCAGATAATCAACCCGATAATCCAAATCCATAGAAGTTCCCCATTTTCTCTAGATCCCTCTGAAAACATCCGATGCGGAAGCGGAAAATCAGATGCAGAGAGTGGAACCGTTCCGCTCAGTTCCGAAGAGAAAACGGTACTAAAATCCTGAAATCGGACAATCTTGCGAAAAACCGGAAGCCGGGTGCTAACAGATGTGAATGATCCATAAATACTGAACTTGTTCCGCGTGACTGGGTTGGATGCGAAAATAATGTCAAATCGGTGAAAAACTGAGATCCCGAGCGTAAACGCAAAATTTATTCATAACCGGAGTCTTCGTAATTTTTGGTGAAGAAAATCGAGCTCGGAAAAATATTCCGTGAAGAATTCTGAGTAAAACGGTGCAATTTGGAATGAATCTGAGAAGACCGTCAATTTTATTCAAGCAACGGCCTTCCGTTAGAGATTTAACGGAATATTCCTAAATATTTAACTGAGATTCCAGTTAATTCGGTTAGATGACATCAGCACTGCATCAGCTAAACAACTTGAAGTGAGACATAACGAAACCGTCACTAACTTAACCGAGAAGCGAAACCAGTCCGTCAGTGGTCGTTAGCTAACGTGGTCTTGACATCAACAAAAACTAGAAACTCGGTCAAAATAAGCGGAATAAATCCAAGACCAATAAAAAATTTTCACAATTCCGTTGCGGCGTTATCCCGTTTGTCTCGTAAAAGACTGATAAGAAAAACCCCGTATTTTACGAAATAATGCTGAAAATTAATTAATGGTGAAAAATCCCTTAAAGAAACACAATCCATGTCAAATTAAATGGACCAACCAGGATTGGCCATTTAAACAAATCCATCGGCCAAAAAGTTGAGAAATAAGGCTGGTAATATCACAATCCATGTGACGGTGGCGTGATCCAATCAGAAAGTAGCACAAAGCAGATCCTACGGTGGAAACTAAATTGATCTCACGGTAGAGAATAATGATCCGTGTGAGGGCTGATTTCGGCCAATCAGGCGCTGACAGTCAAGTAGCCTTCAACGGCTTTATTCTTTCCAGGGCCCACGCGAATTCTGTATTTCTCTAGGCGGGACCCACTGTTTTCCTGCGCCCAATCAGAATCAGACACCGGTTAAAGAGCAACGGCTCTCTTGCACACAGCTGGGCCCACATGCTTTATTTGCAGCCAATGGCTGTTCGACAACACCAATAGAATGTTTGTTTTGACCGACAAAGGAGAGAGACAGAATTTTCGGTGGACCAATAACTCGATGCCACGTCATATCGTGTCATCCTCAACCTCGTAAACCCTAATCGAACGGAAAATCTCACCGGAAATATGCAGCTCGCCGGAAAACCGTGAAAGAGCCATAACTTCCATAATACTCAACCATTTTCGATGAATTTGGTATCGTTGGACTCGTAGATTCATCCTCTACACATCTATACGAACGAAATCCACTGAAACTTATTTGAATAAAAACCCAGAAGATGAGATCAGTCGAGATCGCCAAGGTGATCGAGGTCGCCAAACATTATTCGAGATCGCCAAGCCCATGGTTGAGATCGCCAACTTATGAACTCGCCAAGAACACTCAGATCGCCAAGAACAATGTTGAAATCGCCATGAACAAGCTCGAAATCGCTAAGAACCAGTCGAGGTCGCCAAGAACAACATCAAACACTTTCCAGATCGCCATGAACATCTTCAAGGGTACACGAGGTCGCCAAGAACATCTTCAAGGCTGTGAAATCGCCAAGGCAATCTTCAAGAGAAATGTAGAACACCAAGAACACCGTGAAACACACACTACTGTGTGTTTCTCCAGATCTGCCCAAACCCTTGCATTTCAGATAAAACCGATGCTCCCAATGGATCCGGAATGCGTTTTCCTTCAAGATTCATACTTTATTTCATCCAAAAACACTGATTTTAGCACCAAAAACTCAGAATCAAAGCTCAAAAAATCTTCAAAACCCCAAAAACGGGAAAACCCTAACTGCTTTATGTTTTCAGCTCAGATCTCTGATTTCTTCACAGATTTGGACAAATGGAGCATGAAATCATATCTAAATGAACCCAATAACAAGAATCTATCATCAGATTCATCCAGAAATCATCAATCAGCTCCAAAAATAAGAAAAAGTAGAAAAAGTCTCCAAAGTGGGTTTTTTTTCAATCAGCACCTCATTCAAGCTCAAAATCAAGATTCGAGTGACCAGATTCGTCGTGAGACGAAATCTGATCGGTACCCGCTCTGATACCATTTGTCAGGACCGATTTCACATCAAGAATCCCGATCTTGAGCAAGAACGAAGGTGAGATTGAAGGAGACGGGATGAAGAGAATCAAAGATAATAAATGACAAGAAATGATAAAACAAACGATTCATTGATTATTGCTGAATGATTACAACGAACCGAATGATTACAAACTCGTCATAGGAAATCCATGGTCACATTGGGTTGAGCTCAAACCCAATGTGAGACTCTCTCACTCTAGAATGATAGCTCACATCACTCATTATTCATCACTTATTCATCACTTATTCATCACTTATTCATCATCTTTCTAATGAAGCTATCCCTTCCTATTTATAGAGAGCCCATGTGCTCACTAGCCCACTAACTAGCTAACACACATACAAATGAGCAAATACAAATAAACAAATGACATAATTATTATTAATTAAATCAAAGATGATTTAATTAATATGAAGCTTGACTCGCTCGAACCGATCTTCCGTTGACTTTTACGTTGACCGTTGACCCAAACGGTTGACTTTTCCAGAAAACGTCTTCGGTCCAAACCTGCAAGCCTCGAGCATCACAACCCGCGTCTCTAAATCAAATCACAATGGATTCTTCAACCGAATTATTCGAGAATAGATTTGATGGCGTCAGTCACACTTATTAAAAGTTCCAACATAGGTTTTCGGACGAGGTGTCACAATTCTACAGTCGCCTGGACACCATCCCTCGAAGGCTTAGGCCATACGAGATAGTGGACGCAAACTATTTTAGTTTGTTTCCAAGGTGGTGGTGCTGGGAGTGCATTGCTGCCAAGAAGATGACTACAGAAAGCCTGAGTACCTTAAAGGACTGGATCATGTGTGGTCGCGGGATTTTCTACCTCTCCCATGGACGTGAAAGGATGTTAGAGATGTGGCACTATTCTGATTTGAAGAAGTTCTCGCGAGAAGACCTTTGGATACTGTACGATGCACATATGGTCTGCTTAGATGATCGATACAGGAATCTTGCTCGTAAATACTGGAGGTTCTTGCTAAATCTACTTGGTCAACTCAGATAGTTGTCAGTTTTTCGTGTTTGTATTACCACCAAAGGGGAATTTGTAAGATCTTTATACGGTTGGTGGCAACTCAAACATAGCATCCTTAGTACTTGTGCTCAAATTGTAAATCTTTCACTTTACTTGTATTTTGTACTTGGACAATTCTCTTGATGTATATGTTAATCATTCAAGTACTTGATGTTTTGTATTCAATATGTAATGTCATAACTTGTGTTGATCATTGATATTGAGATAATTGCCCTTGTTCATTTCAATTATGATGTGAAAGTCTGGATCTATATTCTAAGTCATTTCATGACAATTTACTTGGCTAATGTTAATAATTGAATGTGTCTTCATAATAACAGTCCTTAGTGGTTTAGTAATTATTCTTGACGTTTTACGAGTGTACTTGGTGATTTCAACCTTGTCTTGGCGATTTGGACTTCATTCTTGGCGACCTCACCAAGATTGGCGACCTCACCAAAGGATCTTGGCGACTTGGTATTTACACTTGGCAATCTAGTCATGCCTTCTTGGCGACCTTGCCAAGCCTTGGCGACCTCACCAAGTCTTGGCGACCTCACCAAGGCTTGGCGAGCTCACTAAGTGGTCATGGCGATCTCAGCTTTGGCCTTGGTGATCTCAAACTTGTTCTTGGTGACCTCGTCAGTCTGATGACATAATTTTCACTAACTTCATTAACATTCTCTTGATTTTAGTGTTATGACGGCATGTGTTCTCTCTAGTATAAATATCAACGTAGGAATACCCTAAAATAAGCTTTTGGATGGCTGTTTTCAATAACATTCTATTGATTTCAGTGCTAATTTGGATCAATTTCTCAATTTTTGATTTTTCAAAATTTTTAATTTTAATTTTGGCATTTTCAATTTTTTGTAATTTTCTGATTTCTCTCCCAAAATACAAAACTCTATTTTTGGAATTTTGTAATAAGAAAAGAAAAGTAAACCAAAAGCTGATCAACCGACAATTACTCAGCAGGTAATTGTTGCATGCCATTGAGTTGCAAAAGAAATTTGAAGCGGGTTTTATCGAAAGCCTTAGTGAAAAGGTCCGCTCTTAATTTGAAAATCTGTGTGAATCTTTTGCAAATAAATCAGGTTTTTCTCGAAGCAATCATGAATAAAATGATATCTAATATTGATATGCTTCGATTTTGTGTGCTGGACGGGGTTTTTAGTTATGCAAATGGCAGCCGAATTATCTATATGTATTGGAGTAGTAAAAAACTGCAAACCGTAATCTCGCATTTGTTGCTGAATCCACAAAACCTGAGAAAAGCAGCTTATCGCCGCAACATATTCAGCTTCTGTAGTGGATGTAGCCACGGGCGTTTTCTTCTTACACTGCCAAGACACAAGCCGATCGCATAAGAATTGACACCTAGTGGTTGTAGATTTGAAGTTGATCTTGCATCCGCCGTAGTCAGAATCTAAGTAGGCTGAAAGGTCAAACTTATCATCATTAGGATACCAGATCCCGAGATCTGTGTTACCCTTCAGATAAGCTAGAATTCGCTTCACCACATTTAAATGAGAAATCCTCGGAGACACTTGGTACCTTACACACAAACAAACCGCAAACATAATGTCAGGTCTACTAGCAGTTAATTACATTAACGACCCTATCATCGCTCGATAAAGTGTGACATCAATTACTTCAGCATCTTCATCTTGACATAAACCATGTGACAGTTGAATCGGAGTCCCTGGTACACGAATGGTATCAATCTTGAAACGGTTTAGCACATCATGCACGTACTTCATCTAATGGATAAAAAAATACCCTTCGAAGGCTGATTTAATTGCAATCCTAAGAAGAATGACATCTCGTCCATGGAACTCATCTCAAACTTCGTTTGCATTAACTTCTTAAAATCCTTCGAGAGTTGTTCGTTTGAGCTCCTAAATATGATATCATCAACATAAATTTGTACCAGAAGCAACTCTCCCCCCCCCTATTACAGAATAGAGTACAATCCACCAACCCACGGTTAAATTCGTTTTCCAGTAAATAAGAGGACAAGGTCTCGTACCAAGCTCGAGGAGCTTGATGTAGACCGTATAAAGCTTTGTCCAGCTTATAAACCTTCCCCGGATAATCAGGATCGTAGAATCCTGGAGGTTGCTTGATGTAGAATTCCTCTTTGACTTTTCCGTATAGAAATTCACTCTTTACATCCATTTGAAAGACTTTAAATCCACGGTGTGCCGCATATGCCAAGAAAATACGTATTGCTTCGATTCTGGTAATCAGTGCGTACACCTTATTAAAGTTGATTCCCTCTTCTTGAGAAAACCCTGAACAACCAAACGATCCTTGTTGCGTACAATAACTCCTCAGTCATCCCTTTTACATTTATATACCCATCGAGTACCGCATGGCCCTTTGCTTCCTTCGGGCAAATCCACTAAATGCCATACCCCGAATTTCTGGAATTGTAATAATTCTTCTTGCATTGCTTCTATCCATGAACCATCTTGTAAAGCTTGCTTTATGTCTGTTTGCTCAATTTGAGATAAAAAGCATGAATGAAAGACTTCATCTTGTATACCAGATTCCCTGATTGCTAAAAGAGTATTACTCCTAACTTGTCTTCGAGTTCTCACTCCATCATCTAAATCACCAATTATATTTTCTTGTGGGTGATAGGTGTTTATCCGGAGTGTCGGATGAGCAGGAACAATGATTGTTTCTTCAAACACAGGAACATGATCTTCCTCCAATACCACATTATCAGATGAATTGGTGTCAGATTGTATAACAGGTTGGACATTCTCCACCTCAACCTCACCAGTAGCACTTATAGTATCTTCATTTTGTGGTTCAACTTGTTGAACATGAATTTCAACCTAACAGCTTCATGGAACTCACGATCATCATCAGAAGATAGAATATCATCAGCAATTGTGGAGTCGTTTGTTGTTTCAGTCAATATACACTTAAGTAAGATGATCATCGGATGTATTAGGATTTGATTCAAATGAATAAAAAATATTCTTGTAATCAAACATCCAATCCGATCCAACACCTTTGGGTGGAAATGTGTAAGATTCAAAATCAACATGCAAATTTTCTTCCAATGCACCAGTCTGTTTGTTAAACACTCTTTTCTTCTGATTCGAGTAACCGACAAATAATCCTTCGAAGACCTTGTCGTCAAACTTACCAGCAGACTTTAACACCATGCAGGGACACCGAAATGGTTCCAAGTGATTGAGATTCGGCTTATGATTTTTGAGTAATTCGTAACAAGTCTTTCCAAGCCGTTTGATCGTAAGCACTTGGTTCAGCACATAACATGTCGTGTTGATAGCTTCTGTCCAGAAATTCACTGGCAGTTGTGCATCAAACAACATCGTTCATGCTGTTTCAATAATTGTTCTATTCTTCCTCTCCACAATGCCATTTTGCTGAGGTGTGTATGGAGTACTAAATTCATGTACAATTACTTTATCCAAACAAAACATCCTCATGGCATTGTTTTTAAACTCCGTGCCATTGTCAGCCCGAATCCTTCGAACCTTCAAGTTATAAATTGATTCAAATATATTGATTAGGTTGATAAGGACTCTTGGTGTTTCATCTTTCGAAACAAGAAAATCTACCCAAGAAAATCTAGAAAATTCATCAGTGACAACAAGACAGTACCAATGTCCGAAAATACTTTTGCGATTAACAGGACCAAATAAGTCTATGTGAAGCAATTCCAAAGGGACATCATTGGAATGGTACTTCTTCAATGGATGAGATTTTTGTTTATGTTTTCATTTCTTGCAGCTGACGCAAACATCATTGAGTGTAAATTGATGTTTCGGAACCCCTTCACAAGATTCTTCCTCACCAACTCATTCATCTTTCGGTAGTGAATATGACCCATACGTGAAAAACCGTAAGACGGATCTTACTATAGGTTTGCTTGATCGTAGAGAGAACACGAGGCGTAAATAATAGTTTGTTTTATTAAAATCAACATAGACTTAATTACAAACTCTCCCTAAAGCTCTCTAGAGAAACACTGTAAAAAACACATAGTTAAGAACTGGTCTCTCTCACTCGTTTTAACATTCAAGGCACAAGTTCCTATATATAGACGTCTGCTCCGAGCTCCGTCCGAACTCCAAGTTCGGCGGGTCCAAACCTCAGGTTCGGACCTAGTTCGGCCGGCAGCATGAACTTGTGTTGAATCTTTACATCGTCTTGTTCAGATACTTCACATGACGCACATATTATGTATCAACAAATTCCCCCTCGTCATGTGCAGTATGTGTTTGCCAGTTAAAACATATTCTTTGAACAAACTCCCCCTCAACTTGATGGTAGCTTGATCTTTGAATACTTGACGATGAACAGTTTCTTTCATCTTTATCAATAGCTTCAGAAGACTTGAAGTTGTGATGAACTCTTTCCTTTGAGTACCTGGCCAACATAAATAATCTTGGTGCAAAACTTCTCTTCGAGAATCCAAGAAATAAATTGTGAAAACGTTTTTCGTATCTTGTGTCGATCAATCGAAAACAAATAAGAAGTAAAATCTTTTTGATTTTTAGAAAGTTTACATCAAAACAAACCTAAAATCTTTTTTATTTTTCAAACTTATGCTAAAACACACCAAAAATCTTTTTGTACTTTTTCGGAAATGAAATGTAAATGCAATGCAGAAACAAACTCTTTTTTTTTTGGTATTTTGTGAGAAAGATCACGACGCAAGATCATATCAGACATAACACATCTTGCACATTTCAATTCGGTCTTAATCAGCATGCAAGCCAAGACAATCGTAAATACAACATTGATTGTTTATTTCAGCATGCACCAGTCATATTTATCGTTTTCAGATATGCTTGAGGTAATTTTTATCATGCACTGATAACTCGGCCTCTACCCTATCAGAAATACTAGCAAATCATCACGTTTATCATATAGAAGTAACTTTTATTCGAGATTTAAGCATCTTTGATGAGTCATGCAAAAATAAAGCAGAACCTCAAATACTTAGCAAGCAGGTCGGTCTTTCGACACACAGAGAAAGCCCAAGTATTTGAGAAAATAAGAAAGCAAAACAAGTTGAAATTGTATAATCCAACAACAATCAGGTCGGTTCTTCCGAACGCGCAAAGAAAGTCCGATGGATTATACGAAACACCAATAAAAATAAAGTAGAACGTCAAACGAACAACAATCAGGTCGATCTTATGATACGCAGAGAAAGTCCGATCGTTTGACAAACTAAAAAAAAATCAAACAAGTTTAAATCTTTCAAAATGAAAAACATGCATTCATCAGAATATCTCTTTATTCTATTTTTTTTGTTTCAGAATCATCACATAGCATTCATCAAGAAGCAAACAACCAAAGATTATCAGGCAAGCTTTATGTTTATATCTTACTTGCTCATATCAGATTAGTCATGCACATTCACAGATCATACAAGAACCTACAGCCTTTAGACTTACTCTATTCATGGCAGATAACGTATATGCTGATGTACTATCATTTCTCGCTTTTGTTAGATCAATTTCTCAATTTTTCATCTTTATATTTTCCAATTTCTCCCCCTAAAACTCAAACAAATACTATTTTTTGAATTTTCAAATGTTCTCCCCCTAAAGATATTAACGAAAGGCAAAAGAATAACAAAAAAGAAAATGATCGATCAACACTTGACACATTCTGAAAATGATTTTGTAAAAATCGGTGTTTCAAAGATAGGAACGATGCATTTTAACTTAAAAACCACAAGTATCTCACTATCAGCAACCTCTCGATTACTAACAGGTCTTCCTGAAATACCTGCAAACAGTGGAAA
>JBCNJP010000024.1:9677472-9694512 GCA_039602395.1 Deinandra increscens subsp. villosa | reverse complement strand
TTCTGGGACGCAACACACACCACCAACAAGAAACCACACCAAGTCATCACCATTAACCCTTCATATCACCTCCTTCCAAAGAACCGTCAATCTCAGACCCACACTCTCCAAAAAAAACAAACCTCACCACATCAGTCTAAGAGCTATCAATCATCACCACAAACATCCTACCAAGAAGCATTTGCCCATTTTCAAACTCAAGCTGTCAACACACCCTCCATTGACATTCCCATCATAGCCACACATCAAAATATCTTCTCTGATTCAGTCAGTGAGGAATATGTAACAACAAATGGAGACTCTAGAAGTCAAGGAAATATGAAAATGAGCAACACTGATGTGTTCAATACCAACTCACACGAGACATCGTCTCTGAAACAAAAAAAAAGTTTTGTCTCAATATTCTCTAATAACTACATCAGAATTTCTGTAGTATTTCTATACATATAGAAGAATTATCAAGACAGCCAGAAAAGAACATTATGAGAATATCTGAACTTCAAGAAGAGATGAAAGCAATGAAGAAAAACATCAAGCAGCAATTACAATAGATTTCTGACTAGCTGAGAACTTTGCAAGAAAAGGATTGGCAACTAAAGGGAGGAAGACAAGCATCTTTACAAGATCAAATCAAGGAGCTGAATAAGATGGCTCAAAAGACCATACAATTATATGAAGCCAAAGGAGAAGAAATGCTCAATGAGATCAAAGACAAGTTCAACCTTCTAAATAAGGAATTACATGAAGAAAAGTCAAATCTGATAAAGATAAAGTGGGATCAGATACTTCTGGAGAAAAGAATGAAAAATCTATCCAAACAAGTAACAGAAGCCAATCCACTCAAGAAGCCTTAAGAAAAGGAAGCTCCTATCCCTCCGGTCATCAATCTTGATGATTCACCTCCCAGCTCAAAGTGAAAAACAACTCCTTATGAACTCAAGTCTTCTCCCAAAAGGAAGAAGCATGATCAATGCAAGCCCAGTCCAACTCCTGATCACTCAATGCCACCTCCACCACCAAGACAACCTGCCTAAAGATCCAATCAGCCTCCAGTACCACCCTCATTAGGTACCACTATCAGAGCACACACTACAGGTACCTCAAAATCCATAAAAGAATATGAAAAGGGCAAGGAGAAAACCACAAGAATAGGGGGAGCCTTTAATGCTCCTGAAGTCTTAATAGCCTCTCAATCCTTATATGAGGATAACTACGGAAAAGAAAAAAGAAGAGGAATTATGGCACGAAAAGAGAAGGTGTGAAGATATATTCCTCCAAGAAACAGAACAACCACCTCAAATGAGCCCAATGAGCAAAAATATTTTTGAAGAAAAGATCAAGAATTCTCCGTTTTAAAGAAGCTGGCTGTACTCAGAAGCCACCATCCTGCAACTTGACGAGGTCAAGGAAAGACAACAAACAATCGTAAACCATATACATTCAGCGATGCAGATCTTGGTCAACTTAGTGAGCTGCACATTCTGTCTCTCCTCAAAATCTGTTTGGGGAATGGCTCAACAAGCATTAAGAACAATAGAACAATACATCGACTCAGAGAAGCAAGAAAGAAGATATACAACAGATTTGCTCTGGTTAACTATGAGCTAGCAATACAGACTGGTCTGAAGAAACTTGCCATTTACACTGCAAAAGAAGACCTTCCCTCCGGACTACAATGGAGGCATCCAAATTGTAACAGCCCAGACCCGTCGCACCAAGATATTGTCCGCTTTGGCAGCCGGCATGCCCTCAGGCATCCGCCCCTCACGGATTTAAAACGCGTCTTGATAGGGGAGGTATCCACACCCTTATAAAGCGGTGTTTAGTTCTCCTCCCCACCAATGTGGGATGTTACAATCAATTGTAACATCCCACATTGGTGGGGAGGAGAACTAAACACCGCTTTATAAGGGTGTGGATACCTCCCCTATCAAGACGCGTTTTAAATCCGTGAGGGGCGGATGCCTGAGGGCATGCCGGCTGCCAAAGCGGAAAATATCTTGGTGCGACGGGTCTGGGCTGTTACAGATTGGTATCAGAGCCAGTCGTCGGCTAGTGTGCCAGCGAGGACGCTGGTCCCCTAAGGGGGGAGGATTGTAACATCCCACATTGGTGGGGAGGAGAACTAAACACCGCTTTATAAGGGTGTGGATACCTCCCCTATCAAGACGCGTTTTAAATACGTGAGGGGCGGATGCCTGAGGGCATGCCGGCTGCCAAAGCGGACAATATCTTGGTGCGACGGGTCTGGGCTGTTACACAAACTAATTCCTAGCATTGGTGATGTAGGAATCTGCTTCAGAATTCACGATGACAAAAAGAGCTTCTTCTGAATAAACCAATGTCATGTTTAATCTGATGCATCTCTGAGACTTATCTCATTTCTACTTAAATAAAACAAAGAAGCTGACCCTGAGATAGTAAGAAGAAGGGAACTGCTGATCAAGACCTTAGAAGAACTGAAGCAACACAGAACACTTCAAAAGGAACTACACAAAGCTTGCTAGAGTCCACTTCTCAAGAAATTTACAGTAAGAGAAGACTCTTTAACCAAAGATCTATCTTAAGAACATAAATGTAATCATCATACTATGCATATTGTTTATTTCCCAATGAGATATTTACTTTCTCTTTTCATTAATTTTCTTCAAATAATTAGGGGGAGATTGTTAGAACACAATATAAATGTAATGGAAAACAGTCAAGTATTAGAAGAAAACACAAGATATATCCTCAAAAGAGAAAGGGTATGAAAATCTGTACGAAATAAAGATTTCCGTATTCGTACAGAACTGCTCCGGAATTTCCGAAGTAGTTCTTTACAGACCAAATTCTATAGAAATCCTCATTTCTGTAGAAGGCTTCTAATGGGAAGCATTAACAGTCTTCAAAGAAGAGTCCTAATAGAGTTCTGGACTATCAGAAGATAAAGATTACGAGAAAAACAAATTAGGCCTTTGTGTGAAGAACAAGCAAAGTGAATACCAACTTGGTATAAATTACAGAAGTAGTTGAAGAAGAGATAAATTGAATATCCTCAATTTATCTCTATATACTCTGACACATTCCAAATTCAACCGTCCTCAACCACCTTATCTAATTGCAACTTGCTATATCTTCCTATAAATAACAAGCTAGCTTCACCAAACAAATCAAGACGAGTATACATTTGAATATCTTCTCAAAGAATTACAACTTATTCCCATAGAAAAGTTATTTTTGTTAATACATTGTTATACTATCGTAAGGGAATAATATGTGGCTTGTGTATTAAATTATTCTTTGACGGATTATTTTGAAGGCCTATATGTTAGAATATGTGGAAATTAGTTGGGTTATGGTTATATTGGATCATTGGGGCCATTTTAGAAATGCTTGGGCTCAATTAAATAGTGTTTAGAGGGAGTTTAAGTGGGCCTATAGGTGCAAATACGAGAATTAGAGGGGATTTAGGGTTGTTAGGGTGACTTGTTCTCCAAGATGGAGAATCCCTTTAAAAAGAAAACCCTCCCCGTATTTTTATATTAATCACAGTTTCTTGAATCACCAATCAAACCGGATTCCTCACGGTTTTGATTGGATAAGATATCGCGTGAGGAATCGTTTTGATCCTTACAACTATAAAATCGTGTAAGCCATTATTATTTACATTTGAGATATACAGAAAAACCCTTTTTATGAATTGCTGTCTTCCAATTTGATTTACTTTCCACAACTTATTTATCTTGTTTAAATCAAATTGTGCCAACATTGTTAAAGAGCCCCTTATGGGACACAACACTATGTTACCTCAAGATTTATGCCGTGGGTTTTTCCTTCTCGCTGAGTTCCCGAGCTTTCTCCTTCACCACCTATATCACATTATTTATAAGTTTAAGCATTTAGGGACCATCATTAACATCATATAAAATAATCTCATCGCTACAAGTTATGGCATTCATTAATTGAAATTTTAGCACTCTCTTAGGCATTTCATCAAACACATATTGTGCATATATAGAAATTCACTTAACATACCCATAACACATATCATATAAATCCCAAGTTCATCCCATTTTTACTAGAATCATTCCAATTTACCTTTCACATGCCAATCAATTATCCATGACACAAAATCAAACATTCCACATTCAAAATTTAGCCAATCCACCTTCCCTCTACATGTTGTAGTCGAAATCCCCATGTTGTGGATTTAACCCCACCACCAATTTTACTAGAATCATACTTATCCCTTCATGCAATATAAAATTATACACAATCTAAGTATAGGAACACACACATAACATGTTTCCTCCTTCAATTTGACCTCTTATGAACTAACAGAAATCATTCAACTTAACTAGTCACTTACTTGATGGTAGAAGAAAGAAAAGAAGGAGAATTTGTGATCTTTACACCCTCCTTTGACGCAGTTACAGCCCTCCTTCTTCAATTTTACCCAACTCTCTCTCAATTTAGTGATAAAGCTTCGAAAGAGGGTTCCCCCTCTCCCTCTCTGTGAATGTCGTGAACTAGCCCCAAGAAGAACCCAGATCCATTGTTTTTAATCCCCTAGCTACACTTATGGTTCCTCCTCTTTATCCATTCATTACACCAAGCCTTATTTTCATATTTTTATTCTACCCCCATGAACTTTACTTCAAATATAATTGGTCACCCAAAAATTATCTTAATAACTAACATTAATCATATTGGTTATTAACTAGTCCCGCTTACCCGGCTAGCACCCACAACTAAAATACAATATTTAAATAAAGCAAAATTTGGGATGTTACACTAACATTAAAATTTATACTAACATCTCTATCACGTGTCATTTCCTAGGGTGGTCCACGTAACACAACCAGGTGGTCTTAGTTTTTTTCTATACTTTTTATAGTTTTTTCCCTTTTTTTTTGAAGAGAACATGGATGATTGGACCCGATCCAATCAAACCGGAACTCTGAAAACTCTTCGGAGAATCAATGTTAGAGCAAGTTCCTTGATCCACGGAGCAAAAGCTTGAGAGATGATCCTGCACACTAAACAAATCGTTAAGTCGGTACAGGGAGAGAAAGGTCCCTGTAACGGCCCTCCGGCGTGAGAATCAGTAACTCGACGGAAGAGTATGTGTATGTGTATGAGTATGGAGAATATAATGCAGAAAGTGTAGTGTGAGAACATGTAGAAGAAGAGTACTGATAGTGCCAGTATTTATAGAGTTTGCGTTAGGGTTTGCGCACCCGGGGTGACATCAGCGCGTGTCCTACACGGCTCGTGAACCAACTTTCAAGTGAAATATTCTCTTTGTATTGAGAAATCTGATTGGTTAAACCCCCCATGCAAATTATTAGATTGTTAGTTGTGGACCATTCTTCTATAATTGGCATAAAATGTAGAATGTGGGTGTGGACCACATATACCACGCAGGTGATATATGTGGCTGACCCGATCCGTGAGAAGTCCATTGGGCTGTCAATTGGTTTTTGGCTGATCCGCGGAGAGCCCAGAGGGTAAAACGTGGGCTTTATCTCACTCATGGAAGGCCTAGAGGATAGAATTGATCTCTATTCTCTTCAAGTATTCTCTACTCCAGTGTTGAATTGAAGCCAAGTGTAAGCGCTGGACTAAAAAGTGTAGGAGAAGTGTGATAGTCCTTCGCGCTTGAGTAAACGCGACAAGGCCTTGCGCAAGCATGATGGTTTTTATATGTTTTAGTTTTGGCGAATTGTATTTCGCGTGGAGGAGTTTCGTGCGGGTGTCATATGTGGGTGGTGATACTTTCTTAATCATATCATAACAAGTGTTAAAGAGATCTTTTGCAGAGGGAAATTGACCCTATTCTATGTAGCTGTTGCCCACTAGAAAATAACGTATGTCCTTTTAAATTTCATGAGCATCGGATCGTCGATTCAATCTAGCTATTTCGGAAGAAAACGAGTAATTAAAGATTATTTTATTGATCAAGAAGAACAATTACAATCTGGAAAACACTTAGAATGTTCACAAAGAATACACACTCAAAACACACGCTTAGCTCTGGACTCCTCTTTCTCTCATTACTGAAAAACAAGACAAAACTTCTATTTATACTCGACTAGCCGAACCTCACACGAACCGACAGTTCGTCTGATCCGAACTACCAGTTCAGATCCAGTTCGTGTGGCAACATAGTAGACTTCGTCTTGTTCTTCACATCGTCTTGATCAGATACTTCACACGACACACAAATTATGTATCAACAAACTCCCCCTCGATGTGTGCAGTATTTGTTCACCAATTATAACATATTCTTCGAACAAACTCTCCTTCAACTTGATGGTAGCTTGATCTTGAATACTTGATGATACACAGTATGTTTCTCTCTTTATCAGCAGCTTTAGAAGACTTGAACTTGTGACATCATTTTTCACTAAGCAACCTATTCAAATATAATTAATCTCGGCGCAAAATGTCTCTTCGAGACCCCAAGATTTGATGTTGAAATTTTGATTTGTTTCACGTGTTGATCAGATAAAAAATAACACATAAACAAAATCTTTTTGGCTTTTAGAAAGTTTATATCAAAACAAACCTAGAATCTTTTTTGATTTTTCAAACTTATGCTAAAACACACCAAAAATCTATTTGAAATCTTCTGAAATGAAATGAAATTGCAATACAGAATCAGTCTCTATTTTTGATATGAGAAAGATCACTATCTGGGATCATATTGGTCATAACGCATTGAACTACACTTCAATTTCAGCTAACTGAATCACACAAGTCATGTTGATTGCTGGTATAATTTGTCCATCTCAAACTCAGGCAGAATCATACTCATAACATCTGGATATGTTAAGGTATTTATTAGATTTGCTTTGACCAGTGTACCCCACACTATTAGACATATTCAGACATTTTTATTTTTCTCGTGTGATTACACTTATGAGTATCATATACTGATTTAAACCATGATATCGCCAAATGTGTTCCATGCAAAAAGAAATAAGATAGTTAAATCGTCTACCTTAAGGTAGATCTTTTGATACGCAGATAAGACCTCGAATTTAGCAAAAAAAGAAAGATAAAACAAGTTGAAATTGTATAATTCAACAACAATCAGGTCGGTCTAGTGGACACGTAGAGAAAGTCTGATGAATTATACGAAACACCAAAGAAAATAAATCAGAAACTCAAATAAAAAACAATCAAGTCATCCTTGTGAGCATGCAGAGAAAGTCCAATCTTTGCAAAATGAACACATGTATACACAGTGACTTCTCATTTTCTTTTCCACACTTATTCTTATTTTTGTCATGAAATACACGTCAAGATGTTGTCCAGTTGGTCAAGCATTAGTGTTTAATGTATATCACATCAGTATACTTTTTGATTTGCCGAGCCTACCAAACATCTCAAACAATGATCTTATGGCTCTTCCATCTACTCTATCCATGAGTCAGATATGTAAGCCAATATACCATCATTTCCCAATGATCAATTTCTCAAAAGTTTATATATTTTGCATGTATTCACCTTTTGCATGTATTCACCTTCTCAATATTTTGCATTTTTCCCATAACATGCCATTAGTCCCCCTTACATGCAATTCTCCCCTTTAAAATGAAAAACTATATTTTTGGATTTTTCATTTATTTAAAAACAAGACACTATTTCTGGATTTTTCAAATTTCTCCCCCTAAACAACAAACAAAATGTAAAGAAAGAAAATTAATCAAACGACACGGATACCTTTTTGTTTTAAATTTCAGAAAATGTTCAGGTTAGATAGGTGAAACATGAAATTTAAATTAAGCAGAATACTCCTCCATCAACAACTTTTCAATCGTCGATAGATCTTCGAAAAGTATATGCACACTGGTCGAACTCATCAGTTTTTAAATGACCCGAAGCGAAGTGCTTCTGGTCAACCAGTGTCCTGGTTTTGCTTTGAAACCACCTTTGGTTTCCATTGTTGTTGTTATTTTGGTAGTTCAGTTTTTGACGAATCAATCACAGGTGACTGTGACGAACAACCTACATTTGTATCCTTTGAAAATTTAGGAATAAACCTTACTTGATTTTTAAAGAATGTAGGTTGAAGTTCATCAAAACTCTGCCATGTTCATCAAGGACCTTTGGTTTGGCAGGTTTACCAAAACTGGAACCTTTTGTTTGTTTTGAGAAAAAACAGTAGAAAAAGGACAATCATGTGCCATATGTCCTTGTTGGTGACAATTGTAGCACAAACAATTGGATTTATTCCATTGTTTTGGTATCTACATAACTTCACGAACAGTATGACTTCCAAAATCATTGAATTCTTTTTCAACTTCTTTTGCTTCAGCGTTCCATTTTTCAATTTCTTTAACTAACTCGTCATTTTCTTCAATCAATTTTGCATTCTTTGCTTCATGATCCTTTCCATCCTTTTCAGATATTTCTAAATTTTCCTTTACCAATTGAAGAACTTCGGTAAGAATCTTAACTTGCTTCACCAACGAATCATTTTCTTTCAATAATCCCGCATTTTCTTTTAACAAACTTTCAATCTTAGACTCAGAACTTTCATTCTCAGCAGATTCATAAGAACTAGAATCTGAATAATAATAATCTTGGTCATGTGTGGCAATCAATGCAGATGTGTCAAAATGTTTACCCTAATCATAAACTTTCTCATTTTGAGCAGTCAACGCTGTTGTACTTGAGAAAGCTTGAGAACCACTGCTAGTTTTTGAAACAAATGTATTTGATGAAGATTGCTGACATTCTCTTTGAAAATGACCAATTTTTGAACATTTATAACATTTGACTTTTGATTTGTCAAAACCCAAATGTCCATCTTGAGTAATAGTTCTCCTACCAGTTCTCTTCATAAACCTTTTTGCTCATTGTGACAACATAGCCAATTGCCATGCCATATCCATTTCATCAAGATTGCTTTCATCAATTTCATTGAAATCTTCTCTAGTAATCTTAGCATCACCAACATTGTTGATTATAAAACCAATAGAAGATGAAATTAAAGCAGTTATAAGAGCGGCACATTCATCAGTTGTTTCAGCAGAAAAAGTATTCTGATTTGTTAATTCGGGAATTGTAAAACTACAACCTCTTGATGAACTAGTACTATCCGAAATTCCAGACACATTTCCAACAAAGGCAGTTGATGGTGCAGAACTAAGACCTGGTTTAGCCTTAGCTGTTATGCTAGCAGCATTCTCACCATGATATAATTCTGGATTTTGCAATTTAGCATTTAACTTGTTTGAATTCATCATTTCCATTTCTTGAGCATGAAGTTTACCAGTTAATGCATGAAATGATAATGTGGAAAACTCTTTGTCATGTGTAAGTAACAAAACATAATTTTTCCATTTTTCTAGTAAAGCCTCCATTATCATCATTTTCAACTCTTCACCGGTTTTCTCAATCCCGACAATATTCAATTCTCTAATAAGATGTGAAAATCTTGATACAAGAGCCGTGATGTTTTCATTTTCATAATGCTGAAATTATCAAACTCCATGTTCGACACCTTTCTTCGACTCTTTTTGTATTGATCATTACCTTCACATCTTGCCGATAACGCATCCCACAATTGTTTCGATTTCTTACAAGTGCTGAATTGATGTAGCAATTCAGTAGGTAAAGCCATAGTAAGATAACCAAACGCCTTTTGTTTAAGCTCATAAAGTTTCCTCTCAGCGGAATTAAAAGTATGAACTTCTTTAAAATCTCCTTGATCAGTTGGGTGCATTTAAAGCTTTCGAATTGGAATCAATAAATTGATATCATTTGTGCTAATGTAAGTAGAAAATAGTTGTTTCCAATTTTAATAATCTTCCAATTTTAACAACTTTGGAACTTTCTGGCTTGTTCCAATTTCGTTGTCAAAATTAATCAAGGTTGCATCGCGTTTTGCATAACGTCAAAAGCTTGGAAATTCAACATTTTTGAAAATTTCAAATTCTGCCAACCGAACTGAAACCGAACTCAAAACCTTTATCTGAACCTTAAGCCGAACTGGAACTTAACCCGAACTGAACACTCTTACATGAACCATAGTCCGAACTGCAGATTTATCCGAACTTGTCCGAACACAAACCTTATCCGAAACAGAAAGCCAAAATGAAAACGTATCCGAACCATGACTTCGTATGAACCAAACTGGCCAAACTCGAACCGAACTTAACCGAACCAAGCACTTACGGACAACCGAACTTGAAAACGAACCTAGCCGAACTCTGAGTTCGGATGACATTTAACTCGAATTGAAAGTTCCTCAACCGAACCTAAATAAACATAACCATTTTTCACTCAAAACTCACGAATTTGGACATATATGGACAAGATTTTCAGCAGTAGACCAGAAAAAGTGATAAGGAACGATTTAGGAGCAAATTTTTTCATGAACTTCTCGACTGAGATGATCAAAAACTTATAAAAACGCTCCAAATTTTTGAAAAACAACACTTTTTTACTTCAAAAATCCGAAAATAGCAACCACAGATCAGTAGAATGAACCAGAAAGCTCTGATACCACTTGAAAGTTCATGAGCATCGGATCAGCTACTCAATCTAGCTCTTTTAGAAGAAAACGAGTAATTAAAGATTGTTTTATTGATCAAGAAGAACAATTACAATCTGGAAAACACTTAGAATGTTCACAGAGAATACACACTCAAAAAACACACTTAGCTCTGGACTCCTCTCTCTCTCTCGATACTGAAAAACAAGACAAAACTTCTATTTATACTCGACTAGCCGAACCTCACACGAACCGACAGTTCGTCTGATCCGAACTACCAGTTCGGATCTAGTTCGTGTGGCAACACACTAGGCTTCGTTTGTTCTTCACATCGTCTTATTCAGATACTTCACACGATGTACAAATTATGTATCAACATCCTTTGATATTTCCAGGTGTTCGTTAATGCAAGGAATATTATGTGCACTGAAGTGTACTTATGTTTAATACGGTGTTGTATAGTGTTTTCGAATTAAATGAGTTGTTTTTGTGGTAATGATCACATTTAATGCTTACATCAGCCATCTCTTCGTTTATTAGTTTATCCGGCGGTTATAGGCCTGATGGTTCACTTTTTACTGTGGCATTAGGGACACATGTCATCCGAGGAGTATAATCCACTGGGATAAGAAGCATTTTACAGCTGTGTTCCATGTGTCGTGATCCCGCATAGGGACGTTTAAAGTTTAACGGTCCGGATTAACTTTTTGGTGTGCGTATGGTGTACATAAAAATATGACAATTATGAGTTAGTTTCAACTCCACTATTACTCAAATTTTAGATTTATAATACACGATAACGAACAACATCCATTGATGTGTAGCATCATGTGTATAAATAAATAAATAAAATTCCTTCATTTAAATATGTTTTAATTGGAAAATATTGAATTTGTTGCTTGTTTGGGCTTGCAATTTAAAATTCCTTAAATTTAGTGCTTAAATGTTTAATATTTAAATTCTATTGTTATTTGGTGGGTTTTAACTTAAAATTGATAGATATATAAATTCCCCACTTTAAATAGTTTCTAATATTTCTTTATGGTGATTTATATGAATTTGGTGCTCAATGTATATATATATATATATATATATATATATATATATATATATATATATATCTATACTATTTATTAAGCATATTAGAAAGAGAAAGTGAGAAGTGTTGAAAGTTTAAGACTATTGTTGAAAGTTTAAGATTTGTACAAGTTAATAAGCATGGTGTACAAGTGGTGTTAAATCTTAAGAGGTACAAACCCTAGGTATATAATGGCTTTTTCTCTCATTTGTACCATTCTTCACTGCAGCCTCCTCCCGTCTTCCCTCTTAACGGAAACCCTAACGTATGATGGCCGTTGTTTCCATATCTGAGATCTGAGAATCGTTTCATTACGCGTCGGTGGTTTGTGTATGCGACGGTTTCTTCATTCCGACATCTTCCTGTAGCTCGGATTACGCATCAAAAAATTGAGAATCCTCTCTCATCTCTCTAACCCTAAAATTTGAAATTCAAATCTGAGAATCCTCTTCATCTGCCATCGCCACCGGGAGATCGACGACACCACCGGCAATGTCTTCTCTCTCCCTAATCGCTTTGGTCTCTCCATCTCCGACCATCAACACCAACATCTCCGACCATCAACACCAACTTAGATCTAGGGTTTATTTCTTTCCAATCAAGCGGTTGTGGATGTAGATTCGTTTATCTTCTGTCAACGAATGTGTTTGACTCAATATTCTGGTTTTCTTTGCCAAGGTTAGTTTTCTATTTTATTGTTTTGATTGTTGTGAGTGTAAGAACACGAGTTTAGGGTTTTCCGTTTCTACACAGGTTGTGGCTTCTCTCATACTTGTTTTCGTTCTCAAATTCGTATTCGATTTGGTGTTAGTGAGGCCTAACGAGCTTTAATTTGTTTGGTAGATCGTTGCTTTGTTTCGAGCAACCCCGTCTTCCCTCTCGGTTCCACTCTGTTATGAACTTTGCAGCCTCCTAATGGCACAGCAGTCAGGACTATCTCAGGTAACATATTTATTTTCTATTCCGAACAAATTATTTGTTGTTGATTTATTTTCTAAGAATCATAAGATCTGTTTTGTATTGCTTTTTATATGTGTGTTTTTTGTAAGGTTTATAGATTTTATTACATGCTTAATCATGCAATTATGTTGCAGGAGAAAGCAGAGACCGAATTCAGAAGACTGAATTTAGTAGTCATTAAGTGCTTAATAATCACTACATAGTTTGCTGTGGTAATATCAAAGTATCAAACCATCATTCTTGCAAAAATGCCTAAAGAACAATCAGTTTTGTAAAATTTACCACTCTAAATGAACTTAAAAGTTTATGTTGAATAGTTTCTCATAATGGCCTCTGGTTCATAAGTTTTACCTCTGGTTCATAGTGTTTCTCGAATAGTTTCTCATAATTGCCTCTGGTTTATAAGTTTCTTTCTGGTTCATAAGTTTTACCTCTGGTTCATAGTGGGTTTGAGACTTAACATTGGTTAACATTCCTGGTTTTGATAAGTTTTACATCTGGTTTTGAAGAACCAAATAAGTTTTTCAACTATTAACCTTTAGTGATTTTGTGTTTGTTAAAGATTTCCAACTCTAACTTTCGTTTTGTATTTGTTTAATAATCAACCCCTAATTTGTTCCTGATTTTGTGTTTGTTAGTTGTTTACGTTTTCTATTTATGTTACACTCATGATTTGTGTTAAATGTTTAATCCCATGCCTTCTATTGTTTGAACAGATTGAGCGTGCCAAACCTCCTATCAAAATACACACATGATTTCTTCTCTGAGTATGAGCTTTATGTGAGTCTTCTTTTTATATGTTTTTCTTTAGTTGGTTCTTTATGATATCTTTAATGTAATTGTTCAGATGTGATTGTTTTACTGTTGTGTCAATTAGTGGGCAATGATGGTGGTCCTCAAAAAGCCGGTGGTGAAGATCTTGAAATGAAAAAGGCGATTGAATTGTCCCGAGTAAGTTTGTAGACGAGGTGTTGTGGTCATAACTCATATATAGGTCATAACATTTATGATTTTTGTTACCATTATAAGGTATTATAGCAACTTTATTGATTATATAGGTCATAACATTTTTGGGAACTTTTTTTAGTTAATGTATTTTGGTTGTTTTCTGTTTGCAGGTTATCAAAAAAGAGTTATCCTTAGAACTAACTGAAAAAGACCGGCATAAAATTTTTGAAGTCACTTAATTTTGAACTGGTTATAAGACCCACTTAATTTATTTGATTCGTTTTCGTTTTAGGTGTGCTTTTTGTCAAGAGCAGCAAGGGAAGAGCAACATCAGCCTAGGACTACCTTGATGATTTCGGTTTAGGTATTTCACTTGATTCTTTGCTTTTTTGTCACAACATTTGCATATTTAATGAGTTGATGATTAGAGGTATGGATTTGAAGAAATTCAGTCTGAGTGTTCAAATAATCTATTGCTTTTCCATTAGCTTATTACCCTGCCTCTGCTTTCAAAATTGGGGAATAGGGCAAGCAAACTTATGGTTTCTATATGCAAGTTTGAGTGTGATTTTGACTTATATTTTTGGATCTGGATAACAAATCTTTGCAACTAAAATGTGGTAAGCTTGATTGGACTGATTTTGTTGGAAGGGCTGTTGGAACTGATTTTAGGGTTGCTATACATGTATCGTTTACGATTGTGTTATTTTAATAAACAATGAAAATTTAAGATTTGTAGATTACATGAATTCTGATATGTTCAAGTTGCTTGGAAGGTGCTTTTATTGGTTCCTAGCTTAAAGGAAGCATGGTGATTTCTGACAATATGATATTGGTTAATTGCTGTTTTTTAGGGGATTCAACCTGAGTATTATATATTAATATGTGGTCAAATGCTGTTTTTCTGCAGGGGATTCAACACGATTGGTTACAGGGAGTGCAAATACGTTTGATAAGCTATGGGATGCATCTTTATACTTTCAATATGTATTCACCTGGTAGAGTTGTTTACTTTCCTACGAGTGATGGGATTTAACTGGAATGCCATCTCACCAATGAAATTGCAATAAGTTTGATCGGAACCATTTGGTACACTATAGGTGGTGCTTGAAGGTGGCCAGGATGCATCATTAGTTACCACAACTGATCATGGTGCTGGCAAATTTGAAGCCAAATCACGGGATAGGTTGCATTTGGTAAGCAGTTGTTATGCCCGGGTTCAGAGAAATGCTTATCGCGGGACAATTTACACTTTATCGACTAATCGGGTCAGATTCTTTCCAATTTTCTTCCTAGGTTTGGTTCACAGAATTGCGGGTCAGTGGGTTATTATTTGGATAGATGAATATCTTGCCATTTGTTAACTTTTTTAAATTACGAAGTACAGTCTGAATGATTTTGTTTCCTTCTAACATGAATAGTTCTAATTAACACTGCATGTTGTTTTGTATCACTATTTATCCTTATTGGTTAACAAGTTGGTTTTGACCCAGGGCAGAAACTACGAAAAAGAAATCAAGATTTTTAGCTTAGTGATTCATTTGATTTTATATGCAAATGAGACTATTTAAATATGCCAATAGGTTACATTTTCACCTCACAATTCTTTGTTTATTTATTTTTGTTCTTGCCAAACTAGCTTTAAGCTTCTTTAAATCAAATTTGTTCATGTCTCACTGGTTCAACATTAAAATTTGATGATTAGAGATTTGGTGTAATTTGTAGTTCATATCCACACTTATAGATATTAGAAGTAATATAATAATCAAATTTTGTTCCATAGTATTATAGAGATATTTATTCCAGTCTCTTAAACTGTATGATTTTAGTTGTTAGAATTAAGGAATGTTATGTATGGACAAGGAATTTTAATCTTTTTTGGTTGTTTTTGAAACTTGCTGATGTCTTTATTTTGCCTATTTTACTACAGGTTTGGAGCTCATTCTTCAGATTCTAGGTACCTTATTTTCTTATGTTAGCAACTTCATCCTTCTACTTTTGTTGATTAAGCTTGTTGATGTCCTTCTAATTTGGAATGTTATTGTTTGAGAAATTTGGTGTTGATTTGTTACTTTAATAGTTGTTGCTGCAAAAAGAAGACCACATACGAAGGCTATCAAGGCGCAAATACCATGTCAATTGCAGAAATATTGTTAAAATATCCAAAGCAGAATACCGTAAGAAACCTTAAACATTCACATTGTAACTTTCAAGTCTTCTAAAGATTTCTTGCAATTGTGACTTATGAATGTAAGTTGTATTGCAGCATGCCGGATTGGTTGGAGCCCGTTTTTCAATCTCAAATCTGAGTGCGTTTGTTCTTTGAAGATGGTGGGTGTAGGATACCACACGATATATAGATACACTGATTGCTTTTAGCACCAAGATCTTTTTCATATGTGTCATTACAGACTAATATGAATGGCATAATCATAGGTTGAGTATATTAGGTCCAGTTCCAGACATGAGTGGCTTTGCTACTCAACAAATAATCCTGATGTATGTGGGAATCTTTAGAATTCACCAGGTATGCCTACCGACTTCTTCTTTTCCCTTATTACAAAGTAAGAACCAAGCAGTGAGCACAAACCGTGTTATGCATATCCATCCAAATGCTACTTTCAAAGCTTTGAAGGATGCATTTGGTAGGTGGAAAAATATAAGCCATTGCATATATATCTTTATCAGATTGTTTAATTTATTTTGCTTTGATGTGCTAACTCTTACCTTTTGTTGTGGTTTATTGATAGGTTACTAAAAGGAGGCTATGAAGGTTTAAGCTAAGATTGATATCTTTGTTGAAGCTTTCTTTTCTGTATTATTTTCAGCTTTATGGTTTGATTATGTTACCCTGATTATATTGCTTTTAGGAATCAGTGTTGTAGGAATTTATCTTGTAACACTTTTGATTTTTAAGTCTTTAACTCATAATCAAAACAAGAAAATTTAGCTTAAAAATGAAAAATAAGGGTCAAATGGCTCATAAGAAACTCAATGCTATTTTATATTGAAAAGCGTAAAATCTTTAAAATCATTTTATTTAAAAAGGTAGATTATAACTGAAGTAGTAGAATTTCTGTAATCATTTCAACATATAATTTGTTTATTAAAAGAATAAATTCAAATAAGATGGTTATCGGAAGGGGTACCACGCAGAAATACCAGTGTTGTTAAAATTGGAATCAATCGGCGCCTAGGCGCTAATTTATAGTCTTCTGCCTAGCGATTTTTCTCGATAAACACCATTGCATCTAAATTATTCCCTAGGTTGTACCTGATCTCCCGACTAGCACCTAACGATTTTTACAACATTAAGTTATTAGTACATCGTGCCATAGATTTTAGACGACATGGTAGCACGACAGATTCATAAGCAAGGAATACAAACAAAAATGAGTACCGCATTATAAATTGTTGTCGCCGCAGCATCGCACGGAAAGAGACGAGTATCGCGTTGTAAATTACCGTCACCGCCGAACTCCCGAGCAAATATCGATGTAAATTGTCGTGCAGCTATAACAAGCGAACAGAAGACGAATAACACCCTATAAACTGTCGCCGC
>JBCNJP010000024.1:9630473-9676972 GCA_039602395.1 Deinandra increscens subsp. villosa | reverse complement strand
ACAATCGGGAAGTAAATCGAGGATCTCTGTCGGAGATAATAGTCTTAGGCACTCCATGACGTGCCACAATTCGGTCAATGTACAGCTTAGTTAACTTATCCATATTGTCAGTTTCTTTCATTGGGATGAAGTGTGCAGATTTGGTTAACCGATCAATGATAACCCAAATCGCATCCGGTCGATTTGATCGATGAGGTAATCCCGTTACGAAGTCCATGGAGATATCCTCCCATTTCCATTCTGGGATCTTTGGTTGCTGTAATAGCCCAGAAGGCTTTTGGTACTCGATCTTAACCCTTGAGCACGTTAGACACTTAGCCACATATTGCGCGATGTCGGCTTTCATATTCGGCCACCAATACAAGCCCTTCAAATCTTGGTACATTTTATCTGATCCAGGGTGCACCGAATACCTTGACTTGTGAGCCTCGTCCATCACGAGCTCACGAAGATTTCCAAGTAAAGGAACCCAAATTCTATCATTATAATACCTGAGTCCGTCGGACTTAACTTCAGAGTTACCATCTACCCCTCGCAGTGCCTCAGCTGCGAAGTTTTCTTCTTTCAAGGCTTCTTGTTGGGCATTGCGGATCCGATCCGGCAATCCCGTGTGGATGGTAAGTTGCAGCGCTCGTACCCGTCGAGGCTTTTCATACTCCTTCCGACTTAAGGCATCAGCCACAACATTGGCTTTTCCAGGGTGATACTTAATCGCTAAGTCATAATCATTCAGTAGCTCGACCCACCGTCGTTGTCGCATGTTGAGATCCTTCTGATTGAAGATGTGCTGTAAGCTTTTGTGATCGGTAAATATTGTGCACTTTGTTCCGTAGAGGTAGTGTCTCCAAATCTTGAGTGCATGAATAACGGCTCCCAATTCCAGATCATGCGTTGTATAATTCTTTTCAGTATCCTTCAATTGCCTGGACCCATAGGCAATCACTTTGTCTCGTTGCATCAATACGCAACCAAGTCCTTGGATAGATGCATCGCAATAGACTACAAAGTCGTCAATCCCATCGGGTAGCGCGAGAATTGGAGCTGAACATAACATATCCTTAAGAGTTTGAAACGCACGTTCTTCTTTTTCACCCCATCTGTATTGCACTCCTTTGTGCGTTAGAGCCGTTAAAGGTTGAGCCAATTGCGAGAAACCCTTAATGAATCTTCGGTAATATCCGGCAAGTCCCAAAAATTGTCGGATTTCGGTCGGCGCTCTTGGGGTAGGCCAATTCTTAATAGCTTCCACTTTAGCTGGGTCGACATGAATTCCATTCTGATCGACAATGTGTCCAAGGAACTGGACTTCACGAATCCAAAAATCGCACTTTGAAAACTTAGCATAAAGCTGTTCCTTGCGGAGCAATTCCAAAATAAGTCGTAGGTGCTCCTCGTGTTCCTCCTTTGTCTTGGAGTAGATCAAAATATCATCAATGAAAACTATCACAAACTTATCGAGGTACGGCTTGCACACTCGATTCATCAGATCCATAAATACGGCAGGTGCATTGGTTAGCCCAAACGGCATAACCAGGAATTCGTAGTGACCATACCGAGTTCTGAAAGCAGTCTTGGGGACATCCTTATCACGAACACGGAGTTGGTGATATCCAGACCGTAGATCAATCTTTGAGAAGTAGCTCGAACCTTGCAGCTGATCGAAGAGATCGTCGATTCGAGGAAGTGGATACCGATTCTTGATAGTAACCTTGTTGAGTTCTCGGTAGTCGATACACATGCGGAACGTTCCATCCTTCTTCTTAACAAACAATACCGGAGCTCCCCACGGAGACGAACTTGGACGAATAAATCCCTTGTCGAGCAGCTCTTGAAGTTGCGCGGAGAGTTCGTTGAGTTCGCTTACTGCCAAACGGTAAGGTGCGCGTGCAATCGGAGACGCTCCAGGAACCAAGTCGATTCCAAACTCTACTTGTCGAAATGGAGGCAAACCAGGCAGATCTTCAGGAAATACATCTTGGAAGTCGCGGACTATCGGGTAGTCGTCGATTCTGCGCTCGGGAAGTGTCGAATCGGTGACGTTTGCAAGAATCGCGAAGTGACCTTTACGAAGGCACTTTTGAGCTTTGAGAAACGAAATAATACCGGTTACTGTTCCACCTTTTTCACCTTGAACTGTTAACACTTCACCGTCCTTGAGTGGAATACGAACCACTTTTTCCTTACATAAGATTTCAGCTCGATTCTCAGATAACCAATCCATTCCTACTATAACATCAAAACTACCAATCGGGAAAGGCATAAGGTTGATTCCTAATGTATGGCCAGCTAGTTCTAACTTACAGTCCTTAACTATCTGAGTCGTATCATGAAGTTTTCCATTTGCTAGCTCTACCACATACTTAGCATCTAAGGCAATAGGTTTAGCATTAATCAATTTAGCAAATTTTGTAGAAATAAAGCTTCTTTCAGCACCAGAATCAAATAATACAGTAGCAAAGAAACCATTAAGGATGAATTTACCGTTAATCACGTTGGCATCATTGCGAGCTTCACCCTGACCCATAACAAAAGCTCGACCTCTACCATTTCCACCATTCCCGTTGCCATTCCCGTTACCATTACCTCCACCATTACCATTCCCACCGTTGTTTCCCTGATTTCCATTACCCTGTCTTCTCAGCTGCGGGCAGTCTCTTTTAATGTGGCCTTGAGCACCACACTCAAAGCAGCCACGGGCTCCCCCATTGTTGTTGTTCTGGTTCTGACCGTTGTTGTTCCCATTGCCCCGATTGTTCCCATAGTTGTTGTTTCCATGATTGTTGTTGTTCCTCCTGGGGCGGTTTTGTTGCTCAGGTAGAGTTGCCCAACAGTCTTTTGCTTCGTGGCTTCCTTTGCCACACCTTTCGCAGCTCAGATTCTTCCTACAATTACCAGCATGATGCTTTCCGCACTTGTTGCACAGAGGCAGGTTACCCCTGTAGTTGCTTTGGCCATTGCCACCCTGGCGGTAGTTACCACTGTTGTTCCCAGACCTCTTGCTTTGGCTTTGGGAGTTGAAAGACCTCCCAGTGCTGTTTCCAACACTCTGATTGTTCATTGAGTTCTCAGGAGCTTCATCATCAGCTTTTCTTTTGCCACTTAAGGCAGTCTTCTCAGTGGCTTTCGCAGGTAGAGTACCCTTCTCGACCTCTTGGTCAGTAAGCTTGTGAGCCAAACGAATGGCTTGCTGCACGGTTGCGGGGTTACTGGCGGTCACCAAACTCTTGATTTGAGGCGCGAGGCCTTCCAGATAACGCTCAATGCGTTTGAACTCAGCATCCACCATTGTGGGGCACAAGACCGCGTACTCATGGTAACGCGCAGTGTACTGTTCAATTTCAGACCCAACCATCTTCAGGTTCAAGAATTCTCCCTCTAGCTTCTTCACTTGGTCACGAGGACAGTACTCATCCATAATTAGTTCCTTAAATGCTTCCCATTGCATGTTGTTAGCCGCGTCGATCCCAATCATCTGAATCTCAGCGTTCCACCAGGAGAGAGCAGCTCCTTCAAAGGTACCAGTAGCAAACTTCACCTTGCTTTCAGCCGGGCAATTACACATGGAGAAAACCTTTTCAGACTTCTCGATCCACCGGAGGAGTCCTACCGCTCCTTCTTCGCCGGAGAATGTTAGTGGCTTGCAGTCCATGAAGGACTTGAACGTGCAGTGGTGGTTTCCTGATGCATAAATAGTTCGGGTTTCAAATTTAAACAGGTCAAATATAATTCGTTTTGTGCCTTAACCGGCATAATAGTTACCCTGAGCGGCATATGCAGCTTGGACGGCTGCCACCGCGGCTTGCACATGTTCGTTGATCATGGCTTGCAATTGAGCAGGCGTCATGTTGATGTTGTTCCTTCCGTGTCCTCTTCCAGACATCTTGCTGAACAGTTAAAGTAGCCAGTGTTCAGTCACAATTATACTTTATACATATCCCATAATATGTATATTAACCATTTTCCCGTTATCCCACTATTAGTCCAGAAAATTTTGTGCAAAATCGAGGCGTCGTCGAGGAACGTCGTAAGTTGTAAGTAGCTATCGTCGAAAGTCGGCTTCCCCATAAAAGTCACCGTCGGCGTAGCCATCGTAGTAGAAATCAGGACGTAGCGTGTAGCATCGTTTCGTTGTCGCTTTCCCCCGAAGTAGTGCGCGCATACGCGTTCGCGTTTCGTATTCGTGTGTGAAAATTTTCCTAAGGTTTTCCGTTAGACTTCCTAGACACGGTCTATATATATATTTATATATATACATACATACGTACTAAGCTTTTACTTACACAGCAGAGCGAGTATCCCAGGTTGGCACGTAAAAATTTTGTTTTTGGGAATTTGTTTATTCGTTCGTAACTAAGGTTTTCAAGTTGCAGTTTCCAAATCGTTTTCAAAGTGATTCCAGTTCTCTGCAACTTATGGCTCTGATACCAATCTGTCACACCCCCAAATAACCACTAACGGTATAAACTCCGTTAGTGGTTATTTGGGGGTGTGACACTTGTTGTGCTATAACGAACTTGAGTCCTTAGCGGACTTGAGAAGTCCCTTAGTGAACTTCTCTACCTTTAGCGGACTTCTGGAATGCTTTAACGGACTTCTTGAGCTTAGCGAACTTGTTTTTGGGTTTTTGTTCGAGATCATTTCGGTGGATTCTGTTTGTACAGGGTTGTAGAGGACGACGCTACGAGTTCAACCATATAAATTCATGAATTTTCATCAAGTTTTCATCGAGTTATGGATGATTTACGGTTTTCCGGCGAGCTCGTTTTTCCAATGTGTTTCTTTCCAGTTAAATTAGGGTTTACATGGATTCGCAGGTTTGAGGATGACGATGATGACGTGTCGCTCAGTGATTGGCTGCATGTGAATGTCCTCTCTCTCCTTGTTGTCGGTTATGGGACAACTCTAAATTGTTATTTGATAGCCATTGGTTGAAAGTATTCTCGTGGGTCCCAGGTTGACAAAAGAAACGTTGAAGCCCTTTGGTTGTCGAGCTATGATTAGAGCAAATGAAAGGCGCATGGACCCCACCTGCATAAAGCATCCGTTGTGTGTGTTTTTCTTTCCTTTTTATTATAGGTTTATTTGCGCGTAGGACCCACCTGAATTGAAGAAATCCGTTCAATGGCTGTGTCACTGCTCTCCTCTCATTGGCAGGCGCCAACATCACTTGGATCCACTACATAAGCCGTTGGATCCTCATTATCTACACGTAGATTTATTCTGAAACTCAATTCTGATTGGCTAGTGACTTAGCACACGGATTGTGCTTGTTATTTGAGGGATTTTTAATGATTAATTGATTTTTCAGCATTATTTCGTTGGACGCGGGCTTTTTCTATCAATCTTTTACGAGATGAACGAGATATTGCCACGAACGGAATTGCGGAAATTTTTTGTTCCTCATGGATCTATACCGTTTATTTATTGGGTTTCTAGTTTATTGACGCCACGCGCACGTTAGTTATCGACCACTGACGGGTTAGCTTTTTTATCCGGTTATTATGAAGCTTTTTCCGTCGTCTCACGGTTTTATTTTTAGTTGATGCAGCGCGGATGTCAACTAACCGGATTAACTGGAATCTCAATTAAATTATGGAATATTCCAATTTAAATCTCTCGTATAGCCGAAACTTGAAGAAAATTGACGGAATCTTCACGGAATATTTTTCCGAGCTCGTTTTTCTTCGCCCAAAATTTTGAAGACTCCAGTTATGATTATTTTTTTGCTCGGGATCTCAATTTTTCTCCGATTTGGCATTTTATTTTCACATCCAACCTCAGTCGCGCAGATTATTTACAACTGTCAGCATCCGGCTTCTGGTTTTTCGCGAGATTGTCCGATTTTAAGATTTTTTATCCGGTTTCTCTAGGCAACCGATCGCGACAGTTCGACTCTCTGCATCTGATTTTTCGCTTCCGCATCAGATGTTTTTCAGAGTGATCTAGAGAAAAGGGGAAATTATAATGAAAATGGATTATCGGGTCGATTATCAGAAGTTGGAGCATTTTAAGTGTTTGATTGGTTTATCCGATTCGGTTTGTTGCGGTTTTGACTCTGATATTCGGCATTCTTAGTATTGTACCCGACCGTGTGAACCGAGTGAGCTGCAGCACTTGGCTCTCAACTGGAGCAACAAGAACAGAAGAAGCTTTTTTAGAGGGGGAATCTCTATAAAAGATTGTCTTCAGTTTATCAATTTCTCATTGATGATGTACGGTAGATCGATTCTTCAGCAATTAAACAGATTTGAAAGCATCAGTCAAGGGGGAATATGTTGGAACTAAAATCTATGTGACTGACGCCGTCAAATATGTTTACCGAAGCATTCAACTGGAGGATCTATGTGAATTGATTTAGAGACTGGGTTGTGATGCTCGAGGCTTGCGAGTTTGGACTGAAGACCGTTTTCTGGAAAAGTCAACCGTTCGGGTCAACGGTTAATGTAAAAGTCAACGGAAAATCGGTTCGAGCGAGTCAAGCTTCGGATTAATTAAATCAACTTTGATTTAATTAATATTTATGTTATTTGACTTTACTTGTAATTTTGTTCATTTATGTTTTCTGTAGTTAGTCACCCTCACTATATATAGTGAGGGTGCCCATTACAAGTAAAAGAGTCTCCAAATGTGGAGATGATGATCTTCTTGTAGAGTGTGAAATTTCCATTCTGGAGAGAGAGAGTGAGTCATGGATTCCTAGAGAGAGATTGAGTGTTTGTCATGATTTCTTGTGTTGTAATCATTCGACTAATGAAATCATTTGACTAGTTCATCATCTTTCTTTTATGATTTCCTAGATTCTTCTCATTCATCATCTTTTTCTCGGGTTTTTGAATCTGAATCCCGTTCTTGCTCAATGTCGAGATTCTTGTAGTGAAAATCGGTTCTGACAAAAATGCGTGAGCATCGGATCGTCTACTCGATATAGCTAATCGGACATCGAAACGTAATTAACCGATTGTTTTATTGATCAGCGAAGAACAATTACAATCAGTAAACACTTAGAAACACAACACAGATAAACATCTTGAAAACACACACTTAGCAGAAATCTCACACGCTCAGAACTACTCAATACAAAGAACACACTTCTATATATAGCCCGCTGGACCGAACTCCCTCCGAACCTAAGGTTCGGGCAGTCCGAGCTTCAGGTTCGGACCAGGTTCGGCCAGACCTAATTTGGCATGAACTTGATCCTTGCTCGATACTTCACACGACGCATATATCAGGTATCAACAACCCATTGGGCTCAGTGGCTGAACCGGGTCTCGGGTCGGGTCGGGTTGAGTCTGGGTGAATCCAACGAGTCCAACGACACTTCGTTTAAGTTAAAATGATAAATGGGTGAAAAGTCGGCTTTTGGCTCGAGAACGGATGATTAATTTATATATAAATCAATAAAAATGAATAAGCGTCGCGTTTGATTTCGAATGAACGGGATTGTGACAGTATTGATTGTTTGTCGTTTGATTATGCACTATTGATGTACTAAAGTCTAGAAATAAAAGTTTCGCTCGACATGAGCGTTTGTTGTTTGAACACTTTGGCGACAATGTTTAATTTTGTTTTTGATGAAAATATAGTTTGGACATAAAATAGTTTTAGAAATAAAACTAATCTTTTTTTTGAACTTGAATTGTCGTTTGAATAAACGTTTCGGTTGAAATACGTCTTGACATATCGTAATGTTATGAAAAATATAAAATGTCTATTTTATATTTAAGTTACACAAATCATATTTATGAAACTCTTGTTATTGAAGTTCCACCCTGAATAGTCACGGAACTTTTGTTGATTTCCACCAGGGGTAAATGTTGTCGGACCTATGTTGTCTATGTTTGCACGTAAAGTCACCTAATTGGACAAATTAAGTCTAATGCACATAGAATCATAGTTAATTGCGCGTAATTATAATATTAATGTACCTGGAATGTACGGGTTGTCACATCCTCCCCAGGTTAGAGAAATTTCGTCCCGTAATTTAGTCTTGACCACCAGGGTTGGCAGCATTGGAAAAAGATGCGGATACTTCTCTCGCATTTGATCTTCTCGTTCCACGTATATTCTGGACCTCGACGTGAGTTCTAACGAACCTTTACGATGGGAATACGACTCTTCTTCAATCGTTTGATCTCACGATCACAGATTTCAGCAGGGGTTTCAATGAAGTGCAGACGATCATCAATCTCGATTTCATCCAAGGGGATGATGGCAGATTCGTCAGACAAGCACTTTTTCAAGTTGCTGACGTGGAACACGTCAAGAACTTTACTAAGTTCGGGAGGCAACTGAAGACGGTATGCTACTGGTCCAATTTTCTTGATAATTTCAAAGGGACCAATGTAGCAAGGGTTAAGCTTTCCACGCTTTCCGTAACGAATAACACCTTTCCATGGTGCTACTTTTAACATGACACGATCTCCTTTGATGAATTTCAATGGTTTGCGTCGATTGTCAGCGTAGCTTTTCTGTCGATCACGGGCAGCCTTCTGGCGGTTGTGAATCTGGGAGATTTTCTCAAAAGTCTCATGCACTAGTTCGGGACCTATGAGTTGGCTGTCTCCAACTTTAGTCCAAAAAAGTGGTGAACGACACTTTCTTCCATACAAGGCTTCAAAAGGGGCGGCTTGAATACTAGTGTGATAGCTATTGCTATAAGAAAACTCAGCTAATGACAGATGTTCGTCCCAATTGTTACCGAAATCGATGATACAAGCACGAAGCATGTCTTCGAGAGTCTGAATAGTTCTTTCGCTTTGGCCATCCGTTTGAGGATGATATGTTGTACTCATATCAAGAAGAGTACCCAAAGTTTTCTGAAGGGTTTGCCAAAATTGGGCAGTAAAACGGCTATCTCGATCAGAGATAATAGAAATAGGTACTCCATAACGAGACAAAATTTTCCTTCATGTAAATTTTGGCAAGTTGTTCAGTGGTGAAGGATTCCTGAATAGGCAGGAAATGAGTAGATTTAGTTAGACGATTGACGATAACCCAAATGGCATCATTTCTGGCTCGAGTCCTTGGCAACTTGGTAATGAAATCCATGGAAATTCCTTCCCATTTCTATTCTGGGATTTTAGGTTGAACGAGTAAACCATAGGGTTTTTGGTATTCAGCTTTGACCATTGTGCCAGACACTTACCAACGTATGTGGCGATTTCAGCTTTCATGTTAGGCCACCAATACAACTCTTTCAAACCATGGTACATTTTGTCTGAACCAGGATGGATTGAGTACCTAGACTTGTGAGCTTCATCTAAGATTAATTTCTTCATGGAACCGAGATTCGGTAACCACAGTCTTTCCATGAAATAATAAGCTTCATCAGGCTTCTTGACTAATTTCTTTTCCATTCCACGTAAGCCTTCATTAGGGATATTATCATATTTGAGGGCTTCGACTTGGGCATCACGAACGAGAAATGTGAGATTGGATTGAATGGTCAATCTAAGGGCACGAACACGGAGAGGTTTCACTCGGTCTTTTCTGCTTAATGCGTCGGCAACAACATTAGCTTTACCCGGGTGGTAACGGATTTCACAATCATAATCGTTGAGTAACTCTATCCAACGACGTTGGCTCATGTTTAACTCTTTCTGATTGAATATAAGTGAAGACCCTTATGGTCAGTGTATAACGTACACTTCGTACCGTAAAGGTAATGTCTCCAAATCTTTAGAGCGAAAACGACGGCTCCAAGCTCAAGATCGTGAGTCGAGTAATTCTTTTCGTGAATCTTCAATTGTCTTAAGGCATAAGTAATGACCTTGTCTCGTTGCATAAGTACACATCCTAGACCTTGGCGGGATGCATCACAATATACCACGAGATCATTTGTTTCTTCGGGCAGGGACAAAATCGGTGCATTTCACAACTTCTGTTTCAACAATTGAAAGGCGGATTTGCCTTTAGAATCCCAGAAAAATTTCTTGTCTTTCTGGGTGAGAGCAGTCAACGGCTGAGCTATCTTTGAAAACCTTCGGTAATAGCCAGCGAGACCTAAATATTGACGAATTTTAGTTGGAGCAGTAGGTGCACTCCAATCCTTGATTGCTTCAATTTTGGAAGAGTCAACGGGTATTCCTTTCTCATTAACTACATGACCTAAGAAATGTAATTCACAAAGCCAAAAGTCGCACTTTGAGAATTTCGCGTACAACTTCTCATTCTTGAGTAACTCTAAGATAAGTCTCAAATGTTTCTCGTGTTCCTCTTTACTACGGGAGTAAATTAAAATATCATCAATGAACACGATAAAAAACTTGTCCAAGTTGGGCTTACACACACGATTCATTAAGTCCATGAATATGGCGGGTGCGTTTGTTAAGCCAAATGGCATCACTAAAAATTCATAGTGACCATAACGGGTTCTAAAAGCAGTCTTAGCAATGTCTTCTTCACGAACTCTTAACTAATGATAACCGGATCGTAGGTCAATCTTTGAATAATAGCTTGAACCTTAAAGTTGATCGAATAGGTCGTCGATCCTTGGAAGTGGATAACGATTCTTCACAGTCAACTTGTTTAGCTCGCGATAGTCGATACACATGCAAAATGATCCATCCTTCTTTTTGACGAAAAGAATAGGAGCACCCCAGAGGGAGCAACTGGGTCGAATGAATCTTTATCCAATAATTCTTGCAACTGATTGGATAATTCCTGCATTTCAGAAGGGGCGAGACGGTAGGGAGAACGGGCTACAGGTGCAGCACCTGGAACAAGATCGATTTGAAACTCTACTTGCCTGGCTGGTGGCAGTCCTGGCAAGTCTTCAGGGAATACTTTAGGAAATTCACGGGCGATAGCAACGTCCTTTAGTGTTTTCTCTTTTGGTTCCTTTCCCACAATATGTGCTAGAATAGCATGATAACCCTTACGAAGATATCGACGTGTCTTCATACAAGATATAATATCTAGCTTGGTTCCGCTCTTTTCACTTTGGATGACTAGAGTTTCACCGTTTTCTAGTGGGATTTTGACTTGCTTAAGATGACAAATGATTTCCGCACGATTCTTTGATAACCAGTCCATGCCAATTACGATATCAAAACTTCCTAATTCGACGGGCAACAAGTCAATGTTAAACAAATGGTCAGAAAGACGTAAGGAACAATCTCGAAAAACCTTGTCAGTTTCGATTAAACTATCATCTGCTAGTTCTACGGTGTACTTTTAGTGTCTAAGGCACATGGATCGATTTTAAGTAATGGGCAAAAATCGGTAGACACAAAGCTTTTCTCCGCTCCAGTATCAAACAAAACAGAGGATTAGTAATCGTTAAGGATGAACGTACCGGTGACAGTATTTGGGTCCTATCGGGCTTCTCCAGCATTCATCACAAAGGCTCTTCCACGGGCAGTTCCAACAGCTTGATTTTTCTTTGGACATTGATTCTTCATGTGTCCAACAGCTCCACAGCCATAACAAGTGCGGGACGGATAGTCTCTGGCAATGTGACCTTTGGCTTTGTAGTTGTTGCAGTAAACGTGTGACACCTGACGTTTTAGGTTAGAATATCCGTACCATAAGTCATGAATTTAGTAGGTAAAATTGTGGTGCTGGTAGTCAAGTATAAGATTTGGTCTAAATAAACTAGCATGATATTTCATAAAAATATTTTATTAGCAACATTGGTGACAACTCAACTAATAATCAACTGTTAATATGTCGGGCATGTAACAAGTATGGTAAAATTTTACTACGTTTATACTATTGCGAGCATAATTTAATATTAGTAATAATCATGTAATTATTTTCACGTTTCAAGACAGAAAATTTACAAATTATACAACGTTATATCAGTACTTTACCTGTTAATAACCTAAATACTAATATATATATATATATTATATATATGTATACAAGTATACATATGACACTTGGCATATGACAAGCAATTTATCAATATTATATTAAAAACCAAAACTACACACAATCATGCATGTTTGACACTTGTCAAATGACAACTAAGAAATACTTTTAGAGAAAAATTAAAAATACCACATAATTACACATAACCTAACCTAGGGGACACATAATCCTATATCTAGGCCTAATCATGAGCTATAATTGGCCATACAAACCCTTGAACTCCCCCACACCACCCCCCATTTACGCCAACCTCTCTCTTCCCTCCCACTTCTCCCTTGAAATCGTAACCCCCTCTCTCTCTCCCCAAATTTCGAAATCTTCATCATCAACCTTCAAATCTACACATTTTATCAAGTTGTTAAGGATCAAGGAAGAACAAGCATTGAAAATTCAAGCTAGAGTGTAGTCATCCATCACTTTCATCTTAAAAACCCTAAGTATGAAGCTTTCTCTCTCTACTCTCTCTCTAGAATTTTTATGAAAAATCTATTTCTTGATCCTCCACCTAACATTTGATGATGATTCTTACCACTAGAAACCACTTTCTTGGGCATCAATGATGTTTTCTTACATGCATGTAACCCTAGATGATGTGCATGTCATAATCTAGTGGGTTTATGTTGGGTAGTTTATTAATAAAAGAACAATCTCATCAAAATTAAGGGTTTTGATTCATCTTGGGGTTATTAGGGTTAAAAATGTTTATGCATGTGTGTCTAAATGTATATGTATGATTATGCATGTATGCATCTTGAATCCACCAAGGTTGTAATTAATCAAGGTAGTTGTAGATGATTGAAAAAAATAAAGTTATACATATGAACATATATATTTGGAAAATTGGATTTAAATAATCCTAACTTTTACCTATTGGCCTGCAATAATCCCACATTTAAAAATCATCTCCACCAGTCCTAACTTTCATCCAATTTTTTTTAACGGACCCACCGTTAACTTTTTTAACACCGTTAAGTGTATGTTGACGTGGCACGCTGACGTGTAATACTTCTTTTATTTTTTAAATTTTTTAATCCATGTAATATTACAAATATCTTTATATTTAATTTTCAATTAAAGAAAAAACATCCATCCTCCAAATCCCAAAATCACTGATTCACGCCTCTGCTTCACCCTTCACCCTCCAAATCTGAAAATCGCTGCTTCACCCTAGACGTTATATGATTAAAAATTATTCACAGTTGATCACGTACTCCATATCCCAATTTCTGCCATGATGGGTGCCAAATCTCGTGGGTGGAGGTCCACCTTAAAACCGTGTTTCATAAACAACGTTAGCGACATCTTTTGCTCGACACGGTGGCCGTCCACAACCGAGAGGTGGTGGCGGAGCAATACAGCCTCCGCTATCATCTTCATCACGAGGGCTTGATTTTCCATTGCTGGATTCGTCTTTAAGCTCTAATGTTTCCTTCTCTTTCTTCTGGTTCAAATCGAACCGTAAAAACGACTTTCTTATTTGATTTTAGCAACTAACAAGCTGGCACAGTACCGGAATCAGGACTGGAGCTCCGTTGCCTAAACAAATTCTGGGCTCGGCATTGGACGATACAAATCGGAATTGATCTTCATTTCGAACTTCTTACCGTCATCGGATAACCATCTCTTAGGCCAGAATTCTAGAACGTCTTCTTTCCCAGATAAAATTTCATCCGACCAGCATAGTAAGTGACGTGAAGCAGAGATTTTGGGATTTGGAGGCGGACGTTCTTTTCATTTAGGGTTCTTTTCATTTAGGGATTTCTCATAGATTTTTTTAAATGAAAATTAAATAAAAAGATGATTTGTAATATTACATGGATTAAAGAATTAAAAAAATAAAAGAAGTATTACACGTCAGCGTGCCACGTCAGCATGCACTTATCGGTGTTAAAAAAAGTTAACGGTGGGTCCCTTAAAAAAAATTGGATGAAAGTTGGGACTGGTGGAGATGATTTTTAAATGTGGGATTATTACCGGCCAATAGGTAAAAGTTGGGATTATTTAAATCCAATTTTCCTATATATTTTCGTAGATATGTATGTGTGTATGTGTATGCATTTGTAAACATCATCTCATCTAGTTGTAATAAGATCAAGCGTATGTAGATTTGTAAAAAGGATTGAAAAACAAAATAAAATGTGCATATATACATACATATTTTTGTGAACATGCATATTGCATGTAGGGTTTTGGATAATGAAAAATCTTGAGTAATGGGAACTTGTGTTAATGGGGATTAATCAAAAAAAGTTAAACTACTTATGAGCTTTAAAAGTAGTGAATTAAATGGAGAAGCTAATAACTCATTTAAAAGATATGTATTTATAAAATAAATTTCTAGAAGATAATTTAAATATATATATTTTCTAACTAATGGGATTAACACAAAATTTTTACTAACTAGTAGCTTGTAATGCAAAACTAGTCGTAAAAACATCAAAATCGGGCTAAAAACGCAAGTTTTGTACAAAATAAAAACGGGTCAGCTAAGAATATATATTTTATAGGAAAAATAAAATATTATAAGTTTTATAAACACAAATTTAAAAACTTTAAATTTGTTTGGTAAAACTATGCCTTGAAAGGACGTTAAAACGTCAACTTTTCACTCAAAAACTAGTTTAATTTTTGTGAATCTAAGGAATATATAAATATACCTTTGGAAAAATACTAAGATATATAAGGTTGATATATTAACATTATTATTGAGTTGTAGAATGGGTCACCACCGAGCTGCTAATAAAAAGTAATGAGAATTTGCTTTAAAAAAATCATTATCAAGTCTAGTAAGTTGGAGGATCAACTTACCGTTAGAGAGACTTGTGCCCTTACTAGTCCTTTATGTGTTAAAATAGGACGTGTTTGTGACGGTTGAAAGTTCAGATAATATCCGAGTTATCACTGTGAGTTTCCATAGCCCTTCTTTTATGTTTTTACTGTTTTGGGGGAAAATATGCCTAATATAATTTTATTGATATAATTAAAGGTGGCATGAAGCTTATAATTGACATGTGATGGCCTTGGGTTCTGTTTAAATTTTGTCCCTCATTATTTTATTTATGCCATAATCATTAGCCTCGTAGAGGCCACTGTTTGTATTGATAGATCTATCGGGTGTGACATCCCGCCCTGGCTAGTCGCGCTGGGTTTTTTCCGGATTGGGGTACTATAAATAGAAAGGGGCGTGCAGACGTTTTGGATTGATTATGGGTACAATGGTTAAATCACTAATGTAAATATAGCTAATTTACTTTAAGTCATTATAAGGGATATTGCATGATGATTATGTCAATGGCAATTAATAACACCGGTTGTGGTGTTGGATTATTTATGTCGGGAGCATGGCTCGCCGGGTAATTTTTATTTAAAACTCTATGGAACTCACCAGCTTTGTGCTGACTTTTATTTTCGGGCATATTTTCAAGATCGTATGAAAATGCGTGAGCATCGGATCGTCTACTCGATCTAGCTAATCGGACTTTGAAACGTAATTAACCGATTGTTTTATTGATCAAAATGAACAATTACAACCAGTGAAACACTCAGAAACACAACACAGAGAAACACCTTGAAAACACACACTTAAGAAATCTCACACGCTCAGAACTACTTATTACAAAGACCAAACATCTATTTATACCCGCTGGTCCGATCCTCGTCCGAACCTCAGGTTCGGCCAGTCCGAACTCCAGGTTCGGACCCAGATCGGCCAGACCTAATTTGACTTGATCTTGTTCTTTGTTTGATACTTCACACGACGCACATTTCAGGTATGAACAAACTCCCCCTCGTCGTGTGCAGTATCTCTTCTATCTTTTCAACATCATCAAATCTGTATCTTCAATCAAGCTCTCCCTCAAGTGTAGAACTCGTTTGTCCAATGAGATGATCTTCGAACAAACTCCTCCTCAACTTGATCGTAGCTTAATCTTGAATACTTAACGACGTTTCGTGTATCTCTGGTCTTTATCAAACGCTTCTGAAGACTTGAAGTGATGATATCTTGCACTATAGCAACCTGCTGAAACATTTTAAATAATCTTGGCGCAAAACGTCTCTTCGAGACTCCAAGATATGATTTTGAAAATTGAAATTGTATCACGTGTTAATCAAATCGAAAATAAAGCAGAAAACAAAATCTTTTTGTCTTTTTGAAAGTTTATATCAAAACAAGCCTAAAATCTTTTTGATTTTCCAAAGTTTATGCTAAAACACACCGAAAATCTTTTTGTGCTTTTCTTGATATGAAATGAAATTACAATACACAATCAAACACTATTTTTGGTATGAGAAAGATCACTATACGGGATCATATTGGACACAACGCACTGAAGTACACTTCAATTTCAATTAATTGAAGCACACAAGTCATGTCGATTGCTGGTATAATTTGTCCATTTTAAACTCAGACAGAATCATACTCATATCATCTAGATATGTTAAAGTATTGATTATATTTGCTTTGACCAGTGTACCCCACACTATCAGACATATTCAGACACTTTGTTTTTCTTTCCTTTTTTTTTTTTTTACTTTTTGTGTGATAGCATTTGTGATATTTCACATTGCACAATATTTTCATGATACAATCAACTGTGTTCCATGCAAAAAGAAATAAGAACGTTAAATCGTCTACCTTAAGGTCGATCTTTCGATACGCAGATTAGGCCTCGGATTTAACAAAATAAAGAAACTAAAACAAGTTGAAATTGTATAACTCAACAACACAATCAGGTCGGTACTCCCGTACACGCAGAGAAAGTCCGATGAGTTATACGAAACACCAAAGAAAATAAAGCAGAACGTCAAACGAATAACGATCAGGTCGATCTTTCGATACGCAGAGAAAGTCCGATCGTTTGACAAAATAAAGAAAATCAAACAAGTTTAAATCTTTGCAAAAAGAACACATGTATAAACAGTGACTTCTCATTTTGATTTTCACACTTATTCTTCTTTTTGTGTCAGAAAATATGCATCAAGATGTTATCCACTTGGTCAAGCATTAGTATTTAGTGTATATCACATTTGAATACTTTCTGATTTGCCGAGCCTACCAAGCATATCAAACAATGATCTTATGGCTCTTTCATCTACTCTATCCATGAGTCAGATACGTAAGCCAATGTACCATCATTTCCCAATGATCAATTTCTCACAATTTTATATATTTGGCATGAATTCACCTTCCTTCATTATATATTTGGCATGTATTCACTTTCTCCCCATAACATGCATTTTCTCAATTACTCCCCCTTACTTACAATTCTCCCCCTTAAAATGAAAAATCTATTTTTGGATTTTCATTTTACACAAAAACGAGACTCTATTTTGGGTTTTTGAGACTCTATTTTTGGGTTTTTGATCAATCAACACGGATATCTTTCAGTTTTAGAAATCAAAATTTGCAAATTAGAAAGATGTATCATGAAATTTAAATTAAGCAGAATACTCCTCCATCAACAACTTTGCAATCGTCGATAGGTCGTCTAGAAGTACCTGCACACTGGTTAAACTAATTAGTCCAAAAATGACCCGAAGCGGATCGCTTCTGGTCGACCAATGTCCTTGTTTTGCTTAGAAACCACCTTAGGTTTCCATTGCTGTTGTTTTGGTAAGTCAGTTCTTGATGAAGAAATCACAGGTGACTGTGATGGGGAAACTACATTTTGAGCTTTTGAAAACATTGGAACAAAACGGTTTTGTTTATGAGAAAATGTAGACTCAACTTCATCAAAAACTCTGCCTTGTTCATCAAAGAACTTTATGGTGGCAGGTTTACCAAAAACTGATTTCTTTTGAAATCTTTGTGGTGAATCAGCAGGTGATGGACAATCTTTTGCCATATGCCCTGGGCGACGGCAAATATAACAGATTCTTGTTGTTTTGTCCCATCTTTGATGTACCTGCGAAGAACACACATGAATATCTCGAACATGATCAGAATGAGAATCATATACCTGATGCCTTTGATCATGTACCCATTTAGATGTAGGGCTTTGAGATTGAGAACTTTCAGAAGAAATGTTGTCTTTTATAAAAACCTCTGAAATCTTCCGAGCATCCACACAATGAAGAGGAAATTTTTTGTCCGAGAAAAGCTGATCAAAACCTTTGAGCTTGTAGAATCTCTCAGGTTGAACTTTGTCTGCTTTGAACACTTCCTTATTCACATGTTTCATTTTAAGCTTCTTCAATTTTTGTCTTTCAGATGATGGAATTTGCTCAGCTTGAACATTCTTTTCTTGAAATCCTAAACCAACTTGTTGACCAGAAATCTTTTCTTCAGAATTAAAACCCTGGTGTCCATTCTTTGCCAACCTTGTGAATTCAGCTTTTACATCAGTGATTTTCTTTTTATCATAGAAAATAGTCTCCTCAATTTCAGGTTGAGACTGAATCTTTGCACTAGACATAGCTGAATTTTCTTGATCAGCAGAAGAGGAACTAGAAACAAACTTCGGTGCTGGAGGAATCTCAGATTTCATAATCTTTTTCTTGTTCTTCTTGCTTTTCTTCTTCTTAACAACCTTTACTTCTTCAGAAGTAGAAGATGAAACCTTTGAATAATCAAAATCGTCAACCTGTTCCTTTACTTCTTTAAAAGCTTCTTTGATATGTGCCGGGGGTGATGCAGTTTTATCAAACATCTTTTCAAAATTGACATCATTAGCTAAGAAACTTGTGAAAACTTGAGAATTAGAAACATTGTTGAGAAACCTATTAGCATCAAGAACTTGAACTTTGAGATCAGAAATTTGCTGTTGAGCTTCTGCAAATTCATTTTCTTTAGCAATCAAAAGCTTCGCAACTTTGTGAGTTTCAAACTTTTGCATACGAAGATTTTCAAGTCCTTCATGTAACTCCTTTTTCAATTTATTCTCATTTTGCTTCTGAATTTCCAGATTTGCAGCTTGAACTTTGTTAACACTAACCAACTCACGCTTCTCATCCAACAACTTTTCCATATCAACTTGATATGTTTCAATTTTAGCAGCAGACTCTTCAACACTCTTAGTAAGCAAATCAAACTTGATCTTGGATTTGTCAAACAAATTTTGGAAATCATCAGCAGTATCTTCTGCTTCATCCTTCCATTTCTTCACTTCTTTCACCAACTCATCCTTTTCTTCACAAATCATAGCTTTTGCAGTTTCAACATCCTTTTTGTCTTGTTTCAAAACTTTTAAAACTTCATGTAATGTTTTGATTTCAGTAGTCAAAAACTCATTCTTCAATGTCAAATCCTTTTCATGATTTTTAGAAACCTTCAACTCCGAATATCACATCAAATGCCTCAGTCAATTGTTGAATTTTATTCATCAACAAAGCATTTTCTTTCATCAGACTCTCCAAGTTCTCAGCAGATTCATAAGAACTTGGAATGGAACTAGTATCGAAACTAGTATCTGAATAGGAATCATCTGATGGAATATGAGTAACAATCAAAGCTGATGAATCATAACCAAAATGTTGACCCCAATCATAAACACCATCTTTTTGTGCTGTCAAAGCTGTAGACTTGCTAGTGTTACTAGTAGATGGTTGAGTAAAACCAGGCTTGGATGATTGTGAAACACCAGACTTGTTTGTATGTGTCTGTTGACAGTCTTTAGCAAAATGTCCAAGTTGTGAACATTTGTAACACTTTAATTTGGACTTGTCAAAACCCAATTTATCACCAGAAATATTCCTTCCATGTTTCTTAAAGAATCTCTTAGATCTTTGACACAACATAGCATATTGCCAAGATACATCCAATTCAGTTAGTTGATCATCATCAAGAGCATCAAGATCCTCACTGTTTAACTTTGCATCAGCAACATTTTTAAGAATCAAACCACAAGATGATAATATCAATGCAGAAATCATTTTGGCACAATCATCTGTTGATTCAGGTGAAAAAGCATTTTGACTTGAAAAATTTGGAATTGTGAAATTGCAACCCCTTGAAGAATTATTATCAGAATTTCCTGAAACTCCAGCTATAAAAGCAACACTTGGTGTTGTATTCTGATTTGGTTTAGACTTTGCACTCATGTTTGCACTATTCTCACCATGATACAGTTCAGGATTCTGCAAAGTAGCAGTTGACTTTTTTGAATTTAACATTTCTATTTCTCGAGCATGAAGTTTTCCAGTAAGCTCGTGAAATGTCATTGCAGAATAATCCTTGTCATGCGTGATTAGCAAAACATAATTCTCCCATTTCTCTAGTAAGGCTTCCAAAATCTTTTCTTTCAAATCAGCATCAGTTTTCTCAATCCCAACCACCTTTAATTCACTAATCAAGTGTGACAATCTTGAAACAAGAGCAGTAATATTTTCATTGTCATAATTCTGAAAATTATCAAATTCTTTGTTTAGAACTTTCTTCCGACTCTTCTTGTAGTCATCATTACCTTCACACCTTGCTGATAAAGCATCCCACAATTGCTTAGATTTCTTGCAAGTGCTAAATTGATGAAGCAACTCAGTAGGTAATGCCATCATAAGATAACCATAAGCTTTTTGTTCAAGCTCGTATGATTTTCTTTCAGCAAGATCAAAAGTATGAACTTCTTTAAAATCTCCCGCATCAGTTGGGTGTTGATAAAGTTTCTTGAGAGGAATCTACAAATCGATATCATTCGTGCTTATGTAAGCAGAAAATCGTTTCTTCCAATTCTGGTAATCCTCAAGCTTCAACAATTTGGGAACTTTCTGACTTGTTCCAGTTTCGTTATCAAAATTCATCATGGTTTGCATCACACTTTGCATTGTAGCAAACGCTTGAAATTCTGACATCGTTGAAAATTTGAATCTGGTGACCGAACCTGCTCCGATCCTATCACTAACCTCCGAACTCTGTCCGAACCTAAATCCAAAGTCCGAACTATGTCCGAACCTGCTCCGAATCAGAAATAACAGGCCGAACTCCTAAACAACTCCGATCTATCTCCGAACCACCTCTGAACTCCGAACTTTGACCGAACTATCACCGAAGACACACCGAAAGATGTCCGGACTTTAAGTTCGGAGCAGTTACTCCGAACCTGATCTGGAGACTCCGAACTTCGAACTCATTTTTCACAAATCGCACAAAAATGACTGTTTTTGACAAAACTTGATACCGTGGATTAGAAAAATCGATAATAAGTGATTTAGAAGCAAAATTGACACCAATAGCTCGATAGGAATGATGAAGAACACGAAAACAAACTTGAGAAACACCAAAAACGTTTCAAAAATCCGATAATCGCAACCACAGATCAGTAGAATGAACCAGAAAGCTCTGATACCACTTGAAAATGCGTGAGCATCGGATCGTCTACTCGATCTAGCTAATCGGACATTGAAACGTAATTAACCGATTGTTTTATTGATCAAAACGAACAATTACAATCAGTGAAACACTCAGAAACACAACACAGAGAAACACCTTGAAAAAACACACTTAAGAAATCTCACACGCTTAGAACTACTTATTAGAAAGACCAAACGGCTATTTATACCCGCTGGTCCGATCCTCGTCCGAACCTCAGGTTCGGCCAGTCCGAACTCCAGGTTCGGACCCAGATCGGCCAGACCTAATTTGACTTGATCTTGTTCTTTGTTTGATACTTCACACGACGCACATTTCAGGTATCAACATCGTAAGTTCAAGCATGGATGGAGTGGCAAGTGTTAGCTAAGGGCATACGTTGGTTGGCTATGTTTTGTTTTCGGGACCGCTTAAGCGCTAGTATCATGAATGTCTTTAAACAAATGTTTTGAATAAATAACGTTGGGATGTTTTTAATATTTTATATAATTATGTTTTGATACTAGATCTACTTAAGTTTTAAACTTTAAAACTTGCTTAATAAAACATATCGCCTGATAAAAAAATTATGGGTACCAACTTCCGTTACCACCACACGAAATTAATTTCGCTGTGATGTTTCGGGGTGTTCCAAAACGTTACTACAATCCAGTGTATGATGAAGGTTGCACTTTAGGCACAGTGGTTGATTTCCTGTGTTAGCTAGATTTCCTTGATTCTTGAACAGATGCAGAAGCAACAAAAGCTTTGACTGGTTCGGGAGCTTTTTCAGGTTGTTTCTCAGATCGCTTCTCAAAATTCTTTTTACCAAAATGACCGCGTTTGCATTTATGGTTAAACTTCTTCCCAGATGAAGAGGACGGAGAACGGACATCAACAACAGGTTTGGAATGGTCAGAAGCCTTCCTAGCAAAGGAAGTACCTTGGCGTGTAGCCTGGTAGGTCAGGCTATGTGCCAAACAAACGGTGGCTTGCAGAGTGGTTGGGTTGGAAGACATCACATTTCCTTGAATGTTGGGTGCTAAACCCTAAATGTAATATTCAATCTTCTTATATGGTGGAGTTACCATTAAGGAACAAAGGTGAGCAATTTCATGGAATCTCTTAGTGTATCCAGCAATATCAGACCCATTCATGGTGAGTCCCCAGGATTTAACTTCCAAATGTTGAAGTTCTTCACGTGGGTAGTATTCATCTCTCAGTAGTTGTTTCAATTCTTCCCAAGGAATAGAATGGGCTTGGTCAGTTCCGACGGTTTTGGCATGCGAATTCCACGATGAGAGAGCACCATCAATGAATGTGCAAGCAGCAAATTTGACCTTAGAGTGGTCGGGACAGTTACTGACACGGAAGACAGATTCAGTCTTTTCAAACCAACGAATAAGACTAACAGCACCTTCGGTACCCTTGAAATTAATAGGTTTATAATTCATGAAGTCCTTATAGGTACATTCACGGGCACCTGAAACGTTAGACATAACCTTGAAAATAATTCAGGGGAATTTATATTCTCGGATTTCCAACATTTATCGAAGGTCTTACCACCAGGAGCACCTTCAGGGTGGCCTCCAGCGGTGTAATTAGCTTCATTAGCAGCGATAGCATCAGCAATACGTTGGGCGATTAAGGCCTCAACTTGATCAGCGTTCAATGGTGCGGGTGGAGGTGAATCAGCTCGGTTGGCTCGCGGGCGTCCTCGGCGTCCAAACATGTTTTTCTTAATCCACGAATGTAAATAAGAAATATAATTAGACAATATATGACAATATATAGTCTACATATCTAATATGAACAACCATACATACATAACAACCATACATCCATAAGAAGCTACAATAAAAGTAATACATCCATAGTTAATTAATATTCGAAAACATCCATCATGACAAATACTACAATTCCAGTACGAACATACCATAATTATCTCAAAAGTCGGAGGCACAACTCCATTTGTCAAAATACATCATAGTTTTCATATACTAATTAATCACGATACCAATGCATCACTAGGTAGTATCACTAGTATGGGCCTCCATAACCTGCATACGCATTTCGAACAAACCAGCAGCCTGGCTGAGTGTAGCCATGAATATCTGAAACATAATCATTGTATCCTCCATAGCCTGCATACGCATTTCGAACATCTCCATAGTCAGCATCATGGTAGTGGTCGAGTTAGAAACATGTGTAAGGTTTGCGTGTAGGGAATCCATAGCAAAACCAGTAGCAATGGCATGATCCTCGATGGACGTCAGACGTGTCTCAAGAGTCTGAATAGTGTGATAAGACAGCAATGAACGAAGCTCAGTAATGATACGACGAATGGCATCATCATTATACGAGACTGGATGGAAAGGAGGTCAGGCAAAAGGACGGGGAAACCATCATATATGGGAGCAGTACAAGCAGCAACTGAGGCAGATGACTCTCCTACCTTATGAACAGATGAAACAAATGGTGGCTCAGGGACAGATGAAACAAAGGGTGGCTTAGGGACGCACTGCCTTTTGGGGGCAGGCTCATGAGCAGAGGCAGTAGACATAGGACGAGTGCGAATCACTGATTTCCTAGGCGTATGTTTTAACCTATGACCACCTGGAGCAAGACAGTAGAGGCGATGGGACGATGCAGGGGTAGAAGACGAAGGGTCAAGAACACATGCAATAGGGTGAGACACCGGAGGGTCAGGAATAGAGACAATGGGGTCAGAAATGGACATCATTGCCAAGGGAGGGTAGAATGTAGCAGGAATGGTCTCCTCGGGCTCATCCTCATAGTACTCGTCATCGGACATAAGCGGATCCCAAATGCCCTACGCGGTGTCAGGCTGTGTCGAGTGCTCAGGGAAAAGGCGTAGTCTCTGGAACATGTGAAGAAGGTGTATACTCCGGTGATCGTGGCCCTGCTCAGGAGAAGATGGAGTGTAGTCCGACTCTGGCTCAGAGTCCAGATGGTATCACGATGATCTCCTTGTTTGCCATGCTGTGACAATTCCAAGTTATAACAATAATATGTATAATACTTATATTAGGCAATCAACTAAAAGAAAGCACATTAGTTTGCAAGTTGGCACACATACAAGGCAATGCATTAATGCACACACACAGATGAATTATGTAGAGCTTAGGTTATAGACTAGGTGCATACCGATGCATCCTATTTCACTATAACCATGGCTCTGATAACACGTCTGTCACACCACGAGAAATGACTGAATGTGGGCATGTGACTGATTTGGCATCATGGTCATGGTTACGAATGATTGACTTCTAAATGAAGATTTAATTAACCATTTTTCTTTCGAAAATATAAGTCTCAAACATTTATTTCAATATTTAAAACCATGGCAGCGGAAATAAAGTAGTGGTTACATGATAAAGTTTTCAAAAGACACTGTCATGTGATTTATAAACATAACTACCCTAAGGCGTAATGCGTCTAAATCTCCAAAATGAAATGCATGAACACACGGCAGGCAGACCATGATATGACAAGCAGGATCGGAACAGAAAAACATGGAGTTGCAGTCTCTAATCACCTGAGAATTCAAGAATTTAAAAAGTGAACAGAATTGATGGTGAGTTCATAGGTTTTATGACACTAGAACTGTTGGAAATTATGTTTGAAAATGTTTGGCCTTTCATGATATTAGTTCGTTTGACACTGTTGTTGTAAAGATCAAGCATGAACCTCGAATTCAAAACTAACTGTTTACCCACTCCTGATGTTCGTCCCCGAGAACACCGAAAGACCAAAAATAATAAATGTACCCCTTGATTATAACCATGGAGTCATGACTGGAGCGACCAAGTCAGGACAGGGTCGTCAACCCAAATAGATCTATTCACAAGCTATTGTTTCGAATGAACTAATTGAATTCAATTAATAGTGGGACTTAGGCATATAACATGAATCAACATGAATACACAGATTTGGGGATATGAAAAGAACATGCAATCAATACTCCTTACAGTTATTATAATATCTGACAAAATGAGATTGAAAGGCATACATTGAATTCTCCCCCAAGTTACAAAACAGAAACGTAAAAGGGGCCGTGAAGACTCACTTGTTAGAAGATGGACGACATATATGATTGGTTGAACTTAGCCTAGCAAACGTTTATAAGATAGTGTTATGACGTATTAGGGTTTAGCTATATGGGTTAGTGAATTCGTCACCTAATGTTCAAGATTAAGTCTCGACTGTTATTACCCGATGACAGTGATGGAAATCCTAGGATATTTTTTATTGGCTAGTAAATAATATTGAATTTGATGGAATTTATTATTTATTTGAATAAATAAATAATAATTAGATTTTCGCGTTTGAAAAAATAAATATTGAATAATATAGATTATTTTTCATTAAACATTATGAAAATTAAAAATATTTAATTCATTAAATATTTGTAAGGTTTTGAACCTTTTAATTTAATAATTAAGATTTTCATTTATTAAGGTTCGAATGCGCGTGTTATACTGCGCGTCATTACACGGTATATGTCGCGTCTTACGAAATGATTGTTGACATTCAAAAATATGTTTATTTGTATGAAGAAATGTTTCCAAAAATATATGAAATTATATTTTGGCAAAATTAAGTGTTTCGTCTAGTGGTTAGCCGTTTCACCGGTTTTACTCGTTTTATGACATTTTAAGTTTCCTTAACACTTAGGATTTGTTTGTAGACTTGTTTTAATGTGGTTTAGGGTCTTAGGTTGCCAAGTGTGCCGGTGGGAGTTTAACTTGTAAAATTGACGTTTTCGAGTTACCGAAAGTTACACTTTTGGTCCGGTTTACTTCTAAAACATGTTTTTCCACTTTTGAACATTAGGAAATATTTTTATATGTCAAAATGAGCATGTTTTATGTTCTGGACCAGATCCGATTCTTATTCAAAAATAAGTTATATTTTTCGTCGAAAAGTCGTATTACGGTATCCGATTGTTCCGTTTTCAAGTGTTTAATTTCCCGAATCACTTTGTAAGTTTAGAAAACAATTTTGGCAGCCCTAAATATTACATTCCAAGTCCTAAGTGGTCATTTTTTGGTCACAAGTATTTTCACTTAATTTTCATGATAATAATTGATTTTTATATCATAAAAATTCTATTTTTATATTTCTTTGAAATTTTATGGATAAATCCTCAACAACACTTTTAGTGACTCAAAATCATCTTATGAAAATTTTTGTTCAATATTTTAAGTCATTTTCATGAGGTGTTTCTAAGATTGCAAAAATATATATGTTTTAGGATGACTACATTTTTATGACACACAAAATGAGTGTCATCTTTTGTCAATTTTAACATTGTATATATTTTCTTTAAAACTTGATTTCCAAACATTATGTTTATGAATTTCCACCAAACAAACATACTAAAACATTCAAAACTTATAATATGTTATGATTTATAAACTTTGTCACCAAATATGAAGCATTTAACATAAATATACATTTTATGTTTATATTTTTCCATGTAACTTGTTCAAACAATATCCTAGTTTCCATCAAAGCACATAATGCTACTAGCATACAAGTTTGCTAGTAAGTCATCCAACAACACAATCAAGACTTAAATCATGAACATGAATTTGTGACATTATATGAATAAATCATGGAATAAGTTAAGAAAAGAAAGAGATTTCCTCACTTAAACTTAAACCGGATCGGTAATGACGTTGTAGGGTTGTTGATTAAGCTTCCAAATTTAGCTCCTAACCCATCCTTGATCTTTGTTTAGAATGATTAGGATGAAAGAATGAAAGATTTGTCATGGATTTTGACAAGAAAACAAGAGGTTAGAAATGTTATTCATGAAAAAATCAAGAAAGAGATGAAAGAAAAATGATGAAATGAAGATGGGGAATGACTTACCTTGATCAAATAAAGGTTTAAGAACTTGAGATTGAAGTGAAGTGTTTGAGGGTGAAGTGAAAGAAGGTGGTGGTGGCGGTTTAGTGTGGACCGAGAGCAAAGAGAGAATGAGAGGAGAAAGGGTAATTTTCTTGAAGTGTTTAAGGGTGAAATGAAAGTGTTAAGTGGGTATAAGAAGTGACTAGGTGGTGGTGTTGGTTCGGTTTGAATGAACTGAGAGGGGGCTCGGATTGGTTGGTCTAGCCGAGAATAAGAGAAGAGAGTAAGAAAGAAGAAGTTGGGTGGCTTGAACCAAGGCTTGGTCTCTTATGTTTTCTTGTAGTTGTGAGTTTGAAATGGGTGTATGGAGGTGTATAGGAGGATCCGGCCAAGGGAGGTGAAGGAGGAGACAATTTTTGTCTGACTCAAATGGTTAATGGTATTAATCATTGGTTAATAGAAGATGTCATGTACTAAGAAAACATCCTTGTTGCATATCTAGACAACAATGTAAGAGGTTAATGTGTCTATCCATTGGTTAATGGTGGGAATCTTGGTTGCAAGAAATATTAGCCATGTGAACCTTGGGTTTACAACTAACAAGTTTTTAGGTAAGTTTGGTTGCTTAAAAAACTAGTTAAGTGTTTAGTTGAGATGGGTTAATGGGCCGGTTCATAGGAGAGGAAAAAGAAAAGAATTAATTGGTGGGGGTCAAGTTCGAACTCGGGAATGGAACGAGAGAAAGAAATATTGCAGGAATCGGGTTTGACCCAAAGGAAAAGAGAAGAGGAAATGGTCTTAGGCCCGAACCGGAAAATGAAAAGAATTGGATTGGGCTTGGTGGTCCAAATCAGGAAAAGAGGAGAAAAAGAAAAGTGGGCTAGGCCGTCTGGGCCTGCGGGCCGGAAAAGAAAGGGAAACAGGCTGGGGGGTTGGGCCACGAAAAAGGAAAGAAAAGGGAAAGAAAAAGTCTTGGGCCGGTAGGCCTATTGGGCTCAGTGGGCTGAACTGGGTCTCGGTTCGGGTCGGGTTGAGTCCGGGTCGATCCAACGACACTTCGTTTGAGTCAAAATGATAAACGGGTGAAAAGTCGGGTTTTGGCTCGAGAACGGATGATTTATTTATATATAAATCAATAAAAATGAATAAGCGTCGCGTTTAATTTTGAATGAACGGGATTGTCATAGTCTTGATTGTTTGTCGTTTGATTATGCACTAATGATGTACTAAAGTCTAGAAATAAAAGTTTCGCTCGACATGAGCGTTTATTGTTTGGACACTTTGGCGACAATGTTTAATTTTGCTTTTGATGAAAATATAGTTTGGACATAAAATACTTTTAGAAATAAAACTAATATTTGTTTGAACTTGAATTATCGTTTGAATAAACATTCAGGTTGAAATACGTTTTGACATATCGTAATATTATGAAAAATATAAAATGTCTATTTTATATTTAAGTTATACAAATCATATTTATGTAACTCTTGTTATTGAAGTTCCATCCTGAATAGTCACGGAACTTTTGTTGATTTCCACCACGGGTAAATGTTGTCGGACCTATGTTGTCTATGTTTGCACGTAAAGTCACCTAATTTGGACAAATTAAGTCTAATGCACATAGAATCATAGTTAACTGCGCATAATTATAATAATAATGTATACATGGAATGTACGGGTTGTCAAAGTTTTGTTCTGAAAGGAACGAGCTCGAGTAGGATAGTAAAGGCTTGGTGGCTACTAGCCTGGCAGAGGGCTAGTTACCTTGCACAGTAAAAGCCTAGGGGAAATTATGTTAATTATATGAAAGTGTGATAGGTAATATGTGTTCTATGTGATAGTTATATGAATGAACATGTTTTCAATTGAAAGTTTTCTTACATGAACTGTTAACTAGACAAAGATAAAACTTAGAACTAACCAGCGTAAGCTGAATTTTAAGCAGGCATATCAGGTAAGAATGAAGGGCCTTCTTGTAGCAAGGGCGAGGCCAAGGCTTAATGGTTGACATCTCTTTAGACACCCGTGGCGAAGACTGGCATTGTAGAATATATGTCTAATAGCTATATTTTGTTTCCGCTGCATATGTATGAACCTTTGTAAAATAGTTAATGAAATTTATGTTTCCAAAACTTGTTGTTTCTTACCTTGTGCTTATGAGTAAATCCGACAGTGTAACGTCCCCGGGACCGCCTCTGGGAATCGGGCCCCATAAGTTGGTATCAGAGCCTTGGTTTAAGAGATTTAGGCACTACAACAGTGTCTAGACTTAAACTAGGACTCTGGGAAGAAGATAGTAATGCCAGTTAGGGTTGCCAAATGCTAGTAACAGATGTATTAGGTACACAATAGAAGGAACTTTGGAAGTATGACTAGAAATAGATAACTAATAGCAATTAGCTACTGCCATTAGGAGTTTGTTTCTACAATTATTTCCTAGATTCCCTCTGTTGTGTGGCCAAAATGTCGATGGACACATAGTGGAAGATATTTAGAGCCCAAAATGTTTGTTAAATGGATAACTGCATAGACGTCTGTATTTATCAATTTAATATATATATGTACTATAAAGAAGTTCTATGATGTGAATACTGATATGCCACATGCTCGCATCTGCAGATGGATGGAAGAGGTCAAGGTAAAAGTCCGGCTGCAAGGTCGGGAGGAGTTCCAACAGACCCTAGAAGAAACACTCGGGCAAATCCAGGTGCAGGAGCAGGTGGTGAGGGAACTCCTTTGAATATAGGAACTCTGGTTAATCAAGAGCAACCACCAACTATTGCAAGTGAATTTTCCAGGATGTTACAGGAGGCACTGCGAGCTATAATTGCTGAGGTTCATAGAGCAGAGGGCGGTGCTAGAGCCGGTAGAAGAGCTGGTGTTCATACCAGTGGAGGAGCTAGCGCTGGTGCCGGCAGGGGAGCTAGTGTTGGTGCCAGCGGAGGAGTTGGTCTTGGTGCCGGCAGAGGAGATGGCGCTGGATCCAGTGGAAGAGCTGGTAGAAGTGTTGTAATAGGATATGGTGCTGCTGAAGGAGACGGTGAAAGGAAGAATAGAGGTTGTTCGTATAAATCCTTCTGTGGATGCAGACCTCTGTTGTATGATGGTAAGCATGATGCCATTGCAACCAACTAGTGGATACATGAGATGGAGGCTGTTATTGAGATTAGTGAATGCCTTCCAATTCAGGTGGTGAAATATGCTGGCCACTCCTTTGTGTCTGAGGCATTGTATTGGTGGTGTTCAGTGAAGCAAGCAATGGGTGAGAGGGGAGTCGCTGTGATAAGTTGGCCTGATTTGAAGAGAATGGTGTTGACCAAGTTCTATTCGCAGGATGAAATTGAACGGCTTAAAGTAAATTTTATCAAGCTAGAGGCGGGAAATATGACACATCGTGAGTATACCAACGAGTTTGACAGAATGTCTCGATTAGCCTGATCTTGTGACTCCTAAAAGCAATAAGATTAAGCGCTATATTCAAGGATTTCTAGCTGAGATACGCAAGATAGTGAAGCCTTTGGCACCAGGTACCTATCAATCGGCAATTGATTTAAGTGCTGCGGTTTATGAAGAGGAAAATGGGTTTAATGGTAGGCCTGCTGAGTCGAAAAGAAAGTGGTCTGAATCCAATAACGGTTCCTCCAAGAATGAGGGTGGTTCAAGGAAGAAGGCACGTAGAAGTAATCATCCTAAGTGTCAAAAGTGTGGAAGGAACCATGATGGTGAATGCCGCCTGGGAACGGGTGCATGCTATAATTGCGGAAAGTTTGGGCACACATCTTAAACATGCACTGAAAGGAAGACAAAAGGTTGTTTTCAATGTGGGGAGTTGGGGCACATTACGTCTAATTGCCCAAAGCTAAAGAAGGACCCCAAACCACTGCGGATTGGGGATGGTAGGGGTAATGAAGCACCAAACGCAAAAGAAAGAGCATTTACCATGACAAAGGAGGAGGCGAAGGAGACAACTGATGTCGTTTCGGGTACCTTTCTTATCAATGATATACCTGCATTTGTTTTATTTGATTCGGGTGCTAGTATGAGCTTCGTGTCACTTAAAATTCAATGAAATTCTGAATAGACCCCTTAGTAAGTTAAATGTGTCTTTAGAAGTAGAGACTATTATAGGCAAGACATCTAAGATAGGCGAAGTAACTGATAAATGCTTGATAGACTTAGGTGGTCATAAATGGCCTGTTAGATTATACCCCATGAATTTAGAAGGATTTAGTATCGTGTTGGGAATGGATTGGCTTGCAAACCATGATGCTCATATTGTTTGCAACAGGAAGATGGTGCAACTACAACTGCCAAATGGGGAGACAATAAAAGTTTATAGAGATCGAAATTGATTGGTAGTAAAGATCATTTCTATGATCAAGGCACATAAGTTTATGGAGAAAGTTTCACACCCCCAATTTCCACTAACGGTGTTTTACCGTGTGGGGTGTGATCCAGACCAGGACCCGAGTCATTAGTTACATCAAACATAAGTTAGGGTTCAACATGTAAATATATTTCCAAACTGGAAAAAAATCCAAAACCAGAGTTTTAAAATCCAGCGAAAGCATATCAAAGGAATGTCGCGCAAAACAAGCGCCCATTAAGTAAAAAACCAGTTTAAATCTAAGTTTGAAAAGGTTAAAGACAAGTTCCCAAAATAAAATGTTTTAGCCAACGTAATTGCCAAAAAATCAGATACTCCTAGCGTCCTGCAAAGCATGCACAAGAAGCATGTGTCAACTAATGTTGGTGAGTTCACATAAGCACATAAGTATATTTAGTATAGGTATGCAGTACAAATACAACAGTCTTTATTCGTATGTAAGCATGTATATTACAACTACAATCCATATCGTAGGTAGCGAGCCTAAGTTCATGTCACTAAAACGTTCACAAACAAAGCTAACTGAAAAGTGTAGGATTTCATCCTTACGTGTATTTGCCTTCCCCGTGTCTACTCGATCACGGTATGTTTAGGCTGAAATTGTCCTCAGTCCGACCGCCAGTCGTCTTGTGCATCTCGTGCCCACTGAGTGGGGTTTGTTAGACCCCAGTAGTACTACCCAATATCCTCTTGCTATTTGCTATAATCGGTTCGACAAAGTAAGGACTTGAAAGATAAAGCATTTTACGTGAACATGTAATATATACTGGATTTCTACTTTAATCATACATCAAATTTGTCGTGTTATCACCCTAACGCGGGTGTAACGTGTTTGCGTGTGTTATAATCCAAACCCGGACGTAACGTAAAAGGTTATGAAACTCACCTTAGGGTGCGCTGCAACAATTTAGTAAGACTTCGAGTCATGCATAGTTACCGAGCACCTTGTATGTCAAATGAACACCAAGAGCGACGACGGTGATGAACACGATCAGACATGAACCCTTCACCGGAAGTAAACTCGATGGTGTGGTCGCTGTTGTGATCATGGCTAACTCGTGAGACGACTATGATGGTGAGGCAGGTCCGACAAACGTAAACAAGCGCTTACAGTGGTGACCGGAAATTTTCTTTTTTTATTATTTTTTTGTGTGTTTGTTCGTTAGAGAGTAAAACGGAAAGAACGATAGAAAAGTGAGAGGGTATAGATTTGTATGGGTGGAATAACCAGAGACAGCTAGCATTCTATTGATTGTATAACTTGTTCGTCTAGACAACGTAACCGAAAGAAATCTTTAATTCGGGTTCGACAAGGATGGTTGCCGGAAAGGGAACGTCGAGAAGCTTTTAAAGTCATTAAATTAACTTTTCACATGTGGCAAAAATAGTCCCTACCCATATTACATATTTAAGGGACTAGGTTTGGATAACTACAAAATGGGTCCTTGCAAGTTTGTGTAGCCAAAATAAGTTTTAGAAAATGACAGAAATAGTCCCTCAGGTTTATAAAAGGCTAACGAGACTAGCAGAGAGTAACGGAAGACGTCCACGATGGCCAAACGTGTGTATGCATCTCAACACCCCACATCGTGTAACAGTTATAAGAAGTATATACTTAAACGACCAAATAAAATCATAGTTATAACCCCACAACTATATGTTTTTAACTTCCTATAAAATTATAGAAACATTACGTACGATTACGTGATACATCGTCACATAAAATCATAGAATAACATGTGTATATATATACATATATATCACTTAAAAATAATAAATATAACCATCACATAAAATGACAAAACATTTTCCTGAAATTATAAAATACAATTTATATAGAACTATAAATTATATATATTCAAGTTGGTCGACTGGCGTCTAGACTCATGTGCAATGCTTGTGTAACTATTCTAGTTAACTGAGGTAACGGACGTAAGCGAAATATAACAAAAGTTATTAACGGGGTTAACAAGGGAAATTACCGGTTATCACATCATTCCCTTGTTAAGGAATTTTCGTCCCGAAAATTGCCTCAAGTTATTAACGGGGCTAAATTGGGAAATTTCCGGTTGCCACATCATCCCTTTGTTAAGGAAATTTTGTCCCAAAATTTAACTCATACCTTGATTATATTTTGAGGCTTGATCATATAGGTGAGGATATTTCTTTCTCATCTGATCTTCCCGTTACCACGTGAACTCTGGTCCACGCTTAGATTGCCATCTCACTTTGGCGATGGGAATTTTACTTCGTTTTAATGTTTTCTCCTCATGTCCCATTATTTCCACAGGTTATTCGATGAATCGCAGTTATTCATCGATTTGCAGTTCTTCTAATGGAGCTATGAGAGTGTCATCGGCTAAACAGTTCCTCAAGTTCAAAACGTGAAACACATTGTGTACTCCATCCAATTCAGGAGGTAGATTTAAATGGTAAGCCACCGGACGAATGCTTTTGGTGATCTCAAATGTTCCTACATAGCGGGGATTCAACTTCCTGTGCTTTCCAAAGCGTACGACGCATTTCCAAGGAGAGACTTTTAATAGTACTTTGTCGCCGACTTTAAATTCCAACAGCCTTTGGCGTTTATCTGCATAACTCTTTTGTCTATCTCTTACCGCTTTCATGCGGTTTCTGATCTGCACAATTCTCTCCGTGGTCTCGTGCACTAGGTCAGGTCCAGTGAGTTGGCTCTCACCGACCTCGGCCCAGTAGATAGGCAATCTGCATTTTCGTCCGTAAAGAGCCTCAAATGGAGCGGCTCCAATAGTGGTATGGTAGTTGTTGTTATAGGAGAATTCTACTAGTAGTAAATACGTTTCCCATTTTTCTCGAAGTCAAGTACACATGCTCGAAGCATATACTCGAGAGTTTGGATGGTACGTTCAGCATGTCCATCTGTTTGAGGATGATACGTGGTACTCATATCTAAGTGAGTGCCCATCACTGCTTGTAAGGATCCCAAAAAAATTGAAGCAAATCTAGGGTCTCGGTCATAGATAATAGATAAAGGCACTTCGTGAAGCTTGATAATCTCCTTGAGGTAAATTTTTGCAAGTTTTTCTGTTTTGTCACTTTCCTTGATAGCTAGGAAATGGGCGGATTTTGTTAGCCAATCAACGATAACCCAAATCATATCGCAACCGTCAGAAGAGCGAGGTAATCCCGTGATGAAATCCATCGATCTTTCTTCCCATTTCCACTCAGGAATTTTAGGTTGTTATAGAAATCCTGCTAGATTTCAATGTTACGTTTTGACCTTTGCGCACGTCAAGCACTTCCTGACATATCTAGCGATGACATCTTTCATATTGGGCCACCAATATAGCTCCTTTAGGTCTTGATACATTTTGTCTGAACCTGGATGGATCAAATAACGGGACTTGTGAGACTCATCCATCACCATTTCTCTAAGATTTCTATGAAAAGGTACCCATATACGGTCATTATAATAACGAAGTCCATCAGACTTAACTTTAGAAGTTCCATATATGTCACGTAATGATTCAAACCCGAAATTTTCCTCCCTTAGGGCCTCTTTCTGAGCATCCTGGAGTCTATCCGGTAGCCCCGTAGAGATCGTTAATTGGAGAGCTTGAACCCTTCTAGGTTTAACATGTTCCTTTCTACTCAAGGCATCGACCACAACGTTGGCCTTGCCTGGATGGTACTTTATCGTAAGATCGTAGTTTTTTAGCAATTCGACCCATCTACGTTGCCTCATGTTGAGTTCCTTCTGTTCCAATATGTGCTGGAGGCTCTTGTGATCTGTGAATATCGTACACTTGGTGCCTTATAAGTAGTGTCTCCAAAATTTCAAGGCAAATACGACAGCGCCTAACTCCAGGTCGTGAGTTGTGTAATTCTTCTCATGAAACTTTAGTTGCCTTGACCCGTATGCGATTACTTTACCTCTTTGCATTAATACACATCCGAGTCCCTGGATTGACGTGTCAAAATAGACCTCAAAGTCGTCAATCCCATCAGGTAGAGATAATATAGGTGCAGTACAAAGTTTCTCTTTCAAAGTTTGGAAGTCTGCGATCGAAGTTGCTCCCGGAGCGAGGTTAATCCCAAATTCTACTTGCCGAAGCGGAGGAAGGTCATGTAATTTTTCAGGAAATACCTCCGGGTAATCTTGTATGATCGGGAAGTCTTCAGTTTTTATCTCCACCCTGGTTTGGTCCGTAACGGTGGCCAGGATTGCCACGTATCCTTTCCGAAGACACTTTCGCGCTTTAAGGTATGATATGATTCCGGAGACAACACCTCCCTTTTCACCCTGAATTGAGAGTACTTCTCCTCCAGCTATGGGTATCCGCATGACTTTTTCTTGACAGATAATTTCCGCCTGATGTTTGGATAGCCAGTCCATGCCCACTATCATGTCGAAACTACCGATGGCAAAAGGCATAAGGTCTATACTTAGTTTATGACCCGATAGTTCTAATGTGCCGTCTTCAACTAATTGAGTGGTGTCAAGAAGCTCACCATTTGCTAATTAAACCGTATACCTAGCTTTTAGTGGAGTTTGGGTAGCCTTAATCAACTTACAGAATTTAGTCGAGATAAAACTTTTCTCGGCACCCGTATCAAATAAGACATTTGCAAAGTAGTTGTTTAGAAGGAACTTACCGGTAATGACGTTGGCATCGTTTCTCGCTTCACATGAACCCATAACGAAAGCTCACCCTTTGGCGCCATCTCCACCGTTCCTACCACCATCACCACCGTTGTTATTGTTGTTACGGTGGTTGTTGTTGTTGTTTCCAGCATTTTTGTTATTTTTTCGTAGTTGCAGACAGTCCCTCTTTAGGTGCCCTGGCTTACCACACTCGTAACACCCCTTAGGGCCTTCATTATTCTGCCTCTGGTTTGACTGATTCTGATTTTGATTGGGACGGTTTTGTACTTCACCCCAACAGTTCTTAGCCTCATGGCCCCCTTTACCACAACGCTCACAGGTGAGTTTCTTGCATGCCCCATTGTGGTGTTGGTTGCACCGATTACAGAAAGGTGCTCGTCCCTTGTACCCATTGTGATTTTGATTGCTACCACCATAGCGGTTCTGGTTACCGCCCCCGCTGTTGGTGTTATTGTTGTTATAGTCACCCCTGGAATTGTTGTACCTCTTGTTTTGATTATGAGAGTTAGAGGATCTCCTAGTGTGGTTTCCACTACCATTGTTGTTGTTGTTGTTACTAGAGTCATCCTCTCTCTTTCTTATCCCGTCTAGGGTAGCCTTGGGGACCTTCCTGTGTGGATAAAGTTCCCTGCTCTATGGCCTGGTCAGTCAGCTTATGGGCCAATGTGACAACTCGTCAGAAAATACAAGGTCAAACTTATACTTTCACTATAAATATATGTATGTATAACCATGGCTGACTTGATTTATAATATTATTAATAAACACTATGCACGAAAACATCCAACCTTGACAATTCTCACGTTTGTATTGGAAAACAAAAAGAAAATTCAACCATGTGATTGGAGGAATTTTAATAATAAGAAAAATAAAATATAAAATGACCTTTATATTTTTTTCTTGAAATGGTGTCGTATGATATCATACCGACACCCGACGAACACTTTAAGGGAATATTTTATTTAAAACTTTAGTTAGTTTTGACTACGTAAAATATTTAAGCTTAAAAGATATTAAACAAATTGTTTATTTTCTGACCGCGGTACGCGAGCAAATAAAGTAAATAATACGGCAACATCTAAATAATTAAACTTACGACTAAGAATATGGTCGTTCATCAATTACGAAGTCTCGTAAAATATTTAGAAACTCAACTCGATCAAAAACGCTTAAACGTTTTGTTATAACTCAGTCCGAAACCCATCCCTTTTAATATGTATTTATAATTTTTGATCACTTAAATTATAAAGACAAATCATCTTGTATTTTATTTTAAAAATTTTAATGCTAGCCCTTCACCTTCAAGCATTATTTTTATAAAAGTGGTTAGGTTTTATAAAAATAATAAAAACTAAACTACCTAACCTATCACCTAACCTACGTTAACACCTAACCCAACTATGGTTAAAATATCCTAGATATTTTCCTAAAACCCACATGTTGAAAATCTAATATATAGATTTACACTCCATCTTCACTACAACTCCCACACTCCATCTCTCTCCACACACTCAACACCCATACCACTTTCACAATTCATCCACTCCACCTCAACTATAAAAGCTGTAAGGAATATCGGTTTGAAGATTTCCGGCTGAAATCCATTTTTTTATGTGTTTTGAAACTGAAGTTCAAGCGGAAGTCTCAACTTCAAGTGGAACTGGCAGTTCAAGCAGAAGAAGCAATTTTGTCTGTTAGCGAATATTTCGGTTGAACTCGATTATCCACCAGATAATGAGTTCAACCGGACTTTTCCTGAGATGTCTTTTCAGTCGTCCAATCCTGCAAAAACTTCTCGGTTGCTTCTAAATCTATCAAAGTCGCTCTCCTAAAGTAGTATGATGCTGATCACACGCAAGATATTTCTATTATCGAAGTTTATTCTTTTGGTAGTTTGTATTTGACTTTGTAATTAACGGTCTAGATTAAATCGTTCGAGATCAATGGCTGTAATTGATCTCATCTGCACTATATATAGCATTAGTTAGCTCTAGTTTACACACGGTTTTTGATCACCTATGTAATAGTGTAACTTTGAGTTAATGCAAATAGTACCGAGTATTTCTTACTTTGTTGTTACTATACTTATGCAAATCAAACACTACCTAATACAAGAGAACTAAAATCTGCTCAAGTAAAGTGAAATATAACTTTAATTCTGCAGGGTTATAGTTACAAGTAGAGGGTTCTTGTTTAGTTAAAGTCTAACTAATACCGATCCTACAAGTGGTATCAGAGCTTTTGCTCTCACTTTAAAGACTTCTAGTGCTTCAAAGTTGATACTCTACTCGTTTACTTTACAAGCTTTGTTGTTTTTTTCTTTCAAAAGTTTTTCAAAATGAATGAACTCAGTTTGGGATGTTCAAACGGCAGTGCTAACAAACCGCCAATGTTCACTCCTGATGACTTTGGTACCTGGAAACTCAGGATGGAAGGTTTTGTTAGGATCCTAGATCGCCGTATATGGAAATCCTTGACTGAAGATCCTTATTCTCCCACAGTTCCATCTGCTGATGACGCTGAAGTCAAGATACCAAAACCTTTAGATAAATATGTTGAGTTTGACTATGCTGCTCTCGAATTTGACTATAAGGCATATTGGACTCTACAGGCTGCACTTCCCAACTCCATTTTAATTGGGTTTAAGGGTTACAAAACTGCACATAGCCTATCGAATGCCTTAAGTGAAATGTATGAAGGAACCAGTGAGGTTAAAGAAAACAAGAAAGATGTTTTAAAACAAAAATATGAGAACTTTACCTACAAATCTGGTGAATCTATGACCAACCAGTACTTGAGATGCGTTTCCTTACTGGATGAACTGCAAAAAGTAGATGTAAAACTAAATCAGGTCGATGTAAACAGAATGTTTTTACGTTCTCTGCCTTCTGTGTGGACAGTTTACATTGTAAGCATCAGAGAATGCAAAAATTTGAAAAAGATGAGGCTTTGTGAACTTCATGGCATTCTTAGTGCTTATGAAATGGAATTAAATCTTAAGCAAAACTCATCTTTTGAATCAACTCAACTATTTTCAACTGCTCTAGTAACTACTGATTTTCAAAACCAGAGATCTTCAAACTCATCTTCATATCAGTCACATATAGTCAGTTTCCCTGAGACACTAAGGTGTCAAGAGAGTTTTTCAAATTCCTTTGATAACTCTCACAATGCTTTTGTAGCAACTGACTCATACCAAGGTTTCATTCGTGAAGACTTAGAATGTATAGGTGCTGATGACTTAGAAGAAATGGACATTTTGACCCAACTTGCTATGGTGTCTGTAAGAGCCCAAAGATTCTACAAAAGAACTGGTAGATACTTACAAAGGAGCAAATGGTGCTCACATTGGCATAGACAAAAGCAAGGTGAAATGCTACAACTGTCACCAACTTGGTGACTTTGCAAGAGAGTGCCCCCAACTAAGAAGGGAAGGACAGAATCAAGGTCAAACTCAGATTAAGATTAATGGTGGAAATAAGCACAACAATTGAAGCAACAATTCTGCTCATAGTTCATGACAAAAACCCACCCAACCAAAACCATCCGGAAGTCAAAACCATAAGAATGTGGTTGCTGCTGTAGCAAACCAAACTGAATGCGTTGAATGGGGAGACCTTCTAGCTGAGTTCGAGCCTATCAACCATGCTTTAAAGGCCAAGCAAGATTCTCATTCTGATAAGGTAAATTCAATTCCTGAAAAGGTTCTAGAAAAATTATGCAGCCCTGCCTGCATTGAATAAGTGACAAAGTACATAAATCACAACATAGATCTGATTGATGACGTTTCAAACTTAAATGAGTTAAAGGAATGCTTTAAGAAAACTGAGTCATCTTACATTACTAAGATTGACAAATTAAACAAAGAATTTGAACAATTAAAGCAAACCAACTCCATTCTTGAAACACAACTGGATGATTTGTTGTCAAAACTTGAAAAAATCAAGAAAAGAAACCAAAGAAGCTAAGGCTGAGGTTGATGTTCTTGAAATAAAACTAAAAGATGCTTTGTTCACCTGTGATAAGTTTCAAACTGCAAACAAGAAGGCTGAGAAACTATGGATGGGAGGGATGTATGTGTTGATACATAATATGTGCATCATGTGAAGTATCTGAACGAGACGATGTGAAGATTCAAGACAAGTTCAAGATGTCAGCCGAACTAGGTCAGAACCTGAGGTTCAGACCCGCCGAACTTGGAGTTCGGACGGGGATCGGACCAGAATAGTATATATAGGAACTTGTGCTTGAAATGTGGAGCACGGGTGAGAGAGACCAGTTCTTAACTATGTGTGTTTGAGTGTGTTTCTCTAGAGAGCTTCAGATAGAGTTTGTAATTGAGTCTATGTTGATTTCAATAAAACAAACTATTATTTACGTCTCGTGTTTACTCTACGATCAAGCAAACCAATAGTAAGATCCGTCTTACGGTTTTTCAATTGGTATCAAAGCAAATCCAGGTTGCTCTATTGTGTTTGCTTTGATTGTAGTCGTTTTCTTGATAAAACCGAGTTGTTTTCATTCAAAAACGAGTAAATCTTTGGGCTTTTCGAGTGATTTTCATTACTAAAACATTTCTATGGGTTTTACCTGAGTTCCTATCAAAAATCTCATCCAAATTCTCTCAAAATCGCGAAAATTATGGCGAGAGGGTCTGAGTTCGTTCGAGGTTCGGAGTAACTGAAAAATAACCGCTCCGAACTCCCAGTTCGGAGAGAGTTCGGACGAAGATCGGCCATTCTTGTTTCGGTGAGAGTTCGGAGGAGTTCGGACACAAGTCTAAGTTTGGACTGTACAATCGAGTTCGGACAAAGTTCGGAGCAAGATCGGAGGTTCAGAGTTCGGACTAAGTTTGGTGGGAGTTCGGACCAAGCAGAATTTTCAAATTCTCAAAATGTATGAAATTGATGTATTCGTTGAGCGTCATCGTCAGAATGTGCCAAAGTTAATAAATCTTGAAGATTATCATGGTTGGGCAACTAATTTTAAAGGTTATGTTAATGATCTGGATGAAAAATTGTGGTTACCAATTACAAACGAACATAAGTATCCAACTTATGTTGATGGTGATTTTAAGGAGATGCATAATTTTTCAAGTGAAGAAAGGAAAGCGTATGATCAAAATGAAAGGTCTACTACACGTCTTATGTTAGCTTTGCCTATAACTCTTAAAAATCCAATCAGGAAGTTTCGAAAAGCAAAACTTATATGGGATTTTGTAAAGACACAGTGTGAGGAACATATGTCTAATCTTTCTTAGAAAACAATTGATCAAGATTCGAAGTTTAAGAGCATAATTGAAAAGTTAGAGAATAAGGTTGAAAAGTTGACTGAAGAAAATATTTCTTTGACAAAAGAAGTGGAGAATTGGAAAAGTACAGTTTGTAATGATTTAGCTGCCAAAATTCAAAGGGATGTGTCTGCATCATGTGCAAATTGTTTGGAGTTTGCTAGTATAAAGAAAGAATGGTTGAACGAGAAAAATTTGTTGGTTGAAGAATGCAATAAAGCTCAAGCTAGGGAAAAGGAAGTTGTTGAAGATTTTGATGCTTTATTTGAGAAATGTTATCCTCTTCAACAAAAATATGAAAAAGTTAGTAAAGCTGCTGTCGAAGTTGCCGATAGAGTAATTCAACTTCAAGATGAACTTACAAAGTTGCGTGATGGAAATGGTGAGATTCAAAGTCAAAATAACATTTTGAAACAGGATGTTATTTACTATAAGAAACAGGTAGAAAAAGTTACAGAAGAAGTTCCGGAAGAGTGTCGCTTAAGACAGTGTCATATCAGTGATTATAACAAATTGTCTGACAAGTACATTGCTTCGCAGAAAGAATTGTCAGAAGCTAATATGAAAATATCTGAACAAAAGATTGAGATGTTTGATCTGTAAAGGAAATTGAAAAATTACAACAATTCACTGACTTTCCTGAATTACTTGTATAAGTTGGAAAAGAGTCAGGAGAATGGTAAAGATGCAAATCTTCATCAAGTTCCTGCTCCACGTGGATATTGAGCTTTCTGTTCCGGCTATACAGTCTGGTATTGAACAACATGATTATTCAAAATTTGCTGATACCAGTTCAGGAAAGAAAACAAACCTCAAATCAAAGAAGAATAAAAAGGAGGTTGATTACAGCAAAGGGTTGAAGTTTGATTCCAAATCTACATTTCTTGAAAAAGAAAAGGTGTTTTATGGAAATTCAGGAAATGTGAAAGTGCCAAAGTTTTCTGAGATTGTGATAGATGATTCTTTGATTTCCGGAAAGAATGATTTGAAAGGTATCAAGTCTGAATTTACAAAGCTTGCCAAACAAGGTCATGAGATACCGACTTCTGTTCAAGATAAATGTCCGCACAAGAATGGTGGTTTGGGATTTAGAGGAACAGAAATGCAGACTAAGGATTTCAACAAAAAGGAATTCAAAACGAAGAAGATAAAGAAGCAGAGGGTGTTTTCGGATAAGAAGGCACAATGTTGGAAGCAAAAAGTATTTTCACCAGATGAAAAGCTTTCTTCTGCAGAGTCTTCTTGTATATTTGATGCTACACCACAAGGCGGTAACAATTCAGATTCATTTTATTCTGCTAATTCTAACAGGTTTTCTCGTCAAGATAAATTCTTTGGTTATGGAGATGATTCTGATTTTTATGATTCTCCAAAATGTTTTCCAGAATTTCATAAACCAAAGAAATTTCAACCCGTGTTTCCAAAAATTTATGATGAATGTCTGACTGGTCAGTTTGGAAAACCGATTTCTATCAATTCAACTGGTAAAAGACTTTGTTTTGTTTATCGTAAGAAAGGTCATTATGCAAATAATTGTCCTATGACAACTAACAATTCATCATCAAATGCCAAACATACAAATTATGTTGATCTTGATGGCATTATTTTTAGTGAACCAATGCCCAATACTAAATTTTCATGGAAAAAGAAATCTTTTTCAGAAAAATTGGGTAGTAGTTCTGATTGTCACTCATCAGTTGACGATGGTTCACTAGAAATCATCAAACCAAAACAGGAATGGAGACCGAAAGTTGTCTCCACGGCCAACACAGATTTTGTTGAAGACACTGGACGACCTACCATCGTTGGGGATGAGGGTCGGGGTCTTAAAAACTTACTATTTTCCAGTGTTTGCAGGTATTTCAGGAAGACCTGTTAGTAATCGTGAGGTTGCTGACAGTGGGATACTTGTGGCTTTCAGTTAAAATGCATCGTTCCTATCTTTGAAACACTGTTTTTTTTCCTATTTTTTTTACAAAAATTATTTTCAAAATGTGTCAAGTGTTGATCGATCAGTTTCATTTTTTTGTTATTTCATTTTCTTTCGTTCATATCTTTAGGGGGAGAAAATTTGAAAATTCAAAAAATAGTATTTGTTTGAATTTTAGGGGGAGAAATTGGAAAATATAAAAAAAATGATGAAAAATTTGAGAAATTGATCCGACAAAAGAAAGAAATGATAGTACAATAGCATATACATTATCTGCCATGGATAGAAAAAGTCTAAAGGCTGTAGGTTCTTGTATGATCTGTGAATGTGCATGACTAATCTGATATCTGCAAGTAAGATATAAACATAAAACTTGCCTGATAATCTTTGGTTGTCTGCTTTTTAATGAATGCTATGTGATGATTCTGAGACAAAAATAGAATAAAGAGATATCCTGATGAATGCATGTTTTCATTTTGAAAGATTTAAACTTGTTTGATTTTCGTTATTTTGTCAAACGATCGGACTTTCTCTACGTATCGAAAGATCGACCTGATTGTTGTTCGTTTGACGTTCTGCTTTATTTTAATTGGTGTTTCGTTTAATCCATCGGACTTTCTCTGCGTATACGGAAGTATCGACCTGATTGTTGTTGGATTATACAATTTCAACTTGTTTTGCTTTCTTATTTTCTCAAATACTTGGGCTTTCTCTGCGTATCCACAAGACCGACCTGATTGCTAGGTATTTGAGGTTCTGCTTTATTTTTGCATGACTCATCAAAGATGCTTAAATCTCGAATAAAAGTTACTTCTATATGATAAACATGATGATTTGCTAGTATTTCTAATAGGGTAGAGGCCGAGTTATCAGTGCATGATAAAATTTACCTCAAGCATATCTGAAAACGATAAATATGATTGGTGCATGCTGAAATAAACAATCAATGTTGTATTTGCGATTATCTTGGCTTGCATGCTGATTAAGACCGAAATTGAAATGTGCTGGATGCGTTATGTCTGATATGATCTTGCGTCGTGATCTTTCTCACAAAATACCAAAAATAGAGTTTGTTTCTGCATTGCATTTACATTTTATTTTAGAAAAGTACAAAAAGATTTTCGGTGTGTTTTAGCATAAGTTTGAAAAATCAAAAAGATTTTAGGTTTGTTTTGATATAAATTTTCTAAAAGGCAAAAAGATTTTACTTCTTATTTGTTTTCGATTGATCAACACAAGATACGAAAAATTTTTTCAAAATTTATATCTTGGATTCTCAGAGAGAAGTTTTGCGCCAAGATTATTTATGTTGGCTAGGTACTCAAAGGAAAGAGTTCATCACAACTTCAAGTCTTCTGAAGCTGTTGATAAAAGAAGAAAGAAACTGTTCATCGTCAAGTATTCGAAGATCAAGCTACCATCAAGTTGAGGGGGAGTTTGTTCAAAGAATATGTTTTAACTGGCGAATAGATACTGCACATGACGAGGGGGAGTTTGTTGATACATAATCTGTGCGTCATGTGAAGTATCTGAACGAGACGATGTGAAGATTCAAGATAAGTTCAAGCTGTCGGCCGAACTAGGTCCGAACCTGAGGTTCGGACCCGCCGAACTTGGAGTTCGGACGGGGATCGGACCAGAATAGTATATATAGGAACTTGTGCTTGAAATGTGGAGCACGGGTGAGAGACCAGTTCTTAACTATGTGTTTTTGAGTGTGTTTCTCTAGAGAGCTTCAGAGAGAGTTTGTAATTGAGCCTATGTTAATTTCAATAAAACAAACTATTATTTACGTCTCGTGTTTACTCTACGATCAAGCAAACCAATAGTAAGATCCGTCTTACGGTTTTTCAGTATGGGAAAACTGGTGTTGGCTATAACAGTGTTGAGCCACCAATTAAATACTCACCTACAATTGAACCAATCAAATCCCTGTCAACAGAATGTAAAATTAGCCTCACTGTTGATGATACCTCATCACAGTCAAGCACTGAAAAATATGTTGAAATTAAGAAGCCTGAAGTCAATAATGTAAGCACATCTGCAGTAGTTGACCAATCAAAAATTTTGAAACCATCAATTGATGTCCCACCCCCAACTATTTATGAATCAAAGGATTCAAAAGTTGGAGGAAAACAACCTGAACAACCAAAGGGAAGTCAAACTCAAAGACTTGGTAAATTAAATTACAAGCAAATTACCAAAACTGAGTCTCCTAGGAAAAATGAATTTTATGAAGCAAAAACTCTTGAATGTGTTTTCTGCGGTGAAAAGGGGCACCTTGCTGCCATGTGTTTATTCAACCCATCAAGTAAAGTTCAACATCTTTCAAAACCAAAATTTGCTCAAAAACCAAAAACTGATTTCCAAAGAAAGCTCACAGGTAGAATCTCACCTATGAAAAGCCAAACAATGAAAGATGTTGGATCTGAGTCTAACAGGATTTTGGTGGGAAATGAAAGAAATGCAAGTTTTTCTGTTTTAAAGAAAAATTGTTTTCCGGATGAAGTTCAATCGGAAAAACTTTCCGCTCGAACTTCAGTTCAACTGGAAAATTGAAAACAGCCCAGATCAGCTACTGCTCCCAAGCAGAGACCAAAAGTACACTTTTCTGAAGGGTTTGAACTTTTTGAAAGCCAAGGTAGAAGAAATCCCTCAAGAGGAAAGACCACCTTAATGGAAAGTTTTTCAAAAGGCAAGAAAATCTAACCAACCGGAATTCTTTGCTAGTTCAAGTGGAAGTTACTGTGTTCCACATCAGGTTGAAAACTTTTCTCAAAGGTTTCCACAATCACCTGAAAGAACAAAATTGGTCAATCAAGCTCACTGTTCATCTAGTGAAACACCAAAGAAAGTGACCAATAAACAGAAAAAATTCCGGGAATACCGTGAAAGAAAAATTACTGAGAGGAAAAACAACAAGAGTGAGAGATTAAGTCAAACAAGCACTCCCTATGAGAGCTTGAACCTTGATACTGATGATCAGCTTACTGATGCTCCAGTTGTGAATACTTTAGTACTCAAGGAGTACAAGTATAACGATGCTTATGGCAGACCCAAGACTACTCAGGCTTGGGTCTCCTATAGAAACTAATCAAATCTGATGTGTGCAGGTGCAAAATAAAGGCAAACATAGCCTATGGGTAGTAGATAGTGGATGCATTTGCCACATGACAGGGAATAAGTGTGACAACCCGTAAGTTTCCT
>JBCNJP010000024.1:9596191-9629973 GCA_039602395.1 Deinandra increscens subsp. villosa | reverse complement strand
GTTTCGTATAACTCATCGGACTTTCTCTGCGTGTACAGGAGTACTGACCTGATTGTTGTTGAGTTATACAACTTCAACTTGTTTTATTTTTCTTATTTTGTTAAATCCGAGGCCTTATCTGCGTATCGAAAGATCGACCTTAAGATAGACGATTTAACATTCTTATTTCTTTTTGCATGGAACACAGTTGACAATATCATGAAAAATACTATGCAATTGTGAAAAAAAACCACAAGTGCTATCACACAAAAGGAAAAAGGAAGTCAAACAGAAAATGTCTGAGTATGTCTGATAGTATGGGGTACACTGGTCAACGCAAATCTAATCAATATCTTAACATATCCAGATGTTATGAGTACGATTCTGCCTGAGTTTAATATGGATAAATTATACCGGCAATCAGCATGACTTATGTGTTTCAATTAATTGAAATTGAAGTGTAGTTCATTGCGTTATGACCAATATGATCCCATATAGTGATCATTCTCATACCAAAAATAGTGTTTGATTCTGTATTGTGATTTGATTTCATTTTAGAATAGCACAAAAAGATTTTCGGTGTGTTTTAGCATAAACTTTCAAAAAGCCAAAAAGATTGTGTTTCTGCTTTATTTTCGATCTGATCAACACGTGATATAAATTCAATTTTCAAAATCATATCTTGGAGTCTCGAAGAGACGTTTTGCACCAAGATTATTTTAATGTTGATGCAGGATGCTAAAGTGCAAGTGATCACAATTTCAAGTCTTCTGACGCTATTAATAAAGATCAGAGATACACCAGACATTGTCAAATATTCAAGATCAAGCTACGATCAAGTTGAGGAGGAGTTTATTCGAAGATTCATTTCATCGGACGAACAAATTCTACACTTGAGGGGGAGCTTGGTTGAAGATACAAATTTGATGATGTAGAAGAGTAGAGATACTGCACACGACGAGGTGGAGTTTGTTGATACCTGATATGTGCGTCGTGTGAAGTATCGAGCAAGGAACAAGTTCATGCCAAATTAGGTATGGCCGAACCTGGTCCAAACCTGAAGTTCGGACTGGATGAACGTCAGGTTCGGAGGGAGTTCAGTCCAGCGGACTATATATAGAAGTGTGTTCTTTGTATTGAGTAGTTCTGAGCGTGTGAGATTTCTGCTAAGTGTGTATTTTCAAGGTGTTTCTATGTGCTGTGTTTCTAAGTGTTTACTGATTGTAATTGTTCTTCGTTGATCAATAAAACAATCGGTTAATTAACATCTTCTATTAACTAATGGTTAATACCATTAACCATTTGAATCAAGACAAAAATTGTCTCCTCCTTCACCTCCCTTGGCCGGCTCCTCCTATACACCTCCACACACCCATTTCAAACTCACAACTACAAGAAAACATAAGAGACCAATCCTTGGTTCAAGCCACCCAACCTCTTCTTTCTTCCTCTCTTCTCTTGTTCTCGGCTAAACCAACCAAACCGAGCCCCCTCTCGGTTCATTCAAACCGAACCAACACCACCACCTAGTCACTTCTTATACCCACTTCAAACTTTCATTTCACACTTAAACACTTCAAGAAAATCACCCTTTCTCCTCTCATTCTCTCTTTGCTCTCGGTCCATACTAAACCGCCACCACCACCTTCTTTCACCATCAAACACCACTTCAACTAAGTTCTTAAACCTTTCTTTGATCAAGGTAAGTCATTCACCTTCTTCATTTCATCATTTTTCTTTCATCTCTTTCTTGATTCTTTCATGAATAACCTTTCTAACCTCTTGTTTCTTGTCAAAATCCATGAAAAATCTTTCATTCTTTCATCCTAATCATTCTAAATCAAATATCAAGGGTGAGTTAGGAGCTAAATTTGGTAGCTTAATCAACAACCCATCAATGTCATTACCGATCCGTTTTAAGTGAGGAAATCTCTTTCTTTTCTTAACTTATTCCATGATTTATTCATATAATGTCACAAATTCATGTTCATGATTTAAGTATTGATTGTGTTGTTGGATGGCTTACTAGCAAACTTGTATGTTAGTAGCATTATGTGCTTTGATGGAAACTAGGATATTGTTTGAACAAGTTCCATGGAAAAATATAAACATAAAATGTATTTCTATGTTAAATGCTTCATATTTGGTGACAAAGTTTATAAATCATAACATGTTATAAGTTTTGAATGTTTTAGTATGTTTGTTTTGGTGGAAATTCATAAACATAATGTTTGGAAATCAAGTTTTAAAAAATATATATACTATGTTAAAAGTGACAAAAGATGACACTCGTTTTGTATGTCATAAAAATGTAGTCATCCTAAAACATATATATTTTTGCAATCTTAGAAACACCTCATGAAAATGACTTAAAATCTTGAACCAAACTTGTCATAAGATGATTTTGAGTACTAAAAGTGTTGTTGAGGATTTTTCCATGAAATTTCAAAGAAATATAAAAATAGAATTTTTATAATATAAATATCAATTATTATCATGAAAATTAAGTGAAAATACTTGTGACCAACAAATGACCACTTAGAACTTGTAATGTATGATTTAGGGCTTCCAAAATTGTTTTCCAAACTTACAAAGTGATTCGGGAAGTTAAACACTGGAAAACGGAACAATCGGATACCGTAATACGACTTTTCGACGAAAAATATAACTTATTTTTTAATAAGAATCGGATCTGGTCCAGAACATAAAACATGCTCATTTTGACATATAAAAATGTTTCCTAATGTTCAAAAGTGGAAAAACATGTTTTAGATGTAAACCGGACCAAAAGTGTAACTTTTGGCAACTCGAAAACATCGATTTTACAAGTTAAACTCCCACCGGCACACTTGGCAACCTAAAACCCTAAACCATTAAAACAAGTCTACAAACAAATCCTATGTGTTAAGGAAACTTAAAATGTCATAAAACGAGTAAAACCGAGGAAACCGGCTAACCACCGGACGAATCGACACTTAATTTTGCCAAAATATAATTTCATATATTTTTGGAAACATTTCTTCATACAAATAAACATATTTTCGAATGTCAAAAATCATTTCGTAAGACGTGACATATATCGTGTAATGACGCGCGGTATAACACGCGTGTTCGAATCTTAATAAATGAAAATCTTATTTATTAAACAAGATGGTGACCCGCCCGCGCTTTGCGGCGGGTCACCCATTTACCCGTCAGAATAAATAAGAAACGTTTTAATATGATCAAAGTATAAAACTCTAAAACTAAAAAATATACTAAAAAAATACTAAAGTTGAGGGGATAAAACGTAAAATTTCGTAAAACTATAAAAAGTATAATAAAAAACAAAAGTAGAAAATGTTTGGGGCATAAAACGTAAAGTATAGAGTTGTGTTTTCGAAGTATTAAACTATAATAAAGTCGTGACCTAAGTTGAAAACTCTAAAAGTATGCTAAAACGAAAGTAAGAGGTATAAAACGTAAAAGTCTAAAAGTATCATGGTCAAAGTATAAAACTATAAAAAGTATACTAAAAACGAAAGTAGAAAAGTTAAGGGTATAAAACTTAAAAGTCTAAAAGTTATGTGGTCAAAATATAAAACTATAAAAAAAGTCGTGGCAAAAGTCGAATATCTAAAAGTATAAAAGTTAAGGGGTATAAAACGTAAAAGTCTAAAAGTTTCGTGGTAAAGTAAAAACTATAAAAAGTATACTAAAAAAGAAAGTAAAAAAGTTAAGGGGTATGAAACGTAAATATCTAATAGTTTCGTGATCAAAATATAAAACAAAAAATATGGTGGCCAAAGTCTAAGAGTTGAAAAGTATACTATTCCTAGGGTAGAAAATGTAAACTTAAATAAAATTGTGTGGCAAGACTATAAATACTATAAACATTACTATTCATTTCCAATTTATTTTGTTATATTTATAAATTAAAAGGTTCAAAACCTTACAAATATTTAATGAATTAAATATTTTTAATTTTCATAACGTTTAATGAAAAATAATCCATCTTATTCAATATTTATTTTTTCAAACGCGAAAATCTAATTATTATTAATTTATTCAAATAAATAATAAATTCCATCAAATTCAATATTATTTACTAGCCAATAAATAATATCCTAGGATTTCCATCACTGTCATCGGGTAATAACAGTCGAGACTTAATCTTGAACATTAGGTGACGAATTCACTAACCCATATAGCCAAACCCTAATACGTCATAACACTATCTTGTAGACGTTTGCTAGGCTAAGTTCAACCAATCATATCTGTCAGTCCATCTTCAAACAAGTGAGTCTTCACGACCCCTTTTACGTTTCTGTTTTCTAACTTGGGGGAGAATTCAATTAATGTCTTTCAATCTCATTTTGTCAGATATTATGATAACTGTAGGAAGTATTGAATGCATGTTCTTTTCATATCCCCAAATCTGTGTATTCATGTTGATTCATGTTATATGCCTAAGTCCCACTATTAATTGAATTCAATTAGTTCATTCGAAACGATAGCTTGTAAATAGATCTATTTGGGTTGACGACCCTGCCCTGACTTGGTTGCTCCAGTCATGACTCCATGGTTATAATCAAGGTGTACATTTTTAATTCTGGTCATTCGGTGTTCTTGGGGAAGAACATCAGGAGTGGGTAAACAGTTAGTTTTGAATTCAAGGTTCATGCTTCATCTTTACAACAACAGTGTCAAACGAACTAATATCACGACATGCCAAACATTTTGAAATATAATTTCCAACAGTTATAGTGTCATAAAACCTATAAACTCACCAACAATTCTGTTGACTTTTTAAATTCTTGAATTCACAGGTGATTAGAGACTGCAACTCCATGTTTTTCTGTTCCGATCCTGCTTATCATATCATGGTCTGCCTGCCGTGTGTTCATGCATTTCATTTTGGAGATTTAGACGCATTACGCCTTAGGGTAGTTATGTTTATAAATCTCATTACATTGTCTTTTGAAAACTTTATCATGTAACCACTACTTTATTTCCGCTGCCATGGTTTTAAATATTGAAATAAATGTTTGAGACTTATATTTTCGAAAGACAAATGGTTAATTAAATGTTCATTTAGAAGTCAATCATTCATAACCATGGCCATGATGCCAAATCAGTCACATGCCCACATTCAGTCATTTCACCCAGGGACATACTTCTTTTCCAAGAAGTTTATACTTCCATTATCTTGTTCTGAAAAAACATACTTCCTCTTTCACATTTAAAACCACACGGTGCTCCACCGCGTTGAAAAACATTTCGTTTAACATTTCACTATATTTTATTGACATAAACCACACAGTGTTATATCATGTTTAAAATCATACGTTAAACCATTTTTCTATATTTTTTTAAATCTATCTTCACCTCCACACAGCAGTGTGGAAATACATAAACTGTTAACCATTCATAACCCTGTCCCATCTATAACCCATCCCCTTTCAGTGTAACATACTTACACAAAATCATAACTTTGCTAAACAATTCAACTAAAATATTTCTAGCATGTATACCAGCCCAAATAATAAAAACATTTAAAAGTGGGCACATAGAACTCACCTTAGCTTAGCTCTGCAGCTTTACTATCTTGACAGCTATTCAAAGATTCAACACTTCACATTAATCGATGTATTAAGGCATCCTATCAGAGGTTAGATGATGTTCTATCAAGTTCTTAGCCTAGTTAACCAAACCAGACATCACTAGATCAAACCTCCCAATTCAATCACCATTTCACATTCTTCCCAAACATGCATACGACTGTATTCACTTTCTATAATACGGCCGTATCGCGGCATGTTATAAATTAATCGCACATATCTTAAATCATGAAATACACTTTCAAATGCGCATTCTGATACGACAGGATGACCCAATACAGCCGTATGGCATATAAGTTATACAGGCATATTCATCCAGATATGAATACGGGCGTACGACTCTGACAACATTCGAGCATATTCAACTCAGGATATAAAATACGGCCATATTTTGTTATCCAACAATACGGGCGTATTCATCCTGCCAAAAGTATAATTTTTCCAATTTGGCCATTTTCAGTGTTCATTTTACCCTTTTCTTGCTACCATAACCATCCTTTACACATTTAACCATAAAAACCTCAGTCATAAACACTGGAAACAACCTTATGATCCCTTGATCACCACATGCAACCCAAACTTTCTAAATTTAGAAATAACCCATGCATGTATCAATAAATCATACCTTAAGCTTGTAGAACCCTCAAGATATCATCTGATCATCTCTGATTTTCCTTCATACATTTGAATCATTCATAACAGATCATCATCATCATCCAAGAACTCATAGAAAATATGATGAAAGTTAGAGAAATTTCGTACCAAGATCATACCAATCCTTCAACACTTGATTCTCAGCCCCTTACACGCTCCCTGGATCGCTTAAAGAGTTTTTGGAATAAAGGTTTTCGAGAATTTTGTGCGGAAATGACCAAATGAGCTCAAAATCAAGTTTTTATAGTTCTGAACACGATACGGTCATATTCCCTTTTGCCAATACGGCCGTATTATGCCACACAGCTTCGGGCATCTACGCGTGGCCAAAAACATGTCATTCTAGACAATACGGTTGTAGTTGGTCAATACAATACGGCTGTATCGCGGGGTGACAGGAAAACTTGAAACTTGTTTTCGCATTTCCCGTTTCGTTATAGCTTGGAATTGTGCCCCGTTGTCGCCACGTTCCTCATTTTATTCATCTATCATCTCCAAGTGATCAACATTCATAAATCACTTAAATTCGTATGTCCTCTTTATCTTGAAAACCGAGGTGTTACAATAACTTACTGGAGTTACTTCTGCCTCTATTGATTCTTTCTGTCTAATCATATCATGAGGTGAATTAGATCCTACTGGAGTTACCGGTTCATTTGTGATCGATTGACTTAACTGCGTTGGAGACTGATTGATATGAGTTTTGGCAGTGACCTGATTAGAAGTAAAGTACAAGTAAAATGTTATAAATTCTTTCTATCTATCGAAGTAAAATGCTCTTATAGTCAGAATCACTTACTTGCGTTGTAGATCTGTTTGTATTAGGTTGCACCACTTGCCCCTCAGGTGGAAGAGTGGCTAATATCCGAGGTATGTTCTTTTATTGTTCTGCCACCCTTGCTTTCAACTTCTTAAGTTCTTCATCCTTTTCCTGCTTTTTTTTCTCTCAATTTCTAATTCAACTTGAAGCTCCTTCACCTACTATTTCATGGAGCTTCTATTTCTTGGAACATTGAAATATTTTAGTAGGATTGACTCCCGTGAAAACACCACTTAAGGAACCAAAATTTTCCTTTCCTAAGACTATTATCATGGAATCATTGCTTGGCTCAAATGTCAACTGTCCATAAGTGATATTTTTTTTCATTTTTCAGTTATACAAAAAAATATGTCGTATACATTAACTGAATTCATATATATTAATTACAGTAATAAAGTAAGTAAAAATAAAGTTTCAGTGAACTGACTAGTTCTTCTAGGATTGCTTTAACATTGTTATCTTCTAGTTTGCCTGCTTTATTTTCACGTGCTTTATACCAGTGACCGGGAAGGCATTTTATCTTTATCAATTACTTTACTTTGAACATTTTTATAATTTACAGAAAAAAATCACATTAGTATAAAATCATAACATATGATGCTTAAGTCCTAAACATGTATTGAGGAACTGGTTATTCTTAAATCTTACATTAAGGGTGAAGGGTGAACAATTACCAGTTTCTCTTCAAGGGTAGAATATCCACCCCGTCCCAAGCGGTGGTTTCAAATAGACTTTGAACTAGAAGCTTTCGTCTTCACCGAAACAACATTCCAATAAGAAAAAAATTTACAGTAATGTCTCAACTTAAATAACTAATAAAATAGCACAGATTATTATGAAGGTAAAAGGAAGATTTAAACCTTGAATTCGTCGGATTGTGTATGGTTGACAAAGTTGTCCCAGTGTTCTTGGTAAAGGATTATTGTCCGGTACCGTTTAGAGATTTTTGCTAACTTCTTAGGTTTGCCTAGGTTCGGTAGTGTGTCAGATTCATACACCTCACTTCTAAAGCTTCGCAAGAGCATACCTAGGCGATTCATAACATATTTTTTTCTACCTTCATCTAACGATAAAATAATAAATACGAATATGTTAGGCTTTGAATGAATTGCAGTGTATAATAACAATAATATGAGTTTCAACTACAAATAAGTAATCAAGAGTTTTACCGTTGTCGCTTCCCCTAGATTTTCCTTTACTTCTTTGTTACGTGCTTCCAGTTAAATACACTCTAACCTACATTCTCACGTACAAGATCTCCTAGGAAACTAATGAATTCTGATTTGTACCTTCGACTAAACCTTCCATACACATCAAACTTGACTCTGCCTTTTCTCCACCTGAATTTGTGTATGCATTTTTCATCTTATAAAACCTATTGGTTCTAATCTTTGTTAGATATATAGTTTCCAATCCATTCTCTGCATCTGAAGTTCTTTCACAGTCACTTGAATCATAAGAGTTAGTTTCACTGTGATCATCATCACCTGAATCATATTGGTAGGTATCATAATCATTGTAGGCATCCTTGGTTTGCATGGTTTGTAACTGTTCATTTTCCACTGTGTGTTCTTCTTCCATGATCTATAATTATTAAACAGATACCACTGGAAATTGTTAATTCATAACAAATTACAACCAAATTCCACAAATAAATATATGAATCATCACTTACCTCTGTAGAAGAAGATGATTGAGGAATGTTTTTCCAACAATTACAGTCCTTCCCCAATTCGTGAATCTAGGTTTAGTAAACAAAGTGACAAATAAAATGCAAGGAACCGCATATCTTGGCGTATGAATTTATCACGGCGGCAAAATGAAATTTCAATCCCCGACTCGATTTGAGAGTGTTGACACCGGAAGAGAAAAAATTCGCATAAGCCCTACTGATTTTGAAAAAATGAATCAAAGGGAAGCATATGGAATATGAAATTTTCGATCCCAATATTCCCGTTTATGAGGATTTGAAGTATTTATGGAAACTGCAAACGTAAATATGAGAATAAACTAAAAATTCATGAAGAGAAAAAAATAATATATTTAAAAAAACCAAACAAGAATGGGAATCGAACACGAGACCTTGACCTAATAAACTAGACAATAACCAATTGAGCTAAAAGAAGTATGTTGTAAGAATTTACTCGTACTGACATATATTGATTGAGTCTCTAGAGTCAATTATGCCCAATAGAGTATGACTACATTTTTAAACGTATGGTGAATTAATATATTGAATAAATATAAGTATACTAATTGAAATATTATATTTTCGAATAAAATATTGTAAATTTACTTTTCATAATCTAGTAAAATATATATACAGTAATATTTCCCAATTGAGCTTGATTATACCCAATTGAGTCGATTATGCCCTATTGAGCTTCATTATACCCAATTGAGCTTGATTATGCCCAATTAAGCTTCATTATGCCTAATTGAGTCGATTAAGTCCAATTTAGCTTGATTACACCCAATTGAGCTTCATTATTCTCAATTTAGATTGATTAAATCCAATTGAGCTTGATTACGCCCTACTGAGCTTCATTATACCCAGTTAAGCTTCATTATGCTGAATTGAGCTTGATTATATCCAATTGAGTCGATTATGCCCAATTAAGCTTCATTATGCCCAAGTGAGCTTGATTATACCCAGTTGAGTCGATTATGCCCACGTGAGGTTCATTATACCTAATTGAGCTTTATTATACCCAATTGAGCTTGATTATGGTGAATGACTGAATGACAGAATGACTGAAGTTCTAACTGGTTGAACAAGCTCACCTATTTATAGTGTTGTGCATTCTATACAATAAACCATCCAGCGAACCAATGGTTCGTTGGTTAATGGACCATTGGTTAGGACCATGTTTCGTTGCCCTAAGACTCACTATAACACTCACACTTAGACACAACACATGAGACATTCTATAACATAGGATTATGTTCTAACATACTCCCCCTTAACGTGTAGTGTATCTATGCTACCTAAATATCTAGTCTTTAATATTTCGCATTGCTGCATCTGATCTTCAATTTCAAAATTTTTGTCATCTATAGAGTGATTTTGCTAGATTTTGACCATTTCAGTCAAGTTTCTTGTGAAAATTTCGCTCCTAAATCATTCCTTGTTACTTTTTCTGATCTACTGCTGCAAATCTTGTTAAAATCTATCAAGAATCGCGAGTTTTGACCAAAATCATGTCCAGTTCATTCCAGTTCGGGGGAAGATCATCCAGTTTAAAAATTAACCATCACTCGAAGTGACAGTTCACTTCAGTTCGCTTCAATTTGAGTATGTTCGGTCAACCGAAGTCACAGTTTGGACTATTTCAGTTAGCTCCAGTTCGTTCTATTTTTTATTCGGATCAGTTAAGATTAACTTTTCAATTCGGATTACTTCAGTTATCTCCAGTTCGCCTCATTTCCAGTTTAGACCAGCTCGGTTCAACTTTTCAGTTCAGACTAATTCCAGTTCGGTTGAGTTCGGATCAAATATCTTCACTTCAGTTCAGTTCGGTAGAACAGAATTTGAAAATTTCATGATGTCTGATTTTGAAGCTTTTGCTGTCATGCAAAACGCAATGCAAACATATATCAATTTTGTTACGAAATCCAAACAATTTAGAAAGTTCCCAAGTTATTAAAATTAGAAGATTATCACAAATGGAAGCACAAATGATATAGATCTATGGATTCTAATTCCAAAACTTTACACACGTCCAACTGATAGTGGTGAATATAAAGAAATCAAAGATTTTACATCTAAAGAAAGGAAAAGCTATGAACTCGAACAAAAAGCTTTTGGTTATCTTACCATGGCTCTACCTACAGAATTGCTACATCAATTCAGCACTTGCAAAAAGACAAAACAGTTGTGGGATGCTTTATCAGCACGATGTGAAGAAAACAATCAATACAATAAGAGTCGACGAAAGGTGTTGAAAAAAGAATTTGACAATTTTCAACATTACGATAAAGAAAACATCATTGCTCTTCTGTCAAGATTTTCACGTCTTATTAGTGAATTGAAAGTTATTGGAATTGAGAAAACTAATGAAGAAATGAAAGAAAATATACTAGAGGCATTACCGGAGAAATGGGAAATTTATGTCTTGTTGATTACACATGACAAAGAATTTTCAACATTATCCTTCCATGAGCTAACTGGTAAACTTCATGCACGGGAAATGGAAACGCTGAATTCAAAAAATCAATTGCTCAATTGCAAAACCTAGAATCGTATCATGGTCAGAATGCTGCAAGCATTAATGCTAAAGCTAAACCAATTGGTGTTAGTTCTGCACCAAGTACAGCTTTTATTACGAATGTATCGGGAATTTCTAAAAATTCTAATTCTTCAAGGGGTTGCAGTTTTACAATTCCAGGTATAACAAATCAGAATGCATTTTCCGTCGAGACAACTGATGATTGTGCTGCTTTAATATCTACTTTTTTTCATCTTCTCTTCGCTTTATTATTAACAATGTTGGTGATGCTAAGATTAGTAGAGAAGATTTCAACAAAATTGATGAAAATAATCTAGATCAAATGGATATGGCATGGCAACTGGCTATGTTGTCTCAAAAAGCAAGGAGGTTTTTGAAGAGAACTAGTAGGAGAACTATTACTCAAGATGGGAATTTTGGTTTAGACAAATCAAAAGTCAAATGTTATAAATCTTTAAAAATTGGTCAATTTACAAGAGAGTGTCAGTAATATCAAGCAAGTAAATCTGATTTAAAATCTACCAATGGTTCTCAAGCTTCATCAAGTACAAAAGCATTGGCTGTTCAAAGTGATAGAACTTATGATTGGGGAAAAGTTTTTGATAAGTCTGCATTGATTGTCACATCTGCACAAGATGATTATTATTCACACTCAAGTTCCTATGATTCAACTGAAAATGAAAATTATGAAGCTATAATTGATTATTTGTTAAAGGAGAATGATACTTTGTTGAAAAAAGTCAGAATTCTTACTGCTGAACTTCAAATAGTAAAGGAAGAGTTGGATATTTCTAAGAAGGAAGGTAAGGATTTTGAGTTAAAGAATGCAAAGTTATCTAAAGAGAATGCTGAGTTAGTTTAAGAAGTTAAGAAATGGAAGGCTGAAGCAAACGATGTTGAAAATGAGTTCAATGGTCTGTTTGAGAAATCCAAGATTAAACTTGATGTGCTAAACAAGACTTCTGATGAACTTGTTGCTAAAGCAAAAGGTTATTCGATTGAGAATGAAGCATTGTTGGAGGAGAAGAAGAAATTAACAAGGGTGTATAAGCTGTTGAATACCAATATTGATATCCAGAAAAGAAATGAAGATAAGTTGAAGAAAGAGTTGTTTGGTGAGTTAGACAATTTGAGACTTCAAAAATTTATAACAAACGTGGTTGCTAAGAAGTTGATTGCAACAGAAAAGGAATTGGCCGAAGCACAACAGCAGATTTCTGATTTGAAAATTCCAATAATTGATATAAATTGACTTCTGAACATTGTCATGAATTCACAATCATTCACAAGTTTCTTAGAAAAAGATGAGAATTTTGAAAGAGTGTTTGATAGGACAGTCACACCCCCCGACTATTATCAAAGAAGCTGTTAATAATGTGAAGGACAAAGTTGAAGATTATGATTATTCAAAGTTTTCCTCATCAAATTCAGAAGAAGAAAAGGTTGTGCAGGAAGAAGAACAATAAGAAGGGTAAGAAGAATGAGAAGAAATCTGAAGTTCCTAAGTTTTCAAAGTTTATTTCTGGTTCGTCATCGACGGAGAATGAACAGTCAGCTACTTCAAATGAGAAGATTCGTACTCATACTGATGAGAGGATTTTTTATGCAAAGAAAAATGTTAATGACGTTAAAGCTAAATTTACACGGTTGGCGAATAATGGGAATAAATCATCAAGTTCGGAAGAAAAGGTTTCTGGAAAAAAGGCTGGTTTGGGTTTTAAATAAAAAAATTATTGAAAAGGGTGGTGTTCAGGCTCCAAAACAACAAAAGTTGAAAAAGATTAACTTGAAGCAAGTTCAAAAGGATGTTTTTAAAGCGGAAAAAGTTCAACCTAGGAGATTTTATAAGCTCAATGGTTCGGAACAAATATTTTTAGAAAAAGAATTTATCGCTTCACTACGTGGATGCTCGGAAAATATCTAATGTTTATGTGAAACATGCTGATCCGAGGGATAAGAAGAAGCAAACTGCTAAATTTTCTTCTGGAGGATCAGGTTTTACTCGAAAAAGCCCAACTTCAAAGTGGGTTCATGATCACAGGAATTAGGTATATGATATTTTTATAATCATTTTGGATATGTTCACTTTTGTGAAGCTATGCAGGTTCCAAAAAGAAAAATATAAACAATCGTTTGTGTTACATTTGCCGACAAAAAGGGCATATGGCACAAGATTGTCCGGTTCCTACTGCTTCTACTCAAAGAAGAGGAAATAGTCCAGAGTTTGGTAAAACTGCCAAACCAAAGTTCATTGATGAACAAGGCAGAATGTTTGATGATTTTCAACCTACATTCTTTAAAAAGCAAGAAAGATTTATTCCTAAATTTTCAAAGATTCCAATTGTAGGTTGTTCATCACAGTCACTTGTGATTAATTCATCAAAGACTAAATTACCAAAACAACAACAAAAATGGAAACCTAAGGTGGTTTCAAAGCAAAACTAGGACACTGGTTGACCAGAAGCACTTCGCTTCCGATCATTTAAAAACTAATGTGTTTGACTAGTATGCAAGTACTTCTAGAAGACCTGTCGATGATTGACAAGTTACTGATGGAGGAGTTTTCTGCTTATTTTAATTTAAATTTCATGATTCATTTTTCTAACCTAATTTTTTTTTAAACTAAAACAGACAGGTATACGTGTCGATTGATCAATTTTCTTTCTTTACTTTCTCATTTGTAGTTTAGTCGAAGAAAATTGAAAAAGCCAAAAATACTGTCTTGTTTTTATAAAATGAAAAATCCAAAAATTGAGGTTTTTGTTTTAGGGGGAGAAAAGGCATGTTATGGGGAGAAATACATATGGTGAAGTGAATACATGCAAAATATATAAAGTTTTGAGAAATTGATCAATTGGAAATGATGGTACTTTGGCTTACGTATCTGACTCATGGATAGAGTAGATGAAAAAGCCATAAGATCATTGTTTGATATGATTGGTAGGCTCGGCAAATCAGAAAGTATTTAGATGTGATATATACTAAATACTATGCTTGAGCATGTGGATAACATATTGAAGAGTATTTCATGACAAAAAGAGAAAAACGTGTGAAAAACAAAAAATGAGAAGTCACTGTTTATACATGTGTTCATTTTGCAAAGATTTAAACTTGTATGATTTTCTTTATTTTCTTAAACGATCGAACTTTTTTTATGCGTATTGAAAGATCGACGTGATTGTTGTTCGTTTGAGGTTCTACTTTATTTTCTTTGGTGTTTCGTATAATTCTCCGGACTTTCTCTGCGTGTTTACAAGACCGACCTGATTGTTGTTGAGTTATACAATTTCAACTTGTTTTTATTTTCTTATTTTGTTAAATCCGAGGTCTTATCTGCGTATCGAAATATCGACCTTAAGGTAGACGATTTAACATTCTTATTTCTTGTTGCATGGAACACAGTTGACGATATCATGAATACAATACACTTTGTGATAATCACAAGTGTAATCACACGAGGAAAAAATGTCTGAATATGTCTGATAGTGTGAGTTACACTGGTCAAAGCAAATTTAATCAACACCTTAAAATATCCAGATGTTATGAGTATGATTCTGCCTGAGTTTAAGATGGAAAAATTATATTAGCACTCAACATGGCTTATGAGCTTCAGTTAGTTGAAATTGAAGTGTAGTTCAGTACGTTATGTTCAATATGATCCCAGATAGTGATCTTTCTCATACCAAAAATAGAGTTTGATGTTGTGTTGTAATTTCATTTCATTTCAGAAAACAAAAAGATTTTCGGTGTGTTTTACCATAAGTTTGAAAAATTAAAAAGATTTTAGGTTTGTTTTGATATAAACTTTCTAAAAGTCAAAAGGATTTTGTTTCTGCTTTGTTTTCGATATGATCGACATGGGATACAAATCAAATTTTCAAAATACCAAAATATCTTGGAGTCTCGAAGAGACGTTTTGAGCCAAGATTATTTATGATAGAACAGGTTCTAAGTGGAAGAAGAATATCACAACTTCAAGTCTTCTGAAGCTGTTGATAAAGATGAAAGAACACACTGTGCATCGTCAAGTATTCAAGATCACGCTAACCATCAAGTTAAGGGGGAGTTCGACTGAATATACGGTTTAACGGATAAATAGATATTGCACACATCGAGGGGGAGTTTGTTAGAGCATAATCGGTTCGTTGTGTGAAGTATCTGAACGAGACGAAGATGCACAAAGGCTGTTACATAAAGTGGATACGAAGTGACACGAACTGTCATCCGAAGTCACACTTCATCTGAGTTTATATGCACGTGAACCGTGGGTTCCGATGAGTTCATGTAGTAATATAAATACTTGTTTGTACTTTGTAATTCAGTAATGAGTCGAGTGAGGGTCTCTACTAAGTGTGTGTTTTCTAAAGTGTTTTCTCTGAGTGATTTCTATACTGTAATTGTTCTATTGTGATTAGTATAACAATCTTTAATTACTTGTTTCGTATCCGAAATAGCTAGATCGAGTAAACGATCCGACGCTCACGACTTTTCAAACAGACACTATTTTTGTCTTTTGCGAGAAAGATCACAACTTGGGATCATATTGAACATAACAAGCTAAACTACATTTCAATTTCAATTACTTCGGCACATAAGCCATGTCGATTGCTGGTATAATTTGTCCATCTTAAAATCAGGCCCAATCATACTCATAACATCTGGATATGTTAAGGTATTGATTAGATTTTCTTTTACCAGTGTACCCCACACTATAAGACATATTCAAATATGCTTTTGTATTTTTTTTTTTGTGATTTCACTTGTTGTTTGACGCAATAGTGATTGTATTCATGATATCATCAACTGTCTTTCATGAAAAAAGAAATAAAAATGTTAAATCGTCTACCTTAAGGTTAAATCTTTTGATACGCAGATAAGGCCTCGGGTTTAACAAAATAAGAAAATAAAACAAGTTGAAATTGTATAATTCAATAACAATCTGGTCTATATTCCCCAGTATACGTAGAGATAGTCCGATCATTTAAGAAAATAAAGAAAATCAAACAAGTTTAAATATTTGCAAAATGAACACATGTTTACACAGTGACTTCTCATTTTCTTTTTCACATATCTTTTGCAATATCTTGAGATACACATCAAGATGTTGTCCACTTGGTCAAGCATTAGTATTTGATGTATATCACATCCGAATACTTTTTGATTTAGTGCCGAGCCTACCAAGCACATCGAACAATGATCTTATGACTTTTGCATCTAGTTTATCTATGAGACAGACATGTAAGCCAATGTACCATCATTTGCCAATTATATCATATACAATTTCACATTTTATATATTTCTGTATTTTTCTGTTTTTCTTCCCTTTAAAATGAAAAATCTTTTTTTTTTGTATTGTTCATTTTACCAAAAGACAAAGATACTATTTTTTTACTTTTTCAATCCCCCCCCCCCACCCCCCAAAACTACAAACGAAATGCATTAAAGAAAGAAAATTGACCTTAGGTCTTCAAGAAGTAGTTATGAAAGTGCGTGAGCGGTGGATCGTCTACACCATCTAACTATTTCGGAATGCAAAACGTAATTAAACGATTGTTTTATTGATCACTTGAAGACAATAGGTACAATCTAGACACAGAGAACTCTCAGAAGAAACACACTCAGATTCACACACTAAGACTCACAGAAGTGCTACTCCAAAATACAAAGAAAACATGTATTTATACTAAACAATCTATTGTCTACGAACTGACACGAAGTGCCACTTTGTGGGGTCATGAAGTCACACTTCGTGTCTCACTTCGTGGGTCACGAAGTCACACTTCGTGGCTCACTTCGGGGGCAACATTCTTTTCATCTTTATCTTGTTCAAATACTTCACACGACGAACCGATTATGCTCTAACAAACTCCCCCTCGACGGGTTCAGTATTTGGTTCATCCCATTGGCTTGTATCTTCAATCAAACTTTCCCTCAACTTGATGGTTAGTCTGATATTGAATACTTGACGATGCATAGTGTGTTTCATCTCTATCAACAACTTCAGGAGACTTGAAGTTGCGACATTCTTCTTCACTTTAGTACTGACCAATCATAAATAATCTTGATGAAAACGTCTCTTTGAGACTCCAATATATTGATTTTGAAATTTGATTTGTATCCCGTGTCGATAAAATAAAAAACGAAACAGAAACAAAATCTTTTTGGCTTTCAGAAAGTTTATATCAAAACAAACCTAAAATCTTTTTGATTTTTCAAACTTATGCTAAAACACACCGAAAATATTTTTGTATTTTCTGAAATGAAATGAAATTGCAATACAAAATCAAACTCTATTTTTGGTTTGAGAAAGATCAGTATCTAGGATCATATTGGTCATAACGCACTGAACTACACTTCAATTTCAACTAAATGAAGCAAATAAGCCATGGTGATTGCCGGTATAATTTGTCCATCTTAAACTCAGGTAGAATCATACTCATAACATCGTAGAATCATACTCATAACATCTGGATATGTTAAGGTATTATTTATTTGCTTTGACCAGTGTACCCACACTAACAGACATATCCAGACATTTTTCTTTTTCTCGTATGACTACACTTATCACATAGTGTTTTGTATTCATGATATCGTCAACTGTTTTCCATGCAAAAAGAAATAAGAACATTAAATCGTCTACCTTAAGGTCAATCTTTCAATACGCAGATAAGGCCTCAGACCTAACAAATAAGGAAAATAAAACAAGTTGAAGTTGTTGGATATTTTTTGTCCACACCCGACAGCACCAAGAACCCGACCCGGTTAAGAGCCGTAAGAGTTACACTGAGGGCAACGAGAAATAAATCCGCTTAATTGGTTAACCGGTAAATTATGGAAATCAGTAATAAATTATTGTTTATTCTTGATTAATGAACATATATTTAATTACGTATTTATCTTCGTGAAAGTGCGGAAGATAACGTTACTACTTATCGAATAACGTTTACGGTGAATCTAATAAATCAACTAAATTGTTATTTGAGTTTATCAGTTCTCGGTTTTACGATTTTTATATTAATCAACTTGTTTTATTAATTAATCGTAAATATTAGTGGTTCGTTTTGGTAAAGAGGATTGACGAGGGATCTAAGCGATAATCAGTCGGATGCTTAAATAAGCGATTAAGGATTAGAAAACCCTAATCCCTTTTTCTGCGCCTCCCTCTCCCTCGTTGATCTCTCTCTCTCTCGCCGGCTCCTCTCCTCTCGCGAGCTCTAGCCACCAGCGAGCCACCGTCGCCTCATCCCGCAGGCAATCACAAAACCTCCACCATTCGGTCACCGTGTGTGTTCTTTTCAAACCTCCGCGAGTGGCACCACCCGAGCATGAGCCGTAGCCACTGCCGCTGCAGCCTCCCTGCCGCCGCAGTCGTCACATGTCGCCATCACATCGACGTTACCATTTCCAGTCGTAGCCGACTCGTCGTCTCCATTCCTTTTTGGCACGAGCAAGTTACCGCCATCGTATTGAATCGTCGCGACACGCGACGAATCATTTTGGAGACGATTTTGCGATACGCGAAGGTTTTAGATCCGAATGGTCGGATCGCGAATTCCGAGAAACCTTAGCGACATCTTGTTGTCCCTCGGTGTCTTTAACGCTTGTTAGAACATCGCTCATGTATATCTAAACTCGCTTTATATTGATTGTTTTATTTCGTTAGCTTTATCGCAATTGTTTTCGCGTTCTTGTTTTAACACGAATGGTGTTTACATGCGATTTGGTGATCGTAATCCTGTTGACATGATTCCCAATTTTAGGGTTTATGCGTTTAATTAATTGAAATCGTTTATTCTGCTGCATAACGAATTACTTGTTAATTCGGTTAATCTCTGATTTACTATTATCCGGTCGGTAATGTTTTAGTAAATGTAAAAGTTCTTTTTAACGTCAATGAACACCTGTATAGTATTGTCGTAACCCCATTAATGGTATCAGAGCTTTGATCACCACATGTTAACCTTAACCGGTCGATTTTAAACCGGTGGATTTCGCGAACTGGGGTTAACACCCGAAAGTCGCGAAAGTTAAACGAATTGCATTTATGCGTGTTAAGTCGATTTAATTCCAACTAACATTATTTTAATTTGTTGATTATTTTTTAACACTCATATTCGCCTCGACCCATATTTTGGTTATGATTGGTTTTCGTGTTTTGGTTTGGCCCAAATTGGCCCACTTGTTATATTTTGGTTTTGAATTGGCCCACATGTTTTGGGTTCAAAAGTTGTATCGAAATTAGATGTAGATTATTTTTTGATTTCTTGTAATTGATGTCCTTCGCCCTGGACGAACATGCTCAGCTTTGCTGCAACTAGCACATTGTGGCAAATGTTCTTGTCGAAGAACATTTCACAGTAAGGAAAGTATCCACGACCAATAGCCAGTGGGAGTATTAGAGTCGGCCGGATGCCTTTTAGTCCATTGTTGTGGTTGATTTCACTTTTCATTCCCAGACCTTCTTCAGTATTGTCATAAGGCTCTGAAAATATCGAAACCTCTTAAAGCCGAATATGTTTTTGTTAGCGTAATGTGTTTTAGTTGCTTGTCTTAACGTGCTTGACGTACCAACTAGAACTCCAAACTAAGTTTTAAAATGTTAAAACTGTTTTACAATCAATTGAAATTGAGTCCTAAAATTATTTAAGACTCGAAATTACCTAACCAAATTTATTCAACTGTGATCTCGAATTTTTCGATCAATAAAATTGAACTTTCAATTAATTGGTTATCACCTCGCGACATATAAGTCATTAATAATAGGTTATTTAATTGACTGTCCCGAGTGAGATAGGGTTCATACATACTTTGTCAAAATGTTTAATTAATAAAAATTTTGACTTAATAATCGTATCTGGTAAGCCGTAAAACCGGTAGATTATGCCATCCTAGTCAAGTCTAACTTGGGACATATTTACCGATGCATCAGTGTTGGAGTGTTTCAACACCACACTTGGTGTTCTGGGTATCTTCCATGGTGTGTGCATTGGAGTATTTCAACACCGTGCATACTCACTGACCACTGAGGACATCTATCATTTTCTTATTTTCTTTGCGAGTACTTTGTGTATTGGAGTATTTAACACCGTACGTCTAGTCACTCGTAAACAAAATTGGCATAGATGAGGCTAAAGGTATTTCGCAGATAATTAGCCGAAATCCTCATAAACGGGAGTTGTGACCGGTATTCACAAGAGACATCGTTGTCCATCCGATTACTTAGTTGTTTTGATTGCACTTAACGATGCCGTTATTTGTCAACTACTAGTCAGGTTCCCAATTTCTTATCCAAGATTTGATTGCCATCTTTGGATATGATTATTACATCGAAACATAAAGTAATTTCCTAATGTTTCAGATGGCTAACCCTCTGACGTGTGCTGAGGTGTACTTAAAATATGACAATATTTTTCAAACCTATTTTAGAAGTGTAAGGGAATAATTTATGGCTTGTGTATTAAATCATCACTTAGCGGACTATGTTGAAGGCCTATGCACTTGAATAAGTGAAAATTAGTTGGGTTTTCATGGTAATAGGTCATTGGGCCCTTTTAGACATGTTTGGGCCCAAATTAGAAAGAGTTTAAGGGGAGTTTATTGGGCTTATATGGTCTAATACGGGAATTAGATGTATTTTAGGGTTTTTGGAGTGGCTTGTTGACCAAGCTTGTCCATTCTTATTTATAGGACCCCTAATGCATCTTGTAAAGGGTTAGCCAGTTGAGAGAGAGACAAAGAGGCCTTTCGGGTGTACCAGACGAGTTCTTTAGTGAATCGTGTGCATCGTTTTACAGGTTAATCGTTTTTAGTGTTATTGTGTTTATTTCGATTTCTGTTACTTCTCTATAATCTTGAATCATCTGATTGCTTGTATTCCGCACTCGTAATCGGTAGAGATATCGTGTTTGGTTGTTAAATCGATACTTACAATTGGTATCAGAGCCAAGAAACAAGCGTTTCGAGGCTCTCACGATATCCGATTCAAGTGATTTTGTGTTATTCGTTTTGTTTTTGGGTGATTATTTGGTTGGCGACGTCTAAGAACATATTAGGGTTCATATTTGTTCTTATCTTTTCTGTCATATTTTGGTGCTTCTAATCTCAAAATCATTGTTTGTAGTTGATTGAATCTTTATTGTTTGTTTCAAAAATTTCGTATTCGCAGTGAAGGAGGGTTTTTCGTTTGTCACCAGTAAATTGGATTTTGAATTGTTTGTGATTTTCAATTCACATGTATTTTTTTTCTTAATTCTAATCTTCTATTTTTGGTGTCTGGTCAAGTAAATCAATTAGTTTATTTGGTGCCCATCTTGTGGTTGACTTGCTTACATATTTGACTGGATATTAATGGTGACGGTGGAGGCTGAATATTGGCTTTAAAGAAATCAAATCTGGAGCATTCAAAAATTGATTCAAGAATTTGGATTTTCGGATAACATTTAGGTGGCGTTTGGTTCACGGAATGTAATGTAATTGGAATTGTAAAGTTTTCCTTTTAAAGTTGTGCTTAAGTTGGGTAAGGAAGGAGTTTGGAATACAGTGAATTCCTTTAATCAATGGAATTTGAGGTCATGTAACTTTCCTTCGTTAAAGTGAAGGATTTCTAAATTCCATTGAGTAAAGGAATTCATTGTATTTCAAGCCCCTTCCTTACTCAACTTAAGCACAACTTTAAAAGGAAAATATTACAATTCCAATTACATTACATTCCGTGAACCAAACGCCACCTTAGGGTCTTCGGCCGAATCTCACACACGACATTGAGGTTTTCGGTCAAAATCGAATTCTCGAAAAAAAAATCGAATTTGTTCTGTTCACAATGTTAAAGTTCTTCATAATTACAGAAATGCCATTGGGTTTTAATTAAAATTTGTGGTCCACGACATCCGGTATTTGAAGCGATACACGGCCACTCAATTCAAGTTGGTGCAAATTAATTTTGACGGGGAATAGGTCGTTGAATTTTTCTGCACCTTGTGGAGTAATTTGTTTTTTTTAATTTTCATATTTTTTTTTTGCTCCAAGAGTTTCAAGGTGTTACTAACGGTTTTGTTTGTGAGTTTCTTGAGTTGTTTTTGCAGGTTTCGCACAGGACAGAAGCAGGCTGCTAGGATTTCTTAAGCCCCTCGATCGAAATATGTGGCTTTGACCCTTATTTCGATCGAAATCTTTCGCTTTTTGACCCTTTTGGATACTTTTCGATCGAATCCAGGCGCTTTTCGATTAGGCTGAGAAACTTTTCGATCGGCCCCGGTGCTTCTCGATCAAAGAGTACTTCCCGTTTCACCACTTTTAGATCGGAAAGTCCCTTCGTGACTTTCGATCAGCTTCGTTTCGATCGGAAAGTTCCTTCGTGACTTTTCGATCAGGTCCGTTTCGATCGGAAAGTCCCTTCGTGACTTTTCGATTAGCTCCGTTTCGATCGGAAAGTCACGAAGGGACTTTCGATCTGCTTCGCCTTTCGATCGGAATGTCCCTTCGTGACTTTTCGATCAGCTCCGTTTCAATCGGAAAGTCCCTTCGTGACTTTTCGATCATCTCCGTTTCGATCGGGAAAGTCCCTTCGTGACTTTCGATCAGCTTCGCCTTTCGATCGGAAAGTCCCTTCGTGACTTTTCGGTCAAGTCGAAACTCTGCTCGATCGAAAAGCTGTCTTTCCGATCCAGTTGAGACTTTTTGATCTAGAAGTTCATCTAAAGAAGTAAATGACAAGTACTCAAGTTGCTTCTCCTCTTGTGACTAATCAAACTCAGATATGTTCAAACTCGGCATGTTCCAAATCAATCGAACAATATAAGTAACTATTTCGAACTGAAGAAAGAGACCGTCTCAATGCAGAGTACAAACTAAATATTCATCTAAAACAAGTCGAACCATACAAAAAGAGGATTGAATCTTTAGGTGAAGAACTCAGTCTGCAGAAGTATCTTTTCCAGACATTCCGTGAAAAAGAGGAGGAAAAGTAGAAGATCAATCATGCTGATGGAGCTTGGATCTGTAACTGCAAGGAATGCTCAAACCCCATCTGTTGTGCTTTGATTAAGGAATGGGAACAGAAATTCATAAATGAAACCGCAAATCATGCACTCACTGCTAGAGACCTTAGGGAGTCCAAAGGTAAGACCAGAATATTTAGAGAGAAACTTGAGGCCATTCAGGTAGATGTTAAGAGTCTTCAAATTCAGGTTAGTGATAAAAGCGCATATATAGGATTACTAACTCTAAAGTTGAAGAGTTAACCAAAGAGGTAGAGGAACTAAGAACCAAACTTGACACTTCCTAATCTGTCCTTGAGAAACATCAAGTTATTCAAAAGAAAATGATGGACTCTCATCATGCTTTATTCAAATCAGAGGAGCGACTCAAGCATGTAAAAGAACATCTGGCCTCGGGGATGGAAATTTTCCTCCCCCATTACAACATGAATACATCAAAGTGCCCCAAACTGCCGATGAATTGTTGAAAGAGTCCCTGAATGAAGCAACCATGGTATATAGGTCTCAACCAGTACATGAAGATGAAAAGACAGCCACTGAAGCAACTCAGTCTAATAACACTACTAAGTGTGCAAGCTCAAGCTCTAGTGAAGTGAAGAAAGCTGATAAAGAAAAGTTGGTTCCTTATCCAAAGATCGAGACTCCTTATTCCAAAGTTGTGGATGAAGTAAAGCGGGAACGAGTGGTGATGACTACAAGGCCCAATGGTAAGATCTTCATGACAACAGGGTCTCTGTTCATTCCGATTGAAGGAGAAGAGTGTTAGAGCATATACCTATGCTATGACGTGTCTCGTGTATTGTATCTATGTGAGCGTGTCTTGATATGAGTTTTAGTGACAATATCATTGGCACCGGACCAAATGGTTTGCCGGACCAAATGGTACGCCCGTACCATTTGGTACGCAGCCTGTTTAGTCACTAACTATAAATAGGTTCGTGTTATAATGAATGTTAACACTCTGAATCATTCTACACTTTCTGTGTGTGTTTTCTAGAGAGAGAAACCAGAGAGAGCTTGTGTGTGTATCTTCAAGTGATCAATACAAAATCTCTTATTTACAATCTTGTTCTCTACGTTTGATCAAAGCATGCATAGTAAGATCGTATCTTGGTTTTACAAGTGGTATCAGAGCATTTGGTTGCTCTACTGCTGTGTTTTTGATCAATTTTCGGATTTTTAGAGAGAGAAAGTTTGGGTTTTCTTCATTTTTCATCAAATTCTTCCAATTCCGAGTGTTTCCGAGGTGAAAAATGATTTCTGAGTGTTTCCAAGGTGAAAAATGATTTCTGAGTGTTCCTGGAGTGATTTCGCACCTTACTGAATCAAATTTCAGCTCCAAAAGTCAAAATCCGCGAAGATCAGTCGAAATCAGCTTCGAAAGCTTCTGGTCCGCTCGAAGAAATTCTGGTCCGCTGCTGGTCCGCTGATTGGTCTGCTAGGCAATCTTCAAGTTGGTCCGTGGCAGTTATTTTTTGGTCCGCCGTACCAAATCTGGTCCGCTGAGAAAATCTGGTCCGTGTCTGGTCCGCAGGTACAAAAACTGGTCTGCTGGGTAAGTTGGTCCGGAACTTGTCCGCTGTGTACATATTTGGTCCGCTGGTTGATTTGGTCCGGGGTTGGTATGCTGAGTGTGTTTTTGTGACATCCGGGAATTTCAAGGTTTACTTCCGTTAGATAATCTCCGTTAGTTACGTTAATAGTGTTAACTTAGTAACTAATGCTTAACTAGGCCGAATACGTCCACGACCTTTGGTTGATCACCGAACCCGTCCATATGTGCTATGTATTTATTTATATGTTGTTATTATGAGAAACGTGATTTAAATGCATGATTTTTATTAAAAAGAATGACTATTTAATTATTTGATAAATTATGTGACAAATCGCCTAATTATGTGATTATATGTTTAACCGGGTAACTAAGTGTATGCATACATGATTAATGACTGGGCTAGTCATTAGACTAATCATGGGCTAATGATGGCTAATCATTGGGGGCCCAAATCCCAATGAAAGCCCATGATGGCCATTAGTATTTAAATGAAACTTTAAACCCTAATTACCCATTTGCATACATCACACAAGAAACACACACACACTCTCTCCCTCTTGCGATTCTGGACCAGCCTTAGAGACCATCAAGATCAGCCATCTTTTCTGTAGAAGAAGATCATCCATCGATCCTAGATCAAACCGTGAGTCCCATGACCATGTTTCTTGCTTTTCTATGTGTTTTCTTCATAAAGCATGCCTAGATCTCCATGTAATCGTTAGATTTTCTGTAAGAATGCTTAGGAATACTAGATCTATCATAAAGACTACAACTTTACGTGTGAAACTGATCCATAATAGAGATTCATGCTAGATTAGGTTATTTTGTGTAAAATGTGTTCTTGAAGATTTGATGATGAAAATACATGTTTATGATGTTATAAATGCTCCTGTGATGTTCCTAAATGATTATGTATGCTTGAAAATGAATTACATGAAGTATGGAGGCTGTTAGAAAGATTTTTAATCAAATTTACGGGTTTTTTTAGCGACCAGCGACACTGTGCATTCATTAGGAGAAACTATCCAGCGAAACTATGCATACCTCCTTCCAGCGACACTGTGCAGCGAAACTGCAGTGTCTCTCGTGAACGAAACTGACCTTGTCCCTGAACGAAAGTTCAACCAGTTCCTGGCGAAACTAGCTAGCGAAACTAGCAGTTTCTCTAGCAGTTTCTCTAGCAGTTTCTCTAGCAGTTTCTCTAGCAGTTTCTCCAGCAGTTTCGCCAGACTAAACCCAAACTTGTGCAACTTATTTGAATGCTATGCTATGACTTACATGATTATGCTATGATAAGACATACTATGATTTCTGTATTATATGAACCCTTGTTTATGATCAACCATCGGTGTCGTGTGTCGGTATGTCGTGTTATAGTCCGACGTGCTATGTTATGGGCCATAGTGACGTTATGTAGAGTTTAGACACAAAACTAATACTTAAGACCTAAACGTGTTCATAGGTCTTCGATAAGCAATCAATATTTGGATTATTTAGCAAGCGTAGCAGTGCAACCAAAGGTGAGTGTCACTAACCCATTTACCGTGAGCTCGTTTGGGTTACACAGAATAACTCAATGAAAGACAATGCTGACAACCTTAGGAGTGCTATGCACCTCTCTAATGAACTTGAAAACCTAGGAGTGCCTGGCACCCACTTGATGAACTTGAAGTGTTTTATGGGAAGCACTTGTGAAATACTTAAACAACTATTTCTAAAACAAACTGAAAATGTTTTCGGGGTTCGTGAAAACCCAAAGTAAACCATTTTAATATGACTAGTGTAGGTTAAAGTCTAAACCACATGATATCACATGATTTCTAAGGATTGCCTTATAACTGAAAAAGTCCTCAACTTAATTGTACCATTAATTGTAAAGCGAGGGGATGTTGGGTAGATCTACTGGAGTTTGACAAACTCCGCCTCGTGACACTGGAGGTGCACGGAGGTACAATATCAGCCTATCTGACCGTGGTCCCGAGAGGACACGGGGGAGGCAAAGCCGCGATGACGTAGGTCCGCAAAACAAAATAGATGATGGCGCTGCCACTACAATTATCCGTCAGCTTTGGTACGAACTTCCTTAGTGCATGGAAACCGGATTAGCTACCCGCGATATCGGTTGACCACTTTAACTTCTACTTAACTAGTGCATATTCGATAATTCAACAATTGGAAATGTTTGCCAAACTAATACTTATTATATGTTGATACATACGCTTATGTGACCGGGCCAATGCATGACATGCCCACCGTGAACTCACCAACCGTTAGGTTGACACTTGCGTGGTTTAAACTTTTGCAGATCGCTAAGGAGTATCCGGATCGGGTTGGCATGGCACACGAAGACATTTTATTTTTAGTTAAACTTAATTGAGAATTTAAAACACTGATTTTGTAAAGCACGAGGTTAGTGCTAAAGACAATGTTTTCCGCTGCGTACTGTTAAACTGTTTTTATTATTAATGTTTGGACTTTACTCTGATTCGTTTAGTATTTGTAACTAATGGTTGTGGTCCTGGTTTGCTCGCACCCCTTAACGGTATAAACTCCGTTAGTGGTTAAATTGGGGGTGTGACAGTTTTGGTACGCTGACAGAATACATGTGTTTACTAAAACTGACGTAACTTGAGAATCGTTAAGAGTTACGGAACCCAATACCAGCCAAACGACCGTCTCGACAAGATCTAGACGTATACTCGCCTAACGGCCAGTATCCTCCAGTTTGACCCCCAAAATCAGCTTGGAAGACCTTCGTTTCTGAGTTCGAAGTTTTTAAAGTATCATCTTCGGTGAAAAATGTCTGATTTTCAAGCATTTGCGGCTATGCAAAGCACGGTACAAGCTATGCTCAATTTTGATAATGAAATAGGAACAAGTCAGAAAGTTCCTAAGCTGTTAAAGTTGGAAGATTATCAAAATTGGAAGCAACGTTTTTCTGTATACATCAGCACAAACGATATTGATTTATGGATTCCAATTCAAAAGTTGTATGTACGTCCAACTGCAGATGGAGAGTATAAAGAAATTCAAGATTTTGATAAGGATGAAAGAAAAAGTTACGAGCTTGAACAAAAAGTTTATGGTTATCTTACCATGGCTTTACCTACCAAGTTGTTGCATCAATTCAGCACTTGCAAGAAAGCTAAACAGTTATGGGATGATTTATCTGCTCGATGTGAAGGCAATGACCAATATAAGAAGAGTAGACGAAAAGTGTTAAACAAGGAATTTGAAAATTTTCAACATTATGAAAAAGAAAATATTTCTGCTCTTGTTTCAAGGTTTTCACATCTGATTAGTGAGATGAAAGTGGTTAAAATTGAAAAGACCGCGGAGGAATTGAAAGAGAAATTGATGGAAGCATTACCGGAAAAGTGGGAAAATTATGTATTATTGCTTACTCATGATAAAGAATATTCTGCATTGTCATTTCATGATTTGACCGGAAAGCTTCATGCTAGAGAGATGGAAATGATGACATCAAACAAGTCAACTGCTCAATTCCAAAATCCCGAAGTGTATCATGGTCAAAATTCTGCAAGTATCAATGCAAAGTCTAAATCTTTTGGTGTTGATTCATTAAATCCACCTCAAACAGCTTTTGTTGCTGGTCATGGTTCAGGAAATTCTGGAAATTCATCAAGAGGATGTAACTTCACTATTCCAAATCATTCAAGTCCGACTTCATATTCAGCAAAAACACCGGATGAGCACTTGGCATTAATCTCAGCCTTGTTATCTTCATATTATGGATTGTTGAATGGTGGTTTAACAACATCTAATCTGATTAAGGAAGATTTTGATCAGATTGATCCTGATAATCTTGAGCAAATGGATATCAATTGGTAATTGGCAATGTTAGCTCAAAGAGTTAAAAGATTCAAAAAGAAGACAGGATTTCAAAGTTTAAATCCAGATGGCAAGGTTGGAATAGATAAATCCAAAGCAAAATGCTTCAAATGTTCTAATTTCGGACATTTTGCTCGTGAATGTTCAAAAACAAATGCTTCTTCATCCAAGTCTCCAACAGCTTTAGTTTCTCAAGTTGATAAACAATATAACTGGGGACAAAATTCTGATGATTCTCCACCCCTTGCTTTAACTGGTATTATTTCTGAGCCAAACACACAAACATTGTATAAAGGTGCTTATTGTACTCCCGATTCCGATGATGAGTCTGCGATGATTGCTCAAATTGTTCATAGTGATGATGAAGAAGAATTAACTGATTCTGATTCTGAATCTGAAATAAGTGATTCTGGAAATAGTGGCTATGAATCGGTTTGTGAGTTTTGTTCTCAGAAAGACAAGAAGATAGAAGGATTGATAAAGGAAAGTGGGTTGTTGGTTGATGAAAATAAAAGACAGATAGAAGAACTGGCAAGTGAACAGCAAAAGTTAGCAGATCTAATTCAAGAATTTTCTTCTCAGAAAGAAATGTTTTCAGATTTACAAGCAGAGATTGTGGAAAAAGAATCAAAATTTCAAAACGTTACACAAAAGTTTGAACAGAAAATCACAAAGTTATCTGAGGAAAATGCTGGATTAGTCAAAGAAGTGAAGAAATGGAAAGATGAAGCTAAGGATACTGCAAAGGATTTTCAGAATCTTTTTGACAAATCCAAGTTCAAACTTGATACTCTTACTAAACTTTCTGATGATCAAGCTACTAAGATTCAATCTTATCAGACTGATATGGAAAAGTTACTTGATGAGAAGAGGGAGTTGGTTAGAGTGAACAAGTTGCAAAATGCAAATTTGGATATTTAAGAAAAGAAATGAAGATAAACTCGAGAAGGAATTGTTGGCTGGATTAGATTAGTTAAGATTGCAAAAGTATGAAACTAATAAAGTGGCAAAGAAGCTCATTGCAACAGAAAAAGAGTTGGGTGAAGCTTATCAAAGAATTTCTGAATTAAAGATTGAAGTCATTGATTCAAAACGTCTTTTGAACAATGTTACTAACTCACAATCTTTTACAAGTTTTCTGGCTAAGGATGAGAATTTTGAGAAGATGTTTAACAAAACTGTGTCACCACCAGGAAGTCTTAAAGAAGGAGTTCATGATTTGAAAGAAAAGGTTGAGACTGGTGATTATTCTAAGTTTGTTGGTTCCAAATCTGTTGAAGAAAGGAAAGAGCACAAAGGCAAGAGTGCTGCAACTTCTGACGCTCCAAAGGAGTCTAGTTCTTCATCTGATGACAAAGAGAAATCTGCAAGTTCAACTACTGACATTGATGAAACAATAGTTGATTCTCCAAAAGATATCAACAAGGTCAAAGCAGAGTTTTCTCGTCTTGCAAAGAATGGGCATAAACCATCTGATTCGGGAGAGAAGGTTTCTGGCAAATATACAGGATTGGGATTCCAACAGAAACAGGTTAAAGTTGCAGTTTCTCAAGGTCAAAAACAACAACACTTGAAGAAAATCAGCAGAAGCAAGTGAAGAAATAGGTTTTTCATGCTGAAAAGGTTCAACCGGAGCGATTTTATAAACTCAAAGGCTCAGCTCAAATATTTTCTGATAAGGAGTTTCCACTACATTGTGTGGATTCTCGGAAAATAGCTGAGGTTTTTATTAAATCTGCTGATGCTCCAAAGAACAAGAAGAAACAAACTGCTAAATTTTCTTCTGGAAGTTCAAATGTTACTTCAAAGAGCCCGCCATCAAAATGGGTTCATGATCATCGATTCCAGGTATTCGATAATTTTTATGATCATTCTGGAGATGAATATGTTTGTGAAGCTTTGCAGGTACCACAGAGGAAAAATGTAAACAATCGCTTGTGTTACAATTGCCGCCAAAAAGGGCATATGGCACAAGATTGTCCGGTTTCTGCTACTTCTAGTTCAAGAAAAGGAAAGGTTCCACATGTTGGTAAAGCTGCCAAACAACGATTTCATTGATGAATATGGCAGAGTATTTGATGAATATTCACAACCTACATTTTTCAAAACCCAAGGAAGATTTATTCCACATTTTCAAAATATTCCATATGTAGGTTGTTCGTCACAATCAACTGTGACAGGTTCATCAAATACTGATTTACCAAAACAACAACACTGGAAACCTAAAGTGGTTTCAAAAGGAAACCAAGATACTGGTCGACCAGAAGCGATTCGCTTCGGGTCATTTATAAACTGACGTGTTTGACCAGTGTGCAGGTACTTTTAGAAGACCTATCGGTGATTGAAAAGTTGCTGATGGAGAACTATTCTGCTGATTTAAGTTAAATTTTATGTGATAACAATTTCATAATTGCAATTTTTCTGAAAGCTAAACCTGAAAGGTATCCATGTCGAAAGGTCAATTTTCTTTCTTTTTCCATTCCGTATGTAGTTTAGGGGGAGAAAATTGAAAAACCAAAAATAGCGTCTTTGTGTTTTTGTTTGTGTTAAAATGAAAATCCAAAAATAGAGTTTTCATTTTAAGGGGGAGAAAAACAGAAAATACAAACACATTGAAAAAATAGAAAAATACAAAAACATTGGAAAATGACATAATTGGGAAATGATGGTACATTGGCTTACTTGTCTGGCTCGTGGATAAATTAGATGAAAAAGCCATAAGATCATTGTTCGATGTGCTCGGTAGGCTCGGTATTCAATCAAAAAGTATTCAGATGTGATAAACACATTAAATACTAATGTTTGACCAAGTGGACAACATCTTGATGCGTATCTCATGATATATCAAGAAAAAGATATGTGAAAAAGAAAATGAGAAGTCACTGTGTATACATGTTTTCATTTTGCAAAGATTTAAACTTATTTGATTTTCTTTATTTTGTCAAACGATCGGACTTTCTTTGCGTATCAAAAGATCGACCTGATTGTTGTTCGTTTGACGTTCTGCTTTATTTTCTTTGGTGTCGTATAACTCATCGGACTTTCTCTGCGTGTACGGAAGTACCGACCTGATTGTTGTTGGGTTATACAATTTCAACTTGTTTTATTTTCTTATTTTGTTAAATCCAAGGCCTTATCTGCGTATCGAAAGATCGACCTTAAGGTAGACGATTTAACGTACTTATTTCTTTTTGCAAGGAACACAGTTGACTACATCATGAGTAAAATCGTTATGTGAGTAAATCACAAATGAAATCACAAAGTGTGATATAAAAGAAAATACATATCTAAGTATGTCTGATAGTGTGGGGTACACTGGTCAAAGCAAACATAATCAATACGATAACATATCTAGATGTTATGAGTATGATTGTGCCTGAATTTAAAATGGACAAATTATATTAGTAATCGACATGACTTGTGTGCTGAAGTAATTGAAATTGAAGAGTAGTTCAGCATGTCATGTTCAATATGATCCCAAGTTGTGATCTTTCTCGCAAAAGACAAAAATAGTGTATGATTCTGTATTGCATTTTATCTTTTGTATCCGGAAAAATCCAAAAAGATTTTAGGTGTGTTTTAGCATAAACTTAGAAAAATCAAAAATATTTTCGGTGTGTTTTGATTTAAAGTTTCAAAAAGCCAAAAAGATTTTGCTTCTTATTTGTTTTCGACCGATCGACATGTGATACGAAATCAAATTTCAAAAACCCTATCTTGGTTTCTCAAAGAGAAGTTTTGCGCCAAGATTAAATTAATCTTCAAAAGAAAAAGAAAGCCGCGTTTCTGTCTTATGAAATTGCAGGTTATATGTGTCAAGACTCAAGCATGGTGAAACGGGAGTATGTTTTATTTTTACAAGTGGATCTGGAAGATTGAAGATGATTCAAGAGTGATCCAGCCATGCAAGCTCTATTTCTGACAAGAGTTCAAGTCGAAGATCGGGTGCAGCAATGTTGAAGATTGAAGACTGGAGTTTAGTTAGAAAATAGATACACTACACGTTAAGGGGGAGTTTGTTAGAGCATATACCTATGCTATGATGTGTCTCGTGTATTGTATCTATGTGAGCGTGTCTTGGTATGAGTTTTAGTGACAATATCATTGGAACCGAACCAAATGGTCCGCCGGACCAAATGGTACGCCCGTACCATTTGGTACGCAGCCTGTTTAGTCACTAACTATAAATAGGTTCGTGTTAGAATGAATGTTAACACTCTGAGTCATTCTACACTTTCTGTGTGTGTTTTCTAGAGAGAGAAACCAGAGAGAGCTTGTGTGTGTATCTTCAAGTGATCAATACAAAATCTCTTATTTACATTCTTGTTCTCTACGTTTGATCAAAGCATGCAGTAGTAAGATCGTATCTCGGTTTTACAAAGAGCGACCCTCATTCACCACTAAGTTCAAAGGCTTAGGTCATGATGGTGGTTTATCATCTAACATTAAGAGTATAAGGCCCAAGATCACCATAAAGCCTCCAACTTCTGTTGCAATCCAGATTGAAAGGCCCAAGATGACAAACAAGTCTCCAGTTTCTTCAGTAGGCTCATGCAATTGCAGTTGTAGAAATGTTGCCTCGACATCAAAGACTACATGGAGCACAAGAACTGAAAAGAAAGATTCAACTCAAGCTTCGAGGAACCAGTCCACAGTCAACCTAAGATCTGCAAATGGGTCAAAGATGCAGACACATGGTGCTCCACCTCAGCAGCTAAAGATAAGCGGTTACACGTCTGACTTCTATCTCAAGAAGTAGACTTCCTTTAACTGTGGAGTTCCTGGTCACATTGCTCGAAACTGTCTCTATCGCCCCTATGAGCCATATTATCCGCAAAGTCGGAGTGTTTCGTCTCAGGAATCAGTTAAGTCTAAGCCAATGAAGGTGCAACCACCCAAGGCAATGAAGATTGTTTCTCCTAAGATAAAACCCTCTGATCAACATTGGGGAGCTGCCAAAGAGCAGAGAAAATTTTCAAATAAAAAATATGCTTTTCCAAATTATGAAAATTTTCATAAAAAGGTGAAGAAACCGATTTCAAAACAACACAATGTTGAAAAACCTAAAGTTAACCCTCCAAAGGTAACTAAAATTGT
>JBCNJP010000024.1:9513525-9595691 GCA_039602395.1 Deinandra increscens subsp. villosa | reverse complement strand
ATAGTGTTAATAAATAAATAAATAAATAAATATACACATGTGGACGGGTTTGGTGATCAACCAAAGGTCGTGGACGTATTCGGTCTAGTTAAATATTAGTTACCTAGTTAATACTTATAACGTAACTAACGGAGATTATCTAACGGAAGTTAACCTTGGAATTCTCGGATGTCACAAATTTGAATCTTTAAACAGTTTATACTGTGTAAGTACTGATTTTTGGTGGTGTTGCACTTGTAGGTCAACTGTGAATGAGCCAGTTCTGTGGAAAGAAAAAGCTTTCATGTTGCGATCTTCATTGCAAAATGAAACTAACAAAAAGAAATTGTCCAAAGATTATTGTGAGGCTACCCGCGATATCGGTTGACCGCTTTAACTTCTACTTAACTAGTGCATATTCGATAATACAACACTTGGAAATGTTTGCAAAAATAATACTTATTATATGTTGATACATACGCTTATGAGACCGGGCCAATGCATGACATGCCCACCGTGAACTCACCAACCGTTAGGTTGACACTTGTGTGGTTTTCACTTTTGCAGATCGTTGAGGAGTATCCACTGGAGGTTGGCATGGCGCTTGAAGTTACTTAACTTTATTTTAAACTTAATTTGGGAATTAAACAACTATTTATGTTCTGTAATTTAAGCATGTGGTTAGTGCTAAGATACTTATGTTTTTATTCCGCTGCGTACTTTTAAAACTATTTTTATTATGCACATTTGGACTTCACTCTGATTCGTTTAGTATTTGTAACTAATGGTTGTGGTCCTGGTTTGCTCGCACCCCTTAACGGTATTGGCCCGGTCTCATAAGCGTATGTATCAACATATAATAAGTATTAGTTTTGCAAACATTTCCAAGTGTTGTATTATCGAATATGCACTAGTTAAGTAGAAGTTAAAGCGGTCAACCGATATCGCGGGTAGCTAATCCGGTTTCCATGCACTAAGGAAGTTCGTACCAAAGCTGACGTAACAGAGTTCGGCATTTGCCGATGGTTTGTGCCTCCAGTTGTGTTCCTCGTGGGACCCACAACTAAAATAGGCTGATATTGTACTCCGTTCGGCCTCCAACCGGTTGGCTACACATTTGTGTACCGCGGAGCAGGGCTGTCAACCCTCAGTAGATCTACCCAACATCCCCTCGCTTCACAAATTAATGGTACTAAATTGTTGAGGACTTTTAAGTTTCAAGGCATCCTTAGAAATCATGTGATATCATTTGGTTTAGACTTTAACCTACACTAGTCATATTAAAACGTTTATTCTGGATTTCATTTGAAATCCTAAAAAGAGTTTAAGTGTCAAAATGGTTGTTCCGGATTTCCTTTGAAATCCCAAGTGTTATCGATTAGTTGGTTGCGGATTTCATTTGAAATCCCAAAGATGGACAGTTGCGAGTGCTTCCCATAAAACACTCCAACTTCCATAACAGATATTCCATTTGGCGATACCTCAAAATGTCAGCGTTGTTTTCCGTTTAGTATATTCGTTGTGACCCAAACGGGCTCACAATTAAAGGGTTTGTGAAACTCACCTTAGGTTGCTCGGCTACACTTGCTAATTAATCCAAGTATTGCTTAATGAAGACCTATGAACACGTTTAGGTCTTAAGTATTAGTGTTGTGTCTAATCTTTAACTTAACGTCACTATGGCCCATAACATAGCACGTTGGAACTACGACTCGACATACCGACACACGACACCGTTGGTTGATCATAAACAAGGGTTCACATAAATCAGAAATCAAACATGTTTCATCATAGCATAATCATGTAAGTTATGGCATAACATTCAAGTAAATTGCACAAGTTTGGGTTTAGGTCTGGTCACAGTTTCGCTAGTATAGATTCGCTAGGCAGTTTCGCTGTGTGCACGGGCAGCACTTTCGCTAGGCAATACCTGATGACACAGTTTCGCTAGGCTAGTTTCGCTCGAAACTGTTGGCACAGTTTCGCTAGCCTAGTTTCGCCCGAAACTGGTTGAACTTTCGTCCAGGGACAAGGTCTATGGTTATTTCGCTAGGCAGTTTCGTTCACTGGCGACACTACAGTTTCGCTGTATAGTGTCGCCTGAAGGAGATGTACATTATTTCGCTGGATAGTTTCGCCCAGAGAACAGGCTAGTTTCGCTGGTCGCGAAAAACACATAAATCAGCCTAAAAATCAATCTAACAGCTTCCATATTTCATGTAATTCAATATCTAGCGTGCATAATCATTTACCAACATCAAACAATAACTTTTAACACCTTAAACATGGGTTTTCATCATCAAATCACCAAAAACACATTTTAAACCTAAAATGACTAAAATGGCATAAATCTTCATTATGGATGGATTTCAAACGTAAAGTTGCAGACTTTATAACAGATCTAGCATCCCTAAACATTATCTCAGAAGCATACACGATTTCATGAAGGTTTGGTCATGCTTTAAAGTAAAACACATAGAAAACACATAGAAAACACATAGAAATGGTTTATGGGACTCACGGTTTGATCAAGGATCGATGGATGATCTTCACTAACAGAAGTGATGGCTGATCTTGGTGTGTCTTGGGGCTGGTCCAGAGATTTCAGGAGAGTGTGGGTGTTTTTGGAGAAAAGGTGCAAGAAATGGGGCTTCTAGGGTTTTATGTCCTTATATAACAGGGGCTAGTTTCGCTGCCAGTTTCCGTTATCCCACTATTAGTTCAGAAAAGATTTTCATGCAAAATCGAGGCGTCGTCGGAGAACGTCGTAAGTCGTAAAGGCTATCGTCAAAAGTCGGCTTTCCCATAAGAGTCACCGTCGGCGTAGTCATCGTAGTAGAAATCAGGACGTAGCGTGTAGCATCGTTTTCGTTGTCGCTTTCCCTAGAATAGTGCGCGTATTATCGTTCGCGTTTCGTATTCGTGTGTGAAATCATCCTAAGGTTTTCCGTTAGACTACTTAGACATGGTCTATATATATATTTATATAGATATATATACATATGAAGTATTTACTTACACAGTAGAGCGAGTATCCCAGGTTGGCACGTGAAAATTTTGTTTTGGGAATTTGTTGGTTCGTTTGTAACTAAGGTTTCAAGTTGCATTTTCCAAATCGTTTTTCAAAATGATTCCAGTTCTCTGCAACTTATGGCTCTGAACTCGTGCAAGTCAAGTGATTTAGCCGACTACCGGGCGACACTATAGTTTCGCCCTGTAGTTTCGCTGGCAACCAAAAAGGGCAAATTTTCATTTTATTCTTAGTACTAAATCATGCGTTTAAATCACATTGCACATAATGACAATAAATAAATAAACACATAACACATATGGACGGGTTCGGTGATCAACCAAAGGTCGTGGACGTATTCGGCCTAGTTAAGCATTAGTTACTAAGTTGACACTTATAACGTAACTAACGGAATTGTCTAACGGAAGTTAACCTTGGAATCCTTGGATGTCACATCATCCCCTTGTAAATGGAATTTTCGTCCTGAAAATTATTCTTGCGTCATAGCGTTCGCAGCCTCGGCTGTCGTTGTTGCTGGGGAAAGAAAGCAAAAGTTTTAGGGTCGCCACACACAGTGCGATGGATAGCTCAAATGATGATCAAATGAGACATGTGGTAGGCTTCTGTTATTTTTTTAGAGAAGAGGATGGAAAATACTTACAGAGAAAGTAGAAGTTAACCACAACGTTAATGATTGTGTACGCATCCTTATTCTGATTCTCTGTACACCTATAAAAACCAAACATGACGATTCGTTCTACCCAACTGAGAAAGATAGCCCCAAAAGCAAGTCACTTGTTCAAGAAGTAGCTTTGTCACCAGTGCCATCAGAAATGTCTGTGCAAAAGGTTCATTGCTCTTACATATTATATAGACCAAGTTGCTTGAATGAGCTAAAACTAAAAGAAAAAAAAAACTGATGAGAACAAATTATATTATTTCAAGTCATATAAGAACTGAACTGTCTAGGTGGTTGTAGTTTACCCAATACTCATGTGTCATCGGAAAAATAAAACTCCCTTGTATTTGGTATATCTATAATAGCAAACCCACTGTAACTACTAAAATCCAATTCAAATGAAACTTATATATATAAAATGAAATATTACATATAAATAAATACACTCACATCAACAGAAATGAAATTATATAAAATCATGAAGCCCATAAAAACAAATTTTGCAAATTAGATATTATCGGAATTTAAATTTTAGAAAACAAATTTTGCTAACTCATTTTGGTGAATTAATGAGTTTGTATATTGCACTGCTGTGTTGGTCATATTGACAAAATATTTGATATCACTTATATAACTGACCCACACATTAGTAGCAAATAAGATTGAGTGGTTTAGATCACACCATAGATTAGTATCCACTTGAATTAACCCACAAATAAAATTTCAAAATATGCCAAAAAGTTGAATAACATATATTCCTCCTTTACAATTGAAGAATTTTGCGTAGAATTTTATAGTTGCAAATATACAGAATTTTGAAATTGAGCTTTCAGTTTCAGATACTGTAACCATACATACATATTAATACTTATGAGATTATGCTCATAAAGTGTAACAAACACATTGTACCTGTGTTTTTCAGGTAGTACTATGTGACGTGTAGCTTTAGCTTTCTTGGTATAGATTGTATGTTAGAGGTCGAAAATAAACGGGTTGGTAACGGGTCGGAACAAAGTGATTTTTAATATGACCAATTTTCTTTAGCTAAGTTTAAGATTTTAGCCATTTGAACCATAGATTCCATCTTTGAAGAAACATCTAGATAAAAACGCTAGAGGAATAATAGCATAACCAAAATATAGCAAATGAAAAAAAGAGATACACTCACAACAGAGATGAAAGCAGCACCACAAATGAAAAGGAAATCAAGCTATCCTGCAAATAGAAATCAACCAAGATACATTAAATTAAACTATTAACGAAGATCCCATCAGAATACAACCAAATTCATAACTACAATAAGAGAGAACCTTTAACCCACTTCAAACATAGTGAATTAAGCCATTTTAAAGCTAAAACAACAATCTCATTACTGAGTGGATATAGTTATGTTGCCTTATCCTCCTTGAAATGCAGATCCAACCAGTTAATTGTTCATTGTTGGAACATGTAGATATGCATTCAATCAGTTCATTGTTGGAACACGTAGATATTCAGGTGATCAAACATTCTAATGATATCTTCAATTGACATGTAGACTTATATGAAGTATGGCTTTGAGTAAACCCAAAATTATTTGACAATGGTTTACCTCGTAAAACTTCTAACATAGACATAGAAATTTAAAAACATCACATCTGATTAATGATGCGGCCACATTTTAAAAAGTGGAAATTGTAGTCACATTTTAAAGCAATTCTCTAAACAAAAGATTAAAATCACACCTTCATAAAGCCAAAGTACAAGCCACAAGACTAACCTGCAACAAAAATACCAAAAAAATCAAAAGAAAAAAAATTAAATCAGATGACAAGGCTTTCCATTTTACTTCACCTTCTTTACCTACTTGTAAATTATTTATCAGAGTGACTTCAATTATCCCAAACGTAAAATTTGAATCTCAAAATACCCAATATATTGATGTTGGAAATTAGTGAGTCGGACCACCTTACAAGTTAAACATGAGTAAATAAGAAAGAAAATTAAGAAGTACTTATCAAGATTTTATTCATTAAAAGAAATGAGAGTAACCTGAAGTCCATCTTTCTGTTAATAACTATATGGTATTTATAACATCCTTGACATAAACCGGGCAGCTAAACTCATCATGGAAAAACACAGCTTCTTGTTCTTTAGCAAGAACACCATCGGCAAGGTTCTGAGGTTGTAAGACTATAATAAGACTATAGTCATCAAATATTGTTCTCTATTTATTTGTAATTTTGTGCAGGAATCACCTTCAGCATACTGAACCTCTTGTCATTGATAATAGTCTGCAAACATAAACATTAAGGATAAAATCTCCGTAATGTAGGGATAACGTATTATAATTTCTAGAATAAATAGCATCATTAGATAATCAAGCTGAAACAGAAAGGTCTGAAGGTTACCTTTTGCAATAGTCTCAAGGTTACCCGACAACAAAAACCCATAAGCAAACATTAGTCATCAAGGTTGTAAAAAACAATATGTGTACAATAATGAAGAGTGTAAAGCTCAACTTGAACCCTTAATAAACTCATCAGGTATATAAAGACAGAAAAAGAACACCAAAATTTTTTTTTCCTATGGCTGAAACGTAGAAACCCAAAAAACACCAAATTGCAAACCCCATCGTGGGTTTTGAAAAACAGCCATGTGTAAGCCATAGTATTTAATCCCTGCAAAACCACAGCTCAATCAAGATATTTAGGATAAAACTCAATCGCAACAAATAACATGATTTGAAAAAGACGAAATTAGATCATACAGCACCTTAAATCGAAAACATTTACTGAAATAGGAAGAGATGAACTTTACCTGTTGAAGAAATCACATAGAGGGTGGAGAAGGAACCAGGAGGCCGACGCCACTGGAAGAGAACGGTGAAACTAACTGATTTCATCTACATCCTTGTCGTCTACGCCAATGGAAGAGAACGATGAAACTACAAACACCCCGTGTATAAAACCTAAGCAGATTTGTATATAGAAATAAAGAAGATGATGACGAAAATTGCGAATACAGTGAAAAAATAAACTAAAAAAACAACAAATCCACAAAATGTTCACACATACGATTCAGTTTTTTTCTTGTAACAGGGATTCAACGGCTGAACTGCGATTTGCGTTTAAAGAATTTCAGCGGAGGACATTGGACGGCTGAAAGGATTTGCGTTTACAACAAATCCACAAGAACCCTAGAACGGTAAATTGAAGATCGAAAGAGCGTTGACCAGGGGTTCTTGTACATCTGAAGCGACTCCCAAAGGACACAAACTTTATTTCCGCCGCTCGCCAAGCCTTTAGGGTTTCTAAAAAGAAAGGAGATCGGTGTCTGCAAATTGAAGAGAGAGAGAGTGGACCTGCACTTTGAATTGTAATTTTGAATTTGAAGAAAGAAGACGGTCGATCCGTAATTTGAAGAGGCAAAGGTGAAAGTACCGATGTCCTGCAAGCCTGCAAAAGAAAAGCGAAGTTGTCCTTGTGGTTCAAATCGGGACATTTGGTTCATGTGAAACTAAGTTGGTTCGTGTGGAACTGATCATGCTTCACTCTTTTGTACATGATGCTTGATTTGTGGTACCTCTTAAAATTTTAAGAGTTTACTTTAAGAGAAAAAGAAATGCATTATAATGTAGTAAAGATAGGTATATATTAATAGCCAGCTGGGTTGAGTTAATTATAATGTAAAAAAAAACTCATTGTTTATTATACGTACGTTTAAAAAAAATTAACAGGAGTTATATATATATATAACAACTTAAGTTATATATATAGGGAGAGGATCATTTGAGAACTAAAAAGAATCATTTTAAGCCACTAGTTTATATATATGGAAACCCCCCCCCCCCCCATGAATTATAGTGGTCCCCACCTGAAATTAGTGGTTGAGATTTAGTTCTCAAAAGTTTTCAAAAGAACAATTTCTCATTTGAACCTAACCCTATATATATAATCTCATGGAACAACAGATTCATTACAAGTTCATAATGAGTAATTACATATAGGTAATCACATCTAACTAGAGGTACATTACATGTTCATAATTAAAGTTACATATATATGTAACAACTTATGCTACACATATAATCTCATGGAACAACAGGTTCATTACAAGCTCATAATGAGTTACATATATGTAATCACATCTATCCATAGGTACATTACAAGTTCATAATGAAAGTTACATATATATGTAACAACTTAAGTTACACATATAATCTCATAGAACATGTTCATTACAAGCTCATAATGAGTTACATATACACTAGTACAAATATGATCTTTGGTCACACCATAAAAGTGTGACCGTAAGTGATTAGTCACAATTATTTTTTTCGTCGAACTTGTGACCAAAGGTCACGCCACTGTAGGTTAGATATGGTTACATTTAAGTTCTTTCCGTATGATACGAAAAATGTGACCGTAGATAAAAAGTGTGACTATAGATTAGCGATTTTTCTTGCTGGATCAATAATTTTATCAAATAATGTGATCATAAACCCTTTGTAGTAACACTTATTTTTATTTTAGTGACAAAATGTTCGCAAATGTGACATGATTTTTGTGTTCACTGTGACGTTTTGCTAATAATTGGTCACATAACTAATATTTAAGTGTGACTATTGTTTAGGTATTAGAGACACAATTTTATTATGTGTGACTATTTCATAAACGTTGATGTAGAAATAGTTTGAAGTGTGACTATTTCATACTTTTTAGAGAAACAAAAATGTCTTAGAGTGACTACAGGTTGGTATATGGTGACAACTAAACATCCAGTTGTTAATATAAAGTAACCATTATATAATTTTTAGTGGCATAATGTTCCCAAATGCTCACATGGTTTTTGTGTTTACTGTGACGTTTTGCTAACAATTGGTCACATACCAAATATTTAGGTGTGACTATTGTTTAGGTTTTAGAGACACATAATTTTGTTATGTGTGACTATTTTATGAATGTTAATGTAGAAATAGTTTGAAGTGTGACTATTTCAGAGTTTTAGACATACAACTTTTTTTAGAGTGACTATTGATTGAAATACGATCACAATTAAACACCTAGTTGTTAATATAAAGTAACCATTATGTACCTTTTAGTGACATAAATTAAATAAAATGTGTCTAGAAACATTTTATAATCATATTAAGTATTTGTAAGTGTCATTTTTTGTCTAACCTTTAGTCACATTATTTGTTGGGCTATACATATGAGGCATGAACATTAGAGTGGGCTTAGCTTGGTTTGGGCTTAGAGTGATTACGATATGGGCTTGTTAGGCCGGTTTTCCTTTGTGGGTTTATGATTACTTTTAGGGTTTTGTAATGGGTACTATATAAACCCATCTAGTTTATGATTGTAGCTAGTTGTTGTTTACGATTTGTGCCTCCTCTCTTGTATTTCCGATCGTATACTTCATCTCAAGAAAGTTGATTGTTCATCATTTAAGATTTGATCTTTTTGTGTTGGTCTTCACTCATATCAAGTCTATTTCATCTTCTTTCTCTTGAATTGATCTCGTACAAGGTTTCCGCACTTGTTCGAGATTAAGATATCGTGAACGCTTGTTGATCCCGGACCAACAATTGGTATAAGAGCTAAGAATCACTGATTCGAGGTTCTCAAGGTATTGGATTCAAGTTTTTACTGAAAAAGTTCAAATTTTTGAAGGTTTTGGAGCTGCTCTTTGAGTTTACGATTGACCTGCTACTGGTTTTTCTGGGTTTACGATAATTTTCTGGGTTGTTTTGGCAGTTTACGACTGGTGTTCTTCGTTGTTTTGGTGTTTACGACTTCAAGAAGTGTTTTTTTGAAGGATTACGATCACAAGTTTTGAGTTTACGACTTCAAGTTCGGAGCTTTGAGTGTTTACGATTTTAACCTGTCGGAAACGTGTTTACGATTTGTTTTAATCGGAATCGAGTTTACGATTTTATTCTATCGGAATCGAGTTTACGACTTGCTTGAATCGGAATCGAGTTTGCGACCTATTTGAATCGGAATCAGGAGTTTACGATCCGGGGTGTGTTTACGATTAAAGGTTTATGATCACACCCACACACACTGAAGCAGGAAAGGTTGGAGTGGTAAAGACTGAAGCAGAATACTCGGATGATGATTGGGAAAGATGTAACAAGGATGAGAGAGCTTATGCTATCATGACAATGGCGTCGACGCCGGAGATTGCTCAAGGGTTTAAGAAGTACAAGACTGCAAAGAAACTCTGGGATGCTCTGGTGGTGGCCTATGAAGGTAATCCCGATATTAAGGCGAGCCGTAAGCAGATGTTGAAGCAGAAGTTCAACTTGTTCAATCATATTCAAGGAGAGTCCTTTGAAGCTTAAGTCCAAAGATTTGTGTCCTTAATTACTGAGATGTCAAGCTACGATGTTGAACCTAAACAAGAAGACAAGAATCTGAAACTCTTAAACAGTTTACCCAAGAACTGGAATACCAACATCTCAATTATCAAAGATAACAACAAGCTGAGTGAGTTAACTGTTGATGAGCTGATCAACAAACTGAAGTCAAAGATGATTGATGATAAACAGAGGGAGCTGAATCATCTAAGCTCACTGAGCATGGCAGGAAAGTTGAATCAGGCACTTTTATCTGAAGAAGTAGGATCAAAGCAAGCTGGAAGTTCATCTGGAAATGATTCAAGTGCTAACAGAAAGTCAACTGCATTCGTGGCACGATCTCAAGCAAGTTCAAGTGGAATGGTCAACGCTGTTAAGGCTAATGCTACCAATGATCCCAACTTTGCCCTTGGAATGGGATTCATGAACAGTTACCATGCACTTATGGCTGGAACATTGGTGCCTACTGATATGCTGTCAGGAGAACTGAATCAGATCCATCCTGAATATGTGGAAATACTTGATGTTTCCTGGCAGATGGCAATGGCAGTTTTCCGTGCTAAGAAGTTTATGGCTAAGACTGGAAGGAATGTATAGAAGGATCAGGACACGATCAGGATGGGTTTTGATAAGAGTAAGCTCAGATGCTTCAACTGTGATGAGTACGGGCACTTTGCAAGGGAGTGTACCAAGCCCAAAAGAGAGAAGCCAGAAGAGAAGAAAGTTGGAGATGGTAAAGGGAAAGCAGAGAGAAAGGCTTTGGTGGTACAGGATTGCGGGGAATATCAATGGGCTTCGCAGGTAAGGGAACTCAGTCTGAAGGGTACTATGATTGCTCAGATGGAGAATGATGCTGATGAAGAACATGCCTTTGTGGTCATTGATGAGGAGAACCTGGTTGAAGAGAAAGAGGCATTTGCAGCCAAGGTTGACAACACAAAGGTATGTACTAATCCCACTTGTGCTCGTTTAATTCCTGGCCATAGACAACTTTGGAAAAATAGTGAGATAGAATTATTTGACATGCAATGTTCTAGAAGTTCGTTTAAGGGTAGATGGGAAAAGAGTGAGGAGAAAGCTAAAGCTCATAAATTGGATATAGGGAAATACCAAGCCCTAGCCTCTGAAAAGTCTGTCCTTTATGACAATGCTAAGTTAGAGATTGCTGAGCTTAGAAAGCAGGTAGATGAACTTACACATCAGAACAATGAGATGCAAGTAAAATTAGATGGAATCAAATGAGAAATAAGAGATTGCTTGAAGCTGGAAAGGCCTTGTCCAACTGCATAACCGATGTTAGGTTAGGTAAGGATAAAGGAGGAATAGGAATTAGTTTTTCTGAACAAAACAAGAATAATGTTCCTAAACCTGTGCCTAGAGATATAATAGGTATGATCTATGAGGAGGATCAGGTAGATAGTTCTGAATCAGAAATACATGAAGCAGGACCTCCCCTTGATAGTATATTGGTTGGTGTGAAACCTATGACAGAAAAGGAACTAGAAAATGAGAAACATATGATGTATGGGCTGGGTAATCAGAATAGAATTGTGGCATCCACTAGTGAACCCGGTCCATCTCAGGAACCATTAAACAATAATGCTGGTTCGTCTAACATTTTTGTTTCATGTGCAGATGAAGTAAGGATCCAAGATGTTTCTGAGAAGGATGGTGAATGCTTAAGAGTCAAAGAGTGTCATGTGTCTAGTAGTTTAACTTCTGATTTACCTAAGGATGATGTTCTGGAATCCGTGTCAAAACTTATTATGTCCAAGTCAAAACAGTCTGTTATATCTTTGTCATCAAAACATGTTTCTGATTCTAATGAAAAAGTTAATGGTTTTAAAATTCGTGTGCCTAACACAAGAGTTGGCCGTGAGTCTAAGCCCAAGGACTTTGTCCCTTATCCCCAGGTTGTGTCTACTTTCAACAACAAACAAATCAAAATCGGAACAATTTTGTTTAATTACACAACCAGAAAAATTTCCAAAACATGTAATACACAAATGGGATGATAAGCCTGAATGGAAGTCGTCTTATCCAAGACGCTCATATCTCTGTAGTCATGTAAATGGGACTAGACTTATGAATTGTTTTCAGTGTTGAGAACCAGGGCACTTTCCTGCGAGCTGTGTGAATAGACCTTATCAACCATACTATCCGCAAAACCCACGGACTAGTATGTTAAAGAAAATGATGACAGGTGAAAACAAAGATCAAAAGCAACAAGCTTTGTCACAGGGGAAGAAAAGTCCAGAACCAATGAAGACTCAACAGTCAAAGGTTTTAAACACAAAAGCTCCAGTGACAAAGCCTGTTGATGCAAAGTGGAATGTGGCCAAAACTCCGAAACCAACTTACAGACCTAAAGGAGTTTACAAAAAGAATGATAAGATGAGACCGGAATTTGTTGAGAAACAAGTGTCTAAAACAAAAGTAATTTCTAAACCTGAAGGCAAAACAAAGGTTGAGACACAAAATTCAAAATCAAAAGAAGTCTCATAAACAAAACAATTTGTTCAGACAAAATTAAAACTTGAGTGGACTCCTATCAAGAAATCTCCCGGTAAAAAGGCCACATCTCCACAAAAGAAACCTGCATCAGTGAAGAACTCAACCAATGTGATGAAACCACAGAAACATCCTGTTTGGAAACCAAAAGTCAACACTCAAAGTTTGAGTGTACCTGAATCAAAGGCAGGAATGTCTCTTCAATTAGTTAACTATACTGATTCCAAAGGTGTGCCCAGATCTGTTATGGCCTGGGTACCTGACTCTAACTAATCTTTGATCCATGTAGAGACAGCCGAGAAGAACTGTCAACAATCTCTGGTACGTTGATAGTGGTTTCTCCCGACATATGACCGGAGATTTATCGCTTTTGGAAGAGGTTGAAGATTTCAATGGAGGAGGTGTATCTTTTGCTAGTGGAGTTGGTGGCAAGATTAGCAAGAAAGGTGTGGTGAAGAGTGGCAGCTTGAAGTTCTCAGATGTGCATTATGTAGAAGAATTATCACATAGTCTGCTCAGTGTGTCGCAGATTTGTGATCGAGAATATTCTGTGTTGTTCAACAAGAAGGAATGTATCATTCTCAAGCCTGGTGTCAAGATTCCTGAGGAATGTATCCTGATGTGTACACCAAGACGAGCAAGTTCTTATCTTCTCAACATGGGTAATCCTCTGTCATCTGAAGAAGCCTTTCTTATTTCAAATCAAAATGAAAATCTGGCTTTGTTATGGCATCGTCGCTTGGGACATGCTAACATGAAGAATCTGAACAAGCTTGCAAAGGGAGAGCATGTTTGAAATCTCCCGATCAAGGACTTTACATCAATTGAGAAGTGTGTTGCATGTGCTAAGGGGAAGCAGCACAAGTTACAACATCGATCTAAAATGACGAATTCTATCTCATCGGTGTTACAACTACTACATATGGATCTCTTCTGCCCAATGCAAGTTCTGAGTATCAGCAAGTTCGTGTATTGTCTGGTGATAGTGGATGACTTCTCTCGATTCACTTGGGTTTTCTTTTTGTCAAACAAGTATGAAACTCCAGAACTGGTGAAACAGTTCGTTACTCTCATAGAAAATCAGATGAGTAAGAAAGTGAAGGCAATACGATCAGACAATGGAACAGAGTTTAAGAATGCTGAATTGAATATGTTATGTGGAGAGAAAGGTATAGAAAGGCAATACAGTGCACCATACACACCTCAACAGAATGGTGTTGCTGAAAGAAGAAACAAAACACTTATTGAAGCTGCACGAACTATGCTGTGTGAAGCAAGACTACCAATCTTCTTCTGGGCCGAAGCAGTCAACACTGCTTGTTATGTGCAGAATCGAGTACTTTTAAACAAGCGGCATGAGAAGACGCCTTATCAGATTATTTATGGAGAAAAGCCAAGCGTGGGATACTTCAAGACCTTTGGGTGTCCTTGCACAGTTCTGATTCAGTCTGATGTGGGGAAGTTCGAAGCAAAGGTTGATGAATGCTACTTTGTCGGATATTCTACAAACAGTGCTTATCGGGTCTACAACAAAACCACCAAAATGATATTAGAGGCATTTAATGTTGATTGGTTAGAAGACAATCCAATTAATGCGGGAACTGGACTGTGACAACCCGTCCAAATCAGGTCAAACCTCTCTCCGTTGACTTTCGTTGACTTTTAATTACATGATAATTATGTGAATTACTGCTTTAATACATGATTAACTTTGATAGTTAAATGATTAACCGACTTCAATTCCACTTCTAACTAGAATATATACGTACGTAAAATAATACGTCCTTCGTATATTAACGGTGGAATTCCAATAATAAGAAAAGTAAATATAAAATGGAACTTTTTATATTTTATCAAACTGTTATTAACCGTTAAAACGTTTTATGGATTTAAAATGTTACAAAAGCTTTCCGTTGTCAAGACTTAACCAAACGAACCTCCCGTTTCACCTATTAGGCCCAGTAAAGCCCAATAAGCCCAAAAATGTAGGAATCAATCCGAAAACTAAGGTTCGCCACAACGTACCGAGTGAATCCGTCGACCCAGAAACCCGACCCGCGGCCCGTGTCGTATTGGGCCGAACCGGCCCAAATCCTTTCTTTTCTCCTTGGCGGCCCGCACTCCAAACCCGAATTCCATGGGCTTCGGCCCAGCCCCTCGGCCCAACCCCATTTCCGAACCGAATGGGCTTCGGCCCATTCTCCTAATTGAACTCGATTGGGCTTCGGCCCAATTATAAACAAAATAATTATTTTGTTTAAGCCCACTAGTTTTTATAAAAGTTAATCCCATTTCTTTAACCCACTAATATTTTATAAAAATTGGGTTAACAATGTTTATAAAAATAAAAATCACCATTCATTTGGATAAATTAAACTTGGGTTTTATTTTAAAAAGTTGTGATTTTATTAAACTCCTAACCCCTCCATATTTTATAAAAGTGTTGAATTATTTTAAAACTCTTGCAAGATTTATAAAAATAATTAACCTACTCTTGAATAAAGCTAGAGGCTTTGTAATCTTGACAACACATAATTACCCAAGGGTTATTACCCTTAATCTTGACTATAAAAAGGAGGTTTAGGTTCACCTTGTCTCCCCACACCCAACCAAACAAGACACACACTCTCCTCCCCTCTTTCTCCCTAACCGGCCACACCACCACCGCCGGCCACCCACTGCCGCCGGCCAACCACCGCCGGACCACCCCTCGCCGCCGCCGGACCGCCGCTCCACCGCCATAACCCGCCGCCAACCTCCACCATTTTTCTCCTCTCCTTTTGTGAGTCTTTTAACTCACTTATTTTATCATATATTCACCCTTTAAACCTCTCAAGTCTTGACAGCAATCCATCAAAACTAAACCAAATAATCAAAGAATGCTTGTGTTTGTTAAACAACTAACAAAAACTCTCTTCTCTATCTCTTTCTTTCAAGATCAAGCACTTTGTTGGTGCATTTTAAATGCTTAAAGATAGCCAACAAGTGTGGTGAAACACACTTATGAAATCCAAGGAAAGTAATATGGTGTGCACCATGAATCTTGTTTATGAAACTTTGGTTTCATAAGTTGGTTGATTTTAACAAAACCTCCAAGCCTCTTCATATAAAAATGTTAATCTATACATGTTTACATTACTTGTCCTAACATGAAAATGTTAGTTGATTGTTATTTATATTTAAAGTCCTAACACCAATGTGTTAGTTGATTGTTATTTACATTTAAATGTCCTAACACCAATGTGTTAGTTGATTGTTATTTACATTTATAAATGTCCTAACACCAATTGTGTTAGTTGATTGTTATTTATATATGTTACATGTTAAAACAATATAAAAACAAGGTAAATGGTTAAACAAATGTTACATATGTAACCTATGACTAAAACAAAGAATATATTTCTTAAAATGGTCATGTGACATATTTAATGTGTTTCAAATGATTAAAATGGTCATGTGACATATTTATATATGTTACATGTTAAAACAATACTTGGATTTATTACAAGTTTTAACATTTCTTGATCAATGAAACTATACAAAGTGATGCGTTCCCAACTGAATATAAACCATAAAAACAGGGAATTAAGGATATTAACACACTACAAATTACTAACACATCATAAAGCTTCAGTCACCTCTATGTCAAGTAAGTCTTCTTGTTGAGTCACATCTTCCACTGTTTACTTTCAGGTGTATCAACCTGTTCTTCACTTCTTTCTCCTCCTTCAGCCTCAAACTGTTCTACACCTGTTTAAAGATACTCTTGCTCTTTTGCCAAGTAGACATCAGATAGAAAGTTTCTTACTTCTCCAATGTTTCGAGGGTGAGCACCTGAAGCAGCCATCACGAATCTTAGGAACTCCATGTGATTGACTTTGCATTCTTCAGGTAAGCAGACCTTCTATTGGGTTGAAGGGCTTAATTCCACAGATTTTGAATAGCTTTGTCTTCATCTTCTCAGGTAACCTCTCATTGGGATCAAAATCAATTTCACTAGAGCTAGCAGAGTCTTCAGTTGGCTTGTTTCTAGCAGAAATGTTCTGAAAAGGTGTTGAAGAGCTAGTTTTCTCCCCCTTTTTGGTAGCAACAGCTTCACCAGTTGGGTTTGACGCACTAACCTTCTCCTGCTTAAGCCTTTCAATCAAGGTGTCCTGCTGTTGAATAGTGTGAAGCAGGGATTGCATCTGTTTCTGCAATTCAGTTTGATTAGCCGTCAATTCCTTAAGTAAAGCACTGCCCTCAACTGATTTCTCAGTATCCTTGGGCGAAGAAGAGCCATCAAGCCTACCTTGATCAAGCTCAACACCCTTGTTGTCTTGGCTCCTGGGATTCCCTGCAAGCATAGTTGTTGCCTCAGGTTCCATTTCTGGTTCCTTTGGTTCAAACTGGCTGCTGGTTGCCATAGATTGGGTCTTAAATATGTTACTACTGTCCAATTGTTCCAGTGGGGAACCAATTGTAGTAGCAACCCTTTCTATTTAAACATCTTCATTACTCCTGATGTCCAACTCCTTAGGGGGTGAATGGGGGTTAGGAGAAACATAATCAATATCCATCCAATCATCTTCATGAGGTGAGGTTGATGAGAAGAGACTGTCATTTGGATTTAGATCAGTTTCTGCATCATTCACAGGTAGATCTAGGTTTAGGTCTATGGAGGTGAACAAGAGGGATAAGGGTTGTACATCCAATCTGGTAGAAGATGAGGTCTCAAGTGAGAAATCATCAGCAATATGGCTTAACCCTTGGCTTTGATGTTGAGCAGACAGTGGGTCATGCTCAAGGTTCTCAGGTTGGGTGGCAGTAGGAGACACAGGTGGAGTAGACCCTGTCTCCTTTTCAACAACTTTTGATGAAGTAGGTGAGCAAGTTTTGGTAGTAGATTTTGAGTGCCTGGCCCTCTTTCTTATGTAGGTGATATTCACAGGTAATTTATCAAGAGGGTCAATTTCAGGTGTGGGTTCAACAACTGATGGTGTAGGTTCAGTGTTATCACCTGGAGCAGGTTGCTCAGTTGGTTCTTGAGCCGCAACTGGTTGCTCTTGCACCATAGGTGTAGGAATAACTCTTGGATCGGGTAGTGGATGGTCATTTTCCACACCAAGACAGTTGGAAATTGCTGATTTAGAAAGCAATTAAGAAAAAATTTTCTCAGTTAGGTTCTTTTGATGAAAAATGGTACCAGCTCTGGGAACATCAAGGAATTGTGTATCCAAAATGTGTTGTAAAAACCTGGGATACATATTAAAAGGTTTTTCACAATTCTCCCTGAGCCCATCAAAAATCATTTTTGAAAAATTGAAGCAATCTCCCCTGATCACAGCATGAAGAGCAGTAGCTTGGACTTCACCAAGTTCCTCATGAGATCTCCTGGGGGTTAGGCACACCAGCAGAGTATGAGCACGAAACCTCCATACGGGTGGAATGTGGCACTTCTTCACAGTTTTGCTTTTGGGGTTTCCTCCATAACCGATGCCCATCAGAGTAAATTGGTAATCTTCTTTGGGAACAGTGAGAATACCATCTCTGTCTTGTAATTTCAAATAATTTCTGATCATCTCTTCAGTGATGTACACATCTCTTCCATGAACCTTGCTTTCGATTTGCATCACCTGCTTGCCGTTTTCACTGCCGGCACCTACTACAGCATTTGCCCAGAACTGAGTTATAGTTTCATCGTAAATCGTGGGACTTATAGTTAGGGAAAAATGAAGCTCTGACGCTGTAAGGAAGTCAATCATCCCATCAAACAGAGCAGACTTCTCTGTTTTCTCTAGAAAAGCTCTTTGATTGTGCTCGTTATGAAATGCGGATGCTGCCATTGTTCTGTGCTGAGTGATTGCTTTGAGAAATTGAGATGAAGTTTGATGAAATTGAGAGGAAACGAGAGCGATTGAAGAGAATTTGGGGATTTAGGTTTAGTAAGTGAAGGGTTTCTCTGGAAGTGACAGTTAAAGGGTGAGGAGAGAGGGAATTGACGTTAACGGAAAAGGTGGAGTTAGTGGGGCCGGCAGTTAACCGTCACTGTTAATGTTTAGTGTAAAGGGTCCCACTTAATCCAACGAAAATGATTAAGTCAATAAATTTCCTTCGGAACAATTTAGTTCCTTCGGAAGAGTTAAGTTCCCTCGGAACTTCTTCCCTTAGAAGTTTTTCTTCATTTCTCCTGAAATACTTCCGCAAGAAGTTCCTTCGGAGTTGCAAATTTATGCCGGAGCACCTACAATACTTAGAGAAACAGACGATCTTACTACTGCATGATTCGGTAATCAGAGAATGAACACGATGTAAATAAAGCTTTGCTTTATTGATTCACTTAGAGATTACAAGTAGAGAGAGAAACACACTCAGTTTACACACAGTTAAGAGTTGTAGAATGACAGCACTAGTTAACTCTCTCTAACACGAACTATTTATAGTCACTTAGTTAACAGGCCAGCGGACCACCAGCGGACCATCTGGTCCGCCCGGACCATCTGATCCGGCGGTGCATGTGGTACGGCCAGTGACTATATTATCCACACAGATGCTCTAGATTAGATACAATACACGAGACACACGTTAGCATAGAAATATGCTCTAACAAACTCCCCCTTAACGTGTAGTTTATCTATATTCTAACTAAACTTCAGTCTTCAATCTTCAACAATGCTGCATCCGATCTTCAACTTGAAATCTTGTCAGAATTAGAGCTTGCATGGCTGGATCAACGTTTAAAAAAACTTTGAACTTCAAGATCCTCTTGTGAAAGATATAACATACTCCCCCTTTCACCATGCGTGAGTCTTTTCACTCAGAAACCTGCAATTTCAGAAGACAGAAATGCGGCTTTCCTTTTCTTTTGAAAATTAATTTAATCTTGGCGTAAAACTTCTCTTTGAGAATCCAAGATATAATTTTGAAATTTTGAATTTTGTATCAAGTATCGATCGGTCGAAAACAAATAAGAAACAAACTTTTTTTGGCTTTTTGAAACTTTATATCAAAACACACCTAAAATCTTTTTGATTTTTCAGATATGAAATATAAATGCAATACAGAAATGCAATACAGAATTACACACTATTTTTGTCTTTTGCGAGAAAGATCACAACTTGGGATCATATTGGTCATAACATGCTGAACTACACTTCAATTTCAATTATTTCAGCACATAAGTCATGTCGATTACTGGTATAATTTGTCCATCTTAAACTCAGGCACAATCATACTCATACCATCTGGATATGTTATTGTATTGATTAGATTTGCATTGACCAGTGTACCCCACACTATCAGACATACTCATATATATTTTTGCTTTTTATATCACACTTTGTGATTTCATTTGTGACTTAATCACATAATGATTGTAATCATGATTCAGTCAACTGTGTTCCATGCAAAAAGAAATAAGAATGTTAAATCGTCTACCTTAAGGTCGATCTTTCGATACGCAAATAAGGCCTCGGATTTAACAAAATAAGAAAATAAAACAAGTTGAAATTGTATAACCCAACAACAATCAGGTCGGTACTCCCGTACACGCAGAGAAAGTCCGATGAGTTATACGAAACACCAAAGAAAATAAAGCAGAATGTCAAACGAACAACAATCAGGTCGGTCTTTCGACACGCAGAGAAAGTCCGATCGTTTGACAAAATAAAGAAAATCAAACAAGTTTAAATCTTTGCAAAATGAACACATGTATACACAGTGACTTCTCATTTTCTTTTTCACATATCTTTTCATGATATATCATGAGATATGCATCAAGATGTTGTCCACTTGGTCAAGCATTAGTATTTAGTGTTTATCACATCTGAATACTTTCTGATTTAATGCCGAGCCTACCAAGTACATCAAACAATGATCTTATGGCTTTTTCATCTATTTTATCCATGAGTCAGACACGTAAGCCAATGTACCATCATTTCCCAATCATGTTGGATACAATTTCTCATTTTTTAATGTTTTTGTATTTTTCCATTTTTCGATGTTTTTTGTATTTTTCATTTTCTCCCCCTTAAAATGAAAACTCTATTTTTTTTATTTTCATTTTAACAAAAACACAAAGACACTATTTTTGGTTTTTCAATTTTCTCTCCCTAAACTACAAACAAAAAGCATTAAAGAAAGAAAAATCGACCAATCGATACTGATACCTTTTCAGTTTAAGCTTTCAGAAGAACTTGCAATTTTGTAAGATAAAGCATGCAATTTAAGTTAAAAACGCAGAATACTCCTCCATCAGCAACTTTGCAATCACCAACGGGTCTTCTAGGAATACCTGCACACTGGTTATAAAGATTAGTACTCAAATGACCCGAAGCACACAGCTTCTGGTCGACCAGTGTCTTCCACAAAATCATTTGCAGCTTTGCTGACCACTTTAGGTCGCCACTGCATTTTGACCTTTTCTGTTTTTACCGAGACATCATCCTGTGATGAAGCTTCAACACTTGAATCAAATTTAAAAAATTGGTTCTTTTTAGACTTAGTGTTGAACGGTGTGGACTCAGTAAAAATTCTGCCTGATTCATCGATAAATGTGGCAGATTTGTTTGAAAACGATCTTTTTACAGTTTCAGGACAATTCTGTGCCATGTGTCCCTTTCGGCGACATTGATAGCACAAACGATATGATCGTTGAGATTGTGATTTGCCCTGAACTGATGAACACCTCTCAACGGGCTCAAAACTATCAGAAATATCATCAAAAATTTGAAATCGATTAGAGTGTACCCATTTCGATGTAGGACTTCGAGGTGTGGAATTTGATCCAGATGAAGACGAAACTTTCACTGTTTGAGCTTCACCAGAAGAACTTGTAGATGAAGCCTTCTTTTGAATCTTTCCACCGAACCCCTTTTCCATTGTAGACATGAAGACTTGAGCCAAATAATAAATTTGCTCCAAGCTTGTGTCTTTCTTGACTTTGAGAGCTTTCGTGAACATATTTTTCTTGATATTCTGTGCACCCTTCTTACCATCACTACCCAAACCACACCGTTTGTAACCCGGTAGCTTAGTTAAATCCACTTCAGAACACAAAGGACCCGCTTTAGCAGCTTGATTAAAAGAAGCTTTAATATCCTTTAATATGTTAGCTTCAACCAGTTGAGCAGCAAACTTTTCTTCATGCAACTGCTTGTCATCTTTCTCCACTTGGTTTCCAACAGAACCAACTCCCTTTTCTGAAATGAAACCACCTGAAACAAACTTTGTCGGGAATGTATTAACCAAACTCACCTCTTTCATCTTTGATTTTTGTGAGTTCTTCAATTCAGACTTCTTAGAAACAAATTCAGAATAATCACCAGTTATGCCAGAAACTTGAATATCAGCAAGAACATCAGATTCAATAACTGGATGCGGAATCTGATTATACTCCTCGCTTCCAAAAACCTTTTTGAAATTCTCGTCTTTGCACAAGTAACTGGTAAAAGAATGTGAATTCTTCAAATTATTCAATTGCCTCTTAAGATCCAACACCTCAACATTAAAATCAGATATTTTCTTTTGAGCTTCACCCAAAGCTTTTTCAGAATCAATTAATTGCTCTGAAGCTGTATTAAATCGAAACTTTTCCTGTCGCATCTGATCATGAGCATCACACACTTCTTGAGTAATTTTCTTGACACGGCCTTCATGAATCTCAATATTTCGTTTCAACAACTGATTGTCATGTGTTAAAGTTGTGACCTTATCAAGTAATATTGAATGCTCCATTTGACGATCACTTTCCTTAGCAGTAATTTCATCAAACTCTTTCATGAGATCATCATAAGCTTTCTTCAGCGAATCTACTCTTGCAGTTGACTTCTCAAACAAATTATCAAAATCATTACTCACATCTTTTGCTTCACTTTCCCATTTATCAACAGTTTTAACCAACCCTTCATTCTCACTTTGCAACTTCAAAATTTGTTCTTTATCGGCACTAATGAACTCATTCAATTTATCTTGAACTGCCATCAACTCTTCCTTCAAAACATTCTTTTCGGCGATTAATTTCTCATTTATCTTGCAAATCTCATCAGAATTGTCAACTTTCTTCTTGAAACTTTCTAATTCTGTTTCCTTCAGTGTTCTCTCAACCATTAACCCTTCCTTTTCTTGAACCAATTCACGAATTTTTCCATCCTTTTCAGCATAAAATTCACATGTTGACTCATACCCACTAACTTCAGAATCACTTGTTTCAGATGTAGTAATCTCAGATGTACATTCACTTGATTCAACTTTAATATTAGCCATTAAAGCCACAGGTTGGCCGTTGATATAACAAACTTCGTCTGAGTCGGCACACGGATCTTGAATAGCAGTCACAGCAATAGGTGATTTGTCAAATTGTTTTGACCATTCTTCATACTCTTTTTCTGCTTGAGCTTGAGCCATCATAGCTTTTGCGTCATGCTTATCAGATTTAGCTTTATCAGAAGATGATTGAGAACACTCACGAGCAAAATGTCCAACCTTGGAACAATTGTAACATTTTACTTTAGATTTATCCAAACCCAGCTTTCTTCCTCCTGGAACAAAAGAATTCTTTCCATGTTTCTTGATAAATCGTCTTCCTTTTTCAACCATCATTGCAAATTGCCAATGCAGATCTAATTCAGCTAATTGATCATCATCCAGCTGTTCTAACTCAGCTCCACTTAAACCAGCATCACTAACTTGACCAAATATCGATCCAGACGATGAAGATATAAAAGCAGATAACAATGCAGCCAATTCTTCAGTTGATTGAGCAGGATGAGCATTGTTTGGTGATTTAGCTGGAATGGTAAAATGACATCCTGGAGAATAACCAGAATTTTCTGAATGTCCAGGAAGAAAAGCTGTTAATGGCGGATTACTGCTTGAAATAGAATTTGACTTTGTCTTAGCATGAACTGTAGCATTATTTTCTCCAAAGTACAATTCAGGATTTTGAACTGTAGGATGTGCAGATTTCTTTACCAACAATTCCATCTCACGAGCCTGTAATTTGCTAGTTATTTGATTAAATGTCCAAATTGAATAACTTGGATCATTTGTCAACATCATCACATAATTTTCCCATTTTTCTGGTAAAGCTTCAAGAATTTTCTCTTTCAATTAATCACTATCTTTCTTGACTCCAACAACATCAAGTTCATTTATCAAATGAGAAAACCGAGCAATCAAATCTGGAATCTTCTCATTCTCGCAGTGCCTGAAATTATCAAACTCTTTCTTCAAAACTTTCTTTCGAGTATTTTTGTATTGATCATTACCCGTACATCTCTCTTCAATAGCATCCCATAACTCCTTAGCCGTTGTATATTGCTTAAATTGATGCATTAGATCTTTTGGTAAGGCCATTGTAAGATAACTATATGTTTTCTTTTCTCGAGCAAACAATTTCCGTTCATCAGCATCGAAACTACTAAACATCTTTGGTTTGTTGGGACTTATCATCGGATATTCATATTCTTTCTCAATTGGAATCCAACTTTCAATATCTTGCGAATAAATGTAAGATTCAAACCGACTTCTCCAATTGTGATAATCTTCAAGCCTTAGCAATTTAGGAACTTTCTGAGTTGTTCCTATCTCATTATCATAGTTCAACATGGCTTGCATTGATGTTTGAGCAGCAGTCATTGCATAGAAATCACTCATTTTGAAATTTCAATATCGAACGCGAAAACTGAAAACTGAAAAACGGGCGTCTTCCAAGCAGATTTTGGGGGTCAAAACTTGACGATACTAGCCATAGGCTGGTACAAGTCCTAGATCTCAGAAAGACGAACGTTTTGGCTGGTATTGGGTTCCGTAACTCCAAACGGTTTGCAAGTTACGTCAGTTTTAGTGAAGGTTACTATTCTGCCAGCGGATCAACACAGGTTGGCGGATCAAAATACTACCAGCGGATCAGTTCCAGATCAAATTAACAAGGCGGATCAGATATGTACTAGCGGATCAGATTCCAGATCAGATTTTGTCCGGCGGATCAAATTTCTTACGGCGGATCAGATTTTGATACGGCGGATCAAAACTGGTACGGCGGACTAGAATTTTCAGTGGATCACACTGGTACGCTGCAACTGTCGCGGATCAGACTGATGAAGATTGCCTGGCGGATCAAACGGCGGATCAGACTGTTCTTCGGGCGGACCAGATGCATAAAACACAAAAATCGACTGATTTTCACAGATTTCGACAATTGAAGCTAGATACTGGATCAGTATGATGCGAAAACACTCCAGGAACATCCAGAAATCATTTTTATCCTCGGAATCACTCAGAATTATGAAAAATTGATGAAAAACGGTGAAAACCCAAACTTTCTCTCTCTAGAAATAGAAAACTTACCAAATCACAGCAGTAGAGCAACCTGGAATGCTCTGATACCACTTGTAAAACCACGAGACGATCTTACTACTGCATGATTCGGTAATCAGAGAATGAATACGATGTAAATAAAGCTTTGCTTTATTGATTCACTTAGAGATTACAAGTAGAGAGAGAAACACACTCAGTTTACACACAGTTAAGAGTTGTAGAATGACAGCACTAGTTAACTCTCTCTAACACGAACTATTTATAGTCACTTAGTTAACAGGCCAGCGGACCACCAGCGGACCATCTGGTCCGCCCGGACCATCTGATCCGGCGGTGCATGTGGTACGGCCAGTGACTATATTATCCACACAGATGCTCTAGATTAGATACAATACACGAGACACACGTTAGCATAGATATATGCTCTAACAGAAACTCATTAGAAACCTTAGAGAGTTCCCTCGGAACCTCTCTTGAGAAGGAAAAATCTCAGGAGTAAGTTGCTCCGGAACAATGTTGTTCCCTCGGAACTTACCTCGAAGTATCAAAATGTTCAGAAATGCTCATAACTTAAGAAATTTCTGAAATTGTGTGAAGAATTGGTTATAAAGACATTTCATGAAAGAGTTTTCAAGATTTTGAAGAGATGAATGTTAAGATACAAAAACACATAAGGTGACAGAAAATTTATGTACATAAAAGCAACAATTGACAGCAAAAGTTAACCAAAGTTCACCATTCCAATAGCTGTGATAAGAAAGAAAAATCTTGCCTCATCAAATGCCTTTGTGAAAAGGTCAGCTAATTGAAGATCAGTATGAACCTTGTGTAACTTAATCAATTTCTTTTCAGCACAATCTCTAATGAAATGATACCTTATCTCAATGTGCTTTATTTTAGAGTGCTTCACAGGATTGTTGGTGATGGAAATAGCACTGGTGTTGTCTGCATACATAGGAGTTTCCAGAAATGTGATTCCATAATCTAGCATCTGATTCTGAATCCAAAGCACTTGACCACAGCAGCTTGAAGCAGCAATGTACTCAGCTTCAGCAGTTGAAGTAGAAACACAGGTCTGTTTCTTGCATTGCCATGATACAAGCCTATTTCCTAGAAATTGACATCCTCCTGATGTTGATTTCTTATCCAAGTAGCAACCACCATAGTCACTGTTAGTGTAGAAAACAAGAGAAAAGTCATTGTTCTTTGAATACCACAACCCAAGTTTTGGTTGACCTTTGAGGTATTTAAAGATTCTCTTTACTGCCTTCATGTGGGATTCTTTGGGAGCAGACTGATATCTAGAGCATAAGCATACACTAAACATAATATCAGGCCTACTTGCTGTTAAGTACATCAGAGAACCAATTATTGCCCTGTAAGTGTGCTGATCAACAGGTTCACTTTCTGATTCTGAATTCAGATTGTGAGAGGTTGAGATAGGAGTTTTTGCAGAAGAGGAAGATAGCATATCAAACCTCTTAAGCATATCTTGAATATATTTTGACTGGTTCAAGAAAATGCCCTCTGCAGTTTGTTTAACTTGGAGACCCAGAAAGAAGTTAAGTTCACCCATTGAACTCATCTCAAATTGGTCTTGCATTAGGGTCTCAAACTCCTTGCACAACTTAGGATTGGTGGAACCAAAGATGATATCAACCACATAGATCTGAACAAGCAACTTATATTTTCCAACTTTTCTTATGAAGAGAGTTTTATTAATAGCTCCTCTTCTGTATCCATGGCCAAGCAGGTAGTTTGACAAAGTTTCATACCAAGTTCTTGGTGCTTGCTTGAGGCCATAGAGAGCCTTGATTAGTTTGCACACCTTGTTAGGATGGTGTGGGTCTTCAAACCCTGGTGGTTGACAGACATAAACCTCTTCCTTCAGTTTCCCATAAAGGAAAGCACTCTTAACATCCATTTGATAAACATTGAAGTTCTTGTAGGCTGCATAGGCAAGGAAGATTCTGATTGCCTCTAATCTTGCAACTGGAGCAAAAACCTCATCATAGTCTATCCCTTCTTCTTGAGAATATCCCTGAACGACAAGCCTAGCTTTGTTCTTGACAACGATTCCTCTTTCATCCTTCTTGTTTCTAAAAACCCATTTTGTTCCAATAGGTTGAGCATACTCTGGTAGGTCAACCAGTTCCCAAACCTATTGTTTGTTGATTTGGAACAATTCCTCTTGCATAGCTTCAATCCAATGATTGTCTTTTAGTGCTTGCTCCACTTGTTTTGGTTCTTCTTGAGATAGGAAGCAGGAAAATAAGCAGATATTTGCATCAGCAGACTTGCTTCTTGTAAGAACAGGAGCATTCACTTCACCAATCACATTCTCAATCGGATGAGTTTTGCTGACATTTGTATTCTGAAAACTTGGAAATTCGTGACTTTGAACTTGCCTAGTTGGTGGAATAATTGGGGGCAATTGGACACTAAGCTCAATTCCTGGCAATCTTCGTGAAGGGGGTAACTTTGATGTAGTTGCAGCAGAGACATGTTGATCACTTAAGTTGTTAGCAGAATTGATGGTCTCTTCAAGAGATGAGTCAATAAAGTTTGACTCATGAGAACCATCATGATCACCATATAGATTGTCATTAGGAGAATGCTGCATACTCTCATCATCACTGGTATCTGAGACATAACCATCCTTTTGTGATTGAGAATCACTTGACTCAGTTTTAACCAAGTTCACTGGAGTGGGATCAGTAACTTGTTGAATTGCAACAGTTGGCATGGTAGGTGGTTTGTAAGGTTGTGTGCTGACAGAGGAGTAGAAATGACCAAAATTGTAGCTATCCTTCTTTGCATTTGAGTTCTCCCCCTGAGACTGCACATGCTCACTAAAGGACTTATTAACAGTAAAGTTGAAAGCATTGGTTAGTGAATCAATATCAAATAACCATGAGGGTTCAGAACTAAATCTATTTGTTGATTTTTCATTAAAAAACACATTAATTGACTCTTCAATAATTTTAGTTCTGAGGTTGTATACTCTGTATGCCTTAGCAACACCTGAGTATCCAACCATGAAGCCATCATCTACCTTTTCAGCAAACTTAGCTAAATTCTCACTGGTTATAAAATTGTAACAGGACAGCCAAAAACTTTGAGAAAGTGTATACTTGGTTTTCTTTTTCTCCAAAGTTCATATGGTGTCTTGTTTTTACCTTTGACCACAAGCACCCTGTTCTGAACGTAGCAGGCAGTGTTCACTGCTTCTGCCCAGAAAGTTACAGGGAGCTAATTAGACTCAGCCAGCATTGACCTAGCAGCCTTAATCAGTGTTCTATTTCTCCTCTCAGCAACTCCATTTTGCTGAGGAGTTCTAGCTACACTGAACTGCCTAGATATCCCTTTTTCTTCACAAAAAGAATTTAAAACATGATTTTTAAATTTTGTGCCATTGTCACTTCTAATTGTTTTGAGTTTGAAATTTGACTGATTTTCAAGCTGAGTGATTAAAGAATTTAAAATTTCAGGTGTTTCATCCTTAGTTCTTAGGAAAAAAACCCATGTGTATCTTGAAAAATCATCAGTGATTACAAAACAATATGATTTCTTTCCCAAACTCATCACCCTTGTAGGACCAAAGAGATCCATATGCAACAGTTCCAAGGGTTGAGAAATTGAATTTTCAGATTTGGACTTATGAGAAGACTTATGCTGCTTACCTTTTAAGCAGGCAGTACAATGCTCATTACAGTTAAAATGTTTTTGTTGCAAACCATTCACCAAACCTAAATTAACAAGTTTGTTCATGGTTTTGTAATTAACATGTACAAGTCTTCTGTGCCAAAGGTCAGACTCATTAACAGAAGCTCTTGATATCAGACAAGTATTGCCATCAAGAGATTTGGCACTTGTCATATCAAGCAAGTACAAGCCGTCCTGTCTTTTTGCTTTTATCAAAATCATTTCAGCAGGAATTTTGAGACCAGGCTTAAGTACCAAAGCTTCTTCATCATTAAATAGAACATTCATGTTCTTATCACAAATTTGTGATACACTCAACAAATTAAAATTCAGAACATTGACAAGACTCACCTTGTCAAGAGTAAAACTTCCATTTGATACATTACCAAGTGCTGTAATGTACCCTTCATTGCTTCCAAATGCAACAGGACCGCCATCACATCTTTTTGTGTTTTCTAGAAGGTTTTTATTACCTGTCATGTGACTGGAGCACGCACTATCTACAACCCAAACATTTGCTTGAGATTTATTAGGTAACCCCTACACAGGTAAAGAACATGATCAGTTGGAGTATGGGACCCAAGCCTTTGTGGTCTTGGGTCTTCCCATGGCATCATTATAAGAGTAGTTTCCTAAAACAAGTTGTTCTGCAGGAAAATCATCATACTCAGAAAAATTACCATTTTTCTCATTTAAATTTCTGTTATAACTTTGCCATTTGGGAAAACCATGTTTCTTAATAAAAGCCTTCTTTTCCCTATACTTTCTGTTGCTTCTTTGCCTTGCATTTTCAAATTTTGGTTGAGCAGCAACTTTGAAAGTTTCAGTATGAGGATGCTGAGTTCCGTAGGAACTCACTTGTGCAGGATGATCATACACTTCATACTGTTCAGAAAATTGTTTTCTTTCACGAGGAGCAGATTTTGCTCGTGAATTTCCTTTGAAAGATGGGTGAATTTGATTAATGAACTCAGTGGATTAAAATTCAGGTCTCTGTTTTGAAGGTTAAGAAGACATGTAGTTGCTAAAATGTTCCTTGGGAACTGTATTTCTTCCGGAGGAATGTTCTCCCGGAAGAAATGAAGTTCCTGTGGAATGTTGTTGCTTAGAAAAATTGTTTCTTTTAACATATGAGAAGTTGTTATTCCTCTCATTTCCAACCTAAACCTTCTGAGTTTTTCCAAAAATCTTTTGATCATCATGTGATCCTTTTGGTGACATGTTCCTGCTATCCTTTGAATTCCTTGAATTTAACAGACTTTGATTTCTCCTTGGAGAAATTTTGACATTTTTAATTATGTTTTTGAAAGGATTGTAGGAACAGTTGACAGCAACATGTCCTAGTTCACCACAAATTATGCATTCTTTCACAAAATTGTGAGAATTTTGTTTTGATGACTCTGAACTGATTTGATTCACAACAGTTTTTGCTTTTCCACTCTTTTGAGTAGTAGAATTTGAGGAGTGGGATCCGTCATTTTCTTAACTCAATGTCTTAGTGCCTTTAAGAATTGGCATTGAAAATTTTGATTTATCAACCTTAGCAGAAGTGCTGGTTGATACAGTTGTGACATCAGGAAAACCAATAAAAGTTTTAGTTCTCATGTCATCACTCTCTTTCAAGCTTTCAGCTTCTTTGGAAAGGTCCTCAATTACAGGACCATTTGCCAATGGGTCAGGAGTTAAGGAGACACTTGTTTCTTTAAGAGTTAAAGTTTCAAGACAAGTGTATGAATCAGGGTTTTCAACATTTTTAAAAGATACCCTTCCCTTCCCATGTATGTGCTCATGCCATAACTTTTCAGCTTTTTCTCTTGCAATTTGAAATTTATCAGCATTGCAAATGGCTTCCCTCAGCTGATCTTTTAGAGTTTGAATGTCAAGCACATATTCCACATTTTGTTTCTTTGAAATATTCAGTTGCTCAACAACATCATCCATTTGAGTTATAAAATCAGTTTGTTGATGTTTCAAAATCCCTATAGTTTGCTTGAGTTCATCAGTTTTGGTTGAGCAAGCTATATCAGCCCTTCTTGAGTACTCTTTCAACTCATTTAGATTTGTTAATTCATCTACAAGTGACTGATTATGCTTTTTGTAACTTTCAACCAGTTCAATACACTCAGGTGTACACAACACCTTCTCAGGTTCAGTGTTGGAGTTAGAGTTTACCTCTGCAGTTGCGGGTGAAGAACCACTTGCCATCAAGGCATGGTTTGTTGGAGCAAACTCATTCATCACTTCTTCCCAGTCAACAAACCATGTTTGGTTTGCTACAGCAGCAGTTGCTTGGCTTTGGGTGTTGTAAGAGGGCTTTGGTGGAGTAGGACAAGAGGAAGAGCTTAGTTTGGTATACTCTTGTTTCTTCTCAGCATTGTAACCAGTTTCTCTTCTTGGCTGAGAACACTCCCTGGCAAAATGTTCTAACTAATGACAGTTGTAACACTTGACTTTTGATTTGTCAAGGCCAATAGGAGCATTCTTGGCTCCATTATACTTTCTTTCAGTTCTCTTGTAGAACCTTTGTGCCCTCAGTGACACCATTGCAAGTTGGGTAGTGATGTCAATCTCCTCTAGATCATCTGCACTTATGCCCTCAAGATCTGATCTAGTGAACCCTGTATGAGAACTGTTAGCAACATTAGCAAAATTTTGGTAGTATGAAACTTCATGTCCCTTAGGAGACTCAGGAAAAGATACATCTGGTTCTGGTTCAGAATAGTTCTCTGAGTGAGCAGTAATGAGGGCCAAGGTGCCTTTGGAAGATGATGTCTGGTTAGATGATACACCAGACTTCTCATTCATTTCCATCTCATGTGCACTCAGCATTCCATAGAGATCTCCTAATTTCAAGGTCTTGAGGTCTTTGTTATATTTTATGCTGACTGTATAGACAGTCCAAACTTCAGGTAACGATCTTAAAAATTTTCTGATTATATCAGCATTGTCAATTTTTACATCTACACCCTGTAGTTCATCTATAAGTCTAACATATCTTAAATATTGCTCAGACATTGTTTCACCTCTTTTGTGACAGAAATTTTCATATCTTTGTTTCAAAATGTCTTTCTTGTTCTCTTTCACCTCATCTGTTCCCTCATACATTTCAATAAGAGCTTTCCAAAGATCATGTGCAGTTTTGCATCTCTTAAAGCCAATGAGTATAGAATTAGGAAGAGCTGCCTGGAGTGCCCACAAAGCTTTGTAGTCACCTTCACAGGTCTTATGGTCATCATCAGAATAATTCTCATACGTTTTGATAAGATCAACAGTAGGTTGAGTAAAAGATTTGGTGGTGATGACTTGTGGTCCATTGATAATGGAAGCCCACATTTTGTGGTCAGTGTTTTTACAGAAAATCTCCATTTTATGTTTCCAAGTATCAAAGTCATTAGGAGTGAAGGTTGGAGGTTTGTAGTGCTGCTATTCCTTAGTTCACTCATTTTCAGAGATCAAGAATCGAAACAGTCTTATCCAATGCAAACAGAAACACCTTCAGTAAGAAAAGTTTTAGAAAACAGAATTTTAAAAACTTTTTAAACACAAGAGCCAAAGCTCTGATACCACTTGTAGGATCGTGGTTAGGATCAACTAACCAAACAAGTTACTTAAAGGTATCAAACAAGAAAGGCGGAATCAGACTTGTTTGCGTTAATGTTTGAAATGGTTTAATCGAAACAGTAACTAGTAAACAAGAAGTAAAGTAGATAAACACAAGATATCAATTCCAAGCACTACTATATTATTACTTCACAATGTTTACAGAGAGTTACAGCTGATGAACAAGAGAGATATTCGATCAACAAGAAACAAAGGAAATGCAACTAATATATATAGTGCAAGGAGGAAATAAAAGATATTCTTTTATTTCCTTTTAGCTCCTAGGCTAAATAAACAAGTAATATCTACTCCAAAGTTGTTGTAGTACAAGCATGCTTTTATGAACAGTTGAGCAGACCTATTTGTGAACAGTGTACAGCATGGTGTAAAGTAAAACTGCTTTCTGACAGCTTTATGCATTGGAACTTGCAACTGAGAGATAAAGTCAAAGTTCCGGAGTAACCAAGGAAAAGTTCCGGAGGAACTTCCTTCGGAACTTCTGACTTAGGAATTTTTGCCTAGCAAAACATTCCCAACACCATCTTTATCAGAAATAAATTCTTTAATCTTTCTATCTTTTTTAGCACAAAATTCACATGTTGACTCATACCCACTAACTTTAGAATCACTTGTTTCATATGCACTTGTTTGAGATTCAGAATCTCTTGATTCAACTTGCATAGTAGCCATCAATGCATAATTTTTTGGAGAATGAACTAAAAATGCAGACTCATCTGGAAAATCCTTAGCCCAATCATATCCTTCCTCGGTCACCAGTTCCTTTGCATCTTTATTATGGTCATGATTATCTGAAGTACTTGGTTTATAAGAAGATTGCTTGCATTCTCGAGCAAAATCTCCTAAATTGGAACATTTATAACATTTCAGTTTAGACTTATCTAAACCCAATTTTCCTCCTTGAATAATAGAATTCTTGCCATGTTTATCCATAAACCTTCTTCCTCTTTCAACAAGCATAGCAAACTGCCAATCCAAATCTAATTTATGCAGCTGATCATCATCCATCTGTTTTAGATCCTCCGGAACCAAACCAGAATTACCAATTTGACTAAATATTGATCCAGACGAAGATGATATGAAACAGATAACAAAGCAGCTAGATCTTTGGTTGCTTGATTAGAAGTAGACTTGCTTGATGATCTATCAGGAATAGTAAAACTGCAACCCGAAGAATAACCAGTATTTTCAGACTTTCTAGCAAGAAATGCTGTTAACGGTGGATTACTGCTTGAAATAGAATGTGATTTTGTTTTAGCATGCACAGTAGCAGAGTTTTCTCCAAAATATACTTCGGGATTCTAAATAGATGGAGTTGCTGAATTTTTCACAAGTAATTCCATTTCCCGAGCTTGCAACTTGCTTATCAGCTAATTGAATGTCCAACTTGAGTAGTTTGGATCATTAGACAACATCATCACAAAATTCTCCCACTTTTCAAGTAGAGCTTCTAGAAATTTCTCCTTTGATTCATCAATCTTAACACCTACAATTTCAAGTTCATTGATCAAATGTGAAAACCTTGCAATCAAATCTTTGATCTTCTCATTCTCACAAAGCCCGAAATTGTCAAACTCTTTCTTTAAAACTTTCTTTCGAGTGTTTTTGTACTGATCATTACCCTCACATTTTTCCTTAATAGCATCCCATAATTGTTTCGAAGTTGGAAAATTCTTAAACTGATGCATCAAATCTTTGGGTAATGCCATCGTGAGAAAACTATAAGTTTTCTTTTCTCTTGCAAATACCTTCTTTCTTTAGGCTCAAAATCACTTATCGATTTTGGTAAAGTATTAGCAATCAATGGATACTTGTATTGTTTTTCAATCAGAATCCAACAATCAACATCTTGTGAGTATATGTAAGATTCAAATCTTTTCTTCCAGTTATGATAATCTTCTAAACGAAGTAATTTAAGAACTTCTTGAGTTGTTCTGATTTCATTATCATAGTTCATCATGGCTTGCATCAAGGTTTGCATAGCTGAAAACGCTTGAAAATCACTCATCTTGAAGTTAAAAATCGAATGTCAAAACTTCAAAATAAAAAACGGAGGTCTTTCAAGCGGATTTTGGGGTTCAAACCCGAGGGTACTGGCCGTTAGGTGAGTAAAATTATAGATCTCGTCGAGACGAATGCTTTGGTTGGTATTAGCTCCCGTAACTCTTAACGGAACTCAAGTTACATCAGTTTTAGTGAAGACCACTTTTCTGCCAGCGTACCAAACCGTCGACTTCCGTACCAATGAGATTCAACGTACCACCAGCGGACCAAAACTCCAACGCACCAAAATCCGGACCAGAAATCTCAGCGTACCAAATCAAGCAGCGTACCAATTTGGTACAACGTAATTGCCAGCGTATCAGAAAGTAACCGTCGCGTACCAACGATGAAGATTGCCCTGCGTACCAAAAACTAGCGTACGAAAATCTTTGAAGATTGCCTTGCGTACCACAGAACCTACCAACGGTGTACCAGTTGTTCTTCGAGCGTACCAACGACGTACCATGCTAAATTCGACTGAATTTTGAGAAAATGGTCTTTTGAACTGTAATTCGCAGCAGTAGACTCCGAAAACACTCTAGGAATGTTTAGAAATCAGTTTTAAGCTCAAAAACACTCAGAATTGGACAGAAATGATGAAAAACCAAGAAAACCCCAATGTTTCTCACTCTAGAATCCGAAAATTGACTAAATCGCAGCAGTAGAGCAACGTACAAATGCTCTGATACCACTTGTAAAACCACAGAGGGATCTTACTACTACATAATTCGGATAAATGAGGAACACAAACGTAAATAAAGCTTGGCTTTATTGATTCAGAAAGAGTTACAATTTTAGAGAGAGAAACACACAAGAACACACATCGTTAAGAGTATTGGAAATGACAGAACTAGCTAACTCTCTCTAACATGAACTATTTATAGTAGTCATTAAAAGCAACGTACCACGTTACATACCAGTTGGTACGTCCGTACTAAGTGGTACGACGAACCATATGGTACGGCCTCTAATAGATATTGACTACTTTGACTCACACAGACGCTCTAAAGTAGATACAATACACGAGACACAACGCAGCATAGGAATATGCTCTAACAGTGAGGGGCTCTTTAACAATGTTGGCACAATTTGATTTAAACAAGATAAATAAGTTGCAGAAAATAAATCAAATTGGAAGACAGCAATTCATAAAAAGGGATTTTCTGTATATCTCAAATGTAAATAATGGTGTACACGAGTTTATAGTAAAACAATGTATCAACAAAAATAACTTTTCTATGAGAGTAAGTTGTAATTGCTTTCAGAAGATATTGAAATGTATGCTCGTTGTCTTGCTTTGTTTGGTGAAGTTAGCTTGCTATTTATAGGAAGATATAGCAAGTTGCAATTGGATAAGGTGGTTGAGGACGGTTGAATTTGGAGTGTGTCGGAGTATATAGAGATAAATTGAGGATATTCAAGTTATCTCTTCTTCAATTGTCTTCAACTACTTCTATGATTAATTCCAAGTTGGTATTCACTTTGCTTGTTCTTCACACAAAGGCAGAATTTGTTCTTCTTGTAATCTTTATCTTCTGATACTCTAGAACTCCTTCAGGACTCTTCTTTGAAGACTATTAATGCTTCCCATTAGAAGCCTTCTACGGAAATGAGGATTTCTATAGAATTTGGTCTGTACAGAACTACTTCGGAAATTCCGGAGTAGTTTTGTATGAATACAGAAATCTGTATTTCGTACAGATTTTCGTACCCTTTCTCTTTTGAGGATATATCTTTTATTTTCTTCTAATACTTGACTGTTTTTCATTACATTTACATTGTGTTCTTACACATAGGATGTTAAATTTGAAGGTTTAAGGATTGTGAAAATTGTTCCAAACTCTAATTAGAAGTAGTTGTGTGAAATAGATTATATATGCGAGTGATCCAATTGTGATTACACTCATGACTGAAATTAAAATGTGAAGGAAGTAAACGACGCATTTGGGTTATAATAAAAATAACCCGTATGGGTTTAAGTGTGAAGTCGAAGTAATCCAAGTGATCTTGGATTGGGATGCGGTTAGAAATAACCACAAGCCTACGAATGCACCTTCGGGTGAGTTTGTTAGCTTGGCACATTGATATTTGTACCAAGAGAAGGTTGAAAATAATTAAATGAAGTCAAACATGGTTGATTATGAATTGTGTGTTATGTGTGCAAATGTGAAGTTTCTTAAGGGAATGATCCTTGCTTTTATATATGATGTATTGACCATATGAAAGTGTGATTAATTTTGTTTAGCAGAAGTCATAGAAGTGAAGATTTGCAAAATGGGGCTTAACGGGTCAACGGGTTAGCCTTTATGTTTTGAATGATGTAAATTCTAAGGTGTGAATCATGATATGTCATATTTGTGTTTTAGATCTCATAATAATGATGCAGGGAACTAAGGTTAGCTCAATTGGAGATGAAATGAGGAATGTTGTAGGAATACTTGGAAATGTACAAAATTTTAGCTAAGTATAAAATAGCATGGCCGCTGGAAATTTCGCTCCAAGCGTATCCCTTGGAGCAACCTAAGTTGTAAGTCATACACTTGCTAAAATAAGTGTATCGCCTATATTAACTTTTGTTCCAAGCGAAACGCTTGGAACTGAAGTTTGATGTTTGATGCGTGTACTCCTGATTGCAGTCCTAGTTGAAGGGTAAAGGGATATTTGTCATTAATACTAACATGGTACTAGTGTTAATGGCATGTATTAAGCTGGAATGATGGGTCATGATCGAGCATGGAGTCTTTTGGAATCATACACCAATCCTTTTGGAAAATTGTTAATGTTTTGGGAGCATTAGAACGGTTATGTTATAACGCATACTCTGATTTTAGACGAAAGTAAAGGGTTAACTGTTTTGTAAATGATGTAATTATGGCTTGATGTGGTAAGAAATGAAAGAAAATTTGTGAGCCCGTATCTTAAAACCACTAAATTAGTGTTAATAATAGGAAAGGGTGTTACAAGTTGGTATCAAAGCCATGGTTTGAGGGATTCAAGTGTCATGGGGTCACTTGAAATCAAACCAAGTGCTCATGGTATGAAATGGGTGTTCGGTTCAAAGCTCGATCATGTGACCTAGTAAGTTGTTAAATTATCGTTACTGATGTTACTAACACTATGACTAGATAATTGAAATGTAATGACTGATAATTGTGAATGATTTTTAATGAAGTTGATGTAAAATATAGAATGAAGGGTCAACCACCAGGGTGGGTGTTTAAAACACCCTACCTGCGTGTGTAGACGGTAATAAGCCAAGTGGGGCTGAGAATTGAATGTGAGTGGTCGATTGGTTGGGATTCCAATATGTAGGAAGAGTGTGTTAAAGTATGAAGGAAGATTTCTAATTGTGTGCACAATTAGGAATGAAGTATGAATGATATATGAAATGTGGTGCGAAACTTTATTTGCTATTACAGTTATAGTATAATCATTGAATGTTTTAACATAAAGGATGAACGAATGGTTATGAAGTTACTAGTCAAGTGTATATATATTTTTAGTTTGCAATGTCAAATGAAGATAATCAGAATGGGGCCCTTACGGGGGCTATGATTTCCGAAGTTAAAAAGTTGGTGAGAGGTGAAGTTGAAGCCACAGTGGAGGCTGCAGATATGACCGACGTGGGTAGAATGGAAACTACTCTAATGGAAGCATTAGAGAAAAAGTTAGAATCGTTAAAGAATGAACTGAGAGGTGAATTAAGTGGGGCGAAGGAGAAGGGGTGATGTATGTATTAAAACTTCGTGTAGTGCAAACCCACTCTCTATACGAGTGATGCAAACCCGATAGCTTGTTATCGGTGGTAAATAGATATGGAAGCAGTATTTGCCCGGAGTCACTGTGATCCAACTGATCAGGTGATGTTTGCAACTGGGCAACTCCGGTCTCAAGCGAAGGATTGGTGGGATTTTATGGAAGATGAAAAAGGAAAGGAAGTCACGAAAGCGATGTTATAGGAGGAATTCAAAGAATTGTTTGCCAATCATCACAGTCCTCAAGCAGAGGTAAACAAACTACATGACGAGCTGATGCTATTTCCACAAAAGGAGGATCAACCGATTAGGGAGGTGATTGGATTTTTCTTGGATAGGCTAAAGTTTTGTAAGGACCTACTCCAAACTGAGAAGCATAAGATACATCAGTTTAATAACATGCTACATGTTGATTATATAAAGTGAGAATCATGATGTGTTGTATTTGTGTTTTTCATCTCATAATGATGGTAGAAATGCAGGAAACTAAGGTTAGCTCTATAGGAGATGAAATGAGGATGTTGTAGGAATACTTGGAAATGTGCAGAATTTTGGCTAGGTATAAAATAGCTTGGCCGCTGGAAGTTTTGCTCCAAAGGTATCCCTTGGAACAACCTAATCTGTAACCGATACGCTTGCTAAAGCAAGCGTATCGCCTAAATTAACTTTTGTTCCAAGCGATACGCTTGGAACTCAAGTTTTATGTTTGATGCTTGTTCTCATGATTGTAGTCCTAATTGAAGGTGTTAGAGCATGATTCTAATCGTCGTGTGAAGTATCAAGTACAAGAAGAATGCTACATGATAGGCTATGTCCAAAGTTGTAATTGCGTGAGCGGTGGATCGTCTACTCAGTCAGTACAAAATCCATGTTAAACGCATGGAAGAAATGAACACGTTGAAGTAAAAACACACATAGAAGATCTGACAAAAAGTAAGACGAAGATATTTATAGTTGAACAAGAAAGTGCGAACACACGATCATCCGAACTGTCAGTTCGGACAAGTTCGTATGAACCCGAACTGCTAGTTCGATCCAGTTTGGCTAGACACATTCTTGTAGGTCTTGTCTTGTACTTGATACTTTACGCACATGAACTGATACTTCACACAACGAACATATTATGTACCAACAAACTCCCCCTCGACGTGTGGAGTATCATACTACAAAAATTGTGCAATTTCAGCTTCCACATAAACTTGTATCTTTAATCAAACTCTCCCTCAACTTGAGGGTTAGTCTGAATTTGAATACTTGACGTTGTAGCGCGTGTAAAATATTTATCAACAGCTTCAGAAGACTTGAAGTTGTGATGTTTTCGTTCCACTTAGAACCTACCAACATAAATAATCTTGGTGCAAAACGTCTCTTCGAGACTCCAATCAGGTCGGTACTCCCGTACAAAATAAGAAAAATAAAAATAAGTTGAAATTGTATAACCCAACAAAAATCAGGTTGGTACTCCCGTACACGCAGAGAAAGTCCGATGAGTTATACGAAACACCAAAGAAAATAAAGCAGAACCTTTAATGAACAACTATGAGGTCGGTCTTGTGGACACGAAGAGATAGTCCGATCATTTAAGAAAATAAAGAAAATCAAACAAGTTTAAATCTTTGCAAAATAAACACATGTATACAAAGTGACTTCTCCTTTTTCTTTTCACATATCTTTTCTTGATATATCTTGAGATACGCATCAAGATGTTGTCTACTAGGTCAAGCATCAGATTTAGTGTATATCACATTTGTATACTTTCTGATTTGCCGAGCCTACCTAGCACATCGATAAATGGTCTTATGGCTTTTTCATCTAGTTTATCCATGAGTCAGACATCGTTAGCCAATGTACCATCATTTCCCAATTATGTCGGATACAATTTCTCATTTTTCAATGTTTTTGTTTTTTCAAATTTTCTCTCCCTAAAAATGACAAACTATGTTTTTAGATTTTTATTTTTACTATTTGAAAAACAACACACTATTTTTGTATTTTCCAAAGAAACAAACTCCCCCTCAAAATGAGACGGGGTGAAAAAACGAAACAAAAATTGATCAACCAACACGGATACTTACGTTGTAGCATTTAATAAACACAAATTTTGATTTTGAAATTCAGTTTAAGTTGTCACGGATATTCCACCACCAACAATCTTTCAATTACCAATAGGTCTTTTTAAAATACCTGTTGATACCAAATAAAACATTAGTCGCTTTTGGGTCGTCCCGACTCAACAACATCGGGTCTCCCGGTGTCTTCCACATAGTCATTGTTGGCTTTGGAAACTATTTTGGGTTTCCATATCATAGATGATGAAAATTTTGAATCAGAACCAGAATTAGTTTCAACTGGCGTATTGGAGTTGGACCAAAACAGCTTACAGTTGATTTAACCTTTGGAGACCATGGTTCATCAAAAATTTGGCCTTTTTATCCACATATTTGGCAGTGTTGTGGATATATGCAGACGTTGGAGAATTTGCAGCTAAATGTCCAGGTTGACGACATGCATAACAAATTCTTTCACGAAGTTTAAAAGTATTTGAATAAGTCTTTGAATTTTTAGAAAATGATGAATGAACAGAACCAAAGTTTTCAAAGAAACCATCATAAGAATCATACCTCGAAGATTGACTTCACGAAGAAACCTTAGATTCAGATGAGGAACCTCCAGAAAATAAGAAACTTGCTTTGTCTGAGGTTGTAACTTCTTTTGATTCTTGACCTTCAAAACTGTTTCTTTCTTCTTCAATTGTTGAACTTGAACAGGCACTTCTTTTATATCATATCCCAAACCTTTGTGCTTATAACCAAAAATCTTTGAAGATCCATATTGAGAACCAGAAGCATCTCTCCCTTTGGCTTTTCTAGTAAATTTATCTTTTTAATATCCTTCAGTTTGTTCTCACGCACTAAAGATTTAATTGCTTTTTCTTCAGATGAAGTACTAACAGACTTCTCAATATTACCAAAAATGTTTTTATTTTCAAAAAATGAGGAACTTGAATCAAATTTTGGAGCTTCACCAAGTTTGTCTTGTTTCTTTGCTGATTTGGATTTCTGCTTCTTTGCTTGTGTTGCAAACTTGGAATAATCATGCAATTCAACTTTAGGATCAAGAGGAGCAGATGTAAACTCAGATAAATCCACAGGAGCAGGTACCTTGTGAATATCATTCTCTTTTAATCTATCTTCACTTCTATACTTCTTGTACAAGAAATTCAGCAAAGTTGGTGATAAGTTGCAATTCTTGACTTGCCTTTGCAACTCCAAAATCTCCAATTTCAATTCAGGAAATTTCTGTTAAGCAGCAAACAGATCCTTTTGAGACTTAATAAATTCTTCATTCAAATCATTATACTCATACTCTGCTGCTTCCAAATTTTACATTCAGCCAAAAATTCTTCTGTCACACCCCCAATTTACCACTAACGGAGTCTCACCGTGTGTGGTGTGATAACAGACCAGGACCCGAGTCATTGATTACAAACCAACCATACAATAGTTGTAAAAGAAAATATTTGCATTTAATGGTAAATCAAACCATAGTTTAAGTTGTCAAAAACCAGCGGAAGCATTTTCAAATGTTGCGCAAAACAAGGCGCATGAAATTTAAGTAAGACAATAGAACCATTCCATGTAAACAGTTCTAATAATAATCTCCCAAAACAAATGTTTAATAATGTTTAAATAACCGAAAAGTGCCCGCTCACGCACCAAGTCCAGTAGCTCCTAGCGACCTATAAATGTTTGGTAAAATCGAGTGTCAGCTAACGCTGGTGAGTTCACATAAGTAGTATAACCTACCATTTACCAGGCATATAAATATATATATATATATATATATTATCTTCATACGTAAAATGTGTTACAATACTGAAACTATCGTAGGTAGCTAACCTAAGTTCATGTCTGGAAAAAGTTCGAAACCGAGACTGACTAAGTGCATGTAGGATTAACCTACATGTTTCGCCTTTACCCGTGTCTATCCAAACACGTTAGTTTTGGCTGACATTAACTCAGTCCGACCGCCAGTCAGGAGGGCATCCCGTGCCCGCTGAGCGGGGTTTGTCAGACCCCAGTAGTACACTATATATCACCATGCTAATTTACTTTATTAACAGCCTGAGTGTAAGGTCTTAAAATGGATAGGCTATTCTAGAGACATGTGATAATGTGTATTCAATTTTTAACATGCGTTTGTGCAGGTTATCGAGTAACCTGTGAAATGTTCGTGTCAACACCCAAACGGGATGTGACATAACGGTTCGTGAAACTCACCTTAGGGAGCGCTGCTACAATAAACCGCACTTGAGCCAAGTGCTTCACATTTTGATATGAGAGTAAGACCTAAGAGTGTGGTCTAAGAGTTAGTCATGTCTCGAGGAAGAAAGGAAAACGTTTCGCATGTACCAATCACAGAACAAGTTTGACTTTGACTATTAACTTTGACCGACGTGCTGACCCATGATTCAGTGGTTGATCAAATGTAGTAAAGCATATGAACATGTGATTGAATTCATGTAAATCATACGAGAGTTGGTGTCCTTGTATCATGCTACTAAGGTGGTGAAGGTGACACATATCAAGCAACTAGAACTATGATGACTACTACACCCGTACGGTATGAGGTCAACGGGTCAACCTCCTACAGTCTTTCCATTCCCACGAAGTGGGGACCTAGGACTTGTATTGATGTAAAGTACATAGCCTAGGGGTTTACACTAACCTAACACATAAGCACATTGGAAATAGAACAAGTTGTTGAAGCAAGCGGTATGTTACACATTGTCAAACAATTAGTCAAGAATTGGGGTCACCTAACTTGTCCTATAAAAGGGGCTTGGTCAATAAAAATCAACAGAAAGCTGGTCTAACCTGAGTTGTCTAAATTCATGCATTAACCTAAGGTTCATAGCTAGCATACAAGTCACATAGCAAAACATGGAAACAAACATCACAGATTTAGGACAGTTGCGCACCGAATTTGTATCCTCAAAATCAGTGATTTATCATGTGAACCAGGACCTCTAACCACTGCCACATTAAAGATAACTCACCAAAGTTTATTTTCCAAAAAGAATCACCTCAATATGATGAGGGATGTGAAAGTTATATCCTTTGCAAGTTGGACAAAATTTCCAGATAGAATCTGTCTAGTGTTTAGTAAATGACATAGAGTTTGGGTTATAACTCATCAATAACTTTGAGTTAAATTCTAAAAATTTCCAGATAATTAATTTAGTTTATATCAAATTCTGTTTTGTTGGAGAGTGAAAAAGTTTTTGATAAAGTTGCTTCGAGTTCTTCATCAGCAACCGAAGAAGAAAGAGTTTTGATTGAAAAGAACAAGCTGAAGGATATCAAAGCCAAATTCACTAGCGAAGCTAAGATGAGAGAAGCTTCGGGTTCTTCTTCAAATTCTTCAAAGATTCCAGGTTACAAACACAAAGGTTTGAGTTTTGTTGTGAACGAAGAACCGGTTCAAGCTAAGAAACTAGTGAAAGCTGCAAAGATTCCTAAAGTAAAAGTTGCAAAGAAATCACCATCTCAGAAGGAATTTTCTTACTATTCTGGTAGATCGTCATCTTCAAGGAGTCCATCTCCTAGGTATGGTTCTTCTGATGGTTTCTTTGATAAATTTGATTCTGAACATTCATCTGGTTTTTCAAAATCAAAACCATTTTCAAACATGTTTAGAGAAAGACTTTGTTATGTATGTCGTCAAACAGGACATCTAGCTGCTGATTGTCCGACGACTGCATATATCCACAACACTGCTAAATATGTGGATAACAAAGGTCAAATTTTTGATGAACCATGGTCCCCAAAAGTCAAATCAACTCGTAAATCGTCTTGGTCTAAACCAAGTACGTCAGTTGAATCTGATTCCGGTTCCGATCAAAAATTGAAAATTTTACAAATGTGGAAACCGGAAGTTGTTTCCAAGGCCAACACTGACTTTGTGGAAGACACCGGGCGACCCGACGCTGTTGAATCGGGTCAATCCCAAAGGAACTAATGTTTTATTTGGTGTCAAGCAGGTATTTCAGGAAGACCTTTCGGTGATTGAAAATTGCTGATTGTGGAATATCTGTGCTAACTTAAACTGAATTTCAAAATCACATTTTGTTTTCAAAAAGCTACAACTGCTAGTATTCGTGTTGGTTGATCAATTTTTCTTGTTTTTCACTCCGTCTCATTCTGAGGGGGAGTTTGTTTTTGCAAAAATACAAAAATAGTGTCCTGTTTTTCAAATCATAAAAATGAAAATCTATAAATAGAGTTGTCATTTTTAGGGGGATAAATTTGAAAAAGCCAAAAACATTGAAAAATGAGAAATTGTATTGTATCCGACATGATTGGGAAATGATGGTACATTGGCTGACATCGTCTGACTCATGGATAAAGTAAGTGAAAAAGCCATAAGACCATTTGATCGATGTGTTAGGTAGGCTTGGCAAATCAGAAAGTATACGAATGTGATATACACTAAATCTGATGCTTGGCCTAGTGGACAACATCTTGATGCGTATCTCAAGATATATCAAGAAAAAGATATGTGAAAAGTAAAATGAGAAGTCACTGTGTATACATGTGTTCATTTTGCAAAGATTTAAACTTGTTTGATTTTCTTTATTTTGTCAAACGATCGGACTTTCTCTGTGTGTCCACAAGACCGACCTGATCGTTGTTCATTTGACATTCTGTTTTATTTTCTTTGGTGTTTCGTATAACTCATCGGACTTTCTCTGCGTGTACGGGAGTACCGACCTGATTGTTGTTGAGTTATACAACTTCAACTTGTTTTATTTTCTTATTTTGTTAAATCCGAGGCCTTATCTGCGTATCGAAAGATCGACCTTAAGGTAGACGATTTAACGTTCTGATTTCTTTTTGCATGGAACACGGTTGACTATATCATGAATACAATCATTATGTGATGAAGATCACAAGTGAAATCACAAAGTGTGATAAGCAAATCATATCTGAGTATGTCTGATAGTGTGGGGTACACTGGTCAATGCAAATCTAATAAATACCTTAACATATCCAGATGTTATGAGTATGATTGTGCCAGAGTTTAAAGTTGGACAAATTATATCTGCAATCGGTATGGCTTATGTGCTACAATAATCGAAATTAAAGTGTAGTTCAACATGTTATGACCAATATGATCCCAAGTGGTGATCTTTCTCACAAAAGACAAAAATAGTGTCTGATTCTGTAATGCATTTACATTTCATGTCAGAAAATACCAAAAAGATTTTAGGTGTGTTTTGATATAAATTTTCTAAAAGCCAAAAAGATTTTGTTTCTGATTTGTTTTCGATTGATTAACACGGAATACGAAATCATTTTCAAAATCAAAATATCTTGGAGTCTCGAAGAGACGTTTTGCGCCAAGATTATTTATGTTGGCAGGTTTCTAAGTGGGAAGAGAACATCACAACTTCAAGTCTTCTGAAGTTTGTTGATAAAGAGATTACACACGATGCAATATCAAGTATTCAAGATTGAACTCATCGTCAAGATTGAGGAAGAGTTTGATTGAAGATACAAGATACAAGTTTTGATAAGAGGAGATGATACTGCACATGCCGAGGGGGAGTTTGTTGATACATGGTTCCTGATCGTCATGTGAAGTATCGAATACAAGACGAAGACGTGCAAGTTTGCTGAGGTCTGATCTCAGGCCGAACCTGGAGTTCGGACATGGCCGAACTTGTGGCCGAACCACAGGTTCGGACCAGCGTTTGAGTTAGTATAAATACGTCGTCTTGTATAGAATTAAGAAGCTTCCGAGTCATATTCACTCAGTGGTCTCTGTGTAAACTCTCTGTGGTTAATACAAGCTGATTTGTATTTACTCTTTGTGTTCTTCACCTTTTACATTGATTTCATTACGACTAAGTAGAAGATCCACACGCTCAAGCAATTTCAAAACTTGGTGAGCAAGTAAGGCCCAAGGCCTTGAAATTTCGACCCATATGAAAGAGTGGGGGAGAACAAGGCTTGGCCCAAGTCTTGTTGGCCTAGGGAATGGACTAGGAAGACATAGGAAGGTTTATGCCTCGGTTTTTGCAACTAAAAAATAGTATGGGATTTACGGTGTTCTAAATGCATCACATATTATGACACATATCTAATTTATCTAAATTGTAAATAATCACAAATAATCATGAATTTTCATAACAATATAGAATAGTTGGTCTACTTATATCGGATTGGTTATCAACCAAAGTGTCAGGACTGACTCGGTAGTGCACGTGACAATACATTTGATATGAAAAGACTAGTACACTTTAACCAAGACTTGACAGGTGATTAACGCGGTTAACCTGCTAATTTGGCAGTTGTCACATCCTCCCCTTGTTATGGAAATTTTCGTCACGAAAATTTGTCTATGTGGCTAATAGTTTCTGAGAAGCGGAAAAGAAAAAATTTTGGGGTTGTCACATCTTCTGCTTATCATGGAAATTTTCGTCCCGAAAATTTAACTAGTACCTTGATTTGAAGATGATATCTTCACGTTCTCTTGTGAACTTTGAAACACGCTTTGGTTGCCATCAGCGTTTCCTCTTTTCGACCATTATCTGTACGGCATGTTCAATAAGTCGGAGCTATTCATCGATTTGTAATTCCTCTAGTGGAACTATCAGAGTGTCATCAGCAGACACTTTTTCTAACTCTGGTGGTAGATCTAGCCGGTTGGCGACTTGCCTATTCTTTGATCATCTCGAAGGGTCCCACCTAGCGAGGAATTAATTTTCCACGCTTACCAAGTCTTATCACGCTGTTCCACGTCGAAACATTCAGCAACACCCTATCACCTTTCTCAAACTTCAACATTTTGCGACGCTTGTCAGCGCAGCTCGTTTGCCGTCCCCGGCGACTGCTACACGGTTTCTTATCTGCATGATTTTCTTCGTGGTTTCGTGCACCATTTCGGGTCTAGTGAGTCGTCTCTCACCTACTTCGGTCCAGCAGACCGGTGATCTGCACTTTCGTCCGTAGAGCGCCTCAATTTGGCGTAGCACCAGTACTGGTATGGTAGCTGTCGTTATAGGAGAACTCAACAAGCAGTAAGTGAGTCTCGTAATTCTTTCCAAGATCAATTACACATGCCCTAAGCATGTTTTCTAGGATCTGAATAGTATGCTCCGTTTGTCTATCCGTTTGCGGGTGATAATCTGTACTCATGCCGATGCGCGTACCCATGGCCTTTTGTAGTGATCACTAGAACGTAGAAGCGAATCCATAACCGCGGTCAGAAGTGATTGATAGGAGTACGCCATGTAGCTTGACTATTTCCTTTAGGTATATTTGAGCGAGTTTGTCAGTCCTATCGCTCTTTTTGATGGCTAAGAAGTGGGCGGACTCGTTAGTCTATCCATGATTACCCAAATCATGTCATACCCGACTGGTAAACGTGGTAATCTCGTGATAAAATCCATCGAAATGCCATCCCATTTCCACTCAGGAATCTCAGGTTGTTGAAGTAGCCCTGATGGCTTCTGGTATTCAATCTTGATCTTTGAACAAGCCAGGCACTTTCTGATATACATGGCACTATCTGCTTCATCAGTACACCAACTTTAAATCCTGATACATCTTATCAGGATCTGGTTGAATCGAGTAGCGAGACTTGTGAGCTTTGTCCATGACTAGCTCTCATAGATTTCTGTAACGGGACACCCAGACCCGATCCTTATAGTAATGAAGACCATCGGCCTTAACTTCAGATTTAACATTAATTCCCCTGAGAGATTCGGCCTCAAAGTTCTCTTCCTTTAGGCCTTTGTTGTGCATCTCGGATTCTATCCGGCAGCTCGGTGTGAATTGTCATTCGCAAGGATCGCACATGCCTTGGCTTTGCATGTTCTTTTTGTCTTAAAGCGCCTGCCACCATGTTGGCTTTTCCTGGGTGATACTTTATTTCCAGATCATATCCATTCAACAGCTAGACCCACCTACGCTATCTCATGCTCAAATATTTATGTTCGAAGATGTGCTGCAAACTCTTGTGGTCTGTATAGATATGGTGCACTTGGTACCATATAAGTAATGCCACTAAAACCTAATGGCGAACACCATTACTCCCCACTCCAAATCATGAGTAGTGTAGTTCTTCTTCTGCGTCCTCAGTTGTCATGAACCGTAAGCGATGACCTTATCTTTTGGCATGAGGACACATCCCAGACCTTGGATGGAAGCATCACAATACACTTAGAAGTCGTCCACACCCTCAGGTGGTGATGGTATCGGCGTTGTTCACAGCTTCTCCTTTAGTGCTTGAAAGCAACTTCTTCATTTGTACCCATCGATTTTGAATACCCTATTTGAGTGAGGGCGGTTAAAGGTTGGGCTAACTGGGAAAACCTTGGATGAACCGATGATAGTAACTCGTTAAACCAATAAATTAACGAATTTCAGTTGGGGCCCGAGGCGTTAACCAATAATTTATTGCCTCGACCATCGCAGGATCTACATGGATCCCATTTTCATTTACTATAAACTTTAAAAATTGGACCTCTCCGATCCAAAGATCGCACTTTGAAAAATTGGCATAAAGCTGCTCATGCAACAATTCTAGAATCCACTGCAACTGCTCTTCATGTTCCTCCTTAGACTTCGAGTATGTCAGGATGTCGTCAATAAGGACGATGACGAATTTGTCTAGGTAGGGCTTGCATACACGGTTCATGAGATCCATGAACACCGTAGGTGCATTGGTTAGCCTGAAGGGCATAACCAAGAGTTCATAATGACTATAACGTGTCCTGAAGGTCGTCTTCTCTATATCTTTATCACTGACTCTCAGTTGATGATAACCAGACTTCAGGTCGATCTTGGAGTAGTAACTCGATCCTTGCAGTTGATCAAAGAGATCGTCGATCCTGGGTAAGGGGTAACGGTTCTTGATGGTTACCTTGTTAAGCTCACAGTAGTCGATACACATTCGAAAGGTTCCATCTTTCTTCTTGACGAACAAGGCTGGGGCTCCCCACGGGGATGAGCTGGGTCTGATGAAGCCTTTTTCCAAAAGCTCTTAAAGCTGGTTTAACCATTCGTGCAGTTCGTTCTTCGCTAGCCGGTAGGGTGCTCTTGTAATAGGGGCTGAACCAGGTGCGAGGTCAATACCGAACTCTACTTGACAAGGTGGAGTGAGGCTAAATGTGTGTTGTCTGATAGCTTAAACTTGGCTTAATTGACCACATACTTAGCATTTAGAAGTGGGTTTAATGTATCATTTACCATTCTCCTCAACTTAGTGGAATGACGCTTGCCGTCATTTCACTACTCCAATAAAACATTTTCAAAACGCTTCCTTAGAAGGAACTTTACTGGTTATGATCCTGACATTGCTGCTAACTTCCCCAGGTTTCATGGCAAGATACTCCCTTCGCGCCGTTTTCACTTTGCTACCACTAATTCCGTTGTTGTTATTACTATCGTGGTGATCGTTGTTGCCGTTCTTGACAGGGGGTAATCCTTCTTCCAAAACCCTGGGTTTCTGCATCCTTTGCGAGTCATGATGTCCTGTGTGTTCGATTTGGGTCGGTCCCTCCGTAGTTCCCAATAGCTCGTGACCACATGGCCTCCTTGCTCTGAGTCCGGTGATGTTCACAAAGTTGACTGCTAAGGCCTCCATTTTTCCACAATGCTCTCAAAAGGGGCTCCTAACATGTTTTGTTGCTGGTACGTTAAGCTGATGCAGGGAGATGTCTTCACTTAGCTTCCACAGTGGTTCCGACAGCCACCTACTTGTGGCTTTCGTTTGTTGGATGTCTTCATGAACTTTCGAGTTCTTCGTAGTATGTGTCCACCATCACTGGGCACAACTCAACATAGATGAGGTGACGCTAGGTGCACTTACCTGCTTCAAAATCCATTGTGGCAGAAAACTTTAAATCCAACATGGTAGTTTCTTAACTTCCAGAGATGCTAGTGCATTTCTTATCACATTCCTATGTCCTTGCGCTTCTTCGGTCTACCATGTGGAGGTTGCTTAGCTAAACACGCCAGAGATGGGCTTATCCCGATTCCTAGGTGTGAGGTTACACATTGCGAAAACCGATTCAGCATTAATGATTTAACTTAGCTGTTCCTCTGCCACTTGCTGGTTGTTGAGTGTGAGGTTTGCAATCCTTGAAGGGAGAGTAGAGACTTGCATCCTTGAATTTCCTGCCATGCCATGGCATATGCGGCATCCGGTCCGAGCACTTGAGTTTGAGCGATTCACAAACTAAGGGCTAAATCCTCTAAGGTGTATACTGCATCCTTCAGGAGTAGACCCACTACTCCTCCACTGCTCTTATACATCCTGGGTTTGCACTCCATGAAAAAATTGGATGAAAGTTTGATCATGTCCTTTCTTGCGGTTGTTGGTTCTGAGTTGCGAGCACGGCAGCAACTCTTTGGTTGCTGAGATTTCGAATTCGAGCGGGTGTCATCTGTGGTTGGTTGTTCGGGATAACTCTACGCGGATGCATGGTTCATAATAAGCACACATGCATTAATGAATAACAATTCCATATTAAATTAATTACTCTTTATAATTGTCCATACAATTGTTTTCTTTATAAAACCATAATGTAGAGCGCAAGAGGAAGTTTAAATATTTTATAATATCCATTAAGTAAACAAAAAATTTCCATCCAAACCAACATTGTCTCAAAACAAATCCAACCCATAAAACTAAACAAACATCCAGAATTGTTTAAGTCATGGAAATGAAGAAAACAGAAGATATGCAAAGGTAGATAAGTCCTATGGATTAACCACTTGGGGTTCTTCATCTGCAATGTAAGCTTGTTGCATCTGTTGTGCGGTCAACAGGTTCTATAGGGCGTCACTCGTGCTTGTAATGCCGCGTTCAAAGCCTCTAGCACATATATCCTCTGCATAGCGTTTAAAAGTCCATCTGAGTGTTCACATCTCCAGAATGTCCTTCACTTCCAAAGCTAACCTATCATAGGCGTTACTTGCCGATGTAACCTTGTCCTCTTGGGCATCGTTGGCGTCTTGAAATCGTTGCTCTAAATTACACAGCCACTTCAGGGCGTGCTTCCACTTCTGGTCCTCGGCCTCTTCAGGAAGAAATCTCTTCTTTGGTGGCATTAGTTGCCTGGTGGATGAGGATCCCTGATCTTCGACAATAGCTCTTTTTCCGTGCTTATTATCTGAAGTTGCCATTACTGTTGATTTCCCAGGTGGACAGACATAAAAATAAATAAACAACAAAACTGACGTGAGTTACTGTCCTTGGTACGCGGGGTAAACATTAAAAAAATATGCTTTTTGGCAGTGTTTTTGAAAGTTTGTAATCATTGCTCCGTCTCAGTTATAGTCTAGAAACAATTTTTCTCTTCTTGTGAAAATAAAAATTGTCTAGTTCGCTGTAACGAGTGGCTCTGATACCAATCTGTCACACCCCCAATTTACCACTAACGGAGTCTCACCGTGTGGGGTGTGATAACTGTTGGTCCAGAAACAACAATCGTTCATGATATCTTAATCTCGAACAAGTGCGGAAACCTTGTACGAGATCGATTCAAGAGAAAGATGATGAAATAGACTTGATATGAGTGACAAACAACACAAAAAGATCAAATCTTGAATGAAGAACAATCAAACTTTCTTGAGATTGATGATTACGATCGGAAATACAAATAGGGTGGAAGAAATTGTAAATCAATAACTACTAAAATCATAAACTAGGTAGGTTTATATACTACCCATTACAAAACCCTAAAACCAATCATAAACCCATTAGAAAAGCCGGACCAGTTGCCCACATTGTAATCTTGAGAAGCCCAATTCAAGTTAGCCCAATCTAATGTTCATGCCTCATAAAGTATAGCCCAACAATCTTCCTCTAGGCATGAACCATTAGAGCGTCTACGGAAGCAGCATATCAAATCTAAAGGTATTCGGCTTCGTGCTTGACCACCATTCACGTTCCACGATCCGGTTTGCTGTTCCATGAAAGATCCCTACCCGGATAGCATTTTCAAGATCATTCTCATCACCGAGAATAGGTTGGGAGGCGAGGATCTTGATATCACGTTCACCAAACCTCAGCAGATCACCGGATCATAGAAGCAAAATTCTTGCATCTTCTTGCAAACCACCACCACCTCGTGAGTTGTTAGATCATAAAACCAGCTATCAAAATTTCTCACCAATGTACCATCTTCAATTTCGTCCAACATATTTATCACTCTAGTCCTCTTGGTGGGTGGCTGCCTCACTTCTCCAATAGGCTCTCCTGTTACTGGGTCAGTTCCAGTCTCAATCCATCTGGCCTGTTTGAGCTCACAGTTCATAAAGTTTTCTGCCAAATGGCAAATCAGGTTGTCACGAACTTGATCTCCTTGTGCATTCCTCCATCGGTTTATATATGGTGCCTCAACAAGTTTCTGATCTCAGGCTCTGTCCAGGAGTGAAATTGGCCTCTTGTTCTGTAATACTCCACTGGACTGTATCCATCTCGGATTACCGCAAATAGCTTCTTCTCACCATCATAGTGCCAGCACAAGATTGGTTCGCGGCTCCCCCTTTTGTCGATTTCTCTCACACCGACATCAATCGAGTACAGCGTAGGGGAAGGTCCTTGGTAGAAATCCTTGAACCAGTTGTCATGACCTTCCAGTGCCTTTGAGATGATTCTTCCTTCTTGAGCATAGTCAGACATTACTATGGTGTCATCACCTTCATCTTCATGCACTCTTTCAGCAGTTTTAGTACCTTGAGACGAACTCTATCCTGGGCACTCTGAGCACCTAGGCTACCAGACTTCTGCAAGTCTTCTAGTTTCTTTCTTAGATCATAGAATGCTGCATACAGGAATCCAATGTTGGCTTCATTCTTGCTTTCCTTCTCCTTCAACCTCTTGTTTTCTTCTTTAAGCTTTTTTATCTCTCCCTCTCTCTTCCTATTTTGAGATACAAGGAAGTTGATTTGAGGATCAGGACTTATCTTGAGGTCAACAGGGAGTTCACTAGCTTGAGAAAGTTCTTCAACAAGCGCTTGGTACGGACGAAAGCTTGGAATGACAGGGGGCTGGGTTGATTCAGTAGATAGGTTTATTATCACCGGACTTGGCTCAACAAACATGTTATCCACATCAAAGAATTGCCTTTCATCATGAACTGGGCTATGTTCATTCTGAATAGGACTTTTAGTCTGCATTGGTGTTGGTTCTTGAACATCAGCTTGGACATCAGGTTGAGTTGAGCTTTCAACATTTGTCGGTTCAGTCACATTCACATTCTGAACATTTGCACCTCTGGGTTCAATCACCATCACCCCTGAGCTTGTCTTCTGAAACTTAAACCTGATAGTTCTGGGATCAGCTCTCTTTCTTGGTGAGGGTACACACACAAGAATAGGTTCTACAAGTACATCATCCACTGTAAAATGAGCATCCAACTCCTGTGGAATTGAGCCACTGCTAGAAGTGGAATTCAAGTCATCCCTCGTTCTCTTGTGACTAATGGGCCCTAGATCCCCATAGATATCGTCATTTAGATTCTCATGTTCAGGGAAAATGTCATCCATCACATTTTCTTCATCAGAAGGTATATTCTCTGTTTCTCCCTGAACATTCACAGGTACAGTTGCTGCCACATCATGGTCTTCAGCAACAGACACAATAACAGGATGAACTTTCGGCTCTGAGTCGTCTTCTTCTTCTTGCTCCCGTGCAACTTCAGGGAAAGCACCTCTTTTAGACCATAAAAGCCTCCCTTGAAAGCTACTATTTCCCTTTCTATCTTGGGTTTGCAACCCGGACACACTGTTATCCATGAATTTGATGTCCAGCTTCTCAATCCTTTCTTGTATCATAGGACACTTCTTTAGCACCACCATGTGGACAAACCTTGGCGTCATAAGAAATTGTTCTCTGGCACTCAAATCAGCATTGCCAATCCAATCCATCAGCATCATCTTTGAAAAATTGAAGTCCCAGTCCAAGGCCAGTGCAACGAATGTTGTCCCATGTACCTTGTTCAGTTGGTCAAAACTTGTTCTCTTCCCCGAGAAGGATTTCTGCATGTAGTGTGCCAGACACCTCCAGTAGTGCGGCAGTAGCTTCTTGAAAATGGGAGGGAATTTTCCTTCATACCCCAAGGACTGAGCACCTTCTAACATAACGGTCTTTGAATACTCCATTGTGTCTTCAGCTTTGTCATTAATATTCAATCCTTGACGAATGTCTTCATCAGTAATCTCAATCCGGCGGTTTCGAACGGTTGCAGTGATCCTTGTTTTATCTGCATTTGCCCTTGCAGTTCCCCAGAATTCTCTGACGAGTTGTTCATCAATCAGCACACTTGTCCTGAGAGCATGATTTATTTTGCATACGTTCAGTCCAGCTACTAATGAGTAGAATAACTACATGTATCTCTCAGGAGGGTCGTCGAGATAAGCGGGTATGCAGTGATCTCTCTCAAAGTGAATCTTTTCATCAAGCATATCTTCTGCCATCTGAGAAAACAAGGCAAATGCATCAGGTTTAATCTCATCATTGAGCAATTCTTTTTGTTAACATCATCTTGAAGTTCAATTGATTATCACATTTTACTGTTAAGTTTAGAAATCTCAATTGATACATTCAAGAGAAGAATTTGATTTTGAAACACAAGTTTAACAAAACACACTCTTAAACGTTAACTTGCTCAACTTTATCTTAAAAACAATTGAATTTAATGAGATTTCAAAATCATTTTGTGATTATTTAAGTGTTTACGATTTTATATCTCACTTTAAATGGGTTTACGATCAGAAAATTGGGTTTACGATCTGATTATAGGTTCACGATCGCGTCAAAAAGAAAACCGGTTTAGGTCCAATCGAAAACTCAAGGCCCGATCGTAAACCTCCTTATGTCGTAAACATCAGGGTCGTAAATCCCTCTAATCGTGAACACTGATCGTGAATGTTGATCGTAAACACCGCTCGAAAACGTCGATCGTAAACACCGATCGTAATCACGAACGGTCATCTTCAACCTCGAGCCGATCGTAAACCCCGAAAACCACCATTGTTGTACCTGCAACATCTCGTAAACACAGCAAAACGCATCATTTAAGCATAACATACACCTACAACTACCTTTTAAGTAACACAACCACAATGTCGGCTTCTAATCACGAGAAATCGACTTGAAACTCAGAAAAAGATGACGATGATCACCGAGTGAACAAAAGTACAAACTCTATAAATAGACCGACGAGATGACGAGAAAACAGTCGATTGACTGGGGTTTCGTGGTCGAAAACAGATGGCGAGGGTAGAGGTGTGCTTGGTTTACACAGAAAATGGCTCGATGTGGGTGAGATCGAATCTCCGGCGACAGGTAGTGGTGGTTAGGGTTTTTTTGGGCGGTGGTCGTAAACGGCAAGAGAGAGAGAGTGAGTTGATCGTTAATAAAAATCGGAAATGAGATCTTGTGGGTTTTGATAGAAAAAATGTTTCACAAAGGCCCCTAAAGTTTCAAAAACATTTTAAAAATGCCCAAACCTCATTTAAAAGATACAACACTTGAAAAGTTGTTAATTTTGAAAAATTTAGAATTGCAAAACTACCCCTCAGACTCACACCCCGAGTATCTGATCATGATCATAAAATTTTAATTTTTTTTAAGCAATCAAAATAGATAAATAAAAAAAATAATCATAAATCAAAGATAACCTAATTGCAGAAATTAAATATACACTTACCTCGAAGTTCATGTTTTTCATGGATCATACCAGACTTATCTTTGACTGAGGAACCCTTTTCAGCTTCCGATACTTGACACTCTAGACGATTGCCAATTTTTTGAAACCACATAAACTCACATCCAATTATTTTTTCTTTTTAAGTGCTTAATTATGATACAAAATTACCGTCATGTTTAACCGTTCCCACACCCAATTGTTCATAGCAAAACCTACCCAACCTCAGAGTTTATTGAGGATTCACAAACCCCCAACTTGAGGAACCATGCACCACTACTATGACTACCACTTATTTCCAAAATTATCAGTTGGTGATCAGGTCGGCCGCATAAGCACGCAGAGAAGACCAAACAAATAATTATTTTATTATTTTTTCTTTTCTTTTTATTTTTCTTTTTCTTTTTGATTTTTTTTCTTTTTCTTTTCTGTGGTGTTGTCATAACAGCAGAAAACATGGCGTGTGAGAGAGTGAATACTAGGTAGAAACCACTCTCAACCCATTTTTGCTGTGACGCAGTCTTTTAAACCATGTAAACTAGGACGGAAAACTAAACATATATAGAAGTTAAGTTTACTGCACTTACTTGGATGATCGTAATTTTTGATTGAGCTTACTGACACATCATCTTTGAGTCGTCTTTCACTTCTTCTTTACACGTGTCAGTCTCCGATTGTCTTGGACATTTATATCACTTACTACCAAGTCAAGACAAACAAAAGACTTCATAAAAACCTCAAACAATTTTTCAGATTTTCTGAAACAATGACATTTCTTCCCTGTTTTTATGAGGCTTTTGAAACATAAACACCTTTTTTTTTTAATTTTTCTTTAAATACCTTTTTTTTATAAAACTTAAAGCAAAAGTAAGCAAAAATAAAAGCAAAAGTAAGCAAAAATAAAAGCAAAACTATATACAAAAAGTTCTGATCAGATCATTCCTCGAAGGCAATCATCCTTAGGCCTTCAACACACATTTCAAAATTTGGACGAGGAAGGGGTTTTTTTAAAAGGTCAGAAACATTTTGAGCGGAATTTACCTTTTCCAACTAAATCAACTTCCTATCATAGCAATCACGAATGAAATGTACCTTGATATCCATATGCTCTGTTTTGGAATGTTGAACAGGATTTTTGACAATTTGCAGAGCAACAACGTTGTCATAAAAAATTGGAGTATTAATGAATTCCATACCGTAGTCAGTGAGCTGATTCTGAATCCACACTACCTGTGAGCATCCAGTTGATGCTGCCACATATTCAGCTTCGGTAGTTTGACTTGGAAACGGTATGCTGCTTCTTGCTCTGCCATGAGATGATTCTGTCTCTCAAGTACTGACACCCTCCAGTTGTAGATTTCCTGTCAAGGTCACTACCTCCATAATCACTGTCAGTAAACCCAAACAATTGAAAATCAGTATTCTTAGGATACAAAGTCCAAGCCGAGGCCTGCCCTTCAGATACCTAAAAATACGTTTAACAGCAACTAAATGAGAGAGTTTAGGATTAACCTGATAACGTGCGCACACACACACTGCATGCATAATATCCGGCCTGCTAGCTGTTAAATACATGAGTGATCCGATCATCAAACGATACATGAATTCACTCACTGATTCTCTATCTGCATCTGCTGTCAGTAGAGGTCTGGATGCCATAGGAGTGGAGATAGGTTTGGAGTCCTGCATCTTGAACTTTTCCAGAATCTCATTCACATATTTTGCTTGATGAATGAGAATTCCAGTTTCACCTTGTTTCACTTGTAACGCCAGGAAAAAGTTCATCTCCCCTTGATCACTCATCTCAAACTTATTTTTCATGATATCCTCAAACTCAGTGCATAATTCTTCAGTTGTAGATCCGTAGATGATGTCATCCACATACACTTGCACCATTATGATATCATCCTTCACCTTCTTTCTGAACAGAGTTTGATCAACCACTCCCCGAGTATAACCATTTTCTACCAAATGCTTTGACAGAGTCTCATACCACGTGTGGGGAGCTTGATGTAAACCATATAAAGCTTTATCCAGAAGATACACATGATCTGGATGCTCTTCATCCACAAACCCTGGCGGCTGAGCCACATAAACTTCTTCATTCATTTCAGCATAAAGGAAGGCTGTCTTCACATCCATCTGATGCACCGTGACATTGAGATACGTTAGCACAGCAAGGAAGATCTGAGTTGCTTCCAATCTAGCCACCGGAGCATATACCTCATCATAATCAACCCCATGAACCTGTCTATGTCCTTGAACAATCAGCCTGGCTTTGTTCCTAACAATTATACCTGTATCATCTTTCTTGTTCTTGTACAACCATCTTGTGGGTATAACCTTTTTATCTTCTGGCCTTTTCACTAGATGTTACACTCCTAATTTTGAGAATTGATTCAGTTCATTGTGCATAGCCTCAATCCAACTTGGATCTTTAAGAGCTACCATCACATTTGGAGGCTCTATCTGGGAGATGAAACATGAGTACATGCAATGGTTGATGTTACCCGTGCGGCTTCTAGTGGTGACACCTGCTGACACTGGCCCGACCACATTGCTAAGAGGATGATCTCTGTTGATTCTTGTGGTTTGAACATCTGGTACTGAAACAGAAACAGGCAGGTTAGTATCATTAACATTATTATTCATACCTTGGGTTTCAGGCTCCTTCTGATTATCATGAGTTCTTGAAGATTCTGGAATATCCACAACATCATCCTTAGGAGCTGCTGCTGATACACTGTCTCTGACATTTTTCACAGATGGCCTTACTTCAGGAGCTGGAGCAATGATGTCTTCTTCTTCATCCAGACCAGGAAACATGCTTGAGTAGTTGAAACCTTCAAACAATAATCCATAATCAAAAATCCAGTCTGGTCCAGTTCCTGCATCAGTTGGATTGTCTTCCAACCAGTCAACATTAAATGCCTCAATTATCATTTTGGTGGTTTTGTTGTAGACCCGATAAGCACTATTTGAAGAATATCCGACAAAGTAGCATTCATCAGCCTTTGCTTCGAACTTCCCCACATCAGACTGAATCAGAACTGTGCAAGGACACCCGAAAGTCTTGAAGTACCCCAGCCTTGTTTTTTCTCCATAAATAATCTCATAAGGCATCTTCTCATGTCGCTTGTTCAAAAGTACTCGATTTTGCACATAACAAGCGGTGTTGACTGCTTCGGCCCAAAAGAAAATTGGTAATCTCGCTTCACACAGCATAGTTCTGGCAGCTTCAATGAGTGTTTTGTTTCTTCTTTCAGCATCACAATTCTGTTGAGGTGTGTATGTTGCACTGTACTGCCTTTCTATACCTTTTTCTCCACATAACATATTCAACTCAGCATTCTTAAACTCCGTTCCGTTGTCTGATCTTATCGCCTTCACTTTCTTGCTCATTTGATTTTCTATGAGAATTACAAACTGTTTCACCAGTTCTGGAGTTTCATACTTGTTTGACAAAAAGAAAACCCAAGTGAATCGAGAGAAGTCATCCACTATCACCAGACAATACGCGAACTTGCTGATACTCAGAACTTGCATTGGGCCGAAAAGATCCATATGAAGTAATTGCAACACAAACGAAATAGAGTTTGTCATTTTAGAGCGATGAGGTAACTTGTGCTGCTTCCCCATAGCACATGCAACACACTTCTCAATTGATGTGAAGCCCTTGATAGGAAGATTTCTTACATGCTCTCCCTTTGCCAACTTAGTCAGATTCTTCATGTTGGCATGTCCCAAACGACGATGCTATAACAATGCCAGATTTTCATTTTGCTTTGAAATAAGACAGGCTTCTTCAGATGTCGGAGTATTACCCATGTTGAGAAGATAAGAATTTGCTCGTCTTGGTGTACGCATCAGGATACACTCCTCAGGAATCTTGACACCAGGCTTGAGAATGATACATTCCTTCTTGTTGAACAACACAGAATATTCTCGATCACAAATCTGCGAAACACTGAGCAGACTAGTCAGATTCTTCTACATAATGCACATCTGAGAACTTCAAGCTGCCATTCTTCACCACACCTTTCTTGCTGATCCTGCCACCAACTCCACCAGCAAAAGATACACCTCCTCCATTGAAATCTTCAACCTCTTCCAAAAGCGATAAATCTTCGGTCATATGTCGGGAGCAACCACTATCAACGTACCAGAGATTGTTGACAGTTCTTCTCGGCTGTCCCTACATGAATCAAAGATCAGTTAGAGTCAGGTACCCAGGCCATAACAGATCTGGGCACACCTTTGGAATCAATGTAGTTAACTAATTTAAGGGACATCCCTGCTTTTGATTCAATTACACTCAAACTTTGAGTGTGGACTTTTGGTTTCCAAACAAGATGTTTCTGTGGTTTCATCACATTGGTTGAGTTCTTCACTGATGCAGGTTTCTTTTGTGGAGATGTGACCTTTTTACCGGGAGATTTCTTGACAGGAGTCCACTCAAGTTTTAATTTTGTTTGAACAACTTGTTTTGTTTGAGAGACTTCTTTTGATTTTGAATTTTGTGTCTCAACCTTTGTTTTGCCTTTAGGTTTAGAAATTACTTTTGTTTTAGACACTGTTTCTCAACAAATTCCGGTCTCATCTTATCATTCTTTTTGTGAACTCCTTTAGGTCTGTAAGTTGGTTTCGGAGTTTTGGCCACATTCCACTTTGCATCAACAGGCTTCGTCACTGGAGCTTTTGTGTTTAGAACCTTAGACTGTTGAGTCCTCATTGGTTCTAAACTTTGCTTCCCCTGTGACAAAGCTTGTTGCTTTTGGTCTTTGTTTCCACCTGTCATCATTTTCTTCAACATACTAGTCTGTGGGTTTTGCGGATAGTATGGTTGATAAGGTCTATTCACACAGTTCGCAGCAAAGTGCCCTGGTTCTCCACACTGAAAACAGTTCATAAGCCTAGGCCCATTTACATGACTACAGATATATGAGCGTCTTGGATAAGACGACTTCCATTCAGGCTTATCATCCCATTTGTGTATTACATGTTTTGGAACTTTTTCTGGTAGTGTAATTAAATAAAATTGTTCTGATTTTGATTTGTTTGTTCTGTTAAAAGTAGACACAACCTGGGCATAAGGGACAAAGTCCTTGGGCTTAGACTCACGGCCAACTCTTGTGTTAGGCACACGAATTTTAAAACCATTAACATTTTCATTAGAATCAGAGACATGTTTTGATGACAAAGACATAACAGACTGTTTTGACTTGGACATAATAAGTTCTAACACAGATGCCAGAACATCGTCCTTAGGTAAATCAGAAGTTAAACTACTAGACACATGACACTCTTTGACTCTTAAGCATTCACCATCCTTCTCAGAAACATCTTCGATCCTTCATCTACACAAGAAACAAAAACGTCAGATGAACCAGCATTATTGTTTAATGGTTCCTGGGATGGACCTGGTGTGACACCCGTCACTTTAATTTTAGATTTAAAATGATAATCTAGAATTTATTGAGGCTTATCTAGAATTGATTATGATTATGTGAATTATTTGAGTATTATAATATTAGATAAAGTCTCGTAAATATGAACCGACTAACGAAACAAATAAAATAATTCGTTTGATTTTAAATTATGAATGTATATGAGTTAGAGCCTTTAGAAAAGGTTATACATTCGGTTGGTGATAAATTAGAGAAAATTACGCCAATAATGAATTTGAACTGTGTAAAAGCGTCACTACTTTTGGTCTCTGACCAAGTGCGACGAAACTGAAAAATAGTCATACGGTTCTGAGCGTAATTTAAATTTATGAAATTTGATATAATGGTTTCAATTTATTGGATTCGGAAAAATACACGTAAAACACGACATACACTGTGTTTAACTAGAAGTTTATAAAAATTGAAAGAGATGTATATGTGTGCATATGTATGTGTCGTAAATATATATATATATATATATATATATATATATATATGTGTGGATGGAGTGTAAAAATAAATTACATTTATGTGATGTGGTGTACATGTAATGATAAGTAAGTAAGTTATCATTACTAGAATTTTTTTAAATCTCTACACACATGCATATAATCAAAGTTTAAAAAAAAAATTACACTCACCTCCCCTCTCCCTCCTATTTACGGCCCACACCCCCCCCCCCTCACACTCATTCACCACACTTCTACTCTCTCTCAAACACACACAATCTTCAAATCTTCATCCGAACTCAAGAACACTCATTTGAATTTTCATCCATCTTCTTCAAGAACCAAGAACACTTACTCTCTCTCTAGCTTCAAAGTAAGCAAACTTCATCTAATTTTCTTCTAAATCTCAAAACCCACTTCCAAATCCAAGAACCAACATCAAGTTTTGATAAGTTATGGTGGATTTGGAAGGATTAAGCTTCAAAACACAAAGATTTATGTGAAAAACTCCACTCACACACACAAAAATCGTGATGTGTGTGTTAGTGTGTGTTAATGTGTGTTGAGCTTAGGGTTAGGGTTTGATCATCTAAAAACCCCCATGCATGTTGAATCTAAGTCATAAACTTGAGTTTTATGAAAGATCAAATGAATATTTGTAGGATCGTGGTTAGGATCAACTAACCAAACAAGTTACTTAAAGGTATCAAACAAGAAAGGCGGAATCGGACATGTTTGCGTTAATGTTTGATATTGTTTGATCGAAACAGTAACTAGTAAACAAGAAGTAAAGTAGATAAACACAAGATATCAATTCCAAGCACTACTATATTATTACTTTACAATGTTTACAGAGAGTTACAGCTGATGAACAAGAGAGATATTCGATCAACAAGAAACAAAGAAAATACAACTAATATATATAGTACAAGGAGGAAATAAAAGATATTCTTTTATTTCCTTTTAGCTCCTACGCTAAATAAACAAGTAATATCTACTCCAAAGTTGTTGTAGTACAAGCATGCTTCTGTGAACAGTTGAGCAGACCTATCGGTGAACAGTGTACAGCATGGTGTAAAGTAACACTGCTTTCTGACAGCTTTATGTATTGGAACTTGCAACTGAGAAATAAAGTCAAAGTTCCGGAGTAACCAAGGAAAAGTTCCGGAGGAACTCCTTAGTGCAGAAGGAGTTCCGGAGGAACTTCCTTCGGAACTTCTGACTTAGGAATTTTTGCCTAGCAAAACATTCCCAACAGTCTCCCCCTAAGATGTTGCTACCAAAAACTATTCTTCTGTCTGAATCTTCATGATGCTTTTACTTGAGCTCTACCACACCTTGTAATTGGGAGTTCCCATTATGGCCATGATATCCATTTGATGCAACTTATCCCAGTCATCCATTCTTAAGTCTGGTTTCTTCCTTACTTCACCATTGCTCATGAAGAAGTAGTACATGTTCTCACTCTGATGCTGTTCAATCCTTATCATACAGGGATGAGTGACTTCAACATTTGTTTTTGGAGAATCTGAAGGCTCGGACTCTTCTTCAGATTCACTGGCTACTATCTTCTTCCTTTTGGCTAAATGATTTTTGACAGCCATGGACTTCTTTCTTCCAGAATAGGAAAGAGGAATGGAAGGTATGGATGAAGGTTGCTGGGATGAGGATTCAGGTTCAGGTTGTGTGGGCTTTGGAATTTTAGGAGGTGGAGAGGATGGTGAAGATGGAATAGGTTGGTTTGGAGTTTGAAATGTGGGAGTAGTGGGTTGTGATGTTGAGGTGAAGGGTAGTGATGATGATGAGAGGTGAGGATCAGAGACAGTGTCAAACATTTGCTTGACAATGTTGATCCTGGGTTTCTTCTGTTGAGCAGTTGAGACAGGAGCTTTCCTCTTTTTGTCTTTGAGGTAACTGAGACCTTCAGGGTGAAGAGAGTCAAAAAGAGTATACATACCTGGTGGTCTTTTCTCACCAGTAGTTCTCTCCTTTTCAATCTGACTCTTCCTGATGTCATCAAGCTCAGTTCTCAGTCTTGGCAGTTTGCAAGAGTTGATCCTTTTTGGGTTCTCCATCAGAATTTCCTTGAAGTACCATTTGTGAATCAGCAAGTCATCTTCCTCAGATAATTTTTGATATCTGGTACCTTGCTTCTCTTGTGCCTTCTCCTGCTCAAGACTACAATCAACATACCTCTTTACATTCGACTTCTTGGCTTGATCAGCTTGAATAGTGAGAATCATGTACATCCAATTTACCAAGTCATCACCCTTCATTTCATTTACCCATGCATCAGTAAAACACTCCTTGCTTCTGAGCATTACACTGAATTGAGCAAGGAAGATTTTGTTTTCTTCATTTTTCCTCATTTGAATACTCCTATAGTCATTCCCTAAGACCCTTCTGTACTTTTCAACTTTGTCTGAAAGACCTTGCTCTTCAGCTCTAGCAATCCTTTCTTTTATGTACAGGTCTGATCTCAGCCTAGCTCCATTGATAAAGAACATCAGGTCTGTGTTGTTAATAACATACTCATAAATACCTCCTTCTATGAGCAGTTGTTTATGTTCTTCAAACACAGCAACCTCCTTCTTTTCTTGGAACTTCTTCTGCATTTCAACATTCTCCTTTTCCAATTGATCAATCAGAGCCTTTGTAACAGGGTCCATTTCTTCATTTTGACCACATGTGCTCTGATTATCATCTTCCATATCAGTGAAACCAGATATGGTTCTCTCATCAAGAGAATCACCATCGGCAGGCTTTGGAGACTCATGAAGTGAAGTTGTAGCATTTAGACTAGCTTCCGAGGTAACTTGCTCAGGAATATTCGTAGTGCCAAGTTCCGAAGTAACTGCCTTAGGACTGACTTCCGGAGCAATTGGTTCCGAAATAGTCTTAGGCAATTCCTTGGAAATAACTTCCGAAGTAACATCCTTCGGATATTCTCAGTTGTGAGAAGTTCTTCCGGATTAATTTCCTTCGGAATCTCCTTAGCCAAGGTTGATTCTTCCGGAATAACATCCTTTGGAGTTTCATCAGTAAAGATTTGCTCCTCCGGAGTAACTTCCTTCGGAATTTCAGTGTTAGAGGCAAATTCCTCTGGAACATCTTCCTTTAGAATTTCCTCTGTTACAACCTTTGCTGCAGAAGTTGTAGGACTCTTTAGGTGCAGTAAAGCTTCAGTCACCTCTATGTCAAGTAAGTCTTCTTATTGAGTCACATCTTCCACTGGTTTACTTTCAGGTGTATCAACCTGTTCTTCACTTCTTTCTCCTCCTTCAGCCTCAAACTATTCTACACCTGTTTGAAGATACTCTTGCTCTTTTGCCAAGTAGACATCAGATAGAAAGTTTCTGACTTCTCCAATGTTTCGAGGGTGAGCACCTGAAGCAGCCATCATGAATCTTAGGAACTCCATGTGATTGACTTTGCATTCTTCAGGTGCTACCTGCATCAGCTGATCCATGTGAACATTAAGCAGACCTTCTATTGGGTTGAAGTGCTTAATTCCACAGATTTTGAATGGCTTTGTCTTCATCTTCTCAGGTAACCTCTCATTGGGATCAAAATTAATTTCACTAGAGCTAGCAGAGTCTTCAGTTGGCTTGTTTCTAGCAGAAATGTTCTGAAAAGGTGTTGAAGAGCTAGTTTTCTCCCCCTTTTTGGTAGCAACAACTTCACCAGTTTGGTTTGATGCACTAACCTTCTCCTACTTAAGCCTTTCAATCAAGGTGTCCTGCTGTTGAATAGTGTGACGCAGGGATTGCATCTGTTTCTGCAATTCAGTTTGATTAGTCGTCAATTCCTTAAGTAAAGCACTGCCCTCAACTGATTTCTCAGTATCCTTGGGCGAAGAAGAGCCATCAAGCCTAGTTTGATCAAGCTCAACACCCTGGTTGTCTTGGCTCCTGGGATTCCCTGCAAGCACAGTTGTTGCCTCAGGTTCCATTTCTGGTTCCTTTGGTTCAAACTGGCTGCTGGTTGCCATAGATTGGGTCTTAAATATGTTACTACTGTCCAATTGTTCCAGTGGGGAACCAATTGTAGTAGCAGCCCTTTCTATATGAACATCTTCATAACTCCTGATGTCCAACTCCTTAGGGGGTGAATGGGGGTTAGGAGAAACATAATCAATATCCATCCAATCATCTTCATGAGGTGAGGTTGATGAGAAGAGATTGTCATTTGGATTTAGATCAGTTTCTGCATCATTCACAGGTAGATCTAGGTTTAGGTCTATGGAGGTGAACAAGAGAGATGAGGGTTGTACATCCAATCTGGTAGAAGATGAGGTCTCAAGTGAGAAATCATCAGCAATATGGCTTAACCCTTGGCTTTGATGTTGAGCAGATAGTGGGTCATGCTCAAGGTTCTCAGGTTGGGTGGCAGTAGGAGACACAGGTGGAGTAGACCCTGTCTCCTTTTCAACAACTTTTGATGAAGTAGGTGAGGAAGTTTTGGTAGTAGATTTTGAGTGCCTGACCCTCTTTCTTATGTAGGTGATATTCACAGGTAATTTATCAAGAGGGTCAATTTCAGGTGTGGGTTCAACAACTGATGGTGTAGGTTCAGTGTTGTCACCTGGAGCGGGTTGCTCAGTTGGTTCTTGAGCCGCAACTGGTTGCTCTTGCACCATAGGTGCAGGAATAACTCTTGGATCGGGTAGTGGATGGTCATTTTCCACACCAAGACAGTTGGAAATTGCTGATTTAGAAAGCAAGTAAGAAAAAATTTTCTCAGTTAGGTTCTTTTGATGAAAAATGGTACCAGCTCTGGGAACATCAGGGAATTGTGTATCCAAAATGTGTTGTAAAAACCTGGGATACATATTAAAAGGTTTTTCACAATTCTCCCTGAGCCCATCAAAAATCATTTTTGAAAAATTGAAGCAATCTCCCCTGATCACAGCATGAAGAGCAGTAGCTTGGACTTCACCAAGTTCCTCATAAGATCTCCTGGGGGTTAGGCACAACAGCAGAGTATGAGCAAGAAACCTCCATACGGGTGGAATGTGGCACTTCTTCACAGTTTTGCTTTTGGGGTTTCCTCCATAGCCGATGCCCATCAGAGTAAATTGGTAACCTTCTTTGGGAACAGTGAGAATACCATCTCTGTCTTGTAATTTCAAATGATTTCTGATCATCTCTTCAGTGATGTACACATCTCTTCCATGAACCTTGCTTTCGATTTGCATCACCTGCTTACCGTTTTCACTGCCGGCACCTACTACAGCATTTGCCCAGAACTGAAATATAGTTTCATCGTAAATCGTGGGACTTACAGTTAGGGCAAAATGAAGCTCTGACGCTGTAAGGAAGTCAATCATCCCATCAAACGGAGCAGACTTCTCTGTTTTCTCTAGAAAAGCTCTTTGATTGTGGTCGTTATGAAATGCGGATGCTGCCATTGTTCTGTGCTGAGTGATTGCTTTGAGAAATTGAGATGAAGTTTGATGAAATTGAGAGGAAACGAGAGCGATTGAAGAGAATTTGGGGATTTAGGTTTAGTAAGTGAAGGGTTTCTGTGGAAGTGACAGTTAAAGGGTGAGGAGAGAGGGAACTGACGTTAACGGAAAAGGTGGAGTTAGTGGGGCCGGCAGTTAACCGTCACTGTTAATGTTTAGTGTAAAGGGTCCCACTTAATCCAACGAAAATGATTAAGTCAATAAAGTTCCTCCGGAACTTTTCCTTAGGAACAATTTAGTTCCTTCGGAAGAGTTAAGTTCCCTCGGAACTTCTTCCCTTAGAAGTTTTTCTTCATTTCTCCTGAAATACTTCCGCAAGAAGTTCCTTCGGAGTTGCAAATTTACTCCGGAGCACCTACAATACTTAGAGAAACACTTGAAACTCATTAGAAACCTTAGATAGTTCCCTCGGAACCTCTCTTGAGAAGGAAAAACCTCAGGAGTAAGTTGCTCCGGAACAAGGTTGTTCCCTCGGAACTTACCTAGAAGTATCAAAATGTTCAGAAATGCTCATAACTTAAGAAATTTCTGAAATTGTGTGAAGAATTGGTTATAAAGACATTTCATGAAAGAGTTTTCAAGCTTTTGAAGAGATGAATGTTAAGATACAAAAACACATAAGGTGACAGAAAATTTATGTACATAAAAGCAACAATTGACAGCAAAAGTTAACCAAAGTTCATCATTCCAATAGCTGTGATAAGAAAGAAAAATCTTGCCTCATCAAATGCCTTTGTGAAAAGGTCAGCTAATTGAACATCAGTATGAACCTTGTGTAACTTAATCAATTTCTTTTCTGCACAATCTCTAATGAAATGATACCTTATCTCAATGTGCTTTGTTTTAAAGTGCTTCACAGGATTGCTGGTGATGGAAATAGCACTGGTGTTGTCTGCATACATAGGAGTTTCCAGAAATGTGATTCCATAATCTAGCATCTGATTCTGAATCCAAAGCACTTGACCACAGGAGCTTGAAGCAGCAATGTACTCAGCTTCAGTAGTTGAAGTAGAAACACAGGTCTGTTTCTTGCATTGCCATGATACAAGCCTATTTCCTAGAAATTGACATCCTCCTGATGTTGATTTCTTATCCAAGTAGCAACCACCATAGTCACTGTCAGTGTAGGCAACAAGAGAAAAGTCATTGTTCTTTGCATACCACAACCCAAGTTTTGGTTGAACTTTGAGGTATTTAAAGATTCTCTTTACTGCCTTCATGTGGGATTCTTTGGGAGCAGACTGATATCTAGAGCATAAGCATACACTAAACATAATATCAGGCCTACTTGCTGTTAAGTACATCAGAGAACCAATCATCGCCCTGTAAGTGTGCTGATCAACAGGTTCACTTTCTGATTCTGAATTCAGATTGTGAGAGGTTGAGATAGGAGTTTTTGCAGAAGAGGAAGATAGCATATCAAACCTCTTAAGCATATCTTGAATATATTTTGACTGGTTCAAGAAAATGTCCTCTGCAGTTTGTTTAACTTGGAGACCCAGAAAGAAGTTAAGTTCACCCATTGAACTCATCTCAAATTGGTCTTGCATTAGGGTCTCAAACTCCTTGCACAACTTAGGATTGGTGGAACCAAAGATGATATCATCCACATAGATCTGAACAAGCAACTTATCTTTTCCAACTTTCCTTATGAAGAGAGTTTTATCAATAGCTCCTCTTCTGTATCCATGGCCAAGCAGGTAGTTCGACAAAGTTTCATACCAAGTTCTTGGTGCTTGCTTGAGGCCATAGAGAGCCTTGATTAGTTTGCACACCTTGTTAGGATGGTGTGGGTCTTCAAACCCTGGTGGTTGACAGACATAAACCTTTTCCTTCAGTTTCCCATAAAGGAAAGCACTCTTAACATCCATTTGATAAACATTGAAGTTCTTGTAGGCTGCATAGGCAAGGAAGATTCTGATTGCCTCTAATCTTGCAACTGGAGCAAAAACCTCATCATAGTCTATCCCTTCTTCTTGAGAATATCCATGAACGACAAGCCTAGCTTTGTTCTTGACAACGATTCCTCTTTCATCCTTCTTGTTTCTAAAAACCCATTTTGTTCCAATAGGTTGAGCATACTCTGGTAGGTCAACCAGTTCCCAAACCTGTTGTTTGTTGATTTGGAACAATTACTCTTGCATGGCTTCAATCCAATGATTGTCTTTTAGTGCTTGCTCCACTTGTTTTGGTTCTTCTTGAGATAGGAAGCAGCCAAATAAGCAGATATTTGCATCAGCAGACTTGCTTCTTGTAAGAACAGGAGCATTCACTTCACCAATCACATTCTCAATAGGATGAGTTTTGCTGACATTTCTGTTCTGAAAACTTGGAAATTTGTGACTTTGAACTTGCCTAGTTGGTGGAATAATTGGGGGCAATTGGACACTAAGCTCAATTCCTGGCAATCTTCGTAAAGGGGGTAACTTTGATGTAGTTGCAGCAGAGACATGTTGATCACTTAAGTTGTTAGCAGAATTGATGGTCTCTTCAAGAGATGAGTCAATAAAGTTTGACTCATGAGAACCATCATGATCACCAAATAGATTGTCATTAGGAGAATGCTGCATACTCTCATCATCACTGGTATCTGAGACATAACCATCCTTTTGTGATTGAGAATCACTTGACTCAGTTTCAACCAAGTTCACTGGAGTGGGATCAGTAACTTGTTGAATTGCAACAGTTGGCATGGTAGGTGGTTTGTAAGGTTGTGTGCTGACAGAGGAGTAGAAATGACCAAAATTGTAGCCATCCTTCTTTGCATTTGAGTTCTCCCCCTAAGACTGCACATACTCACTAAAGGACTTATCAACAGTAAAGTTGAAAGCATTGGTTAGTGAATCAATATCAAATAACCATGAGGGTTCAGAACTAAATCTATTTGTTGATTTTTCATTAAAAAACACATTAATTGACTCTTCAATAATTTTAGTTCTGAGGTTGTATACTCTGTATGCCTTAGCAACACCTGAGTATCCAACCATGAAGCCATCATCTGCCTTTTCAGCAAACTTAGCTAAATTCTCACTGGTTATTAATATTGTAACAAGACAGCCAAAAACTTTGAGAAAGTGTATACTTGGTTTTCTTTTTCTCCAAAGTTCATATGGTGTCCTGTTTTTACCTTTGACCACAAGCACCCTGTTCTGAACGTAGCAGGCAGTGTTCACTGCTTCTGCCCAGAAAGTTACAGGGAGCTTAGACTCAGCCAGCATTGACCTAGCAGCCTCAATCAGTGTTCTATTTCTCCTCTCAGCAACTCCATTTTGCTGAGGAGTTCTAGCTACACTGAACTGCCTAGATATCCCTTTTTCTTCACAAAAAGAATTTAAAACATGATTTTTAAATTCTGTGCCATTGTCACTTCTAATTGTTTTGACTTTGAAATTTGACTGATTTTCAAGCTGAGTGAATAAAGACTTTAAAATTTCAGGTGTTTCATCCTTAGTTCTTAGGAAGAAAACCCATGTGTATCTTGAAAAATCATCAGTGATTACAAAACAATATGATTTCTTTCCCAAACTCATCACCCTTTTAGGACCAAAGAGATCCATTTGCAACAGTTCTAAGGGTTGAGAAATTGAATTTTCAGATTTGGACTTATGAGAAGACTTGTGTTGCTTACCTTTTAAGCAGGCAGTACAATGCTCATTACAGTTAAAATGTTTTTGTGGCAAACCATTCACCAAACCTAAATTAACAAGTTTGTTCATGGTTTTGTAATTAACATGTACAAGTCTTCTGTGCCAAAGGTCAGACTCATCAACAGAAGCTCTTGATATCAGACAAGTATTGCCATCAAGAGATTTGGCACTTGTCATATCAAGCAAGTACAAGCCATCCTGTCTTTTTGCTTTTATCAAAATCATTTCAGCAGGAATTTTGAGACCAGGCTTAAGTACCAAAGCTTCTTCATCATTAAACAGAACATTCATGTTCTTATCACAAATTTGTGATACACTCAACAAATTAAAATTCAGAACATTGACAAGACTCACCTTGTCAAGAGTAAAACTTCCATTTGATACATTACCAAGTGCTGTAATGTACCCTTCATTGCTTCCAAATGCAACGGGACCGCCATCACATCTTTTTGTGTTTTCTAGAAGGTTTTTATTACCTGTCATGTGACTGGAGCACCCACTATCTACAACCCAAACATTTGCTTGAGATTTATTAGGTAACCCCTACACAGGTAAAGAACATGATCAGTTGGAGTATGGGACCCAAGCCTTTGTGGTCTTGGGTCTTCCCATGGCATCATTATAAGAGTAGTTTCCTAAAACAAGTTGTTCTGCAGGAAAATCATCATACTCAGAAAAATTACCATTTTTCTCATTTAAATTTCTGTTATAACTTTGCCATTTGGGAAAACCATGTTTCTTAATAAAAGCCTTCTTTTCCCTATACTTTCTGTTGCTTCTTTGCCTTGCATTTTCAAATTTTGGTTGAGCAGCAACTTTGAAAGTTTCAGTATGAGGATGCTGAGTTCCGTAGGAACTCACTTGTGCAGGATGATCATACACTTCATACTGTTCAGAAAATTGTTTTCTTTCACGAGGAGCAGATTTTGCTCGTGAATTTCCTTTGAAAGATGGGTGAATTTGATTAATGAACTCAGTGGGTTGAAATTCAGGTCTCTGTTTTGAAGGTTTAGAAGACCTGTAGTTGCTAAAATGTTCCGTGGGAACTGTATTTCTTCCGGAGGAATGTTCTCCCGGAAGAAATGAAGTTCCTGCGGAATGTTGTTCCCTAGAAAAATTGTTTCTTTTAACATATGAGAAGCTGTTATTCCTCTCATTTCCAACCCAAACCTTCTGAGTTTTTCCAAAAATCTTTTGATCATCATGTGATCCTTTTGGTGACATGTTCCTGCTATCCTTTGAATTCCTTGAATTTAACAGACTTTGATTTCTCCTTGGAGAAATTTTGACATTTTTAATTATCTGTTTGAAAGGATTGTAGGAACAGTTGACAGCAACATGTCCTAGTTCACCACAAATTATGCATTCTTTCACAAAATTGTGAGAATTTTGTTTTGATGACTCTGAACTGATTTGATTCACAACAGTTTTTGCTTTTCCACTCTTTTGAGTAGTAGAATTTGAGGAGTGGGATCCATCATTTTCTAAACTCAATGTCTTAGTGCCTTTAAGAATTGGCATTGAAATTTTTGATTTATCAACCTTAGCAGAAGTGCTGGTTGATACAGTTGTGACATCAGGAAAACCAATAAAACTTTCAGTTCTCATGTCATCACTCTCTTTCAAGCTTTCAGCTTCTTTGGAAAGGTCCTCAATTACAGGACCATTTGCCAATGGGTCAGGAGTTAAGGAGACACTTGTTTCTTTAAGAGTTAAAGTTTCAAGACAAGTGTATGAATCAGGGTTTTCAACATTTTTAAAAGATACCCTTCCCTTCCCATGTGTGTGCTCATGCCATAACTTTTCAGCTTTTTCACTTGCAATTTGAAATTTATCAGCATTGCAAATGGCTTCCCTCAGCTGATCTTTTAGAGTTTGAATGTCAAGCACATATTCCACATTTTGTTTCTTTGAAATATTTAGTTGCTCAACAACATCATCCATTTGAGTTATAAAATCAGTTTGTTGATGTTTCAAAATCCCTATAGTTTGCTTGAGTTCATCAGTTTTGGTTGAGTAAGCTATATCAGCCCTTCTTGAGTACTCTTTCAACTCATTTAGATTTGTTAATTCATCTACAAGTGACTGATTATGCTTTTTGTAACTTTCAACCAGTTCAATACACTCAGGTGTACACAACACCTTCTCAGGTTCAGTGTTGGAGTTAGAGTTTACCTCTGCAGTTGCAGGTGAAGAACCACTTGCCATCAAGGCATGGTTTGTTGGAGCAAACTCATTCATCACTTCTTCCCAGTCAACAAACCCTGTTTGGTTTGCTACAGCAGCAGTTGCTTGGCTTTGGGTGTTGTAAGAGGGCTTTGGTGGAGTAGGACCAGAGGAAGAGCTTGGTTTGGTATACTCTTGTTTCTTCTCAGCATTGTAACCAGTTTCTCTTCTTGGCTGAGAACACTCCCTGGCAAAATGTCCCAACTGATGACAGTTGTAACACTTGACTTTTGATTTGTCAAGGCCAATAGGAGCATTCTTGGCTCCATTATACTTTCTTCCAGTTCTCTTGTAGAACCTTTGTGCCCTCAGTGACACCATTGCAAGTTGGGTAGTGATGTCAATCTCCTCTAGATCATCTGCACTTATGCACTCAAGATCTGATCTAGTGAACCCTGTATAAGAACTGTTAGCAACATTAGCAAAATTTTGGTAGTATGAAACTTCATGTCCCTTAGGAGACTCAGGAAAAGATACATATGGTTCTGGTTCAGAATAGTTCTCTGAGTGAGCAGTAATGAGGGCCAAGGTGCCTTTGGAAGATGATGTCTGGTTAGATGATACACCAGACTTCTCATTCATTTCCATCTCATGTGCACTCAGCATTCCATAGAGATCTCCTAATTTCAAGGTCTTGAGGTCTTTGTTATATTTTATGCTGACTGTATAGACAGTCCAAACTTCAGGTAACGATCTTAAAAATTTTCTGATTATATCAGCATTGTCAATTTTTACATCTACACCCTGTAGTTCATCTATAAGTCTAACATATCTTAAATATTGCTCAGACATTGTTTCACCTCTTTTGTGACAGAAATTTTCATATATTTGTTTCAAAATGTCTTTCTTGTTCTCTTTCACCCCATTTGTTCCCTCATACATTTTAATAAGAGCTTTCCAAAGATCATGTGCAGTTTTGCATCTCTTAAAGCCAATGAGTATAGAATTAGGAAGAGCTGCCTGGAGTGCCCACAAAGCTTTGTAGTCACCTTCACAGGTCTTATGGTCATCATCAGAATAATTCTCATACGTTTTGATAAGATCAACAGTAGGTTGAGTAACAGATTTGGTGGTGATGACTTGTGGTCCATTGATAATGGAAGCCCACATTTTGTGGTCAGTTTTTTTACAGAAAATCTCCATTCTAAGTTTCCAAGTATCAAAGTCATCAGGAGTGAAGGTTGGAGGTTTGTTAGTGCTGCCATTCCTTAGTTCACTCATTTTCAGAGATCAAGAATCGAAACAGTCTTATCCAAAGCAAACAGAAACACCTTCAGTAAGAAAAGTTTTAGAAAGCAGAATTTTAAAAACTTTTTAAACACAAGAGCCAAAGCTCTGATACCACTTGTAGGATCGTGGTTAGGATCAACTAACCAAACAAGTTACTTAAAGGTATCAAACAAGAAAGGCGGAATCAGACTTGTTTGCGTTAATGTTTGAAATGGTTTGATCGAAACAGTAACTAGTAAACAAGAAGTAAAGTAGATAAACACAAGATATCAATTCCAAGCACTACTATATTATTACTTCACAATGTTTACAGAGAGTTACAGCTGATGAACAAGAGAGATATTCGATCAACAAGAAACAAAGGAAATACAACTAATATATATAGTGCAAGGAGGAAATAAAAGATATTCTTTTATTTCCTTTTAGCTCCTAGGCTAAATAAACAAGTAATATCTACTCCAAAGTTGTTGTAGTACAAGCATGCTTCTGTGAACAGTTGAGCAGACCTATCGGTGAACAGTGTACAGCATGGTGTAAAGTAAAACTGCTTTCTGACAGCTTTATGCATTGGAACTTGCAACTGAGAGATAAAGTCAAAGTTCCGGAGTAACCAAGGAAAAGTTCCGGAGGAACTCCTTAGTGTAGAAGGAGTTCCGAAGGAACTTCCTTCGGAACTTCTGACTTAGGAATTTTTGCCTAGCAAAACATTCCCAACAATATTTAAGATGAAACACAAAGTTTGTGAAGGAAAATTCTCAACTAGTGAGTTAGATGAAGCATGCATGAACAAAAATCTATGATTTCATGTGATTTATGTAATTTTATGTACTTATGATCATATCTTGCTAGTATTTGATCTTATAATTTGTGTTAATGATATGAGAATACATGAAATAAGGGTATGAAACCCTTGGATATTATTAAAAAATCCGAAAAATTATATATATATATATATATATATATATATATATATATATATATATATATACTTGGAGTTGGAACAAAAATGTTAAATAAAACAAAGATTTAGTGTCACAATTGTAGTAAACCCGCCTCATGGTCGTCAATAACGCCTACACGGTCGGTAACGATTGTCACTAATATAAACCCCGTGACTATTTCTCATGGTAATTCCGCCTATAATGGTCGGTTATGAGGAAACACGATTGGTATACATTAAATATATAATACTTGAAAATTTTATGCATAAATATGTGAGTATTATATAAAATGGATAAAAATTATAAAAATTAAAAAGAGGTCAGATTATTTATGGTAAAAAGTCACCAAATCTTGCAATAAAGACTTGGAGTAAATAAGTGGAGATAAAAGTAATGATTAGATATGACTTTTTAGGGCTTTAAATGCATTAAATGGATAGAAATTGTAAAAATATGGCAAAAATCCGAAAAATTTAGTTTGGACAGTATTAGAGGACTTATGATCAGTAGATATGAGTTATAAAAATTTTCTAGAATTTTTGAAATTTATTTAATAATTAAAATGAAATTTATATGCTTAAAATAGCCAAAAATGCTTAAAAATAAAATAAATTGGAGAAATAATATAGAAAAATTTGAGAACTTATTTTAGACAGTAAGTAACAAATATAAGTGAAAATAATTGAAAACTTAGGTGAAAATGGCACCCGAACCCTTAAAACGATGAAAATAATGCAATAAAACGTGTAAAATTAGTAAAATAAGGCATAAATTAGGAAGAATAATTGAGAACAGTAGCATAAAGGCTTGAAACAGGTTAATAATGTTTGAGAAACATATAAAAATAATGTGAAGCTAAACCTAAAGTATTGAAAGAAATATGGGTAAAAACTATTACCGAAAAGACGTAATAATGAGGAATTTAGCATAAAATATAGAAAAATTAGAAAATAAGTGCTATAATATTTGGAATAATGTTAATTCATTATAAATAATCCATATTGAGCTTTAGTATAAAATTTCATGAGTAAATAATTTCTTTAGCTTTATTGTTGGAATTAGTCGAATAAGGGCAGAATCATCATTTTATCCAAATAATTTGAAAATCTAGAATTTGTCTCATTAGCTAAGTAGAATTGCCTAAACTAATTTGATATTAATGGAAATAGGACCAAGGCATTTGAAATTACACAATTAGAGACACAAATCACACAAGAAAGCAAAGGTGAGTTTACTAACTTAAAGCCCCAATTTTGAATTGATGCATTTTTGTTAAATGTTTTGGGCTTAATATTGGAATATGTATTTTGAAATATTGATTGAGAATATTATGGGTACGAAGTTATTCGTGGGTGTCGGCGCACCGCTCATAACAAGATGAGCTAGGCCTACATTGAATTTAGAATTTGGACAATTAGAACAATGCCTTCTAGATCATTAAAGTAGCGTGAGATGTATTAGTAGATTCTACTGGGGTTGACCACCCGCTCTTAATGATCAGTCGCTCTGGTCGTGAAACATGGTGAGAAATATGATTGAACATGGGTCTAGTTTTGATTTAGAGCTTGCGTTTAATTTGTACATTGTAAACCTAGCTAGTTTACGAAACCATGATATATTCTCCATTTGGATTCACTCTTTGATTCATAAATTGAATGAAAGGACTAAATAATGAAGTGGGAACTAAATGTTTTTGTTAGTGGACTCACCAACCTCGTGTTGACTTTGTGGTTTAATCTATTTTTCAGGTAACTGATGGGGTGTATGGAGATATGGATTTGGTGGTACGAAGATGACTACGTGACGTGCTATCGTATCTATCTTATGTTTTAGTTTGTGGTGGAATGTAATAGGGACCTAACCATGGGATGATAGTTTCATCCCAAATCTTTTGTAAAAACACTTTAGGGGATAAGTAGTATATCCCAATTTTGTAAATGGAAGTGTTTTAAATAAAATTACGTTCCGCTTAACACGGCTAAAACCATGGGTTAAATTGATTTACTACCACGTAAGTCTTCCGCTATAGAATTTAAAATTTTGGGATGTTACAGTAAAAGTGGTCTCAGAGCCTCAGGTTATAGGGAACCCAAAAATATTATTTTTATAAATTTTAAACTATAACCTAAGGAATGAGAATTAAGACGAAGGATAGCACGTGCAACAAAGGTACACCAATCCAAATCGCCAAGCATCCTACAGTAAAGTTATTGGTTTAAATTAAGAATTTGTTGAATTATTGCTAGTTAATTTGGATTGATTATTTAATTTCAGATGTCGCACTCTCGAAGGACTATTTTCGTGGTGGACAGTGACTCTGAGGATGTGCCTCAGAATGTTGTCATGGAACCGAAACGGCCGATATCTCCAACCTTCGACTCGTTTGGGATAGAGATAGATTCTAAATGGGCTTACTCTGGATATGGGTGGCTTAGCGAATCTGAAAGCGAACCAGACGAGGAGACGGATGAATCAGAAGGAGATATAGCAGAAAGGTGGGAGGTGCCGCCATCTTTACTCGAGTTACCCACGTGGCGCGAGAAGGGGTTACCTCTTCAGACTTACACTCGCCGTCACAAGGGAAAGTTGACTCGAGAAGAGAAGGGCAAGGCTCTGATGATTGAAGAATCCCAACCTTTGGCAACGGTTCAGAGAAGCGAAAATACTCCTGGCAGTGAGACTGATCGCCGGATTGAGAAAATCAATGAGGAACTTATTGTTTTGAAAAGAAAGGTTAACCGGGCGATTGGACAGCTGCAGCTCATTGAACAGGTTTGCCTCTTGGACAAGGGATCCTTTGACAAGATGCATTATCGGATCAATGATCTCGATGAGAGTGGCAGAATGTTGAAGGAGGCAATGGGTCTCCTGTAGTTGTGGTTGTTTGATGTAATGAATTTGGTTTATTTTGAAGACTATTTGAATTGTATGGTTAATTTGGAATGTGGGATGTGATTCCACTTAAAAATATTGAATTTGGCTTAAATGAATGATTGGTAGTATTTAGAAATCTCTCTTAGTTTATATATATCTATATGAATTTATGCACTTCCTTATTTTCCGCCAGAAGCGACCAATTGATCTAAATTGCTATCATTAAAATGATAGATAACAATGACAACTGAAGCCGATCTAAGTGCTCATGGTTCGAACGCCGGATTTCCAACAACTCAAGAGGAACTGACAAGGATCATTTCCCAAAGAGTTGAAGCGGCACTAGCAGACCGCAATATGAATGTCGGGCGAGAACATGTACCACAAGATCGAGGCTCAGGTGGCCAAACAAATGGTTGTTCCTATAAAACATTCCAAGGATGTAATCCACGTTCGTTCACCGGTTTGGAAGGACCGCTTGATATTATACGTTGGATTGAGAAGATGGAGTCTGTCATGGCGATTAGTGGTTGCAGTGCCAACCAGAAAGTGATGTATGCTACTTGCTCGTTTCACGATGAAGCTCTCACGTGGTGGAACGCTCAGGTGAAAGCACTAGGAGAAGAAGTGGCGAATAAACTCTCTTGGGAAGAACTGAAAGAGATGTTGTTGCGAGAGTATTGCCCACGACAGGAAATTCAGAAACTTGAGACTGAGTTCTGGAATCACAAGATGATAGACGCTGGGATTAGAGAGTACACCACCCGATTCATGGATTTAGCTAGATTGGTGCCACGTATGGTTACTCCGGAATATGCGCGTATAGAAAGGTACATTTGGGGATTAGTTCCTCAAATCAGGAGTATGGTTACGTCGGCCAACCCTAGCACAATTCACGGTGCGATATCCCTAGCCAAGTCTCTAACAGATGATGCAGTGCGAGAAGGTATTCTGGGAAAGAAGAGTGAGTCTTCCAAGACGTTTGACCCAGAATCTCGCAGAAAGAGAAAATTTAGGAAGCAAGGCAGGAGTGAGAAGAATAAGAGAAATAAGGAATCGAGCCAAGTGTTTGCGGCTACTGTGGATAAGAAAGTTGAGGAAGCGAATCCGAAACCAGCATGCAAGACGTGCGGAAGGAATCACGGAGGAGTATGCAAGAAATGCACAAGATGTCACCGCTTCGGGCATCTGCTCCAGGATTGTTTTGCTAAGATTCCAACTTAAAAGGATAGGAGGAGCGGAAAATGCTTTAATTGCGGGGAAGTCGGACATCTCAGTAGGGATTGCACCAAACCTAGAGGCCAAAATAACAGGGGTAGAGCGTTTGAAGATGGGTACAGAAGCTGCCAGGGAAGACCCTACAATTGTTACTGGTACATTCCTAGTTAACAATCACTATGCTTATGTACTCTTCGACACTAGCGCTGATCTTAGTTTTGTTTCTAAGAAGTTTAGACCCTTATTAGGAATTAAAGCTAGTAAATTAAATAAGAAGTATTCGATAGAATTGGCCAATGGAGATTTAATAGAAACCAATGAGGTTCTCCGTAAGTGTAGCATGACTTTAGGAGATAGTAGTTTCGACATCGATCTATTACCCGTTAACCTAGGGATTTTCGACATCGTGGTCGGAATGGATTGGTTATCAAAGAACGGTGCAGAGATTATATGTTCTGATAAGTCGATACGTATACCGCTTTCAGACGGAAAAATGCTAACAATTCAAGGTGACAAAGGAGGAGCCAAAGCTCAGGTCATAAGCGTTATGAAAATGCGGAAGATGTTAAGAAAGAACTATCCTGCATTTTTAGTAAACGTTATGGACACAAAGGCTAAAACGCGTAAGTTAGAGGAAATCCCCGTAGTTCGGGAATACTCCGATGTATTTTCTGAAGATCTACCTGGACTACCTCCAACTAGGCAGATAGAATTTAAGATTGATCTTATTCCTGGTTCTACGCCTATAGCCAAATCTCCTTATCGTTTAGTACCCTCAGAAATGCAAGAGTTGTCGACTCAACTCCAGGAGCTTTTAGATAAAGGATTTATTCAACCAAGTTATTCACCTTGGGGAGCTCCAGTATTGTTCGTGAAGAAGGAAGATGGTTCGTTCAGAATGTGCATAGATTACAGAGAGTTGAACAAACTTACCATCAAGAATCGGTACCCATTACCAAGGATTGATGATTTGTTCGACCAATTACAAGGATCCACGTATTACTCTAAGATTGATTTGAGATCCGGATATCATCAACTGAGAGTTGCAGAAGAAGATATTCCTAAGACTGCATTTAGGACACGTTATGGTCATTACGAGTTCCTAGTTATGCCATTCGGATTGACAAATGCACCAGCGATATTCATGGATCTTGTGAATAGAGTTTTCAAGTCTTATTTAGATAAGTTCGTGATAGTCTTTATAGATCATATTCTCATTTACTCGCGAACTAAAGAAGACCATGAAACTCATTTAAGATTAGTTTTAGATATATTAAGACAAGAAAAGCTTTATGCAAAGTTTTCCAAATGTGATTTTTGGATGCGAGAAGTTCATTTTCTTGGCCATGTCATAAATGAAAAAGGCATACATGTGGACCCGTCGAAAATAGAAGCAGTGAAGAATTGGGAGACGCCAAAATCTCCAACGGAAGTACGCAAATTTTTAGGATTGGCAGGATATTACAGGAGATTTATCGAGAATTTCTCCAGGATAGCTCAACCGTTGACATTACTCACTCAGAAGGATCGGAAATATGAATGGATGCGAAAGCAAGAAGACGCTTTTCAGTTGTTAAAGCAAAAACTGTGTAGTGCACCCATTTTGTCCCAACCTGAAGGAACAGATGGTTTTGTAGTTTATTGTGATGCGTCTAAACTAGGTCTTGGTTGTGTGCTTATGCAACACGACAAAGTTATAGCATATGCGTCAAGACAACTTAAAGTGCATGAAAAGAACTACACAACACAAGATTTGGAACTTGGAGCTGTAGTGTTTGCTCTAAAGATTTGAAGGCATTATTTGTATGGCACCAAGTGTATGATTTTCACAGATCATAAAAGTCTGCAGCATATATTCGATCAAAAAGAACTTAACATGAGGCAGCGTCGCTGGATGGAATTGCTCAACGACTATGATTGTGAGATTAAGTATCACCCCGGGAAAGCCAATGTAGTGGCAGATGCACTTAGCAGGAAGGAAAGGGCCAAACCATTACGTGTACGTACTTTAGGACTAACAATACAAACGAATCTATCAGAACAGATTCGAATTGCTCAACAAGAAGCCTTAAAGGAGCATCAATTGAGAAATGAAGGACTTCGAGGCTTAGTGTGCGAGCTGGAGCCTAAAATAGACGGCATTAGCTACTTTATGAATAGAATATGGGTCCCAAAGTACAAAAATCTTCGTAGCTTAATCCTTGATGAAGCACATAAATCAAAATATTGGATTCATCATGGTGCTACAAAAATGTACAAAGATCTTCGAGAATTCTATTGGTGGCCCAATATGAAAGGCGATATTGCGATATACGTAAGTAAATGTCTCACTTGTTCCAAGGTAAAGGCAGAGCATAAGAAGCCACCTGGCTTATTACAACAACTTGAGATACCAGTTTGGATATGGGAGAATATCGCAATGGATTTTATAACGAAATTGCCCCGTACGACAGCAGGTAATGACATTGTTTGGGTGGTTGTCGATAGATTGACCAAGTCAGCTCATTTCATACCCATAAAAGAGAAAACTGATGCTGAAACATTAGCCAAATTATATCTGAAAGAGATCGTAGCTCGCCATGGAGTTCCGATATCTATTATTTCAGATAGGGACGGTCGATTCACCGCTCGTTTTTGGCAATCATTTCAAGAGAAAATGGGTACTCGTCTAGATATGAGCACGGCTTATCATCCCCAGACTGATGGTCAAAGTGAAAGAACAATTCAAACTCTTGAGGACATGTTAAGAGCTTGTGCTATCGACTTCGTTGGTAATTGGGTGTTAGAGCATTTTGTGTTGTCTAGTGCTAGGTCTTGATAGTTTGAACATGTAAAGTTATATGTTTATGTTTTATATATCCAGCGGATCAGTGGTGGATCAGGTGGTACGCCGGACCACCTGATACGCTAGTAAGTTGGTCCGCCGGATCAGTCTCTATATATAGGTTTCAGTTTGATTCAGAGAGTGTGAGTGAGGTCTGAGCTTTCTTAAGTGTGTG
>JBCNJP010000024.1:9474927-9513025 GCA_039602395.1 Deinandra increscens subsp. villosa | reverse complement strand
CAGTATCGATTGGTCGATTTTTCTTTCTTTAATGCTTTTTGTTTGTAGTTTAGGGAGAGAAAATTGAAAAACCAAAAATAGTGTCTTTGTGTTTTTGTTAAAATGAAAATAAAAAAAATAGAGTTTTCATTTTAAGGGGGAGAAAATGAAAAATACAAAAAACATCGAAAAATGGAAAAATACAAAAACATTAAAAAATGAGAAATTGTATCCAACATGATTGGGAAATGATGGTACATTGGCTTACGTGTCTGACTCATGGATAAAATAGATGAAAAAGCCATAAGATCATTGTTTGATGTACTTGGTAGGCTCGGCATTAAATCAGAAAGTATTCAGATGTGATAAACACTAAATACTAATGCTTGACCAAGTGGACAACATCTTGATGCATATCTCATGATATATCAAGAAAAGATATGTGAAAAAGAAAATGAGAAGTCACTGTGTATACATGTGTTCATTTTGCAAAGATTTAAACTTGTTTGATTTTCTTTATTTTGTCAAACGATCGGACTTTCTCTGCGTGTCGAAAGACCGACCTGATTGTTGTTCGTTTGACATTCTGCTTTATTTTCTTTGGTGTTTCGTATAACTCATCGGACTTTCTCTGCGTGTACGGGAGTACCGACCTGATTGTTGTTGGGTTATACAATTTCAACTTGTTTTATTTTCTTATTTTGTTAAATCCGAGGCCTTATCTGCGTATCGAAAGATCGACCTTAAGGTAGACGATTTAACATTCTTATTTCTTTTTGCATGGAACACAGTTGACTGAATCATGATTACAATCATTATGTGATTAAGTCACAAATGAAATCACAAAGTGTGATATAAAAAGCAAAAACATATCTGAGTATGTCTGATAGTGTGGGGTACACTGGTCAATGCAAATCTAATCAATACAATAACATATCCAGATGGTATGAGTATGATTGTGCCTGAGTTTAAGATGGACAAATTATACCAGTAATCGACATGACTTATGTGCTGAAATAATTGAAATTGAAGTGTAGTTCAGCATGTTATGACCAATATGATCCCAAGTTGTGATCTTTCTCGCAAAAGACAAAAATAGTGTGTAATTTTGTATTGCATTTCTGTATTGCATTTATATTTCATATCTGAAAAATCAAAAAGATTTTAGGTGTGTTTTGATATAAAGTTTCAAAAAGCCAAAAAGATTTTGTTTCTTATTTGTTTTCGACCGATCGATACTTGATACAAAATTCAAAATTTCAAAATTATATCTTGGATTCTCAAAGAGAAGTTTTACGCCAAGATTAAATTAATTTTCAAAAGAAAAGGAAAGCCGCATTTCTGTCTTCTGAAATTGCAGGTTTCTGAGTGAAAAGACTCACGCATGGTGAAAGGGGGAGTATGTTATATCTTTCACAAGTGGATCTTGAAGTTCAAAGTTTTTTCAAACGTTGATCCAGCCATGCAAGCTCTAATTCTGACAAGATTTCAAGTTGAAGATCGGATGCAGCATTGTTGAAGATTGAAGACTGAAGTTTAGTTAGAATATAGATACGCTACACGTTAAGGGGGAGTTTGTTAGAGCATATTTCTATGCTAACGTGTGTCTCGTGTATTGTATCTAATCTAGAGCATCTGTGTGGATAATATAGTCACTGGCCGTACCACATGCACCGCCGGATCAGATGGTCCGGGCGGACCAGATGTTCCGCTGGTGGTCCGCTGGCCTGTTAACTAAGTGACTATAAATAGTTCGTGTTAGAGAGAGTTAACTAGTGCTGTCATTCTACAACTCTTAACTGTGTGTAAACTGAGTGTGTTTCTCTCTCTACTTGTAATCTCTAAGTGAATCAATAAAGCAAAGCTTTATTTACATCGTGTTCATTCTCTGATTACCGAATCATGCAGTAGTAAGATCGTCTCGTGGTTTTACAGTTTCAAGTGTTTCTCTAAGTATTGTAGGTGCTCCGGCATAAATTTGCAACTCCGAAGGAACTTCTTGCGGAAGTATTTCAGGAGAAATGAAGAAAAACTTCTAAGGGAAGAAGTTCCGAGGGAACTTAACTCTTCCGAAGGAACTAAATTGTTCCGAAGGAAATTTATTGACTTAATCATTTTCGTTGGATTAAGTGGGACCCTTTACACTAAACATTAACAGTGACGGTTAACTGCCGGCCCCACTAACTCCACCTTTTCCGTTAACGTCAATTCCCTCTCTCCTCACCCTTTAACTGTCACTTCCAGAGAAACCCTTCACTTACTAAACCTAAATCCCCAAATTCTCTTCAATCGCTCTCGTTTCCTCTCAATTTCATCAAACTTCATCTCAATTTCTCAAAGCAATCACTCAGCACAGAACAATGGCAGCATCCGCATTTCATAACGAGCACAATCAAAGAGCTTTTCTAGAGAAAACAGAGAAGTCTGCTCTGTTTGATGGGATGATTGACTTCCTTACAGCGTCAGAGCTTCATTTTGCGCTAACTATAAGTCCCACGATTTACGATGAAACTATAACTCAGTTCTGGGTAAATGCTGTAGTAGGTGCCGGCAGTGAAAACGGCAAGCAGGTGATGCAAATCGAAAGCAAGGTTCATGGAAGAGATGTGTACATCACTGAAGAGATGATCAGAAATTATTTGAAATTACAAGACAGAGATGGTATTCTCACTGTTCCCAAAGAAGATTACCAATTTACTCTGATGGGCATCGGTTATGGAGGAAACCCCAAAAGCAAAACTGTGAAGAAGTGCCACATTCCACCCGTATGGAGGTTTCGTGCTCATACTCTGCTGGTGTGCCTAACCCCCAGGAGATCTCATGAGGAACTTGGTGAAGTCCAAGCTACTGCTCTTCATGCTGTGATCAGGGGAGATTGCTTCAATTTTTCAAAAATGATTTTTGATGGGCTCAGGGAGAATTGTGAAAAACCTTTTAATATGTATCCCAGGTTTTTACAACACATTTTGGATACACAATTCCCTGATGTTCCCAGAGCTGGTACCATTTTTCATCAAAAGAACCTAACTGAGAAAATTTTTTTCTTACTTGCTTTCTAAATCAGCAATTTCCAACTGTCTTGGTGTGGAAAATGACCATCCACTACCCGATCCAAGAGTTATTCCTGCACCTATGGTGCAAGAGCAACCAGTTGCGGCTCAAGAACCAACTGAGCAACCTGCTCCAGGTGATAACACTGAACCTACAACATCAGTTGTTGAACCCACACCTGAAATTGACCCTCTTGATAAATTACCTGTGAATATCACCTACATAAGAAAGAGGGCCAGGCACTCAAAATCTACTACCAAAACTTGCTCACCTACTTCATCAAAAGTTGTTGAAAAGGAGACAGGGTCTACTCCACCTGTGTCTCCTACTGCCACCCAACCTGAGAACCTTGAGCATGACCCACTGTCTGCTCAACATCAAAGCCAAGGGTTAAGCCATATTGCTGATGATTTCTCACTTGAGACCTCATCTTCTACCAGATTGGATGTACAACCCTTATCCCTCTTGTTCACCTCCATAGACCTAAACCTAGATCTACCTGTGAATGATGCAGAAACTGATCTAAATCCAATGACAATCTCTTCTCATCAACCTCACCTCATGAAGATGATTGGATGGATATTGATTATGTTTCTCCTAACCCCCATTCACCCCCTAAGGAGTTGGACATCAGGAGTAATGAAGATGTTCAAATAGAAAGGGTTGCTACTACAATTGGTTCCCCACTGGAACAATTGGACAGTAGTAACATATTTAAGACCCAATCTATGGCAACCAGCAGCCAGTTTGAACCAAAGGAACCAGAAATGGAACCTGAGGCAACAACTATGCTTGCAGGGAATCCCAGGAGCCAAGACAACAAGGGTGTTGAGCTTGATCAAGGTAGGCTTGATGGCTCTTCTTCGCCCAAGGATACTGAGAAATCAGTTGAGGGCAGTGCTTTACTTAAGGAATTGACGGCTAATCAAACTGAATTGCAGAAACAGATGCAATCCCTGCTTCACACTATTCAACAGCAGGACACCTTGATTGAAAGGCTTAAGCAGGAGAAGGTTAGTGCGTCAAACCCAACTGGTGAAGCTGTTGCTACCAAAAAGGGGGAGAAAACTAGCTCTTCAACACCTTTTCAGAACATTTCTGCTAGAAACAAGCCAACTGAAGACTCTGCTAGCTCTAGTGAAATTGATTTTGATCCCAATGAGAGGTTACCTGAGAAGATGAAGACAAAGCTATTCAAAATCTGTGGAATTAAGCCCTTCAACCCAATAGAAGGTCTGCTTACCTGAAGAATGCAAAGTCAATCACATGGAGTTCCTAAGATTCGTGATGGCTGCTTCAGGTGCTCACCCTCGAAACATTGGAGAAGTCAGAAACTTTCTATCTAATGTCTACTTGGCAAAAGAGCAAGAGTATCTTTAAACAGGTGTAGAACAGTTTGAGGCTGAAGGAGGAGAAAGAAGTGAAGAACAGGTTGATACACCTGAAAGTAAACAGTGGAAGATGTGACTCAACAAGAAGACTTACTTGACATAGAGGTGACTGAAGCTTTATGATGTGTTAGTAATTTGTAGTGTGTTAATATCCTTAATTCCCTGTTTTTATGGTTTATATTCAGTTGGGAACGCATCACTTTGTATAGTTTCATTGATTTCAGGTTTGCACGTTTACGTGATTAAATCGGTTGGATTGAAGTATTGAAGATCAAAAGAATTCTGGTTTTGAAGTCAGATCGTGTCGCGAGGGTTGAGGCTTGCTCCTCGCGGCACGACGCGTGCTGAGAAGAGGAGCCCCGACTATTTTGGCGAGATCGTGTCGCGAGCCTTTGGAGGAGAGATCGTCGCGCCACGATCTGGGTGTGATTTCGGCCAAAAATTAGGGTTTGGCTATTTAAGCCAATGTGAGGCCAATCATTCGTATCATCTGCTCTCTTGGACGACTTTGGACGACTGTTCACGAATTCCAGGCGATTTCCAGACATTTGGAGGAGAGTTTCAAGCAATCAGCAAGCCTTCCAATGGCGTTTCCTTTGATTTGCATGTTTTCGATCGTTGCCATGTCAGGCTAATTTCTTTGTAATCACTTTGAGTGAAGGTTAATGATTTACTGAGTTCAAACTAGGGTTTTGGATATTGGATGAATTTGTGACCAGTGACAATCATAAATCCAGTATTTGCTTATTTGATGTGTTTGACCGATTACTGTGTTTGTACCCCCCGCTCCCGGACTACCTTAGTTGCATAGCTCTAGGACTATACTAAGTACATGCATAATAGTTGGTTGGATAGGATTGAATGAGTTTATCAACCATGTCTATGTGGTTTCTTTGCTCAATTCCCAATGTGCGAAATCAGTAAATTCACGAAACCGGATCTTAAAGTGGTTACCCTTAATTTACATAAGTTTAATCCATCGTTTGTTAGCATAATTTAGTTTTACTAATTTAGTGATAAATCAACCAATCCACTTTTACAGCTAAGAGGCAAATTTCCAATTTTCTTGCAATTTAGGTTAAAGTAATTTAGGTTAATTTAGTTATAATTTAGTCAATTAACAAGTGACCACTAATTCCCTTGGTTCGATACCCTAACTTCCACTACTGCAAATCTTTATTAAGTTGGGGATTTGTAACGGTATCGATAAACCGTTATCATTTTACTGCACCTAAAGAGTCCTACAACTTCTGCAGCAAAGGTTGTAACAGAGGAAATTCCAAAGAAAGATGTTCTGGAGGAATTTGCCTCTAACACTGAAATTCCGAAGGAAGTTACTCCGGAGGAGCAAATCTTTACTGATGAAACTCCAAAGGACGTTACTCCGGAAGAATCAACCTTGGCTAAGGAGATTCCGAAGGAAGTTACTCCAGAAGAACTTCTCACAACTGAGAATGTTCCGAAGATATTACTTCGGAAGTTATTTCCAAGGAATTGCCTAAGACTATTTCGGAACCAATTGCTCCGGAAGTCAGTCCTAAGGCAGTTACTTCGGAACTTGGCACTATGACTATTCCTGAGCAAGTTACCTCGGAAGCCAGTCTAAATGCTACAACTTCACTTCATGAGTCTCCAAAGCTTGCTGATGGTGATTCTCTTGATGAGAGAACCATATCTGGTTTCACTGATATGGAAGATGATAATCAGAGCACAGGTGGTCAAAATGAAGAAATGGACCCTGTTACAAAGGCTCTGATTGATCAATTGGAAAAGGAGAATGTTGAAATGCAGAAGAAGTTCCAAGAACAGAAGGAGGCTGCTGTGTTTGAAGAACAGAAACAACTGCTCATAGAAGGAGGTATTTATGAGTATGTTATCAACAACATAGACCTGATGTTCTTTATCAATGGAGCTAGGCTGAGATCAGACCTGTACATAAAAGAAAGGATTGCTAGAGCTGAAGAGCAAGGTCTTTCAGACAAAGTTGAAAAGTACAGAAGGGTCTTAGGGAATGACTATAGGAGAATTCAAATGAGGAAAAATGAAGAAAACAAAATCTTCCTTGCTCAATTCAGTGTAATGCTCAGAAGCAAGGAGTGTTTTACTGATGCATGGGTAAATGAAATGAAGGGTGATGACTTGGTAAATTGGATGTACATGATTCTCACTATTCAAGCTGATCAAGCCAAGAAGTCAAATGTAAAGAGGTATGTTGATTGTAGTCTTGAGCAGGAGAAGACACAAGAGAAGCAAGGTACCAGATATCAAAAATTATCTGAGGAAGATGACTTGCTGATTCACAAATGGTACTTCAAGGAAATTCTGATGGAGAACCTAAAAAGGATCAACTCTTGCAAACTGCCAAGACTGAGAACTGAGCTTGATGACATCAGGAAAAGTCAGATTGAAAAGGAGAGAACTACTGGTGAGAAAAGACCACCAGGTATGTATACTCTTTTTGACTCTCTTCACCCTGAAGGTCTCAGTTACCTCAAAGACAAAAAGAGGAAAGCTCCTGTCTCAAATGCTCAACAGAAGAAACCCAGGATCAACATTGTCAAGCAAATGTTTGACACTGTCTCTGATCCTCACCTCTCATCATCATCACTACCCTTCACCTCAACATCACAACCCACTGCTCCCACATTTCAAACTCGAAACCAACCTATTCCATCTCCACCATCCTCTCCACCTCCTAAAATTCCAAAGCCCACACAACCTGAACCTGAATCCTCATCCCAGCAACCTTCATCCATACCTTCCATTCCTCTTTCCTATTCTGGAAGAAAGAAGTCCATGGCTGTCAAAAATCGTTTAGCCAAAAGGAAGAAGATAGTAACCAGTGAATCTGAAGAAGAGTCCGAGCCTTCAGATTCTCCAAAAACAAATGTTGAAGTCACTCATCCCTGTATGATAAGGATTGAACAGCATCAGAGTGAGAACATGTACTACTTCTTCATGAGCAATGGTGAAGTAAGGAAGAAACCAGACTTAAGAATGGATGACTGGGATAAGTTGCATCAAATGGATATCATGGCCATAATGGGAACTCCCAATTACAAGGTGTGGTAGAGCTCAAGTAAAAGCATCATGAAGATTCAGACAGAAGAACAGTTTTTGGTAGCAACATCTTAGGGGGAGACTGTTGGGAATGTTTTGCTAGGCAAAAATTCCTAAGTCAGAAGTTCCGAAGGAAGTTCCTCCGGAACTCCTTTTGCACTAAGGAATTCCTCCGGAACTTTTCCTTGGTTACTCCGGAACTTTGACTTTATCTCTCAGTTGCAAGTTCCAATTCATAAAGCTGTGAGAAAGCAGTTTTACTTTACACCATGCTGTACACTGTTCACCGATAGGTCTGCTCAACTGTTCACAGAAGCATGCTTGTACTACAACAACTTTGGAGTAGATATTACTTGTTTATTTAGCCCAGGAGCTAAAAGAAAATCAAAGAATATCTTTTATTTCCTCCTTGCACTATATATATTAGTTGTATTTCCTTTGTTTCTTGTTGATCGAATATATCTCTTGTTCATCAGCTGTAACTCTCTGTAAACATTGTGAAGTAATAATATAGTAGTGCTTGGAATTGATATCTTGTGTTTATCTACTTTACTTCTTGTTTACTAGTTACTGTTTCGATCAAACCATTTCAAACATTAACGCAAACAAGTCTGATTCCGCCTTTCTTGTTTGATACCTTTAAGTAACTTGTTTGGTTAGTTGATCCTAACCACGATCCTAAAGATGGGTTGGTTGGTGAAAAGAAAGAGAAAGAAGAAGAGATGGAAGGTTACAAAAGAAAGTGTGAAGTTTCTGATGAGATTTTTGAGGCTAATGCAATGTTAGAACAAGAAAAGAAGGTGTTGATAGAAGAGGTTGCAAGTTCCAATGCATAAAGCTGTCAGAAAGCAGAGTTACTTTACACCATGCTGTACACTGTTCACCGATAGGTCTGCTCAACTGTTCACAGAAGCATGCTTGTACTACAACAACTTTGGAGTAGATATTACTTGTTTATTTAGCCTAGGAGCTAAAAGAAAATCAAAGAATATCTTTTATTTCCTCCTTGCACTATATATATTAGTTGTATTTCCTTTGTTTCTTGTTGATCGAATATCTCTCTTGTTCATCAGCTGTAACTCTCTGTAAACATTGTGAAGTAATAATATAGTAGTGCTTGGAATTGATATCTTGTGTTTATCTACTTTACTTCTTGTTTACTAGTTACTGTTTCGATCAAACCATTTCAAACATTAACGCAAACAAGTCTGATTCCGCCTTTCTTGTTTGATACCTTTAAGTAACTTGTTTGGTTAGTTGATCCTAACCACGATCCTATAGATAGGTTGGTTGGTGAAAAGAAAGAGAAAGAAGAAGAGATGGAAGGTTACAAAAGAAAGTGTGAAGTTTCTGATGAGATTTTTGAGGCTAACGCAATGTTAGAACAAGAAAAGAAGGTGTTGACAGAAGAGGTTTTAGAGCTAAAAGCAAGATTGGATGAGATGGTTAGTGTTAATAAAGAACAAACCTTGAAGTTACAAAATGAAAATGCTGAGTAAGTTACAAAGATTGAAAAGTGGGAGTTCGAAGCAAAGGATGCTATTGGAGATTTTGATGCCTTGTATAAGAAGTCTAAAGCAAGAGTGGAATCACTTCTGATTACCAATTTTGAACTACAGAAAGCCTATGATGAAATCATGGTTTCAAACAATGATTATCAAGTCCTCCAGTCAAAATTACAAGATAAAGTCACCGATTTGACAAAAGAAAACAAATTGTTGACAAGAAATGTAGAGATTTATCAAGGAAAGGTGGAAAAGGTTACACAGGAAATGTTTGATGCCCATGATAAAGTGAGAAAGAAAAGTATTTGTCTAACGGAGTTTCAGAACAGTTGATAGAATCAGAAAAGGCTTTGGGTGAAGCTCGGAAAAAGATAGCAGATTTATATGTTCAAATTCTGGATTTGAATCGTCAACTAAATAATATGAAGAATTCACATTCTTTCACAAGTTATTTGTGCAACGACGAAAATTTCAAAAGAGTGTTTGGCGGTGAAGATTTCAATCAATTACCACCTCCATTGGTTCAAACTGATCCTCTTGCTGATGTCAAATCTTCTGAAACAATTGGTGATTATTCTGAATTTGTTCCTAAGAAATCTGAGAAGAAGACATCAATGGTTTCAAACAAGAAAGTAAAAATGAAATCTGAGGTCACTGATAGATGTCCTTCAGTTCAGGACAAATCCTAATCTCACCGATCCTATCGTTTGTGCTATCAATGTCGCCAAAAGGGACACATGGCATGGGATTGTCCTGAAAGTGTAAAAAGTTCATTTTCCAACAAATCTGCCACATTTATTGATGAATCAGGCATGATTTTTACTGAGTCTACACCTTCCAAGACAAAATCTAATCCAAAACAATTTTTTAAACTTGATTCAAGTGTTGGTGGTTCATCACATGATGATGACTCTGTTAAAAATGAAAAAAGCAAAAATGCAGTGGCAACCTAAAGTGGTCAGCAAGGCTACAAATGATTTTGTGGAAGACACTTGTTGACCAGAAGTTGTTTGCTTCGGGTCATTTGAGTACTAATATTTAAAACCAGTGTGCAGGTTTCTTCAAGAAGACCTGTTGGTGATTGTGAAGTTTAAAGCTTTCAGCAGTTACTGATAGTGGAGTCTCCTGCTTCACTTAAATTGAATGTTCATCTTACAAAAATTGAAAGTTTATTTTCCTGAAAGGTATCAGTATCGATTGGTCAATTTTCTTTCTTTTACATTCCGTATGTAGTTTAGGGGGAGAAAATTGAAAAACTAAAAATAGTGTCTTTGTGTTTTTGTTAAATGAAAATCTAAGATTAGAGTTTTCATTTTAAGGGGGAGAAAATGGAAAAATAAAAAAACATTGAAAAACAGAAAATACAAAAACATTGAAAAATGAGAAATTTTATCCGACATATTTTGGAACTGATGGTACATTGGCTTACGTGTCTGACTCATGGATAAAATAGATGAAAAGCCATAAGATCATTGCTCGATGTGCTTGGTAGGCTCGACATTAAATCAGAAAGTATTCAGATGTGATATTCAATAAATACTAATGCTTGACCAAGTGGACAACATCTTGATGCGTATCTCATGATATCAAGAAAAAGATATGTGAAAAAGAAAATATGAAGTCACTGTGTATACATGTGTTCATTTTGCAAAGATTTAAACTTGTTTAATTTTATTTATTTTGTCAAACAATCGGACTTTCTCTGCGTGTCCACAAAACCGACCTGATTGTTGTTCGTTTGACGTCTGCTTTATTTTATTTGGTGTTTCATATAACTCATCGGACTTTCTCTGCGTGTACGGGAGTACCGACCTGATTGTTGTTGGGTTATACAATTTCAACTTGTTTTATTTTCTTATTTTGTTATATCTGAGGCCTTATTTGCGTAACGAAAGATCGACCTTAAGGTAGACGATTTAACATTCTTATTTCTTTTGCATGGAATACAGTTGACGATATCATGAATTCAATCATTATGTGATTAAATCACGAATGAAATCACAAAATGTGATGAGTAAAATACATATCTGAGTATGTCTGATAGAATGGGGTACACTGATCAAAGCAAATATAATTAATACAATAACATATCCAGATGTTATGAGTATGATTGTGCCTAAGTATAAGGTGGACAAATTATACCAGTAATCGACATGACTTGTGTGCTGAAGTAATTGAAATTGAAGTGTAGTTCAGCATTTATCTCCAATATGATCCAAAGTTGTAATCTTTCTCACAAAAGACAAAAATAGTGTCTGATTCTGTATTGCATTTATGTTCCATGTCTAAAAATTCCAAAAAGATTTTAGGTGTGTTTTAGCATAAACTTAGAAAAATCAAAAAGATTTTCGGTGTGTTTTGATGTAAAGTTTCAAAAAGCCAAAAAGATTTTGTTTCTTATTTGTTTTCGACCGATCGATACAAGATACAAAATTTCTGATTTCAAAACTATATCTTGGAATATCGAAGAGAAGTTTTGCGCCAAGATTATATTAATTGTTCAAAAGGAAAAGAAAGCCACGATTCTGTCTTCTGAAGTTGTAGTATCTGTGTGACAAGACTCAAGCATGGTGAAATGGAGAGTATGTTATATCTTTTACAAGTGGATCTTGAAGTTCAAAGATTGTTCATGATTGATCCAGCCATGCAAGCTCTATTTCTAACAAAAGTTCAAGTTGAGGATCGGACGCAATGTTCCTGAAGATTGAAGACTGAAGTTTTGTTAGATAGAAAGATAGCTAGATAGCTAGATACACTACACATTAAGGGGGAGTTTGTTAGAGCATATTCTTATGCTGTGTTGTGTCTCATGTATTGTATCTACTCTAGAGTGTCTGTAAGTCAAAGTAGTCAACATCTATTAGAGGCCGTATGATGTGCTCGGAACGTACCTATAAAAAAACGATTACAACCTAGACCTAAACCTAGGCCTAGACACACCTAAAGTTTACCAAAACTACCTAAAACCGAACCGAACCCTAAGGCAGTGAACCTGTCGGATTGTAGCTAAGCTAAGGTAAGACCGAATATCGAACCCTAGAGACACTCTATAGACAAAATTAACCTAGGACCTAAGAAATGGAAATACTGAGTAAATTGATTTGGGTTTTTGATTTTAGGAATTAAATTAACTAACTTAAGTAAACAACGCAACTAGCAAACGGACAGCAGGAAAACTTAGGAAATAATTAGACACGAGAAAGACACCACCTAGACCTAGAATCCCAAGCAATACCTACAACTTAATCTAGCTATGACAACTCTGATGGAAGCTAATTCACCGTTTAAGTCCTTCTTAGCAAATGTTCCTAACGTTCGAACATGAGTTCACCTTATGGGTACATCCAACCTCAACTAGACCTAACCACCCTCGAAACAATCTTAGGCACCCTAGGCTAGCAGGAACTACCACTAATCAACACAACTGACACGGAATAGCAAATCAACTAATATCTTAGGGCATCCCTCTCCCGATGGTCTTGTGATCCTAATCCACTAGTTAACCCGACTACCCGACCTAGCTATCACCTTCCGTCTTGTCTGAACTATGTGACACCCGGCAAATTCAGGTGAATTTTTCTGGACAAACACGAACATGAACAATTTTTTATATCAAACATACATGCATTCATACATCTAATAGGATTATTAGATGTGCTATCGAGTCCACGAATAATCACACACGAGTCGAGTCGGTCCTGAATGTTGGTGACTAACTTAACAAAATACTAATCGAATGTAAATAAATTGCACAACTTATGGTTTTATTATACTATGTGACTCTGCATGTTAATTATGTTACGGGAGCATAATTTCATGCTAACTCGATGTGTTGTTAGAAATTCATGGTCTACAATATCACTTAGGGATTTTTAACTACTACCCTAAGACCTACGAAGTTTCGTGAGCTAGGAAAATATTTCAATGGCTACTTAATGATTAATCATGTTGTAAAGTTTTGTAGGATTGGAAATATATTTGGTTTGCTTGAAAGATATGCTCACGTATATATAAAAAAAAAAGAAACGTGCATGGTGATAATATATATAATAATGATTAATACTATCATCAACTGATAAATAAGAGATAAGGGGAGTAAGTAGATTATGGAATTCAAATTCCTTCTTGTGCGCCGACTAGTATGGAATGTGGAACCCCACCCTCGAGCTCCTTAAAGTTCTTATCAACTCACCATTATCACCCTCTACACAAACCCACAAACTTCATTCTTCTCCCCCACGGATTACGGCGGTAACCCCCTCCACCCCTCTTGACCTTGGCTTCTTCACGAGGTAGGAGGCAGCCACAAACTGAAGAGAAACCAGCCGCAAGGATCACAAGCATCGAGGACGCACTCATAACCGCTCGAACGCACGGATCGAAGGTAACGATTCCCCTCCCTCTCGGTCTCTCTAGTTTGCGGTTACGGTTTAATGACGAACTTCGGGTATATATGATTTCTGTGGATTATGGTTTGCTCCTCCATGTGTTCGACTGATATTGTATGATTAGGTTCCTCCATATATGATTTCTGTGGTTAATATACATACCTACAAATATAGCTTGCGATCAAATTTAAGAATCTTGTATGTTGATTTACGTTGGAAGGTGGTATCTCATAAAAATGTCCATAGCTACTGGGTGGGTGTACGTAATATAAGAATATTGGGTACTGCGGCGATTGAACAATAAAGGGTTAGTGTTAAAAAAATTACTGGAACAAAAAGTAGTAATAGCTTGCGAACTGGTTATTAACATCAAACTAGAAACTGGCCTGGTGGTTAAGGCCCTGGGTTGCGACTGGGTTGTCCCAGGTTCGAACCAGGCGCTCTGCAACTTTTATTTCTTTTTCAGTTCTGTTTCATTAACATGGTTATGACTTCAGAATTGCGAAGGCTTAAATATGTTAGGGACTGGATTAGATCAAGAAAACGGAAACTGGTCTAGTGGTTAGGATGCTTGTGTTGGGTTGATGGGTCGCGGGTTCAAACCCAGTGCCCAGCAGTTTGTTTTCTTTTTTTTGTGTCTAGTTTACTAAAACCCTTACACCCCCTCCCATGAATTGGCTAAATACATGTGTTAGTAGTATTAGTGGTAACCAAGTAAATAACTCCACGAAAAGTGTTCCCTTGGATGCAAAACATGACACACAAATTATATAACGACACTTTTAGATATATAAATTGCGCGTTTATTTTACTTAGCGGATTAATGGTACCACAATGTAACTTGCATGTTAAAAGGGTATGTAAATTTGTGATCTTTTAAATTGTGTTAGTTTAATTAGGTCACTAAATTTTATGTGCGTATCTAACACATGTAAATAGGAATCATTGCCTGAAATATATGAGTAGTGTGATTTAGAAATGATTAAAGTGTGTACCGCCTGAAATGATTAGGGTGCATATTAGAAACGTTTAACATGTGCTTACCTGTTATAATTGGAAAAGATTAACCAATCAAACAAACACAATTATTAACGAGTCACCAACGTGTCGTCAGGGTCGAGTGAGTCAGTCTCGTTGTTCATTCACTGTAGTCTTACACGTTCACAAACATATAGGTGATTCGTAGGAATTCATCAACAGTTTTATTTGAACTTTCTTGCCGAGCTCCCAAAGGTGAGTTCTCGAACATTTTCTCTAAGTATTTCAGTTAGAGAAAGGAGCATGCTACAAACAGTTTCTGGTAATATAATTGTATCGGCTGATCACGTATGTGCGAACACATAACACGAATTACAAGTCCTTACATTTCGAACCGTTAGTTTATTGGAAAGCGAGGTAATCTTTGGTAGTACTACTGGGTTTGACAAACCCCACCCGCGTTGGTAGCTCCAACTCGACTGGATGTCGAACGGGTGTAAAATTAGCCTAGACAGTATCATCATCGTCCGTGTTAGGCGATGGTGGAAGGCATTACAAACACAAACAGTCACGCTTCGGTTGCGAACCACATAGTGATAGCATTATTGGCCTTGCTAGCTACGATTACTATTATGATTACCATGGCACGAACATTTTTCGAACATCTTGACAAACAATTATTTTTTTCTTGCATTGACATTATGAACTCACCAGCCTTGCGCTGACCCACATAGCATGTCTTTCGCAGGTCTTTGAGGTACGAGCACGCTAGGACGCATATTGCATGAAAGTTGAACATTTTGATTTGCATTCCACTTTTACGTTTGGGTTTATTTTTGTGTTTGGTTTGAGGGCGCGGGTTTTGCGCAACACTTTCATTTACCTTTACGCTTCCGCATTTCTTAAATTGTTTTGGTGTGTTTACATGGTTTGGTATGACTAATGACTCGGATCCTGGTTTGTCACACGCCTCGCGGTATAAACCCCGCAGGTGGATTTTTGAGGGTGTGACAAACTAGGGCAGATCACAAGATTCAAAGAGTTCACAAAATACTAAACTATGATTAACGGAATAGCTAACCAAATCAACTACAAACACACAGTCACGTAATCGATTACCCAACCCAAACCGAAAGACATTCGCAAGTTAAACAGTTTAGTAAGTTAATTCAAACCCTAAATCTAATGCTCATATGCATACAATTATGTTAACAATGGAGTTGAATAGAAACATAACATCAATCAAGTTGTCAAAAGCCAATGAAAATCATAAATACTAGTTGTTCATCGTATCGGTCTAGGCGTGATAAACCCCTAGCCTACAATCATGTCTAAATTAGAAAACGTCATAAAAATTTCTTCCTTTGAAATAAAACATGACTAAGTCTAAGAATTAAACAAGGAAACGAGAAGAGATCAAGTAAACCGTTGATGATTTTGTGAATATCCACAAGATGCTTTCTCTTGAATCCGCCGAAGCCTTTTTCTGCGGATTAAACACCTCCAAGCGTATCGCTTGGAGGTTAAGAACTTGGACGCGATACGCCTGGAGTGTTACACCCCCAATTTCCACTAACGGAGTTTTACCGTGTGGGGTGTGATCCAGACCAGGACCCGAGTCATTAGTTACATTAACCATAAGTTTAGGGTTCAAAATGTAAATATATTTCCAAACGGGAAATATTAAAACCAGAGTTTAAAAAGAAAAAGAAAAATCCAGCGGAAGCATATTAAAGTAATGTCGCGCAAAACAAGCGCCCATTAAGTAAACAACCAGTTTAAGTCTAAGTTTTAAAAATGTTAAACACAGATTCCCAAAATTTAAGGTTTAAACAACGTACGTGCCTAAAATCAGATTCTCCTAGCACATAAGTATAACTAGTATAGATATGCAGTACGAATACAACAGTCTTTATTCGTATGTGTATATTACAAGTACAATCCATATCGTAGGTAGCGAGCCTAAGTTCATGTCACTAAAACGTTCGCAACCGAAGCTGACCAATTAGTTGTAGGAATAATTCCTTACGCGTTTTGCCTTCCCCGTGCCTACTCGATCACGGTAAGTTTAGGCTGACAATGTCCTCAGTCCGACCGCGACTCGGGTGGTGCATCTCGTGCCCGCTGAGCGGGGTTTGTCAGACCCCAGTAGTACTACCCAATATCCCCTCGCTATATGCTATTAACGTTTCGATAAGTAAAGACTTGAAAGATAAAGCATTTTACGTGAACATGTGATATATACTGGATTTCTACGTTAATCATACATAAAAGTTGTTGTGTTATCCCCTAACTCGGGTTTAACGTGTTTGTGTGTGTTATCGTCCAAACCCGGACGTAACGTAAAATGATGTGTAACTCACCTTAGCGTGCGCTGCTACAATTTAGTAAGACTCCGAGTCTTGCGTAACTACCGAGCACCTATCGATTTTACATACGTAAGTGTGTGTCCGCACATGAGTAACATAGCCTAGACGACGGTTCAATAACAAGTAATTCCAAATATGACATAGGTGACAATTTCAAAATGTGACAAAAATTGTTTCTAAAGTAGTCAAAATGACGCTTAATCGAGGACACAGAGATTTACGAAAATCAATTTGCGTAGGTTATTCCAAATAATAAATGTAGGGATCATCGGATATATATATATATATTTGTAAACATAAATATCAAGGCGTAGTCGAAAGTGAAATAAAACATCCTAAATATATTTTTATATGTCGTGACAAAATTTAAGAGTTTAAAGAACATCTTTAAAACGTTCGTATGACAATAAATCATATATATATGTATATATATAATATATATATATATATATATATATATATTTATATTTCTATAGTTAAACAATTTTTCTTTTTCTAATCCATTTAAATCATAGAGTTTCCATACCATAAACATTCTACGGGTGCCACGAGTTGAGATTTATTAGGCGTGTGGTATAAGGTTTGTGTTTTGAACCAAGACATACCAGAGAGGAAAAAAATTTAAATCGCAGAAGTGGGGGTCACGGGACTCGAACCCGTGACCTGCGGCTGTACATACTGCGCCCTAACCATTGGGCTAGGGCTGGATTTGTTAAACTTCGCAGTCCAAAGTTTTTGTTCATCCGTGACAGGGTAAACTGGATCAGGAAACAAAAACTATAAAAAGGATTGTGGCAGGGAGGGTTCGAACCGGCGACCTTACCGATACAGATCAAAAGCCTTGGCCATTTGGCCAGGCCCTGAGGACGAGATTTATCCAGTAAATTTAATATAAAACCAGTTGCAGAAAGTCGTCATCTTCTACATAATAACCCTAATGTCGCCGGAGATATTTTTCGGCGACCGAAAAAATGTAAAACTTGAAATCGAGACTCAAGAAACGTGCGATTAACATGGGTGATAGTTTACCTCGAATTTGGGATGAGTTCCGATGCGTTTTAGATGCCGAAAAGAAACTGAAGATCAAACCCGTCACCTTCTAACTCGACCCCGATTTCGTTACTAGTTGCTTCCTGCTGCTCGGCGGTGGATGGTGATCACACAGAGTGGTGAACGATCGAGAGCAACAGGGGAGACTAAAGTGTGAATTGGATTCAAATAATGAGGTGGAGGGGGTGATCAATAGCATCGAATGTGGACAATAATTGTGAGTTAATCGAAGTTTAGGAGGTCGGTTACGAATTTGGAACAGGAGGTTGCCGGTTTCGTTTCCTGTGAAATTTTTTTTAACAACCTTTGCTAATTGACAACATAGGTCCCTCCCAGTTTTATTAAATAAAAAGCAAGTTTAGAAAAGTACAAGTTTAGTCCCTCAACGTTTAGAACATCTAACGAATGCTAACGAGGTCTAACGCAGGGTAGTTTTGCGATGATTATTCAAGTGTACGCCAAAACATACTTAGCGAACAAAGTTTTATATAAAAATATAACCTATATACCTTTCTCAAAAATTCATAGTTATAACCCATAACTATATGCTTTCAAATTCCTATAAAATTATAGAAACCGTTCGTAATATTGCGCGACACATCGTCACATAAAATCATAAAACGACATGCGTATATATATGTACATATATACCACGTAAAAATAATAAATATATTTGCCACATAAAATGACAAAACGTTTTCGTGAAATAATAAAATATAATTTATATAAAATTATAAATTATATACGTTCAAGTAAGTTAACCGACGTCTAAACTCATGTGCAATGATCGTGTAACTGTTCTAGTTAACCGAAGTAACGGGCGTTATCAAAATATAACACAAGTTATTAACGAGGTTAACCTGGGAAATTGCCGGTTGTCACATCATCCCCTTGTTAAGGAATTTTCGTCCCGAAAATTGCCTTAAGTATGCTACGGTTTCTGTGGAAGGAAAATATAAATTTTAGGGTTGCTACATCATCCCCTTGTTAAGGAAATTTTGTCCCAAAATTTAACTCATACCTTGATTAGATGTTGAGGTTTGATCAAATAGGTGAGGATATTTCTTTCTCATCAAATCTTCTCGTTCCCATGTGAACTCTGGTCCACGCTTAGATTGCCATCTCACTTTGACGATGGGGATTTTACTTTGTTTTAATGTTTTCTCCTCACGTCCCATGATTTCCACAGGTTGTTCGATGAATCGCAGTTGTTCATCGATTTGCAGTTCTTCTAGTGGAACTATGAGAGTGTCATCAGCTAAACACTTCCTCAAATTCGAAACGTGAAATACGTTGTGTACCCCATCTAATTCAGGATGTAGATTTAAACGGTAAGCCACCGGACCAACGCTTTCGATGATCTCGAATGGTCCTACGTAGCGGGGATTCAACTTCCTGCGCTTGCCAAAGCGTACAACGCCTTTCCAAGGCGAGACTTTCAGTAGTACTTTGTCGCCGACTTCGAATTCTAATGGCCTTCGGCGTTTATCTGCATAACTCTTTTGTCTATCTCTTGCCGCTTTCATGCGGTTTCTGATTTGCACGATTCTCTCTATGGCCTCCTGCACTAGTTCAGGTCCAGTGAGTTGACTCTCACCGACCTCGGCCCAACAGACCGGCGATCTGCATTTTCGTCCGTAAAGAGCCTCAAATGGAGCAGCTCCAATACTGGTATGGTAGCTGTTGTTATAAGAGAATTCTACCAGTGGTAAATGTGTTTCCCAATTTTTCCCGAAGTCGAGCACACATGCTCTAAGCATATCTTCAAGAGTTTGGATGGTACGTTCCATGTGTCCATCTGTTTGAGGATGATACGCGGTACTCATATCTAAGCGAGTGCCCATTGCTGCTTGTAAGGATCTCCAAAAGTTTGAAGCAAATCTAGGGTCTCGGTCAGAGATAATAGATAAAGGCACTCCGTAAAGCTTGACAATCTCCTTGAGGTAAATTTTCGCAAGTTTTTCAATTTTGTCATTTTCCTTGATAGCTAGGAAATGGGCGGAATTTTTTTTAACCGGTCAACGATAACCCAAATCAGATCGTTACCGCCAAAAGAACGGGGCAATCCCGTGATGAAATCCATCGAGATTTCTTCCCATTTCCATTCAGGAATTTTAGGTTGTTGCAGTAATCTTGTTGGCTTTTGATGTTCCGTTTTGACCATTGTGCACGTCAAGCACTTGCTAACATATCTAGCGATGTCAGCTTTCATATTGGGCCACCAATATAACCCTTTTAAGTCTTGATACATTTTGTCTGAACCTGGATGGATCGAATAATGGGACTTGTGGGGATCGTCCATCACTAGTTCTCTAAGGTTTCCATGGAGAGGTACCCATATACGGTCCTTATAATAACGAAGTCCATCGGACTTAACTTCAGAAGTTCCATCGATGTCACGTAATGATTCAGACCCGAAATTTTCCTCCTTTCGGGCCTCTTTCTGAGCATCCCGGAGTCTATCCGGTAGCCCCGTATGGATCGTTAATGGGAGAGCTCGAACCCTTCTAGGTTTAACATGTTCCTTTCTACTCAAGGAATCGGCCACAACGTTGGCCTTGTGTGGATGGTACTTTATCGCAAGGTCATAGTCGTTTAGCAATTCGACCCACCTACGTTGCCTCATTTTGAGTTTCTTCTGTTCGAATATGTGCTGGAGGCTCTTGTGATCAGTGAATATCGTACACTTGGTGCCATATAAGTAGTGTCTCCAAAATTTCAAGGAAAATACAACAACGCCCAACTCTAGGTCATGAGTTGTGTAATTCTTCTCATGGGACTTTGTAACCTTTGTGTCTAAAACATTGATCTGAGCTGGAAATGCTAAATAAAAAAATACTCAAAGTTCCTGGAAAACAATTTGAGGCGGTACGCCTAGGATTGGGAAATCCTAGGCGGTACACAACCCATTAGATAAACGGGTCGGGTTGCGGCACCCATCGGATCCCCGCTTACTCGAATCTCAAAATCCGGGCGGTACGCCCCAAATGGGACATTTTGGGGCGGTACGCCTCGATTCCAGTTCTATAAAAACTAGGATTTTGGCCTTTATAGCCATAATCTCTTATGAGTTTGCTCACTTCCGGCCAGAGCTCCTTCCTGACTATCCCAGACCTCTGTCACAGCCATATTCAAACCTTTGGAACCTTGTGAAAGAGTGGATCTTCATAGGTAAGCTCTATAATCACCACTTTTCATATCAAGGCCATGTTGATTTGATGAAACCCTCACCTATTACTTGAATTCTCATCAACTCAGTGGTAAGGGCATGCTTGGGAGATGAATGAAGTGTGTAGAAACTGAATTCAAGAGTGATCAAGGTAAGAATGTCTTGATCTTTGATTAAGGAAGTTATTTAAGGTTTCTTTATGATCCTACTCTCATAATATGATCATAGATCATACATGCAGCCCCAAATCTGTCCTAGAAAGCTTAATTGAAGTCTTAAGAGAGCAAGGAAATCAGAAGAGTTCGATTGTACAAGAGTTCCTTCACAAGGTACAACCCTTTATGCATGCATGTCGATTTTTCCATAAATAGAAGCTTTATAAGTTATGATAGTATAAGATCAGGTTTGGTCAGTGTGGTTAATGAGAAAATGGGTCACCTAACCATAAGGAATCTGTTCCTAATTATACTTGTGTGAAACGGGGGTCGAAACAATGAAACTTACCATTAAAGGAAAGCTCGGGAATTGGGGTTATGCTTTGGTTAAGATTATGGACCAAAAATGGACTACTGAACAACCCCAATATGATATACTATGGATTCCCCAAACGATTCTGGCCCAAAACGGCAATATGTAAAAATGGCACTAAAAGACAAAATAGTCGGGCCAGACAGGGGCGTACCGCCCAAAATCTCTGCATACAGAGCGGTACGCCCAGAAATATAAAACAGGAGCCGGGACCAACAGATTACAGCGTACCGCCCAACTTCTGATTATTCAGGGCGGTACGCCCGAATCCGAAATCAGGAAATCAGACTACCATTTGACGCGTACCGCCCAGAAATGTAAATTTCAAGGCGGTACGCCTATGAAGGAAAATGACAGAATGTTTGGTCGATTTTAAGTGAACCAAAAACCTAGCCGGTTGATCTGGAGACTGTAATTCATGGGACTTTGAACCTAAGATGGTTTATGGACATGTTAGCATCGTATATGGCTTGTATATACATGATGATTCTGATAGGTTGCTAGAAACTGAAGATAGGATATTCTAGTTGAATCTTGGATTGCAACCTTTACTGAACTCTGTTTCTGGCTTCATTACTGTGAGTCCTCTGACTTCCTTCATTAGTTAACTATTTGAGATCACATGGTTGCTCTGATGTATCTGTTATATCTGTTATGCTTATCTTGTCGAACACTGTGAGTCAGAATGCCCTTTAAGGGTCATTAGAGACTTTCTGGTCATTAAGTTTGAGACCACTAGACATATAAGGGATTATAGCGGCCGATATAGTTGAACAATCCATATTCACCTGGATTCTCTAGCATTAAGTTACTAGGGGGAATATGTACTTATATGTTGAACTTAAAAACTACTCGTAGAGGGCGTACGGCTACACGCAACGTGCCCGTAGAGTATCTGAGTGTTGACCTTGGGTGCGGCATGATAAATTCATAATCTGTATGTGTTGAAAACTGTTAATGTGATGATGGTAGTTACGCCTCACCAACAACGTATGTTGTTGACTTTGTGATTGACTTATGTTGCAGGTAAGCAAGTGTAGGTGTGGACCTAATCTAAACTTGGAATATTCTGATGGTTGTTGTCGCTATGGATAGGGCTCTGTATAATAAACGAATAATGTTTGTTTCTGAAGACCTGTTATGACTATGTTTCCCTTGTAATAATGTATCTCTTGTTTGTTCAGTCCTAGGTCATATCCGGTGGCTATCGATTCTATCAGGTCGGCTAAGAGGTGCTTTGTGCATCCTCATTCAGAGTCGGCCTAGAGTTTCACTGTGAGGACTAGATGTCCGTTATGTATGATTATGTGTTTATTATTTAGTTGGTGCCTTGGGAACTGATACAGACAGCCGGTCCCACACCCTCCACCCGCACCTGGCAGGGGGCGGCGGATGTGGGTGTGACAGACTTTAATTGCCTTGACCCGTATGAGATGACTTTACCTCTTTGCATTAAAACACATCCGAGTCCTTGCATTGACGCGTCACAATAGACCTCGAAGTCGTTAATCCCATCAGGTAAGGATAATAAAGGTGCAGTACAAAGTTTCTCTTTCAAAGTTTGGAAGGCTGCCTCTTCCTTGTTACCCCATCTGTATTGAACCCCTTTATGAGTAAGAGCGGTTAATGGTTGAGCTAACTGAGAAAATACCTTTATAAAACGACGGTAGTAACCCGCTAAACCTAGGAATTGGTGAATTTCTGTAGGAGCTCTGGGGGTAGACCAACTTTTAATTGCCTCGACCTTGGCTGGATCAACATGGATACCTTGCTCGTTGATGATGTGACCCAGAAATTGAACCTCTCGGATCCAAAAAGCGCACTTGGAGAATTTCGCATAGAGTTGTTCTTTCTTTAACAATTCTAAGATTAACCGTAGATGTTCCTCGTGTTCTTCCTTTATCTTCGAGTAGATGAGGATGTCGTCGATGAACACTATGACGAATTTATCCAGATAGGGCTTGCACACACGGTTCATGAGATCCATGAACATAACTGGTGCATTTGTCAGCCCAAAAGGCATGACCAAGAATTCATAATGACTGTATCGTGTTCGAAAGGCTGTCTTTTCTATATCCTCATCGCGGACTCGAAGTTGATGGTAGCCAGACCTTAAGTCAATTTTGGAATAGTAACTGGATCCTTGAAGCTGGTCAAAAAGATCATCTATTCGTGGAAGAGGGTATCGATTCTTGATAGTGACTTTGTTAAGTTCGCGGTAATCTATACACATTCTGAATGTGTCATCCTTCTTTTTGACGAATAACACCGGTGCTCCCCATGGTGACGAGCTAGGTCTAATGAAACCTTTATCTAGCAATTCCTGTAGTTGTGTGGATAGCTCATTCAATTCGTTCACCGCTAGACGATATGGTGCACGTGCGATTGGAGCTGCTCCCGGAGCGAGATCAATCCCAAATTCTACTTGCCGAAGCGGAGGAAGGCGAGGTAGTTCCTCAGGAAATACCTCCGGGTAATCACGTACGATCGGGAAGTGTTCGATTTTTTTCTCCACCCTGGTTTGGTCCGTCACTGTGGCTAGGATTGCCACGTGTCCTTTCCGAAGACACTTCTGCGCTTTAAGGTATGATATCATTCTGGAGAAAGCACCTCCCTTTTCGCCCTGAATCGAGAGTACTTCTCCTCCTGCTACGGGTATTCGTATGATTTTTTCTTGGCAGGCAATTTCCGCCTGATGTTTGGATAGCCAATCCATGCCCACTATCACGTCGAAACTACCGATGGTAAAAGGCATAAGGTCTATACTTAGTTTATGACCAGATAGTTCTAATGTGCAGTTTTCAACCAAGTGAGTGGTGTCAAGAAGCTTACCATTTGCTAATTCAACCGTGTACCTAGCTTTTAGTGGAGTTTAGGTAGCCTTAATCAACTTACAAAACTTAGTCGAGATAAAAATTTTCTCAGCACCCGTATCAAATAAGACATTTGCGAAATAGTTGTTTTGAAGGAACTTATCGGTAATGACGTTGGCATCGTTTCTTGCCTCACCTGAACCCATAACGAAAGCTCGCCCTTTGGTGCCATCTCCACCGTTTCTACCACCATCACTGCTGTTGTTATTGTTGTTACGGTGGTTATTGTTGTTGCCAGCATTGTTGTTATTCTTTCGAAGTTGTGGGCAGTCCCTCTTCAAGTGCCCTGGCTTTCCACATTCATAACACCCCCTAGGGCCTTCATTATTCTGCCTCTGGTTCTGATTCGGACAATTTTGTAGTTCACCCTAACAATTCTTAGCCTCATGGCCCCCTTTACCACAACGCTCATAGGTGGGTTTCCTGCATGCCCCATTGTGGTGTTGGTTGCACCGATTGCAGAACGATGCTCGTCCCTTGTACCCATTGTGATTCTGATTACTACCACCTTGGCGGTTCTGATTACCTCCCCCGCTGTTGGCGTTACTGTTATTATAGTCACCCCTGGAGTTGTTGTACCTCTTGTTTTGATTGTGAGAGTTGGATGACCTTCCATTGTTGTTCCCACCATTGTTGTTGTTACTAGAGTCGTCCTCTCTCTTTCTTTTCCCGTCTAGGGCAGTCTTAGGGACCTTCCTGGGTGGCAACGTTCCTTGCTCTATGGCCTGGTCAGTCAGCTTATGGGCCAACCTGATAGCATTCTGCACATTTGCAAGGTTTAAGGCAGTAACCATCCCCTTGATTTGTGGAGCTAACCCATCCACGTACCTTTCTATCCTTTTGAAATCAGCATCAACCATCTTAGGACACAACACCGCGTACTCATGGTAGCGAGCGGTGTACTCTTCAACCCCAGAACCTACCATTTTTGAGTCTGGAACTCACCTTCCAACCTTTTGACCTGATCGCGAGGACAATACTCCTCCATGATGGCATCCTTGAATTCCTGCCAAGTCATAGCATTCGCTGCGTCGAGCCCTAACATTTGGATTTGCGCGCTCCACCAAGTGAGTGCAGCTCCCTCAAGTGTAGCGGTTGCGAAATTTACGCGATTCACAACTGGGCAGTTGCACATTGAGAACACCTTTTCTGATTTCTCGAGCCATCACAGCAGACCCACGGCTCCTTCATCACCCTTGAATGTAAGCGGCTTACAATCCATGTAAGTTTTGAAGGTACACTAAGCTGGGCATGGATTGTTTCATGAAATTATTTTAGAGAATAATTTTTGAGCGTGAGAAAGAAAAAAAAATGTAGTCAATCTTTCGTCTGTTTTTACTTACCTCCGTTATTGTTTCCTTGTGCTTGAGCCGCAGCGAGTGCTGCCGTAACGTTTTCGTTTATCAAAGCCTGGATCTGAGCTGCTGTGAGGTGTTCAGCTATGATTCTGTTTGTCATACAAACATTTCAATGATTAATATACCCAATATTAATTTCATTATATACGTTAGAACGCATACAACCAAATAATTAATATATCCAATATCAATTTCATTAAGCACTAAACGATTATTCATGCATCCATCCATCCATCCATCACACGAAATAATTTTTTTGAAACACATTGGAAAAATAATGACGTAATATCCATTACAAAAATTTAAAATCCAACCACAATGAATCTCAGCATTTGAAAAATTCAAAATAAAATGAACACGCAGTCAATTTTATTCGAAGTAACAAAATAAAAGAAAAGAAGACAGATTAGATCATGGATCAATAACATCAGGTTCTTCCTCCATGTCCTCTTGAGGCTCCTCCTCAAAAGGTTCTTCTTCAAAGGGTTCCTCCTCTTCTTCCTGAACAGGAGCACCTTGAACCTGCAGGGCTGCCATCTGAGCTTGGAGGGCGGCGACCTGTGTCGCAAGTGCCGCATTGGAATGTTGGAGTGCTGCATTAGAATGTTGGAGTGCAGTAGTCTGATGTTGTGCTTGATTCAGTCCATGCTCCAAATCTGCTAGATTGGGTCGCGACTCAAGCTTGGTGACCCTGTTACGGATACCCATTACCCCCTGAGACAGGTTGTAGTGGTAGGTATCTCTCTCCTTCTATTCATCCCGCACTCGTTCGAGTTCCCTATCGCGGGTTCGATTGCTGATGGAATTGTGCTCGAGTTTTCCAAGTGTGTCGTCATAAGTTGCTATCAGTCCCGTAATGGCCCTCTGCAAATCAAAGGGTAGGTCGACCCTGTTCGGCACATGATACCTATCAAGCAACCGATACGTCTTCGGATTCAGCCACCTATAATCGTCTGGTGCACACCTATCAGGACGTAGGTGCTGATCCCGAAGGAAGTCCATTATTGTGTACCCAGGCTGCTCAGGCTCGCGGCCTTGTTGGTTGGAGGATGATGACTGTTCGTTGGCAATTTTCTTTCCCTTACCCCTCGTGTTGTCGTGCGGTGCCATACTATTAGAACACAGACAGACACAAACAAAAGAAAAACAACCTAATGTGAGTAATCGATTTTTGGCACGCGAAAAGAAAATGTTTTTGGGAATTGTTGTAACTAATGTTCAAAAAGAGTTACAGTTTAGAATTTTTGAAAATTCTAGTTCTCTACAACCAAGGGCTCTGATACCAATCTGTCACACCCCTAATTTCCACTAACGGAGTTTTACCATGTGGGGTGTGATCCAGACCAGGACCCGAGTCATTACTTACATCAAGCATAAGTTAAGGGTTCAAAATGTAAATATATTTCCAAACGGGAAATATCAAAACCAGAGTTAAAAAAAAAATCCAGCGGAAGCATATTAAAGTAATGTCGCGCAAAACAAGAGCCCATTAAGTATACAACCAGTTTAAGTCTAAGTTTTGAAAATGTTAAACACAGATTCCCAAATTTAAGGTTTAACCAGCATACGTGCCCAAAATCAGATTCTCCTAGCGTCCTGCAAAGCATGCATAAGAGCAAGTGTTAACTAATGTTGGTGAGTTCACATAAGCACATAAGTATAACTAGTATAGATATGCAGTACGAATACAACAGTCTTTATTCGTATGTAAGTATGTATATTACAAGTACAATCCATATCGTAGGTAGCGAGCCTAAGTTCATGTCACTAAACCGTTCGCAACCGAATCTGACCAATTAGTTGTAGGAATAATTCCTTACGCGTTTTGCCTTCCCCGTGTCTACTCGATCACGGTAAGTTTAGGCTGACAATGTCCTCAGTCCGACCGCCAATCGGGTGGTGCATCTCGTGCCCGCTGAGTGGGGTTTGTCAGACCCCAGTAGTACTACCCAATATCCCCTCGCTATATGCTATTATTGGTTCTATAGATAAAAGACTTGAAAGATAAAGCATTTTACGTGAACATATGATATATACTGGATTTCTACTTTAATCATACATAAAAGTTGTTGTGTTATCACCCTAACCCGGGTTTAACGTGTTTGTGTGTGTTATCGTCCAAACCCGGGCGTAACGTAAAAGGATGTGTAACTCACCTTAGGGTGCGCTGCTACAATTTAGTAAGACTCCGAGTCTTGCGTAACTACCGAGCACCTATCGATTTTACATACGTAAGTGTGTGTCCGCACATGAGTAACATAGCCTAGACGACGGTTCAATAACAAGTAATTCCAAATATGACGTAGGTAACAATTTCAAAATGTGACAAAAAATGTTTCTAAAGTAGTCAAAATGACGCTTAATCGAGGACACAAAGATTTACGAAAATCAATTTGCGTAGGTTATTCCAAATAATAAATGTAGGGATCATCGGATATATATATATTTGTAAACACAAATATCAAGGCGTAGTCGAAAGTGAAATAAAACATCCTAAATATATATTTATATGTCGTGACAAAATTTAAGAGTTTAAAGAACATCTTTAAAACGTTCGTATGACAATAAATCAAATATATATATATATATATATATATATTATAATTTCTATAATTAAACAATTTTTCTTTTTCTAATCCATTTAAATCATAGAGTTTCCATACGATAAACATTCTACGGGTGCCACGAGTCGAGATTTATTAGGCGTGTGGTATAAGGTTTGTGTTTTGAACCAAGACATACTAGAGAGGAAAAAAAATTAAATCGCAGACGTGGGGGTCACGGGACTTGAACCTGTGACCTGGCTGTACCTGCACCCTAACCATTGGGCTAGGGCTGGATTTGTTAACAACTTCGCAGTCCAATGTTTTTGTTCATCCATGACAGGGTAAACTAGATCAGGAAACAAAAATTGTAAAAAGGATTGTGGCAGGGAGAGTTCGAGCCGGCGACCTTGCCGATACAGGTCAAAAGCCTTGGCCATTCGGCCAGGCCCTGAGGACGGGATTTATCCAGTAAATTTAATATAAAACCAGTTGCAGAAAGTCGTCATCTTCTACATACTAACCCTAATGTCGCCGGAGATATTTTCCGGCGACCGGAAAAACGTAAAACTTGAAATCGAGACTCAAGAAACGTGCGATTAACATGGGTGATAGATTACCTCGAACTTGGGATGAGTTCCGATGCGTTTTAGATGCCGAAAAGAAACCGAAGATCAAACCCGTCACCTTCTAACTCGACCCCGATTTCGTTACTAGTTGCTTCCTGCTGCTCGCCGGTGGATGGTGATCACACAGAGTGGTCACTCGATGGTGCAGGGGTGGTGTAACAGCCGGAATTTCTTTCCGGTGAGATTTCTTTGTGGTGAACGATCGAGAGCAACAGGGGCGATCTAAGTGTGAATTGCATTCAAATGATGAGGTGGAGGGGGTGATCAATAGCATCAAATGTGGACAATAATTGTTAGTTAATCGAAGTTTAGGAGGTCAGTTATGAATTTGGAACAGGAGGTTTCCTGTGAATTTTTTTTACAACTTTTGCTAATTGACAACATAGGTCCCTCCCAGTTTTATTAAATAAAAAGCAAGTTTAGAAAAGTACAAGTTAAGTCCCTCAACGTTTAGAACATCTAACGAATGCTAACGAGGTCTAACGAAGGGTAGTTTTGTGATGATTATTTAAGTGTACGCTAAAACATACTTAGCGAACGAAGTTTTATATAAAAATATAACATATATACCTTTCTCACAAATTCATAGTTATAACCCATAACTATATGCTTTTAAATTCCTATAAAATTATAGAAAAGTTCGTAATATTGCGCGACACATCATCACATAAAATCATAAAACTACGTGAGTATATATATGTACATATATACCACGTGAAAATAATAAATATATTTGCCACATAAAATGACAAAACGTTTTCGTGAAATCATAAAATATAATTTATATAAGATTATAAATTCTATACTTTCAAGTAAGTTAACCGACGTCTAGACTCATGTGCAATGTTCGTGTAACTATTCTAGTTAACTGAAGTAACGGACGTTATCAAAATATAACACAAGTTATTAACGGGGTTAACCTGGGAAATTGCCGGTTGTCACATGGAGTACACAAAGCGACAAAATAGTCGCGGCTCGATTTTACACCGCCTTTACTCCTTCGCGTATTGCTTGGGACTTTCTCAGGTCCCGGCGATACGCCTAGACCTCGTTTCAGCGACTCTATGATTTATTTCTTTATCGAATCTTGTCCGCTTCTCACCGACTTCTCTTGTCACCTCGGGAATTCATTAAACTCCTAAAAGAACATATAAAAGCACAAATAAAGACTCAAAAACTCAAACTAAACTACAAGCAACTAAAATGAATACAAACCGACTCAATTTGACTCAAATATATATAAAAACGACTTGGAAAATAAGATGTGTTTCCAACACATCAAACATCCCCACACTGACTCTTTTTCGTCCTCGAAAAATACTGCAATGGAATTATAACCAGGACTTTGATTTCTAATTTATTATTTCTCATTAATTTATTTTTTCTAGTAGCATACTCACATCCTGATAGCAATTATTGATATTTCGATCCGATTAAACCCAACCACCAACCTTTATAGCCCCCAAAAGTGACAATTTTTATTCTTTTACCTAACCAGTCAACCTAATGGATCCCACACTCAAACATCACAACTTTGCCTAATTCCATCTCAAGATTTCAAGGCACAGGTTTAAACCGTTTAGGTTCTCCTACCCTAATATTTAAGAATATACGTGTCTCTAAAATGGTGGAATGATGGATGAATGGTCTGCTATTTTTGAGCTTTATATATATATATATATATATATAATATATATATATATATATATATTTCTTTTAACGAGCTTCACCTAGAGGAGCATCCACTGAGAGTGAACTCGATCGGTAGCACATAGGGTATTTAGCTCAGCTCATGCAGAAGTAGAGATGGAATGTGGATTTTTTTTTTCATGGAAGCGCCACCAAAGTCGGATTTATTTTCACAAAACGACAGAGGCGTGCTTTGTTATTTTAAAGACAAGTCTATCTTTAAATATTAAGGTACCTATCTTCTATTTTTGACAGTTTCAGCATCCTCGTTTCAATCTAAGGCGGGAACCCACTAAGTATCCTGATTTTCTATACATTAATTCCAATTTTCAGACACAATTAGGATATTTAAGCTTTATAAGTCGGCTGGGCCTACCAATACATCACTAACCGAAAAATATTTTCAGCTTTTATTTATTTATATTTAACGTTTAAGCACAAAATTAGCAAACAAAATCCTGATTGTACTATCATCTTCCATTTAATTGCAGCCAGAAATCTCGGACATTTGTGAACAATGTTTCAAATTTTTTTGGATTTTTGGACTTTTTGACTTTTTTTATAACACACTAAAATCAAAATAAAAAGACGCAAGGTTTCCCATACCCACACTTGAACCACACATTGCCCACAATGTGGAATGGAAATAAAACAAAGCAGAAAGAAAAATAAACATAAACACACGAACGATAAAAATAAAAATGCAAACGAAAAATATAAAATAAAATAAAGCGGAATGGACTCCCCTGATTTTTAATGTAGATGAATTGCAAGCGAGCTCGTAACCGCAGGTCCTCCAATGAAGTATATGCAGATCCTATGCGCGTATATCAGCGGACCTGTATGACAAAAAAAAAAACGACTCGACCAAAACATTAGTAACGAATACGAAAATAAAATCACAAAACTATAAACTAAGGACGAAATAAAATAAAATTAAAAATTAAGTTGAATTGGTGTTACCTGGAAAAACGAGAACTCACTAACCCGAAAAAACAGAAACGAAAAAATTTAAAGAACTTTCCTGGTCGCCGACCCCTCGCGTATCGCTAGGGGTATCTGCTCAACTCTCGCATACCGCGACGAAATTACAAAACTGGCGGTTCTCCACTTCTCCAGGCGTATCGCCTACTCCTCCAGACCTTCCAGGCGATACGCCTGGAACACAATTTCCAGAGATTTTTGAACTTGTGGCCTTGAAAATTTTCTATCTCTTTTGCTCTCCACTCCAGGTCCCTTGGTCGAATTTTTCCAAGAAAACCTGCACTCAAGACCTGAAAAACTCACCCGGAACTCCTCATCTAACTTTTCCTACATCTCGAGTCTCCCGAATCACCTGCAAACACCGAAAAGCACAAAAATGAAAAGACGCAAAATGCACGAAAAATAAAAATTGCAGAAAATTAAAGCACACAATTACAAAATATACAACTCGGGCACTTAATCAATTAGCACAAAACATCAAAACAACCTACCAAACTATCCGGAGGCTTTGATTTCACATACTTAACCGCAAAATTACCGGTTTTCACCCGGTTCTCATTCTCCCAACCACCAACTAATATCCTAATCCATAAAGCAACCAACTTTAGTAACTCCAAAGAGTTTTTAACCTTCCAATGCTTATAACGACCCGGTAGAAACTTAACTTTTTCTAGAAAACTAAAAGCCGGGTCGTTCTCACTAACAACCACTTTCAACCTCCCCACACTTGGCTAAGCACTATCCTATCCTCAAATTCACCTATATCACCAAGTGTGGCTCTCCTACAACTACTCTCAACCACCAACACCTCTTTAACCACTAATTCACTCCCGGTATCTACTAACGGGTCAAAAATCTCATTTTATCAATTAACTCCTCTAACCCCCCCCCCCCCCGGGATCTTCCCCACACTTATACTCATCTATCGGTTCACCCTCCAACCTATTTCCAACTACCAAATCTTCACCTGTGACATAACTAACACAACTTTCCACAATAGACATAAATGATCCTAGAAAGTACACGGATTCGTTGCTTTTGTCACTCGACCCACCAACTCTAAACTCAACCAACTCGTTCTCTACTCTCAAGGTGATGGTGCCCGCAAACACATCAACTAACGCCCGGGCAGTCCTAAGGAAAGGCCTACCTAGAATCAATGGGCACCTCACATCATAATCACTGTCAACAACCACAAAGTCTATAGGGAACAGAAATTTGTCAATCTTCACTGGCACATTTTCTACTATTCCTTTGGGCTTAACTACCGACCTATCTGCTAAGGAAGTTGTCATCCTAGTCTGCACTAATTCTCCTAACCCTAGGTGCATAAAAACATAATATGGCATCATATTAATACTGGCACCTAAATCAGCTAAAGCATGAGTAACATATGAACTACTGAACACAAAAGGAATTGTTAAAGTTCCAGGATCATTTAATTTTTTCGGCACTCTATTCTGTACTACAGCTGAGCTGTTGGTCCGGGATCAACAACCGTTCACGATATTTTTATCTCGAACAAGTGCGGAATCCTTGTACGAGATTGATTCAAGAAGAAAGTAGAAGAAATAGATTTGACAAAGAGATAAACAACCAAAGATCAAATCTTGAATGATAATCAATACTTTCTTGAGCTAATGAAAACTGATCGTAAACAATGAGAGAGACAGAATCGTAATCAAAAGCTAGTTAATCATAAACTATGAGGGTTTATATAGTACCCTTACAAAACCCTAAGCCCAATAGTAAACACAATGAAGACCGGCCTACTAAGCTCTAACTCGTAAACTGTCTAAGCCCAAATCGTGAACACCAAGCCTATTAAGAAGTAAGCCCACATCTAATGTTCATGCCTCAAATGTATAGCCCAACAATCTTCCCATAGGCATGAACCATTGGACAGTCTAAGGAAGACATAAATCGAATCTGAATGTATGAGCCTCTTTCCTTGACCACCAACCTTTCTCCACAATTAGATTTGCTGTGCCAATAAAACATACCCACCCGTATAGCATTCTCTATGTCATGTTCATCACCAAGTATTGGACGGGATGCCAGGAGCTTGATATCATTCTCTCCGAATCTCAGCAAATCAATGGGATCATACATGCGGAACTCTCTCATCTTCTTGCACACAACCACCACCTCATACGTTGTAGGATCATAATACCAGCTATCAAAATTCTTTACAAGCGTATGGTCTTCTATTTCATCAAGCATGTTGATAACTTAGGTTCGTTTGGTGGGAGGACACCTCATTTCACCAATTGGCTCATCGGTGACAGGATCTGTTCCGGTTTCAACCCACTTTGCAGCCTTTAGATCGAAGTTTGCAAAGTTTTCCTCCATTTGGGCTATCAAATTGTTGCGAACCATATTACCATGATTGTTATTCCACCTGTTAATGAACGGTGCCCTCAGCAAGTTCCTCAACTTTGTTTCAGTCCATGAGTGGAATTGACCTCTTGAACGGTAGTACTCAACTAGACTAAATCCATTTCTTATCACAGCAAACAGTTCCTTTTCAGCATCATAATGCCAACACAGAATTGGTTCTCGGCTCCCCTTCTTGTCTAAAGCACTTTCTCCCACATCTATGGAGTACAGCGTAGGGCTAGGACCTTTGAAGAATTCTTTAAACCAATTGACTTGTCCTTTAGGAGCCTTTGAAATAAATCTTCCACCACGAACATACTCAGACATTTCAATTGTGTCATCTCCTTCATCTTCATGTGTTGCACTTACATCTTGAATTCCTTGAGATGAGCTTTGACCATGGTCACCAGATGCTCTTGACTCAACAACTCCTTTCAACTCTGAATATTTCTTCTTCAGATCCATCAAGGTTTCATACAAGAACTTAAGCCTTAGCTTGTTAGCAGCCTCGTTCTCCTTCAAAGTCTTGTTTTCATTTTTAAGTGGTTTCGTCTCATTTTCACGAATTCTGTTTTGAGACATAAGATAATTAATTTGAGGATCAGCACTTAACCTCATCTCAATTGGAAGATCAGATGCTCCCACAGCGGCTTGAAAAGATCGGAAGCTTGGAGCAACAGGAGGCTGGCTTGCTTCAGTTGAAAGATTGATCCTCACAGGACTTGGCTCTATAATCATGCTGTCTACATCAAAGAATTTCCTTTCATCATGAACTGGGCTATGTTCATTCCGAATAGGACTTTCAGTCTGTATGGGAGTTGATTCTGGTACATCAACCTGACGATCAGCCTGGGGTGTGCTCTTTTCACTGGTAGGTTCAGATGCATCAACATTTTGAGCCTTGTCATGTGTAGGTTCAAATACCATCAGGCTTGAGGTCATTTTCTGGAATTTAAACCTGATGGCTCTGGGATCTGACCTCTTTCTTGGTGATGGTTCACGCATAGGAATTGGCTCTTCTTGAACGTCCTCCACTTCAAATTGGACATCTAATTCTTGTGGAACTGAACCACTGCTGGAAGAGGAGTTTAAGTCATTCCTTGCTCTCTTGTGACTGATGGGCCCCAGATCCCCATATATGTCATCATCCTGATTCTCATGCTCTGGGAAAATGTCATCCATCACGTTCTCTTCATCAGAAGGTATAATGCCAGCTTCTTCTAGAACATTCACCGCCGGAGTTGCTGTTATATCATGGTCTTCTTCCAGAGATGCATTGACTTGGGGCACCTCTGGTTCAGGGTCAGATTCTTCTTCTTCTTGTTCTCTTGCGACTTCAGGAAAGGCACCTCTTTTGATCCATTCAAGCCTCCCTTGAAAGCTGCTCTTTCCCTTTCTGTCTTGTGTTTGCAGGCCAAACACACCATTATCCATGAACTTGATATCCAATTTCTCTATCCTTTCTTCTATCATGGGATATTTCTTCATGACCACCATCTGCACAAATCTTGGTGTCATCAGGAACTGTTCTCTGGCGCTCAGATCAGCATTGCCTATCCAATCCAACAGCATCATTTTTGAGAAATTGAATTTCCAGTCTAAGGCCAGAGCAACGAAAGCAGTGCCATGCATCTTGTTCAGTTAATCATAAGTTGTCCTCTTCCCCAAGAAGGACTTCTGCAGGTAGTGTGCCAGACACCTCCAGTAGTGTGACAGCAGCTTTTTGAAAATGGGAGGGAACTTTCCTTCATATCCCAATGATTGAGCACCCTCTAACACAACAGTCTTTGAGTACTCAATTGGATCTTCAGCACTGTCATTGATGTTTAATCCCTTGCGGATGTCTTCTTCAAGAATCACAATCGGTCTGTTCTGAATTGTTGCAGTGATCCTTGTCTTATCTTCACTTGCTCTCGCAGTACCCCAGAATTCTCTTACAAGTTGCTCATCGATAAGCAGGCTTGTTCTAAGGGCATGGTTTATCTTGCAGACGTTTAATCCTGCCACCAAAGAGTAGAATAACTGCATATGTCTCTCTGGTGGGTCATCAAGATAGGCCGGGATGCAGTGGTCTCTCTCAAAGTGAATCTCTTCATCAAGCATATCGTCTGCCATCTGAGAAAACGAGACAAATGCATCAGGTTTGAACGATCCAAGTGAAACGATGTTTATCAAATTCTTGAAGTTCAATTGAGTATCAAATTAACTTTTAAGTTCAGAAAATCTCAATTAAACTTTAGAAAACATTTGATTTTGAATCACAAGTTACAAACACATTAATTTTAACTTAAAACGATTAAGTTTGATGACATTCTAAAACATTAGGTGTTTATTTTTTAAAATTGTGTTTGCGATCCACTATTCATGCTCACGATCGTACAACATGGGTTTACGATCCAGAAACGGGTTCAGATCGGGTCAATCAGTCGGCCGTAAACCAGCCGATCGTAAACCTCTAGAAACCTAACCCGATCGTAAACTCATCGAAAACAGGATATCGTAAACGACGATCGAAATCCAAAGTCGTCTCAATCGACGATCGTAATCGTCGAGACCTCCATTATCGCACCTGCAACAAAACTCGGAAACACATCAAAACATCTCAAATATTCAAAAGAAGCAACCAACACTACCTTTAAAGTATCTTAACCACAAAACCGACTTCAAATCTCGCTAAAACGACTCGAACACAGTAAAAACAGAGGATGATCACAAGTTAGGGTTTAAACCACAAAATCTAAGAATAGATCTATGAAACCTCATGAAAACAACCGATTGAGGTGTGGTTTATGGTCGGAAATCGATTACGAGGGTGTTGGTGAGCTCTGATTACACAATGGACGGCCGGAGGTGGTCGGAAATGGTTTTCCGGTGAGGGCAGCGGCGGAGCTAGGGTTTCTGTGGAGGCGATCGTAAACAGAGTGAGAGAGATATGAGGGATCGGAAATGGGGTGAGGGGTTTTGTTTTAAAAAAAAATTCCACATTGGCCCCTCAAGTTTTGAAAATCATACAAATACTCCCAAACCTCTTAAAAAATGCTAATTCTCTTAAAAAATGTTAACTTTGTAGAATTTGAGAATTACGAAGCTTCCCCTCAGACTCATACCCCGAGTATCTGATCATGATCATGAAAAAAATAATTAATTTTTTTAAAACATTTAAAGACTTGAAAACATAAAATAAACCATAAAACAAATATAACCTAATTACCGAAATTAAAAAATTTCACTTGCCTCGAAGCTGATGTAAATTCATGGATCAAACCAGACAAATCTTTAACTGAGGAACCCTTTTCAGCTTCCGTTACTCGACGCTCTAGACGATTGCCCAAAAATTTTGAAACCACATAAACTCACATCCAGATAAAAAATTTTAAAGTGCTTAAATATGGTACATAATTACCGTCATGTTTAACAGTCCCCACACCCAATCGTTCATAGCAAAACCTACCCAACCTCAGAGTTTATTGAGGATTCACAAACCCCCAACTTGAGGAACCATGCAACACCGCTATGACTACCACTTATTTTCTTAATTATCAGTTGGTGATCAGGTCGGCCGCATAAGCACGCAGAGAAGACCAAACACAATAATTTATTTCTTTTTATCATCATTTTTTTTATTTTCCTTTTTCTTTTCATTTTTCTTTTTCTTTTCATTTTTTCTGTGGTGTTGTCATAACAGCAGAAACATGGCGTGTGAGAGAGTGAATACTAGGTGAATACCACTCTCAACCCGTTTTTGCTGGGACTCAGTCTTTTAAACTATGTAAACCAGGATGGAAAACTAAACATATATAGAAGTTAAGTTTACTGCACTTAGATGGATGATCATAGTTTTTGATTTAGCTTACCGAAACATCATCTTTGAGTCGTCTTTCACTTCTGCCTTACACGTGTCAGTCTCCGATCGTCTTGGAAATTTATATCACTTCCTACCAACTCAAGGCAAACGAAAGACATCATAAAAACCTCAAACAGATATTTTTTTCAGATTTTCTGAAACAATGATATTTCTTCCCCTGTTTTTATGAGGCTTTTGATAATATAAACACATATTTTTTTTAACACCTTCTTGAAGTTCAATTGAATATCAAATTTAACTTTTTAAGTTCAGAAAATCTCAAATTAAACTTTCAAAAAATATTTGATTTTGAATCACAAATTCACAAACA
>JBCNJP010000024.1:9411427-9474427 GCA_039602395.1 Deinandra increscens subsp. villosa | reverse complement strand
CTGTTTTGAACATTGTAGCCTCTATGAAATAGATTTTAAGCACCTATCTTCATTTCTACTTTTGCCATTTTGTCGTCTCATTTTCACAGTTAAAAGAAAAGGTAAATTCTGAAGTTTTTTTTTAATATTTAGTATTTATATGCTTTAATCATCCTCATTGATCAGCTACAATTTACATGTTTAATTTTTAAGCCGCTTTGAAGGTCTTTTTGAATTTAAAGATTATGTTGAATTCCTCATTTTGTTTAGATGTGTTGCTATTTTCTTCTTTTCCTTATAGTTGTGCACGGGTTGTTAATAAGATTTTGTTGGCTAATGTTTGCAGTTCTCCCGACGTTTTGCTATGGGTGTTGTGGGTCAGTAGAAGGGTTGGTGCAAAGGGTAGTTTGTTTACTTTTATTTGTAGGTTTGTTACTACCATCTTTTATTATATGCTTCTACAATTATTTAAGTACATAAGGTATTTTCCAACATATTATTCTGCTTTTCTTTAGATCTATAAGCAGGTATTGTGTCAATGCCAACATCAATGGACGAGACATCTATACTATCTGTCATGTTCTTCAATGACGTTATGTCAGATTTTCTTAGCATTAACGGGTGGCCCGCCGCAACGCGCGGGCGGGTCACCATCTCGTTAGATGTTATATAGATTAAATCAAATCCGAGTTGGAAGTTCACTGTTTGTTTATTCAATCAAAATAAAACAAACTTATAAACAAACATATTCAATCAAACTAAATTAATCAAAGAGAAACGTTTATTCAATCAAAATAAAACAAACTTATAAACTACATATTCAATCAAACGCTACCTCATAGGGTTAACCCAAGCTGAGAACTTGCAGAAGGAGAGCAGACTCTGCACATTAGCAGATGCAGTTATGGGCCGATTTGGGTTATAATTGTTCTCGAAAGAATTAAATGGATAAACCAGGAAGAAAGAAATTTGATAGAGATAATGGACCAAACAGGTTGAAAGTTTTCCATAATATACTTTTGGTGCATAAGGGCATAAGGCTCCTAACCTTTATTTAAAAAAAAAGTCCAGGTTTTAGTGGCATAATACAATCTTTTTGTATGTCTGATGGTAACGATTCATAAAAAGATGGAAAAAAAATTGCTTAGGGTGCACCCAACCCGTTTCAACCAGATTATTCGGTTGTTGATATGAGAACAAATAAAGCTGGTACAAATAACCGAATACAACAATGTGTAACTGATTAACCTTGAAATATTTCGAAAGAAGTATCTGGTGGTGTATGCAATACCTGCAATGCTCCAGCGAAAGAAACAGCAAGAAGCGGAGGAGCAACATAACCAGTTGTGTAAGTCAAAAGTAAGCTGCCACCTATAAAAGGATCATGTTGCAATAGAAATTCAATGTTACATATTGTGTAATTAGGTAAGAAAGGTCTTTGTTTTGAAGGGTCTTCGTTATGAGTTGTGATGTTATAATTTTATTGTTATAATTAATAGTAACAATTATTATTACCCTACATAATTGTTAAATAAGTCACAAGTCTTTTGTTTCATGATCCCGATTAATGGAGGATACATGAAGTGTGGTGCCAAACCAAGCTCTTTAGTCTTAAATAAGCTTGAGAACATTCCATATGATATATAAAAAGCGAAACAAAAAATATGAAAACTAATAGCAATTTTACATACCTGCGGACTATTCCAATACATTTGGACTTACTCCTATAAGGTAGCCTCGATAAAGTGGCCACAGGTAGGAATCCATTTAAGGTTTAGAATACATAAAAACTGTTAGCTTAGGTGGTTTTTAGGTGATGAAAGGGAAGATTTACATGTGGTCTTGAAGGCCTGTTTTCAGCAAATCATGCCACCTTAGTAACAAAACATAGACTCAAACATTAGGTATCGTGCTTAGATTCATAGAATATCATATTTGATTATAATCAATATGACATTGAAACAAGTGAGTGCCCCTGAATTATAATCAATATGACAATAAGCAATGCATTTGAGGGATTCCGATTTTGTGTTATTAAAATAGTTTGATTTTCACTTAAAAGGAAAGCAAAGATCAAAGGAAAACATCAAAAGAAAAGGCTTCTTGGGCAAAATTAAATTAAAAAATCAGCTTACTCGAGGACAAAAATGTAATTTGCTGAAACGAAAGCCCATGATTCCTTTTCATATATATGTGTATTATAGCAACCAATTTATGTATTTAATCCTAAATGGAACCAAAACAACAAATAGCTATAGATTTAAACAATCGAAGACTTTAGAATTCACTATCAATGTCCATAGAATGGCTAACTCATTATATAACCTTTTAATTTCTGGTTTTAATATCAAAATGCTTAAAGAATTCACTACCAACTTCCAAAGACCACATAAAATAAAGAATCCACATAAAACATATAAAAAGTTCATTCATATCATCAACATCATTTTCATCATGTAATATATAACTACATGAACTAAAATTGTTAGGAAATGCCCTGCTCATGAAGTACATATTATTTAACACTAAAAGTCAGAAGCAAACCTGTTTAAAGTTAAAATGTTTGTGTACGCGACTCAAGTTCTTCATCCTTTAGCTTTACAATCATCATTTGTAGTCATCTGCCCCCTTCACCACTTCGGATAGCATTTTCCAGTGTTATTGCTTCCCTAACGGGTCCTTCATCAAATAAAACCTTAAAAATTTGAGAAGCCGAGAAAGGAGCACCGGTTTAATAGCAGTTGAGAGAAATAGAGGGTATAAAGATAAAAACGGCCCTTCTTATTAGGGTTCTTCCAAAAACGGCCGAAATAAGAACAGTTATAGATTCATATCAAACCTTTGCATACCCACATAAGTTGATTTGATATGTTCAGAATAAGTTCAGGATCAGAAGAAGAATTGCAAACTTTCAGATCAGCAAAACCAGACACACATCAGTCGGTGTTACTTGCAACTTGAAATCCATTATCAAGTTTCTTCAAAGCTTCAAAAAGTTAAATAAATATATAAAACTTAAATTTTTCAATCAACAATCAAACTCAAATTGCTGATGAAAAAAAAATATAAAAAACTTAAATTTTCAATCAACCATACTCGCCAATCTCATCAGAAAGCACTCCTGATTCGACAACCAAAAATTAAAAATTGCACAGAGATGAGCTTGATTTAACTGAGTTGAAATCAGTTGGAGACCATATTACCTGAGAATCTGAGATTGTCGATTATCAAGTCCATGAAGATGAAGCTCAGAGGTTTGGGGAAACGGCCTTCATGGATACCTCCGGAGACACAATCTGGCAAGAAATTCGATATATTTACTGAAAATCTCAACGAAAACCCTAAATGAACAACCAAAGCAGTAATTTGGGTTGAAATCATCAAAGATCGAGTCAGAGCATGTCTTACCTTGAACGCAGAAGAAGAAAACAAAATCTATGAACGATGTCTGCTCTCAAATTCGCATCGACGGAGATTTAGGGTTTCTTGGGAGAATTGCGAAAGAGATAATTGAATATCCATATCACTGCTGCTTGAAGCATTGACGGAGATTCAGGTAATTGCGAGTGAGAGAGAATTACGAAAGATAGAATTACGAAAGAGAGAATTGAAAAGCTTTTGGAACTTACACAGATTTGGGGTTTTGAAACGATTTGAAAATGTAGATGCGAATTTAGAGAGTTTCTTGGGCGGTGAACGTTTATCGAAGGCAGATTGCGTGATACATTTATCGAAGGGAGATGCAGTTATCAAGAGAGAAATGGGACGTAATAGGTGGAGGCGGGCGGTATAGACAGCATGCGATGGTGGTGGGTTTAATATGGAGTAAATGACTAAAATATCCTAATTCTCTATGGTCAGATTGGTTTTCAGAATTTATTGGTTTAATATTTATTGCTTTATGAACTTGTACACACTGCATAACAATTTGTACGCGTCTTAAAATTAAGCAATTTTATGACAAAAATACCCTCAGGACCAATATGTATTATATAGTAGTATAGATATATATACTAGTCTTTGAAACCCGTGCATCATATCAGTCGTTACAATTGTCGATTCTTCGAATTCTTTAGGTTTTCAGCAGGGTTAGATTTTCCTCGCGTTCGTTGTTTTTCTCTCACTACTTGACTTACTTTGCTTATCAGGTGAGTAATCATCGCCCCGTTTCGTTTTCATTATATGGGGTGCAACATTGTATCTTATTCCAAAACTTTAATCATTATTCTATCTACATTATTATGCGATTTCATGTTGTGCATGTGTATTCTTGATATGTAATACGTGTTGAATCAATAAAATGTATTCGTTTGTCGCTTGTCGCTAGTCATTAATCGCTTGTGTACCATTAACGATTGTTTGGAAGCCTATGGGTCAATAATAGCTATCGGTCGACAACCCACCCACTATATTGAAAATGCATTCTTATTTTCAATGGGTGATTGATTTCCTAAATGTCTAGGTTTGGTTACACAACACAATTATAACATGTTACACATAATCTATGAATTTCACTTGTCACATGAATCGCTATTTTTTACTTATGCTATTTAAAACCTATGTTTACTCACCAACTCTCGTAGTTGACTTTTTATATTATACATGTTGTAGGAAATGCTTGAAGTTGATGATGTCACTTAGGATTGCATATGGACCTAGTTGACCTAATAAGACTAGTTACTAATATTTATTATTATGTTTTTGATTGTTGGTTGTTGGATTTTCCCATGATTTGTAAGACTATATTTTTTATATTTAATCGAGTGGCATGTTTATTATATATTGGTAACTTTAGTTAGTTGTCACGAGCATCTGAACAATCCTCATGTCCCAACGTATTTCGCCGTTGGTTGGGGTGTGACATATTAGTATCAGAGCTTTGGCTATAGGGATTTAGGTTATTAGAAATGGATAACCTAGACTATACCTTAGGTGTCCCACATGACTAGCTCATGTTAGAATGCCTTACTTTGCTATTTGTCATAAATGCTTCCTAGACATGCCTTCTCAAACTCACGATATCCCTCACACACAACACACACTTATGCACTAACACTCGAGGCTTCCTAGCCTCTTTCCGCCTTACGTGCCATATAGGAATTTAATTTCTTTGATTCTGTATTCTCGTCGGGGTTAGGTTTGTAGCAATAAGACATGTAGTAACTGGAAGGGGGAAAACGTCGTGACTTGGGGTCTCCATCAGGCAGGTGTTGCGTATAAATTCGAATCAACCGACGGACCTAGACGCCTGCCTGGGACGCCCTGAAGAGAGTGTTTAAACCTATTAGGCCAAAGCATGTCTGCTAGAAACCACCAAATAACTCTGATTAGTCACGGCTGTAGTTTCCCAATCGGGTTACGAGGGCCATTCCATTATGTTTTATCTATGTCAACATGATTTCGTATTTCACATATTGATGCATATTCTATGTTTATCAATGATTTTCAATGCTTTATGTTTCATCACTTCATGATCATCAACTTCACATTGTTTACACTAATGATCCCTCGTATTCTAAATTGATTATCAATCATGGCTCATATATCTTATCTCACGAACGTCTTTCTTTTCATTTCTCTCCAGAATGCCTCCCAAGCCCGTCGGTCAATGCAAAGGCAACTCTGGTCACAAAATGGCCGCCAAGATCGCCAAGCAAATGGTGATAGTTATTCCGAACATGATGGTCCAAATCCAACAAAACCTGAATGCCAACCCTGTTAACCAAGCTGTTATTACTCCAAACCTTATCAATCAAGCTACTCCAAACCCTACTTGCTCCTTCAAATACTTCAACTCCTGCAACCCACCCAAGTTCTCTGGCACTGAAGGCCCCATTGGCCTGATTCATTGGTTTGAAGGGATGGAAGACACTTTCATCAACATCGACTGTCCTGAGAATCTGAAGGTTTGACGAGCCACCAGTTGCTTCTCTAACAAGGCACTCACTTGGTGGAATAGCGAAAAACAAAACCGTGGTGAAAATGTTGCCTTAGCCCTAACTTGGACTCAAGTCAAGGACTTGATGAAGGAGAAGTACTGCCCCCGCAGTGAACTGAAGAAGCTGGAGGATGAGTTCCACGATTTGGAAGAAGAAAGTGGGGAAAACCAGGCCTATAACGACCGTTTCCATGAACTCATGGCTCTGGTTCCTGATATCGTTAAACCTATGTACCAGTGTATTGAGAATTATATAGGTGGCCTGCCTATAGTCATCCAAGATGCTGTTTGGGGTAGCAAAACTGAGACACTAGATGATGTTATTCGCCTTGCGAGAAGGCTAACTGATAACCATGTCAAAAAGGGGACGCTAACCAGGAAGGAGTCAAAGACAGGGACTAAATCTGTCAAAGCTGAAAAATCTGAAGTTGAGTCTAAGAAAGAAACCAAGGCTGAGTCTTCCTCTAATGCCAATAAGAAAAAGAGGAAGGCTAAGAACTTCGCAGTGACCACTACCCCCACTACTACTGCCTATCCTGCAATCCCTATTACCCAAGTGGCCCCTATGGAACCTTCACCCAAGAAGCCATACACTCGTCCTCATCCTTTATGCGCCAACTGTAACTACCATCACCCAGCCACCGTTCCTTGTAGGCGTTGCAACAGTTGCGGCTGCTTCGACTATCTCCAGAATACATGTCGCCAGCCTTCTCGGGTCCAAGCTCAATTACCCGTTCAACCCATGTTTGCTCAAGCTTAGCCAATGGTTCAATATCCTGCTCAACCATTAATCACTCAGGCTCCGAATGTTCAAGTTCAGGTTCGAGCCTACTATCATTATGGAGATCCAGGCCATCTTCACAATGCTTGTCCCAGACTTGCGACCACCAATGCTCCTTCCAATGTCAATGCCAATGCTAATCGTGGTGCGCCTGCTCGAGCTTTCAATATCAATACCAACCAAGCTCAGGCGAATCAGGAGGTGGTCAACGATACGTTCTTAATTAATAATCGTTACGCTTCCATTTTATTTGATTCTGGTGCCGATAGGAGTTTTGTTTCATTGGATTTTGAACCCTTGCTTGCTATTCCTCGAACTGCACTTGAGAATCCCTTTTCAGTAGAAGTGGCGGATGGGAAACCAATCGCCATAGACTCTATCATTTGTAACGACACTTTAAATTTTAACGAGCATCTTTACCCTATCGATCTCATTCCTATGTAACTTGGAAGCTTTGACGTCATTATCGGCATGGATTGGTTATCTCGACACCGCGCTGAACTTGTTTGTTTCGATAAAATCGTTCGTATTCCGCGCTCGAATGGTCAATTCCTCGTTATTCATGGCGATAAACCATCAAGTGGGCTAAGACTTATGTCTTGCACTAAGGCCCGAAAGTACTTACACAAGGATTATGTGGCGTTCCTAGCTCACATTGAGGAGATTCGTGAGGAGGAGAGAAAGATCAAGGACATCCTAATTGTTCATGATTTTCCTGAAGTTTTCCCTGACGACATAACAGGTCTTCCCCCTGTTCGTCAAGTCAACTTCCGCATCGAACTTATCCCTGGCGCCACTCCCGTTGCGAAGTCCCCATATCGCCTCGCACCCGTAGAGATGCAAGAGTTATCCAAACAACTCCAAGAACTCTCTGATAAGGGCTTCGTTCGACCCAGTTCCTCACCTTGGGGAACACCTGTTCTTTTCGTTAAAAAGAAAGATGGTACTTTTCGGATGTGTATAGACTACCATGAGCTCAATAAACTAACTATCAAGAATCGTTACCCATTGCCTCGAATCGATGATCTCTTTGATCAACTCCAAGGTGGCACTTGTTTCTCGAAAATCGATCTTCGCTATGGTTATCACCAACTTCGTGTTTTTGAAGATGACATTCATAAAACTGCTTTTTCGCACTCGCTATGGTAATTTTGAGTTCATGATTATGCCCTTCGGTTTCACAAATGCGCCTGCAGTATTCATGAACCTCATGAATCGCGTTTGCAAACCGTATCTCGATAAATTCGTCATCGTCTTTATTGATGACATCCTCATCTACTCAAAATCCAAGTCTGATCATGAAACTCACCTGCGTCTGATTTTGGAGCTCCTAAAGAAAGAGCAGCTCTATGCCAAATTCTCCAAGTGTGAATTCTGGCTACGAGAAGTTCAATTTTTAGGACACATTGTCAACGACAAAGGTATTCACGTTGATCCTGCGAAAGTTAAAGCAGTTCAGGATTGGTGTACCCCTACCACCCCTACTGAAGTCCGCTCATTTCTTGGGTTAGCGGGCTATTATCGACGTTTCATCGAAAATTTCTCGAGGATCGCTGTACCACTCACAGCCTTAACACAAAAAAGTAAGCCATTTGATTGGGGTCCCTCTCAGGAAGAGACATTCCAGATTCTCAAACAAAAATTATGCGATGCTCCTATCCTGACTCTTTCTAATGGAAACAACGATTTCCTTGTCTGTTGTGACGCCTCAAATCTGGGTCTCGGTTGCATGCTCATGCAACGAGGGAAGGTGATTTCTTATGCATCAAGGCAACTTAAGACACTTGAGAAAAATTACACAACGCACGATCTCGAGTTAGGTGCGGTCATGTTTGCCTTGAAAATTTGGAGACATTATCTTTATGGCACCGAATGCGTAGTCTACACCGATCACAAAAGCCTTCAACACATTTTCAACCAAAAGGAGCTTAACATGCGCCAACGAAGATGGGTTGAACTCCTTAGCGACTACGACTGCGAGATTCGTTATCATCATGGGAAAGCGAATGTCGTGGCCGATGCACTTAGTCGTAAGGAGCATGTGAAGCCAATTCTATTTCAGGGAACTCATCATTTGTCTAATCTTCACACTCGTATCTTTGAGGCACAACACATCTATGTTACTGAGGGGCGTTTATATGAAGAAATGTCGTGTGGTGCTGAACTCTAACTTGAAACTAAATCTAATGGTCTTCTCTATTATCTGAATCGTCTCTGGATTCCTGATCGTGATGATCTTCGTGCGTTTATCATGAACGAGGCTCATAAGTCTCGTTATTCGGTCCATCCTGGTGCTGAAAAGATGTATATGGATCTTCGTAATACCTATTGGTGGCCTGGCATGAAGAAAGACATCGCACTCTTCGTGGCCAAATGCCTTACTTGCTTAAAGGTCAAGGCCGAACATCGGCGACCTTCTGGCCTGCTCGAGCAGCCAAAAATCCCCGTTTGGAAGTGGGAAGGGATCGCAATGGACTTCGTTACGAAACTTCCGCGCACTTCTAAGGGATATGATACCATTTGGGTCATCGTTGATCGTTTAACCAAATCCGCTCATTTCCTTCCTATTCATGAGAACGATGGAGCTGCGGTTTTGGCCCAAATCTATGTCAAAGAGATCGTTTGCCGCCATGGTACACCTTTGATTATTATATCCGACCGCGATGGGCGTTTTATGTCGCATTTTTGGCAATATCTCTAATCTATTTTGGGGACTCGTTTGGATATCAGCGCTGCCTATCATCCTCAAACTGATGGTCAGTCTGAGCGCACTATCCAAGCTCTTGAGGATATGCTCCGAGCGTGTGTCATCGATTATGGTGGGAGTTGGAGTTCATTCTTACCATTGATCGAGTTCTTTTATAATAATAGCTATCATTCAAGCATGGGTATGGCTCCGTTTGAGGCTTTCTATGGTCGTAAATGTCGTTCGCCTATTTATTGGACCGAGGTCGGTGAATTTCAAATCACCGGTCCCGAGTTGATTCAGGAAACAGACTGATAAAATTTCTCAGATTCGTGATCATTTTCTCGCTGCTAGAAGTCGTAAGAAAAGTTATGCTGATATGGAATTCGAAGTTGGCAACATGGTTCTTCTCAAGGTGTCTCCTTGGAATGGTGTCATTCGATTTGGTAAAAAAGGCAAGCTAGCACCTCGATATGTGGGTCCATTTAAATTTCTGGAAAAGGTCGGTAAAGTGGCCTATAGACTAGAGCTTCCACCTAAGCTCGCTAATGTTCATCCCACGTTTCATGTGTCGAATCTTCGTAAATGTCTCGCTGACGAAAATCTCCACATTCCACTTAATGATGTCCGTATCGATGAGTCTATACATTTTGTTGAGAAACCTGTGGAAATCATGGATCGTGAAATCAAGCAGCTCAAGCGCAGTCGTATTCCAATTGTCAAATTTCGTTGGGAGCCTAAACGTAGACCAGAGTTTACCTGGGAACGTGAAGACCAAATGAAGACCAAATATCCGTACATGTTCACACAGTCTTCTCGAGATTAAATTTCGGGACGAAATTTCCTAAAGTAGGGGAGACTGTAACATCTCGGTTTTTCCATTTGATTGTACCCGACCCAAACTTGTAATCCTGATTGATAATCAATGAAGAATCATGTTTCATTTTATTATCTCTTTTTATCATTTTGATATGTTTAATTATGTCATTTAATGTATCGATCGTGAATCGTTTGAATGTATTGCATTTATCGCATTTTAAATCGCAAATTCGATCGTTTTCATTATTTAAGTCAAAATGAGCGACTACGCGAATCCGAACACGTATTATACTTGTGGGTAATACTAGTCACGCACACAAGTAGGTCCGTGTGAAGTTTCGTGGAAATCGAAGGTTGAAACGCAAATAATGAAATCTCGGTTTCCGTATGTGTTCGGGAATTAACCGGACGATCCGCGAATCTCGAAAATCACATTTTATGGTTTCAAAATGTTCATTTAAGTATTTTATAGTTGTGTTTTAAATTTGAAGTCCATCAGATATGTAACGAAAAAAGTTGGAGCAAAAAGAAAAATAAAAGATAATAAAGAAGAGAGAAGAAAGAAAGGAAAAAAAATACAAAGAATGGCAGCATCAAGATTCAAACCCCAGACCATGAATTGGGAGAAAATGCAAGAAGAATTAACCCCTCTTCATTAACCACTTAGAGGAGCCGGTACTAAGACATCAGGAAAGCTCAGACTCATGAAGCTGAAAGACTGGGCATTCCAAGACCTCTTGGTGCTTTTGAAGGTACACGTTCTCTTCCTCTGAAACCTCAAAATCTGATTGCCTTATTGCTTTCATCTGAACCTCAAACTCAAGTTTAGTTACCAACCCTGTTCCTACTTGATGTGCCAAAATCGACCAATAAAAATAATAAAAATTTATCCTAGACTTAGGAACACTAAATTAAACCCAATTAACCTAAAACTAGACCGATATAACAGACAACCGAACCTATCAGATGCAGTATAGCTTATGTAAGACCGGGATATCGAACCCTAGAGACATTATGTACAAGACTACCTAGGACTCTATGAATAGGAAAATTAAGTAATTTGGTTTTAACGATTTGATTAACTAAATTAACTAATTAAAGCAACTGACAAACGTAATCAGAAAGATGTAGGGAAACGATCAGAAACGAAGAACACACCACCTAGACCTAGACTCTTATTCGATACTCACAACTACACTCGACGATTGACAGTTCTGATGGTGGTTAGGTGTGACAATTCGTCTTTCCAAGTCTTTTCCTGATTTAAATAAACTTTAACTGCTATAAATGTTGGGTGAACATTTATGTGATTGACTTGTGTTGACCTTAGCAACTAGGGTTTGTGTAAGTATCAGTATACGAGCATGCACTCGAGTCTAGACGTTTTATATTTTATGATTTCAAGTAAAATCGTATTCTATGATTTCATGTGAACATCTTGTCATTTTATATGGCAATGAACTTATGATTTTATGTGGTATATATGTATAAATATATACATTATATTTTACGATTTTATATGAAAATGTGTCACGTGGTTACACATAACGTTTCTATTATTTTATATGAGATAAATCTGTGATTTTATGTGAATCTAAAATAAATAATTACGAGTTATTATTTATCGTTTTATGTGGATATCTAGGATTTATATCCTTATAAACGTCAAACGTTAATCGTGTAGCGATTTATATTCGTGTTGTCGTCATTCAAGTTAGTCTCGTTAACCTCGTTAGCTTAAACTCTTTAGTCTAAACTTTGAGGGGTAAACTTTGTAAATTTCTAAACTTGTTTTCTATATATCTAAATCTGCAAGGGTTAACTTGGAGATTGTTCAAACTTTGTGGCCATTATGTAAATTCTTTGAGGGACTAATGTTGTCAAAACTTGAAAGTGGAAAATTGATGAGATCAGTTACGGGAATTCAAGGAAGCAACGTCCGATCATTAACACCCTCCATCGGTTTCACTTTGTACCATCACAATTGAATCAATGATATGCACATATCAATTACACACTCCCTCTCTCGCATCCTCTCATCCCCCTCTCCCATTTTCTGTTTTCTGGCGAAGCAAACATCCACCGAACCACCACCACAATTCAAGAAATTCCGGCTACTGCACCACCGTGTAACCACCCCTCTGTAATCAAAAACCAACGTCGAGCAACCAGAAATCCAGCAGGGGTCGAAGTCACGATCGAAGAAGTGTTCGAGTTCGAGTTCGGTTGCGGTTTCGATATAAAAAACGAATCATTACTCACCGACATAAGGTAATCATCACTCCATGTTAGTCGCACGTTATACATGTCTGGTTCCGAGTTTTCGTGAAATTCCAGCGACCGGAATAAACTCCGGCGAGTCTAAGGTTCTTGAGAAAGAAGACCATACCCGATAGTTATGCGTTATATGTAAAAATGTCGGGTTTTTAGACAAATGGGTCAGGTGTCCGGGTGGTTCCGTATGCATGTTTTATCGTGGAGGTCTTGGGTTCGAAACCCGCCTCCCTCCAATCTTTATTTTTGATTTTCCAATATCTAGTTTCTACAACAGTATCTATTTAAAATATTTTCCTAAGTAAACTATTAACGAATTTGGTTGCTGGTTTGGTGGTTAAAGCTTGGGTGTGTGAGCTAGAGGTCACGGGTTCAAACCCGGTGACTTGCAATTCTTTTTCAATTTTATTGTTTTGTATTGTTGGTCCGGGATCAACAACCGTTCACGATATTTTGATCTCGAACAAGTGCGGAAACCTTGTACGAGATTGATTCAAGAAGAAAGTAGAAGAAATAGATTTGACAAAGAGATAAACAACCAATGATCAAATCTTGAATGATAATCAATACTTTCTTCAGCTAATGAAAACTGATCGTAAACAATGAGAGAGACAGATCGTAATCAAAAGCTACAAAAATCATAAACACTATGGGTTTATATAGTACCCGTTACAAAGCCCTAAAATCTAATCATAAACCCATAGGAGCCGGCCCAAGCAAGCTAAATCGTGAACTCTCTAAGCCCAAATAGTGAACACTAAGCCCATTAACTGGTAAGCCCACATATAATGTTCATGCCTCTACTATATAGCCCAACAATCTTATCCTAGGCATGAACCATTAGACAGTCTAAGGAAGACATAAATCGAATCTGAATGTATGAGCCTCTTTCCTTGACCACCGTCCTTTCTCCACAATTAGATTCGCTGTGCCATGGAACATACCCACCCGTATAGCATTTGCCATGTCATGTTCATCACCAAGTATTGGACGGGATGTCAGGAGCTTGATATCATTCTTTCCGAATCTTAGCAAATCAATGGGATCATACATGCGAAACTATCTCATCTTCTTGCACACAACCACCACCTCATACGTTGTAGGATCATAATACCAGCTATCAAAATTCTTTACAAGCGTATGGTCTTCTATTTCATCGAGCATGTTGATAACTCGTGTTCGTTTGGTGGGAGGACACCTCATCTCACCAATTGGCTCATCGGTGACAGGATCTGTTCCAGTTTCAACCCATTTTTCAGCCTTCAGATCAAAGTTTACGAAGTTTTCTTCCATTTGAGCTATCAGATTGTTGCGAACCAGATTACCATGATTGTTGTTCCACCTGTTAATAAATGGTGCCCTCAACAAGTTTCTCAACTCTATTTCAGTCCATGAGTGGAATTGACCTCTTGATCGGTAGTACTCGACTGGACTATATCCATCTCTCACTACAACAAATAATTCCTTTTCAGCATCATAAAACCAACACAGAATTGGTTCTCGGCTCCCCTTCTTGTCTAATACACTTTCTCCCACATCTATGGAGTACATTATAGGAGTAGGACCTTTGAAGAATTCTTTAAACCAATTGGCTTGTCCTTCAGGAGCCTTTGAAATAAATCTTCCACCACGAACATACTCAGACATTTCAATTGTGTCATCTCCTTCATCTTCATGTGTTGCACTTACATCTTGAATTCCTTGAGATGAGCTTTGACCATGGTCACCAGATGCTTTTGACTCAACAAAACCTTTCAACTCTGAGTATTTCTTCTTCAGATCCATCAAGGTTTCATACAAGAACTTAAGCCTTAGCTTGTTAGCAGCCTCGTTCTCTTTCAAAGTCTTGTTTTTATTTTTAAGTGCTTTTGTCTCATTTTCACGAATTCTGTTTTGAGACATAAGATAATTAATTTGAGGATGAGCACTTAACCTCATCTCAATTGGAAGATCAGATGCTCCCACAACGGCTTGAAAAGGCCGGAAGCTTGGAGCAACAGGAGGCTGGCTTGCTTCAGTTGAAAGATTAATCCTCACACGACTTGGCTCTATAATCATGCTGTCTACATCAAAGAATTTCCTTTCATCATGAACTGGGCTATGTTCATTCCGAATAGGACTTTCAGTCTGTATGGGAGTTGATTCTGGTACATCAACCTGACGATCAGCCTGGGGTGTGCTCTTTTCATTGGTAGGTTTAGATGCATCAACATTTTGAGCCTTGTCATGTGTAGGTTCAAATACCATCAGGCTTGAGGTCGTTTTCTGGAATTTAAACCTGATGGCTCTGGGATCTGACCTCTTTCTTGGTGATGGCTCACGCATAGGAATTGGCTCTTGTTGAACGTCCTCCACTTCAAATTGAACATCTAATTCTTGTGGAACTAAACCACTGCTGGAAGAGGAGTTTAAGTCATTCCATGCTCTCTTGTGACTGATGGGCCCCAGATCCCCATATATGTCATCATCCTGATTCTCATGCTCTGGGAAGATGTCGTCCATCACGTTCTCTTCATCAGAAGGTATAATGCCAGTTTCTTCTAGAACATTCACCGCCGGAGTTGCTGTTATATCATGGTCTTCTGCCAGAGATGCATTGACTGGGGGCACCTCTAGTTCAGGGTCAGATTCTTCTTCTTCTTGTTCTCTTGCGACTTCAGGAAAGGCACCTCTTTTGATCCATTCAAGCCTCCCTTGAAAGATGCTCTTTCCCTTTCTGTCTTGTGTTTGCAGGCCGAACACACCATTATCCATGAACTTGATATCCAATTTCTCTATCCTTTCTTCTATCATGGGATATTTCTTCATGACCACCATCTGCACAAATCTTGGTGTCATCAGGAATTGTTCTCTGGCGCTCAGATCAGCATTGCTTATCCAATCCAACAGCATCATTTTTGAGAAATTGAATTTCCAGTCTAAGGCTAGAGCAACGAAAGCAGTGCCATGCATCTTGTTCAGTTGATCATAACTTGTCCTCTTCCCCAAGAAGGACTTCTGCAGGTAGTGTACCAGACACCTCCAGTAGTGTGGCAGCAGCTTCTAGAAAATGGGAGGGAACATTCCTTCATATCCCAATGATTGAGCACCCTCTAACACAACAGTCTTTGAGTACTCAATTGGATCTTCAGCACTGTCATTGATGTTTAATCCCTTGCGGATGTCTTCTTCAAGAATCACAATCGGTCTGTTCTGAATTGTTGCAGTGATCCTTGTCTTATCTTCACTTGCTCTCGCAGTACCCCAGAATTCTCTTACAAGTTGCTCATCGATAAGCAGGCTTGTTCTAAGGGCATGGTTTATCTTGCAAACGTTTAATCCTGCCACCAAAGAGTAGAATAACTGCATATGTCTCTCTGGTGGGTCATCAAGATAGGCCGGGATGCAGTGGTCTCTCTCAAAGTGAATCTCTTCATCAAGCATATCGTCTGCCATCTGAGAAAACGAGACAAATGCATCAAGCTTGAACGCATCAAAGTGATATTATGTTTATTAACACCTTCTTGAATTTCAATTGAATATCAAATTTAACTTTTTAAGTTCAGAAAATCTCAAATTAAACTTTCAAAAAATATTTGATTTTGAATCACAAATTCACAAACACCATTAATTTTAACTTAAAAAAGATTAAGTTTGATGAAATTCTAAGAATATTAGGTGTTTATGATTTAATCAAAAAATCAAGTGTGTTTGCGATCCACTTTTCATGTTTACGACCTACAATATGGGTTTACGATCCAGAAACGGGTTCACGATCGGGTCAATCTTTGTCCAATCGGAAACACCAAGTCCAATCGTAAACTCTCTAAAAAGCCCTAAGCCCGATCGTAAACGGGATCGTAAACGGCATCGGAATCATCGGCCGTAAACCCCGATCGTAAACTCGGATCGTAAATCCGAAAGGTTGTCTTCAACCTCTCGACGATCGTAATCGTCGAGACCTCCATTATCGCACCTGCAACAAAACTCGGAAACACATCAAAACATCTCAAATATTCAAAAGAAGCAACCAACACTACCTTTAAAGTATCTTAACCACAAAACCGACTTCAAATCTCGCTAAAACGACTCGAACACAGTAAAAACAGAGGATGATCACAAGTTAGGGTTTAAACCACAAAATCTAAGAATAGATCTATGAAACCTCATGAAAACAACCGATTGAGGTGTGGTTTATGGTCGGAAATCGATTACGAGGGTGTTGGTGAGCTCTGATTACACAATGGACGGCCGGAGGTGGTCGGAAATGGTTTTCCGGTGAGGGCAGCGGCGGAGCTAGGGTTTCTGTGGAGGCGATCGTAAACAGAGTGAGAGAGATATGAGGGATCGGAAATGGGGTGAGGGGTTTTGTTTAAAAAAAAAATTCCACATTGGCCCCTCAAGTTTTGAAAATCATACAAATACTCCCAAACCTCTTAAAAAATGCTAATTCTCTTAAAAAATGTTAACTTTGTAGAATTTGAGAATTACGAAGCTTCCCCTCAGACTCATACCCCGAGTATCTGATCATGATCATGAAAAAAATAATTAATTTTTTTAAAACATTTAAAGACTTGAAAACATAAAATAAACCATAAAACAAATATAACCTAATTACCGAAATTAAAAAATTTCACTTGCCTCGAAGCTGATGTAAATTCATGGATCAAACCAGACAAATCTTTAACTGAGGAACCCTTTTCAGCTTCCGTTACTCGACGCTCTAGACGATTGCCCAAAAATTTTGAAACCACATAAACTCACATCCAGATAAAAATTTTAAAGTGCTTAAATATGGTACATAATTACCGTCATGTTTAACAGTCCCCACACCCAATCGTTCATAGCAAAACCTACCCAACCTCAGAGTTTATTGAGGATTCACAAACCCCCAACTTGAGGAACCATGCAACACCGCTATGACTACCACTTATTTTCTTAATTATCAGTTGGTGATCAGGTCGGCCGCATAAGCACGCAGAGAAGACCAAACACAATAATTTATTTCTTTTTATCATCATTTTTTTTATTTTCCTTTTTCTTTTCATTTTTCTTTTTCTTTTCATTTTTTCTGTGGTGTTGTCATAACAGCAGAAACATGGCGTGTGAGAGAGTGAATACTAGGTGAATACCACTCTCAACCCGTTTTTGCTGGGACTCAGTCTTTTAAACTATGTAAACCAGGATGGAAAACTAAACATATATAGAAGTTAAGTTTACTGCACTTACATGGATGATCATAGTTTTTGATTTAGCTTACCGAAACATCATCTTTGAGTCGTCTTTCACTTCTGCCTTACACGTGTCAGTCTCCGATCGTCTTGGAAATTTATATCACTTCCTACCAACTCAAGGCAAACAAAAGACATCATAAAAACCTCAAACAGATATTTTTTTTCAGATTTTCTGAAACAATGATATTTCTTCCCCTGTTTTTATGAGGCTTTTGAAATATAAACACATATATATATATTTTTTATTTTTTTTTAATTTTTAACAACCAAAATTTACAAGCAATTTTGATCAGATCATTCCTCGAAGGCAATCATCCTTAGGCCTTCGACACACATTTCAAAATTGGGACGAGGAAGGGGTTTTGTAAACAAGTCAGAAACATTTTGATCTGAACTCACCTTTTCCAACTGAATCAACTTCCTATCATAGTAATCACGTATAAAATGTACCTTGATGTCTATATGCTTTGTTTTGGAATGTTGAACAAGATTTTTCACAATTTGCAAAGCAGCAGCATTATCACAGAAAATTGGAGTGTTTGTGAATTCCATACCGTAGTCAGTGAGCTGATTTTGGATCCATACTACCTGTGAGCATCCGGCGGATGCTGCCACATATTCAGCTTCGGCAGTTGACTTTGACACGGTATGCTGCTTCTTACTTTGCCAAGAGATGAGTCTGTCTCCCAAGTACTGACAACCACCCGTTGTTGATTTCCTGTCAAGATCACTCCCTGCATAATCACTGTCAGTAAAAGCAACCAATTGGAAGTCAGTATTCTTTGGGTACCAAAGACCAAGCCGGGGCTTGCCCTTCAGATACCTAAAAATACGTTTAACAGCAGCTAAATGAGAAAGTTTAGGATTAGCCTGGTAACGTGCACACACACATACTGCATGCATGATATCTGGCCTGCTTGCTGTTAAGTACATGAGAGACCCGATCATGGAACGATACAAGAATTCACTCACTGGTTCCCCATCAACATCTGCTTTCAGTAACGGCCGGGAATCCATGGGAGTGGAGATTGGCTTTGATTCCTGCATCTTGAATTTTTCCAGTATCTCATTCACATATTTTGCTTGATGAATAAGAATCCCGGATTCATCTTGTTTCACTTGTAATGCTAGGAAAAAGTTCATCTCTCCTTGATCACTCATATCAAACTTCTTTCTCATGATGTCTTCAAACTCGGTGCACAATTCTTCATTTGTAGATCCGTAGATGATGTCATCCACGTATACTTGCACCATGATGATATCATCATTCACCTTTTTTCTAAACAAGGTTTGATCAACCACTCCTCTGATGTAACCATTCTCCAGCAAATGCTTGGAGAGAGTCTCATACCATGTCCGTGGAGCTTGATGCAAACCATACAAAGCTTTATCCAGCAGATATACATGATCTGGATATTCTTCATCCATAAACCCTGGTGGTTATCCCACATAAATTTCTTCATTCATGTCAGCATACAAGAATGCTGTCTTGTCATCCATCTGATGCACCGTAAAGTTGATATATGTAGCCACGACAAGAAATATACGAATTGCTTCTAATCTAGCTACCGGTGCATACACCTCATCATAATTAATTCCATGCACCTGTCTGTGCCCTTGAACGATCAGCCTCGCCTTGTTCCTCACGATTATACCCGTATCATCCTTCTTGTTTTTGTACAGCCACCTTGTGGGTATAACCTTCTTATCTTCTGGTCTCTTTACTAGTCGCCACACTCCCAATTTTGAGAACTGATTCAGCTCATTGTGCATAGCCTCCATCCAGCTTGGATCTTTGAGAGCTACAATCACATTTGGAGGCTCTATTTGGGAGATGAAACAGGAGTACATGCAGTGATTTATGTTCCCTGCGCGGCTTCTAGTTGTGACTCCTGCTGTCACTGGCCCAACCACATTGCTGAGTGGGTGATCTCTGTTGATTCGTGTGGTTTGAACATCTGGCACTGAAACAGAAACAGGCAGGTTAGTATCATTAACATCATTATTCATACCTTGGATTTCAGACTCCTTCTGATCATCATGAGTTCCTGACGATTCTGGAACATTCACAACATCATCCTTAGGAGCTGTTTCTGATACACTATCTTTGACATGTTCAACAGTTGGCCTCACATCAGGAGCTGGAGCAATGATGTCTTCTTCTTCCAGATTGGGAAACATGTTTGGGTAGTCAAACCCTTTGAAGAAAGACCCATAGTCAAAGATCCAGTCCGGTCCAATTCCTGCATCTGTTGGATTATCTTCCAACCAGTCAACATCAAATGCCTCTATTATCAATTTGGTGGTTTTGTTGTAGACCCGATAAGCACTATTTGCAGAATATCCCACAAAATAGCATTCATCAGCTTTCGCTTTGAATTTCCCCACATCCGATTGAATTAGGACTGTGCAAGGACACCCGAAAGTCTTGAAGTATCCCACTCTTAACTTTTCTCCATAGATAATCTGATAAGGCGTCTTCTCATGCCGCTTGTTCAAAAGTACTCAATTCTGCACATAACAAGCAGTGTTGACTACTTCGGCCCAGAAAAAGATTGGTAATCTTGCATCACATAGCATAGTTCTAGTAGCTTCAATTAGAGTTCTGTTTCTTCATTCAGCAACACCATTTTGTTGAGGCGTGTATGGTGCACTGAATTGTCTTTCAATACCTTTTACTCCACAGAATATATTCAATTCAACGTTCTTAAATTCAGTTCCGTTGTCTGTTCTGATAGCCTTCACCCTTTTGCTCAACTGATTCTCTATAAGAGTGACGAACTGTTTCACAAGCGCTGGCGTTTCATGCTTGAATGACAGAAAGAAAACCCAAGTAAAACGAGAGAAGTCATCCTCTATCACCAGACAGTACGAGAACTTGCTGATGCTTTGAACTTGCATAGGGCCGAAGAGATCCATATGAAGTAGTCGCACAGTCTGCTGAGTGTCTCTCACATAATGTAAGTTCAAAGCATGAAACAGATTACCGCATCGTTCCACATAATCTCTATCACATATCTGAGAGACACTCAGCAGACTGTGCGACAGCTCCTCCACATAATGTACATCAGAAAAGGTTAAACTGCCATTCTTCACAACTCCCTTCTTACTGATCCTACCACCTACACCTCCAGCAAACGAAACGCCTCCTCCGTTGAAATCTTGAACATCCTCCAAAAGTGACAGATCTCCGGTCATATGTCGGGAGCAACCACTATCAACGTACCAGAGATTGTTGACAGTTCTTCTTGGCTGTCCCTACATGGATCAAAGATTAGTTAGATTCAGGTACCCAGGCCATAACAGATCTGGGCACACCTTTGGAGTCAAGGTAGTTAACTAATTTGAGGGACATTCCTGCTTTTGATTCAGTCACACTCAGGCTTTGAGTGTTGACTTTTGGTTTCCAAATAGGGTGTTTCTGTGGTTTCATCACATTGGGTGAGTTCTTTACTGACACAGGTTTCTTTTGTGGTGATGTGGCCTTTTTACCAGCTGGCCTTTTAACAGGTGTCCACTCAAGTTTCAGTTTTGTGTAAACAAGTTGTTTTGTTTGAGTGACATCTTTTTGTTTTAAAACCTGTTGCTCAACCTTTGCTATTATCAAAACCCATTCTGATCGTGTCTTGATCCTTCCAGACGTTTCTTCCAGTCGTTGCCATAAACTTCTTTGCACGAAAAACCGCCATGGCCATCTGCTAGGAGACATCAAGCATCTCAACGTCTTCAGGGTTTATCTGATTCAGATCACCAGAGAGCATCTCAGCAGGCACCAAAGTTCCAGCCATAAGGGCATGGTAGCTGTTCATGAATCCCATTCCAAGTGCAAAATTGGGATCATTGGTGGCATTTGCCTCTTCAGAGTTGTTCATTCCACTTGAACCAGAACTAGCTTGTGATCGTGCCACGAATGCAGTTGGCTTTGGGTTGGCACTTGAATCACCTCTAGATGAGCTTCCAGCTTGCTTTGATCCCATATCTTCAGTCAAGAGAGCCTGACTTAATTTTCCAGCCTTACTTAGTGAACTCAGATGGTTCAGCTCCCTTTGCTTGTCATCAATCAACTTTGATTTCAGTTTGTTGATAAGCTCATCAATAGTTAATACATTCAGTTTGTTGTTATCTTTGATGATTGAGATGTTTGTGTTCCAATTCTTGGGTAAGCTGTTTAAGAGCTTCAGATTCTTATCTTCCTGGTCTGGCTCAACATCATAACTTGCCATTTCAGTGATTAAGGACACAAATCTCTGAACCTGTGCTTCAAAGGACTCTCCTTGCACATGATTGAATAAGTTGAACTTCTGCTTCAGCATCTGCCTACGGCTAGCCTTGATGTCAGGATTACCTTCATATGCCACAACAAGAGCATCCTATAGCTTCTTTGCAGTCGTATACTTCTTAAACCCTTGTGCAATCTCCGGTGTCAAAGCCATAGTCATGATTGCATATGCCCTCTCATCCTTGTTACACTTCTCACAGTCATCATCTGTGTACTCTGCTTCAGTCTTCACAATTCCAACTTTTGTTCCTTCAGAGTGAGTAGGTATATATGGTCCATTAACAACAGATCTCCACAGTCTTAGATCAACGCTTTTCAAATGGTTCTGAAATCTGTATTTCCACTCAAGAAAGTTATCAGGTGAAGTAAGTCTAGGCGGACGTGTAGTTGATCCAATCTCAAAATCCAATGTCTGATACATGCTCGGTTCGAAATCCATAACGTAAGCTTAGGAAAACTTAAAAAACTAAAGTCCAAAAGTCCAAAATGTGAGATTACGATCATAAACACCCGATTCCGATCCAATTAGATCGTAAACTCCTGATTACGGTTAAGACAGTCAGCGGATCATAAACACCCAATCGTAAACAACGATTCCGACGGAGGCTAATCGTAAACTCCGATTCCGATCTGAAAAATCGTAAACTCCGATTACGATGGATGATTCCGGTAAAGAAAAGTCGTAAACTCTCGATTCCGATAAAGTACAATTGTAAACTCGAACTTCCACATCGTAAACACTTAAAAATCCAAGCTTGATGTCGTAAACACGTTTCCGATGCAGATCTTCAAGAACACTCAGTCGTAAACCCGTGAAAAACCCAGAAATTTATCGAGAACACTCAAGAACAGCAGCAGCACTGATCGTAAACCCCAAGAACACCTTCAAAACCTTCAAAAATCGAACTTTTTCCAGAAATACTCGAATCCAATACCGTGAGAACCTCGAATCAGTGATTCTTCGCTCTGATACCAATTGTTGGTCCGGGATCAACAACCGTTCACGATATTTTGATCTCGAAAAGTGCGGAAACCTTGTACGAGATTGATTCAAGAAGAAAGTAGAAGAAATAGATTTGACAAAGAGATAAACAACCAAAGATCAAATTTTGAATGATAATCAATACTTTCTTCAGCTAATGAAAACTGATCGTAAACAATGAGAGAGACAGAATCGTAACCAAAAGCTACAAAAATTATAAACACTATGGGTTTATATAGTACCCATTACAAAGCCCTAAAATCTAATCATAAACCCATAGGAGCCGGCCCAAGCAAGCCAAATCGTGAGCTCTCTAAGCCCAAATAGTGAACACTAAGCCCATTAACAGGTAAGCCCACATCTAATGTTCATGCCTCTAATATATAGCCCAACATGTATAATCTTGAACTTGTATGACCCAAAATCTCTCACCGAATGTTTTATGAGTTATTTTGACCTGTAAATATCCTTGTGGACATCGTTATCCCTGTTTTTATCTCGTGGGTTTATAAAATATGATTGTTATGTAGAATTTTGGTGTTATTAAGAGTTATAAAGAATGCGTATTTGAAAAATGTATATATATATACGTATCTGGGAAATATAAATCGAACGTTTTGGCAACCCACATATTTATATAAAATATCGTATATGAATAATATGTGGTCGCATTTCGCATTATAAACATTTTATACATTCAGATATATATTTATATATAATAAAAATATAGACGTGCATATAAATACGTTTTAACTACTCGATTTTATTAAGATGTAATACATGTCTTCTGATTCGCATTTGAATAAGCATTATGATTCCGGCTAAACGCCATTGTCAACTTGATTTGGTTAACCGATTTTGTCAAGTGTCGAGTTGGAAATTCTCACACACGTCACGTTTGGATTTATTTATCATTCTACGATCATCTAGGCTGTAATACTCGTATCCGGACACACACTTATATTATCATGCTCATTAGGTGTTTGGTAGAACAAGCTGCTATTTGCTTTTTTTGCTGTTGTTGATTATCTGGATCTGCTGTGCACCCAAAGGTGAGTTTCACGGCCCCTTTTTACATATTTTAAATCATGTTCGGGGAGATTAACATGCAAACACTTGAACTGTTAGATAATTATATCACCTGAATGATAGTGGCACACATATGATAAGGTCCTCACTTTTAGAGTTACTGTCAATGTGACATCAGCGTGAACTTATTTGGTAGATCTACTGGGTTTGATAGCCCCACCCGGGTCAGTCGCGCTGACATGATGGGATATCAAACGGGTGTTATAAACTTTTTAGTCTTAACGAGGCACAATTGAACTTGTCGAGCTTCAGTAACTGGATAGCTAGTTTAACTTGTCAAACGTGCACTGATTTCTTGGAAATAGCCTTGCTAGCTATTGATATATTATCTAGACTTTAAACGGCTTGAGGACTCTTCGAAGATTAAAAATCACTTTGCTTTCTTTTGCTAAAACCGTTGCAAAAAGTCTCATCATATCATCACATCTTCTCCCCCTAGACTTTTGCAACCCGTAGCAAACAATGAAAAGCATGTTGTTGTAGACAAACACATCCATGTAGCATATCATATACAAAAATCAGCCTTGCAATATCAACCGGTTAATCTTCATAATCCAACCAATAATAAATCCCTTTCATCTTCAACAAATCGACCCAAACTTGCGCATAACTTTCATAACCGTTTTACTTCATAGCACGTCTGCCGTAAAAAGTAATCTTGATATAAAAGCATAATTTAGGTGTACCTGAAATGTTTACGATGCATCGGGTTCTCGAGAGAACGAATAATGTTGGAGAAAAAAATATGAAGTGGTTGATGTGGATCCTCATGGCTTCAATTCGGTTGCTACTATGTGTTGACAACAAAAGATAAATATAACAGTAGCTCAGACTGTTAAATATCCCAAATCTGTCAAATAATTTTATGTTCTAAATTGCCTTGTTCACGTGATCTTTACTCATCCCAAACCAATGAATAAGCTGGTAACAGTAGCCCAAGTTGATTATCATCAAGTAACAGCCCCAAAAATAATAATGAGCAGGCCTAATTCGTTGTATGTAGAGATCAGCGGCCCATTTCTCTTTTTAGGGAATTAAACCCTAAAAGTGAATGCTGAGACAAACAAATGCGTAGCAGACAGAAATTTGAGCGCCTCTTTCATCTTCTCATCCTCCTATCTGTCGACTGAGATGAACAGAGACAACTACCGGCGCCTTGGTTGGCATTTTTCGGCGAGAGAAGGCTGACAGAAGATGTAAACATCGGCGGCCTTAAGGATGATTTCCAGTTAATCGATCGTGAATAGAAGTGAAGGCCGGCGACTGGAGAAGAACATAAGCAGGTATCCGGTGACCTGTTGGCGAACAGAAACGGGATCCGGTCGAACAGAAGGCATTTCCGGTTGAAATCAAAATTCCGGTTGAAGATTCACATATTCCGGTTGAAAGATGAGTTACCGGTTGGACACCTAAACTCCGGTTGAACCTCATTAACTTCCGGCTCAAGTCCTTTTTCCGGTTGAACTCGAAATCTCCGGTTGATCTCCACTTTCCGGTTGAAATCGAAAGTTCCGGTTGAACTTTGAAAGTCCGGTTGAAGTTCCGTTCAAAGTCTCCTTTCCGTTTGAACCCAGATCCGGTTGAAATGTCCGCTTCAACTTCTAACTCCGGTTGAACTTTCCATTTTTCAGGTTGAACCTCAAGATCTGGTTCAAGTTCCAGATTCCGGTTGGAGTAGGTTGTACCGGTTGGACTCGATTTTTTTTTCGGTTGACTTCGTGATTTCCGGTTAAAGCTTTAAGATCCGGTTAAAGGTTCAGATTTCTGGTTGATATCACATTTTCCGGTTGAACCTTCAAAATTCCGTTTCACTTCAGATCTGTTCCCATCTGTCGTTTTTCTGTTTGAGGTAGTTGGGCCGGAACCGGAATCGTGTTTCTGCTTAAGACATGAAATTCCGGCTGAGCCCCGTCACCGTCTTCAACTTCGTCACTGTTGGCTTCACTTAAACCATGTCGTTGAACAGAAACCCAAAACAGTTAACTGATTTGCACCTTCACCAACTTGTCACCTTTGTCACCTTAAGAAACCCTAATATGGATCTGTGAACATCAAGTTTGAACACGGTTGACCCATATCGAAGTATTTTTCTCGATCCCTTGACATCATCGTTGAACCGAACAGAAACGGGTATACGAACGATTTTGAGCTGCAGTCTCGTGTTCGTGTTTCTGAGTTCATCGTCTTCAAAAATTGAAACATGTAACTCACTCAATATTTTTGTACTTTGTAATATTCTTCTAAATTTTCAAGAGAGAGAGAGAGAGAGAGTACTTGGTTAACTTTGAAAAGAGTGAATGTAGGGATGGGACATGGAGGTTGCTTGTTGACAGAAAAGGTAGTGGATAATAGAATGAATATAGTAAAAAGTACACTTGTTTTGTGGGACTCAATAAAAGTAAAGTCAAAAAGCTAAAGAGCAATTTGATTTATACACACAAACAGACAAAGTGTGATGTGATAAGAATAATCACACCTTTCAAGGATTCTTGAGATCTACAATTTTAAAAGCAAATTTGACCATGAATTATGAATTGGAGAATATGCATACGTAAAATATGCAGGAAGTTCATGTTTGAGGCTAGATTTTGACACCATGCAAATATCAAAGAAATCTATTTGTGTAGCAAGATTTAAACACAAACACTCAAGAAAATTTACTTTCGACGACTCAAGAATAATACATGAACAAATAGATCTTGACTATTCTATAAAAGAAAAATTCAAGGATCTTTTTCAAAAACTTTGAAAGACATGGAGGGGAGTTCAAAATCTTTCTAAAAAGTTTACATCTCCTTTTGTTTACAAAAACAAGCATATGAACACAAAGTTGAGATATCAACCGTGAGGTTGCATAATCTCGACCATGGCTCTGATGCCAATTGAAAAACCGAGGTGGTGGGCAAAAATACCTTGGTTGCGGAAGCGGATCGAGTCTTTGTGTAACTCGTTTTTGTAGAAACAAATGAACACCCGGATATGAACACGATGGTGTTTAAGATGTGATGATGATGATGAGCAAAGGTAGTATAAACATGATATATGAAGAACAAGATAGATAGATAAGACAAGGTGGAACGATAGATAACTAAAGATAATCGAATGATTACATTTTACCTACCCCATGCAATCCCGGGTATCATGAACTTACTAGGTGAGTTCATGAACCCTCGACAAGCTTCAAAGAACCATGACTAACTCTCTCTCAAAGTATCACTCATCATCAAGTCTTTCTCATGAGAAAGATTTACTATATATAATACAAACTCACTAATGGGCATAATAGTAAACTACCAACTAGTGACAATATTTAAACAATAAATAATATTCACTAGAGCCTTCTTCTTTAGTTGAGTCTTGTAACTTGAGATATCATGTTCTTCACCGTGTTGTTGGGACGGTAAATGTTAAGTGGCCGTTGAGTATTATCACATCTATCCAAATCTTGTTGGCTCGGTATCTCGATTCCCAACACTTAGACTGTAACTGTTTTGCATTTGTTTCACTTAAACATTTTTCTCATGCATCGTGATACTCACCCCTACACGCACCTGATTTACGGTATGCCATTTTCATCATCTAACCCTCTATTACTCACGGCGAGGAGCCGGTTAGTCCTGAGTCATTTCCCTTAACCACTCGGAGTCATGTACCTCTTGGTTACCAACCATGGACGATGAGACATCAAATCAGAGCAGAGAATCACATCTTCACCCTTGACGAGTCGTTTACTGCTCGGGATTATTCTGGATTGAACAACTCGGCGTAGTTCCCATATTATGGACGTATGTTGCATAAGGAAGGTGGTGTAATACCTCTTCATCTTCTTAAACCTTTCCCATAAGTTAGGAGGTTCTTGTTATACCTTCCTTGCATATATTTCTTAACTCTCATGTTTAGGGAACATAATCATGACGTGCTAATAGTGCGACCATCCAACTTCACCAGTGGCAACCCTGTGTGGATTCAGGTTGCTGATGGAACACTTGTATTTACCTCTGTTACTCTGATCATTCTCACATTTGCCTTGATCTTTTAAGATCCCCCTCTTCTCATTTCTATTGCGTTGTGCATCGAGATAACACGATCTGGGAACAACTCTTATAGCCTCAACGGTACCTGATGTGGGCTGACAAAAGTTTTCTCTTTATGTACCGAATTGTGACTAAGTCAGTATGCATGATAAACCTATTCAGATCCTATTGAGCTAAATTTCTGGTTGACTCGCTTCAGCCGGTTCATTCCAAGTAAAGCGAACATATTGTTCTTGAAACTTATCCCTTTAACTAATTCTGGTCAAGATAACTTTGGGTTAGTGACCACACCATACCGGGTAGCTGAAGTAAGAGGAATTAGGGTGATCATATAAAGTAAATCACAATTACGGGTGGACACGTAAATGTAATTGGCAGTATATGGAAATCCTGGAGAATCCTACTAGGCAAGCCAATGGTCATATTAGGACCAAATTCCTGTAATTTTTTTTTCTTTTCTTTCTCCTCTTGGCATTAAATGTTGAACTCAAACGGATGATCAAGTCATCTATCTTTGTAAACATTATCGCGCATGATCTTATCTATCCTATATATGGATTCTAATATCTTTGGGGAACTCTTTTGGAACATATTATGAAAGCTAGTCTTGAAGGGACATCGTTTCACTCGTGTACTTTGATGACAAGTTTTTCTACAAAAACTCTCGACGAAATCTTTGACTGGTTTTTGATCCATCTTTAATCGTAAATCTACTCTTATGACCTTATCTACCACATCAATCCGTGGAACTTTTGCCATTATGAGACAACTTAGACGAACCTTAACCAGATGAAAACCCAGACACACTAGATAAACGAAGTATATAAATCATATATCGCCGACACTGGAACATATATTTGGCTGAAAGCTCTTGTGAAGTTCCCTATGAGAATTCATACCGTTGATTTTATTGTGCGAACCAAAACTTATTGCTAGCAACATCGTCACGATTGTACAAACTGCTTACCTCCTTGCAAGCATATTTTCTTTCTCTAATAGGGGTAATGTTAGTGAAAAGCCTTCCTTGTTTTCAAATTGATGACTTCCAATTCTAAAATAATGACTATGCCGATTGACCTTTTGAACCCGTGCGATTGATTTTGTCTGCATGATTCAAACCTTTTATGATTTAACAACCAACAAATTCTGATTCTCGCGCTTTTGTAATCATTCATGTCTTGGTTAAGCTTCAGAGCTATGAATCAGCACGTGTTACACCCCTGGTTAGTAATTCAACTAGTTAACACAATTGATTATGAGACTACCTTGTGCCTCAATACAATAGTAACAATACAAAGCTTTTTATGGAAACCCGATTTACACTCATCGAGCGTGAACCTGTTTTTATTAGTAGCTAAGTGTACTATCGACCTGCATTTTCCCTTCTTACGAATTGAGTACACCAAGTTATCCATACGATTGTATATTTATTAACGCTCTTGTCATAGAAACTATCAAAGATTTTTTGGTACACAAATCCTCATCGTCATATTCAGAAAACTTTCATCAATGAACTCCCAGCTTGAACTTAAAACTTATGGCCTGTCTAAAACTTTGATCATCTTGAAATCTGAAGCGTTATGATATTCGCACTGCGTGTGCCAACCTCTCGCCGATCTTTACTAGAGTAGCAAACCTTACGAATCTTACTGGAATTATGAATGGAAACTGTTACACCTTTTGTTTGTGCAACGTAATGAGGTTTTAATCTCTCACCCCCTTTATGTTCAAGCGTATAGGAGGGACTTGACGCCCTCTATTTTCGATAAAAATACCCATTGTGGTTTGACTGATACTAGTAATGGTAGGTAGCTGGTACGCTTTAAGGTGCTGGTAGTGTGGTGGGTTAGTTGCGGTACACCCTATATATAAATATTGATGGCACGTTGAATTTGGAACCAGTACTAGACCAAGGATTGACTTTAGAGTCATACATAAGAGCCTCGTCTTGAGGAATTCCATCTAACAGGACTAGGTCCTCGAAAAGAACTGCTTAATGCTACTTTCTCCGAGATTACAGATATCCCTTACGTACTTCTACCAAGAGAGACATACTTGAAACAATCAAACTTCATGCTTTCAATGGTCTGAGCCTAGAAGAAAAACTATCCTAAAGCGAACTTCCTGCCGCGATTCAGATGTGAATCCTGACTTAGATGAACATAAGCGTTTTAAAAAATCAGGGGCAACCCCTTATGAAGGACAAACCACTTGGTCGAAATGATCAACTTCAACTTTTGGGAAGCATGTGTTAAGAGTAGATCGACTTTCATTTAAGGGATACTATTTTTGAATCGACTAGCCCTTTTTGGTAAACTTCCTGGCCATCATTGAGGTGATACCACTTGATCCTTTCTATACAACACATGATTTTGACATCTTGATTCGTGGTAAACCTGCATTAAAGCCTAACAAATAAAAAGAATCATATGTACAGTTATCCAAATCCAAACCCACATTTGAATACCCTAATGTTCTGTGTTTCGAAGACACACGTTTGTTTCATTCTCATGTCTTGCAATCCATTGGAACGTCATCTAAAACTATGTTCTAGCAAGAACGATACATATCGCCTGAAGTGCGAGCACCCCAAGTAGATTGGGCACACTTATGAACTTAAGCAATGAATACCCCTTTTGATGAGATGCACACTCTATGGAGTTGTATAACTGTTAACACGTTCATTTTGATATCTATTTACGTGAATTCCTTGCCAAATCCTGTCAAGCACGCTATATATTTCTCTCTAATTTTATACTATCCATTACGTTATTTGCATCCTCCATGGTATCTTAACCAACGCCAGTTTAAACTCACGTGTCATTCTCGGAATGTGTAGTTGCGACTATCATAAGCTTGCTATCCCATCCCTTACTCGAATTCACAAACCAAGCCGTTGGCGCTTTTCCTCTATTTGCTATTCTTGTGCTTAATGCCATGCGTATTCCTGCAGAGCACTTTTCGATTATCGGTACCTCATAGCTTACACTTTTGTTTTGTTGAACTTTCGTATTTATTTTGGACCCTTACCAAGAATAATATGTATGATAATATGTGGTATGATGTTGAAACCCAGTATGAATTTGAACCTAATTGTTTACATGATTACTTGAATAATTCTTAGCGGAATTTAGTAACTTTTTTTTCTCCAACTTTTACGTGTTACCTTACAAAGGAAATGGTAGAACTCGATTAATTACTATTTGGACCTTGGTTCTGCTTTCACAAAATCAGTACGCTGCCAGCTATGCTTCAATATGTGAGCAATTGTTAAACCATTTTAACCATGATACATAGTTTGTTTGCTTCTGATCTTCTCATGAGAAATGTTTTAAAACATACTTGTTTATGCATGCTAAAATTTGAGGATCTAATCCTATGTTTAGGATATATATAAATTGATTAATCATTGAAGTGCTAGTTTAAACATAAGTTGCATAGGATTGCATGATTAGTTATGTGTATGAAACGTATTAGGAACCACAAAATGACATGTTGTGAATGTATTAACTTGACTGGGTATGAAAACCATACACCATACAAAGTCATAAGTCTCCTACCTCGGTGGGAATGACAAGACTGTGTGAAGTTGCCCCGTTAACTTTGCACCGTATAAGTTATGTTGGTTAGTTTATGAACTTATATGCTAGAGACATGCCATGTTAGGGTTGTATGTTGGTGTATAAGGTGTTGGGACAATTGTATGCGTTGTATGGTAAAACCTTTAGGATAGATTGCATGCTAGTATGCGTTGACCATATCAATCATTAAAGGAAGCCTTCATAGAGAATCAAATGTCATCTGAATCATTATTGCATGAAAGGTGATTTTGAATGTTATTTTGAATCATGTGAACTTAATTGATCATAACACCATAAAGTATTAAATCAACCAATGAGTCCTGACGTTAATTTGATCAGTCGTTGTAGATACATGATATATGCGTCGTGTGAAGTATCAAGCCAAGAGAAAGACCAAGTTCAAGTAAAGGTTCACTGCCAGCCGAACCTGGTCCGAACCTGGAGTTCGGATCAGGCGAACCTGAAGTTCGGCCGGAGTTCGGCAGATTGCTATAAATAGCAAGTTGGTCTTTGTCACACCCCGGTCAACGGTATCGGGTGTGAGCGAGAATGGAATCATAGTCGAGGATACATAGAACAATAACTAATACATTTAAAACTTTATAAAATATTACGTCATTTCATTTGCAGCGGAGAGTGAAAGTGGATAATGATAATGTCTTACATTTCGAAAACAAGTCTTAAATTTATAATAAAACATAGAACGGTTTATTTAGGGTAATCGGGACTATGACTCCAAAAGCAGGTCCGATAGCATTGATAAGCCCCATTTGCATGTCTTCACCAGGTTGCATCAATTACCTAAGAAATCATGAGTTTAAAAGGGTCAACATAAAGTTGGTGAAGTTCAAAGGTTTAGGATTTATCATTTAAACATTTGTAAAACAGTTTTTCAGTATACTTAAATATTACAAGGGTTTATCGTTGTGGATGTATGAGCTCACCTGAACCTTGATTTCAAATACTAACGGTTTACCCACTCAAGCATCTCTTGCCCAGAGATGTTAAACAGAGCAGAATAACTGACGTGTACCCCCAGACAATCCGGAGTCAAAACTGGAGCTACCAGTTAGGGTAGGGTTGTCAACCCAAATAGATCTATTCACTAGCTATCGTTTCGTACAGAACTAATTGAAATCAATTAATGGTGGGATTCGGTTGTACAAACGTTTATAACGATAATGTACCAAGTTGGGCAATCAGTAAGAGAACAAGTAGTCATACGGCTAACAGATAAACCATAATATTAAGTAAAAGCAGTTATTAAATTTCATGATTTCTCCCCCAAAGTATAAAACAGTTAAAGGAAAAGGGGCCGTGAAACTCACTGAATCAGCAGGTATGTAGAAATTTAGAAGGATAAGAACGGTAGCACGTAACGTTCTAAATCATTAAATAAACATATGCATAAGGTCTACGATCATTTGAGTAACATAAGTCACCCAAGTGATACCGGTCAAGTCTTGACGTTTTAAATCCGTTTGTATCTTTGAAAACCCGTTAACTTGTACTTATTAAACAAATACTTTTGGTGATAATATATGTTTATGTTAAATAAATATAACCAAAGAATAATCATTTTTAATAAGTCAACCAAGTCTTGAATATTGAGTTTAAAATAATAATGTTTATTATTATTTTCATAAGTTTGTATAATTATTTTTAACTAAATAATTACGTGTTTGGTTTGCTAATCTTGTAAGTTATAATTATATTCAAATAATTATGATTAACAACATTTTGGTGAATGGAACATAGTTTATATCTTTTTGCAAATAATTATTTGTCAAGAATAATTATTAAATGTTCGAATTTTTTTTTTTAAAACATGAATCGTTTGAAAGATATATCCTAAGTCATAACATTTAATCATTTATTTTTCGAAATCGTTTAATATTTCATTTGTATGAGATATATATTTCTTTCTTAGATGTTTTCAAAACATCGTAACGACGCTTGGATTCATATAAAGTTGTCTTTATAAAAACTTGATTTTATTTAAAATCTCTAACGGACATAATTCCATTTTTGGTTACTTTGATTTCATCAAAGTAGTATTAAAAATCCATATAAGTATTTAAAGTCAATAGCTTCTCTTTGATTTATTTTTATAAAGTCCTTTTATAAAAATATTTATTCCCACACGTGACTTTTTATAGAAAAATGTCTATTTATAGCAAAAGTCTTAGAAAAGTTAAAACTTGTAATAAATCCAAGAATTTATGTCAAATTAATCATTTGACATAAATTTATTCCTTCCATTTTTAGAAATAAAATCTATTAATATTCTTTTTGTCATGAACATTTATAACACACTTAATATGTTATATTTCCAAATCAAGTAATATTCTTTTTGTTTTAGTCATAGGTTACATATGTAAAATTCTAGTTATTTTTAGTCACAATCTTCATATGTAACACTTATTTAATTTCCTTGATTTAAATAAGTCCATTAACATGTTTATTATATTCTTTCATTTTCTAGTATTTTTATAACATAATCATAAGTTCATATCTACTAACACTTTGTGTTAGGACCAATGACTAAATAAAAATGCAATCACTAGCACATTTGTGTTACGACAAGAAAAATTAAATAACAATCACTAACATTTGTGTTAGGACAAGAAAATATAAATAACAATCACTAACACATTTGTGTTAGGACAAATAAATATAAACATGTATAAATTGTTAGTTAACACTCATGATTTAATTTATATGAAGAGGCTTGGAGGGTTGTTTGAAATCAACTAACTTATGAAACCAAGGTTTCATAAACAAGATTCATGGTGCACACTTGTTACTTTCCTTAGATTTCACAAATGTGTTTCACCACACTCCTTGGCTAACTTTAAGTCTCTAAGACACCAAGATGAGTGCTTGATCTTGGAAGAAAGGAGATTAAGAAGTGAGTTTTTGTTAGTTGATCAACCAAACACAAGCATTCTATTTACTTTTGGTGGATTATTGTCAAGACCTGAGGGTTTTAAAGGGGTGAAAATATGATAGCAAGGTGAGTTAAAAGACTCACAAAAGATGAAGGGAAAAATCGGTGGTGGTTGGCGACGGTTGGTGGTGGTTTGTGGTGGTCCGGCACGGCGGAGGTCGGCGGCGTCGCGGTGGCAGCAGGGCTACGGACGGCAGCAACAGCCGGCGGTGAAGGGAACCGGTTGGGGGTGAGGGTCGGTCTCAAGGGAGGGAGCAAGAGAAAGGTGTTTGGGTGTGGGGAACCAAAGGTGGCACTTAGGCTCTCTTTTATAGCCTAATCAAGGTAATTACCCATTGGTTTTTGTTGTGTTGTCACCTCCTCATGCCTTCTAGCTTTTGGTTAATTAGTTTATAAGTTTTATAAAAGTTTTGAAGCTTTTATAAAATATGAAGGGGCTAGGAGTTCATAAAAATAGAAATTTTTATAAATTTAGTCCAAGCATAAATTATTACAAAGGTGGTGAGTTTTAAATAATTATTTGGGCCAAAAGTGTATAAAACCGATTGGGTTAGTTTTATAAAAGTCATTGGGCCAAAACTAATTATTTAAAAAAAATTAAGAAGTGGACCGAAGCCTAATGGTATTCGGTTAAGTGAACTGGGCCGAAGCCCAAAGGAAATCGGGTGGGAGACTGGGCCGAAGCCCATTGGATTTGGGTTCTCGGTTGGGCCGGTTTGTCGAGTGGGCCGCGAGAGGAAAAGAAAGGATTGGGCCGGGTTCGGCCCAATGCGGTTCGGGCTGCGGGTCGGGTATCTGGGTTGGGGAATTTACTCGGTACATCGAGGCGAGTCTAGGGTTAACTTTTCAGGTTGATCCGGACACGTTTGGGCTTATTGGGCTTACCGGGCCCAATAGGCTAAATGGTTTGGACAATGGGCTAAGTCTTGATAACGTAACATTTTTCATAACATTTTAAGTTCGTAAAACGTTTTAACAGTCTATATCGGTTTGATAAAATATATATAAAATGTCAAATTGTATATTTAATTTCTTATTATTAAAATTTCCATTAATAATAATATGAGACTTTCATATTTCACAGTTATTTAACGCGATATTCAAATCAGTTAATCATTTATCTAAACACAGTTAATCATGTGTTTTAAAACAGTAATTCACATAATTTTCACGTAATGAAAGTCAACAAAAGTCAACAGAGAGAGGATTTGACCTGATTTTTGGACCGGGTGTCACATTCTCCCCCAGTTAGGAGAATTTCGTCCCGAAATTCAGTTCTGGTTACTGGTGGATGCGACGTTCTCAAACAGACGTGGATACTTTCGACGCATTTGTTCCTCGCGTTCCCAAGTGTACTCAGGTCCTCGTCTGGAGTTCCATCGTACCTTGACTATGGGAATGCGGCTATGCTTCAGCTTTTTGATCTCCCGGTCGAGTATCTCAACAGGTTCCTCAATAAAGTGCAGTGTCTCGTCTACTTGAATTTCATCAAGAGGGACGACGAGCGTTTCATCAGATAGACATTTCTTAAGGTTACAAACGTGAAAGACATTGTGAACGCTGCTTAGCTCGACGGGCAGATTTAAACGGTAAGCTACCGGTCCAATGGTCTCGGTGATTTCAAAGGGCCCAATGTAACGAGGGTTGAGCTTTCCTCGTTTGCCGAACCGGATGACACCTTTCCAAGGTGACACCTTTAGCATGACGCGATCACCCTTTTTAAAGGACAAGGGTTTGCGTCGGTTGTCGGCGTAGCTCTTTTGTCTGTCTCTGGCAGCCTTCAGTCGATCGCGGACTTGAAAGATTTTCTCAGTCGTTTCGAAGATTAACTCGGGACCAGTTAACTGGTTGTCTCCGATCTCAGTCCAGCAGAGTGGGGATCTACACTTTCTCCCATAAAGTGCTTCAAATGGTGCAGCCTTAATGCTGGTGTGATAGCTGCTGTTATACGAGAATTCGGCAAGGGTAAGGTGCTCGTCCCACTTGGGTCCGAAATCTATCACACATGCTCTCAGCATATCAACGAGTGTCTGGATAGTTCTCTCACTTTGGCCATCTATCTGAGGATGGTAGGCAGTACTCATATCGAGTCGTGTACCCAAAGCTTTCTGTAGAGATTTCCAAAAGTGTGCGGTGAATCGACTATCTCGGTCGGATATGATGGATTTGGGCACACCGTGGCGCGAGACGATTTCCTTTATGTAAAGCTTGGCTCGCTTATCCATCTTATCCTTCTCATTGACCGGTAAGAAGTGTGCCGGCTTTGTCAATCGATCGACTATCAACCAGATGGCGTTATATCCAGATCGGGATTTAGGCAATTTCATGATAAAATCCATGGATTTTCTTCCAATTTCCATTCGGGGATTACCGGTTGAGTCAACAATCCAGAAGGTTTCTGGTATTCGGCTTTGACCTTCGAACATGTTAAGCATTTGCCGACATAGGTGGCTATCTCGGCTTTCATGTTAGGCCACCAAAATTGTTTCTTCAGACCGTGATACATCTTGTCTGATCCGGGATGAATGGAATATCTTGACTTGTGAGCTTCATCGAAAATTAATTGCCTTAACCCTCCATAGACAGGTACCCACAGCCTATCCATGAAGTTCTTGGTTCCATCGGGTTTCTCTTCCAGTTGCTTCTCCATTCCACGTAAACCTTCTCCAGTTAGGTTTTCCGGTTTGAGGGCTTCTATCTGAGCGTCATGCACTTGTGAAGTGAGATGGTCATACTCAAGGCTCGAACACGAAGTGGCTTGGCATGCTCTTTCCTGCTCAGGGCGTCGGCTACGACGTTAGCCCTGCCCGGATGATAACGAATCTCGCATTCGTAATCATTTAGCAGTTCTACCCATCGGCGTTGTCTCATATTCAGTTCCTTATGATTGAAAATGTGCTGGAGGCTTTTGTGATCAGTGAATATGGTACATTGTGTACCATAGAGATAGTGCCTCCAGATCTTGAGAGCAAAGACGACGGCTCCGAGTTCCAAATCATGGGTCGTATAATTCTTCTCGTGAATCTTCAGTTGTCGTGATGCGTAAGTGATGACTTTCTCTCGTTGCATCAATACACAACCTAGACCTTGATGCGGAGCATCGCAGTAAACAACGAAGTCTTCGATTCCATCGGGTAGCGATAGAATCGGGGCATCACAAAGCTTTTGCTTCAGTAATTGAAATGCTGCTTCAGTCTTGACATCCCATATGAACTTCTTATCCTTTTGGGTCAGAGCGGTCAGTGGCTGGGCTATCTTTGAGAAGTTCTCGATAAATTGACGATAATAGCCAGCGAGACCCAAGAATTTTCGAATCTCGGTTGGAGTCGTAGGTGTACTCCAATCCTTGATTGCTTCAATTTTTGTGGGATCCACGTGGGAACCGGTTGGGGGTGAGGGTCAGTCTCAAGGGAGGGAGCAAGAGAAAGGTGTTTGGGTGTGGGGAACCAAGGGTGGCACTTAGGCTCTCTTTTATAGCCTAATCAAGGTAATTACCCATTGGTTTTTGTTGTGTTGTCACCTCCTCATGCCTTCTAGCTTTTGGTTAATTAGTTTATAAGTTTTATAAAAGTTTTGAAGCTTTTATAAAATATGAAGGGGCTAGGAGTTCATAAAAATAGAAATTTTTATAAATTTAGTCCAAGCATAAATTATTACAAAGGTGGTGAGTTTTAAATAATTATTTGGGCCAAAAGTGTATAAAACCGATTGGGTTAGTTTTATAAAAGTCATTGGGCCAAAACTAATTATTTAAAAAAAATTAAGAAGTGGACCGAAGCCTAATGGTATTCGGTTAAGTGAACTGGGCCGAAGCCCAAAGGAAATCGGGTGGGAGACTGGGCCGAAGCCCATTGGATTTGGGTTCTCGGTTGGGCCGGTTTGTCGAGTGGGCCGCGAGAGGAAAAGAAAGGATTGGGCCGGGTTCGGCCCAATGCGGTTCGGGCCGCGGGTCGGGTATCCGGGTTGGGGAATTTACTCGGTACATCGAGGCGAGTCTAGGGTTAAGTTTTCAGGTTGATCCGGACACGTTTGGGCTTATTGGGCTTACCGGGCCCAATAGGCTAAACGGTTTGGACAATTGGCTAAGTCTTGATAACGTAACATTTTTCATAACATTTTAAGTTCGTAAAACGTTTTAACAGTCTATATCGGTTTGATAAAATATAAAATGTCAAATTTTATATTTAATTTCTTATTATTAAAATTTCCATTAATAATAATATGAGACTTTCATATTTCATAGTTATTTAACGCGATATTCAAATCAGTTAATCATTTATCTAAACACAGTTAATCATGCGTTTTAAAACAGTAATTCACATAATTTTCACGTAATGAAAGTCAACAAAAGTCAACAGAGAGAGGATTTGACCTGATTTTTGGACCGGGTGTCACAGTCTTTGTATTCTGTACGAGAGAGAATTTGAGCGATTGTTAAGTGTGTGTTTGTCAAGGTGTCTCTCCGAGTCTGTATTCTGAGTGTTAGACTGATTGTAATTGTTTTTTAATCAATAAAACAATCGGTTAATTACTTGTTTCGTATCCGAATTAGCTAGGTCGAGTAGACGATCCAATGCTCATGACTTTTCAAGTGGTATCAGAGCTATCTGGTTCATTCTACTGATCTGTGGTTGCTTTTTCAGAAGTTTTAAAACAAAATGTGTTGTTATTGAATGTTTTCGCATGTGTTTGATCTTTTTAGTCGAGTATTTCATGAAGATTTCTTTCCTAAATCATTTCTGGTCATTTTTCCTGATCATATGTTAAAAATCTCGTCAAAATCTGTCCAAATTCGAATTTTTTGAGCAAAAAATGGTGAGGTTCGGCATAACCGCTCTGAACTTCAAGTTTGGCTAGAGTTCGGTGAGGGTTCGTCATTCCGAAGCTTGAGTTTGTACAGGTTTCGGTCAAAGTTTGGATAATCTTCAGTTTCGGTTGAGGTTCGTTCAAGGTTCGGAAGTTTAAGTTTTTGAAAGAGATCGGAAAGGGTTCGGATAGTGTTTTAAGTTCGGATTGATTTGTGTTCGGCTAATGTTCGGCAGAGGTTCAGATAAGGTTCGGATCACATATAGAAGTTCGGGTAAGGTTCGGACATTCAAAATTCAACTTTTTCAAGATATCGGAATTTCAAGCTTTTATCACTATGCAAAATGCAATGCAAACAATGTTAAATTTTGACAACAAAATTGGAACAAGTCAGAAAGTTCCTAAGTTGTTGAAATTAGAAGATTATCAAAATTGGAAGCAACAATTTTCCGCTTACATAAGCACGTATCATATCGATTTGTGGATTCCGATTAAGAAGCTTTATCAACACCCAACTGGTCAATGCGATTTTAAAAAAGTTCATACATTCGATATTGCTGAAAGAAAATCATACGAGCTTGAACAAAAAGCTTTTGGTTATCTTACGATGGCATTACCCACTGAGTTGTTACATCAATTTAGTACGTGCAAGAAATCTAAACAATTGTGTGATGCTTTATCAGCAAGGTGTGAGGGAATGATCAACATAAGAAAAGTCGAAAGAAAGTGTTGAGTAAGGAATTTGATAATTTTTAGCATTACAAAAATGAAAACATCACGGCTCTTGTCTCAAGATTTATAAGTGAAATGAAGATTGTGGGGATTGAGAAGTCTGATGAAGAGTTAAAAGAAAAGATTATGGAGGCTTTACCAGAAAAATGGGAAAACTATGTGTTGTTACTTACACATGATAAAGAATTTTCCACATTAACATTTCATGATCTAACTGGTAAACTTTATGCTCGTGAGATGGAAATGATGAATTCCAACAAATCTAAAGCAAATCTGCAAAATCCCGAATTATATCATCGTGAGAATGCTGCTAGTATGACGGATGAAACTAAGCCAAATTTGAGTTCTGCATCACCTACTGCTTTTATTGGAAATATTTCTGGAAATTCTGAAAATAATTCATCACGGGGTTGTAGTTTTACAATTCCAAACTCAACAAATCAGAATGATTTTTTTGCTGATACAACGGATGATTGTGCTAAAATGATTGCTGCTTTGATTTCATCATCTTTTGGGTTGGTTATCAAGAATGTTGCTGATGCAAAAATAACAAGGGATGATCTTAATGAACTTGATGATGATCAATTAAATGAATTGGATTTATCTTGGCAGTATGCTATGTTGGGTCAAAGATCAAAGAGGTTTTTCAAGAAGAATGGAAGGGTTACTTCTGATTTTAATGGAAGGTTGGGTTTTGACAAGTCAAAGTTGAAATGCTATAAATGTTCAAAGCTTGGACATTTTGCTAAAAAATATCAACAAGCACATGCTACCAAACATGGTTTTACATCAGGTTCTCAACCATCTTCAAAAAATTCAACCAAGACAGCTTTAACAGTTCAGAATGATGGTGTTTATGATTGGGGTAAACGATTTGATTCATCTGCTTTGATTGTCACTCATGATCAACAAGAAGATTATTGTTCTGATACAAGTTCAGAACCAAGTTCATATGAATCAGCTGAAAATATGGAAAGTTTGTTGAAAGAGAATGCTTCGTTATTATATGAAATTCGTAAGCTTTCTGATGAATGGAAGTTGGTGAAAGAAGAATTAGAGATTTCCAAGAGAAATGAGAAGGAATTTGAATTGAAAATGAGTCTTTGATGAAGGAAGTGAATATGTTTAATGAAGTTCTTTATTCAGTCAAAGAAGATGTTAAGATGCTTGAAGTAAAGAATGAAACATTATAGGAAGAAAATGAGGAGTTGTTTAAAGAAGTAAAGAAATGGAAAGATGAAGCAGAGGATGCTGGGAATGATTTTAAGAATTTGTTTGATAAATCTAAAATCAAACTTGATTTGCCCACAAAGAATTCTTAGGAATATGTTGCTAAAATTGAAGCATATCAGGTTGATATGGAGAAACTATTGGATGAAAAGCGAGAGTTGGTCAGTGTGAATAAAGTTCACTCTGCAAATTTGGAAATCCAAAAGCGCAATGAAGATAAAGTGCAGGAGTTGTTTGAAGGGATGGAAAATCTTCGTATGCAGAAATTTGAAACACATAAAGTTGCAAAGAGGTTAATTGCTACTGAAAAGGAGTTAGCTGAAGCTCAACAACAAATTTCAGACATAAAAGTTCAAGTCATTGATGCAAATCGGTTGTTGAATAATGTTTCAAATTCTCAATTGTTCACAAGTTTCTTAGCAAATGATACTAATTTTGAAAAGATGTTTTATAAAACTGCATCACCTCCTGCTACTATCAAAGAAGTTTTAGAGGAAGTGAAAGATAAGGTTGAAGACTATGATTATTCAAAGTTTTCATCATCAGTTTCTGAAGAAGAGAAAGTTGTGAAGAAGAAGAAAAACAAGAAAGCCAAAAAAAAGAAAGGAAAGACATATGAAATTCCTCCAGCTCCACAATTTGTTCATGGTTCATCTTCGGCTGAAAATTGAGAAGTCAGCTACTTCAAGTGAAAAGATTCGTTCTCAACCTGAATTTGATGAGACGATTTTCATTGAACAAAAAAACATTAAAGATGTAAAAGCTGAATTTTCAAAGTTAGCGAAGAATGGACATTGGGATTCTATTTCTGAGGAGAAGATTTCTGGAAAGAATGTTGGTTTGGGTTTTCAATCACAGAATGTCAAAGCTGAAGAGGTTCCAGCATCAACACCACAAGATTTTAAGAAGCTTAAAATGAAGCAAGTGAAGAAGGAAGTTTTCAAGGCTGAGAAGGTTCAACCTGAGTGGTTTTACAAACTCAAGGGTTCAGAACAAATATTCTCCGATAAAGAATTTCATCTTCATTGCGTGGATGCTAGAAAAATTTCTTAAGTTTTTGAGAAGAAGGATGCTTCAAGAACCTTAAAGAATCAAACAGCAAAATTTTCTTCGGATGGTTCTTATCCTCAAAGCCCAACATCAAAATGGGTTCATGATCACCGACATCAGGTATATAATACTTCTTTTGATCATGTTTGAGATATTCATATAATGTGAATCTTTGCAGGCACCTAAAAGGTGGGACAAAACTAAACGTATCTATTATATTTTCCGTCAACAAGGACATATGGCAAAGGATTATCCAATACTTGCTGTTTCAGATCAAATATTTCAAAAGATACTAGTTTTTGGGTAAACCTGCCAAACCAAAGTTCTTTGATGAACAAGGTAGAGTTTTTGATGAATGTGAATCTACATTCTTTCTCAAACAAAAATGTTTTGTTTCTATATTAAAAAATGTTCAAAATATAGGTTCATCATCACAGACACATGTGATTGATTCATCAAAAACTGAATTACCAAAACAAAAACAACTCTAGAAACCAAAGGTGGCATTCAAGCAAAACTGGGACACTGGTCGACCAGAAGCAGTCGCTTCAGGTCAAGTTAAAAACTAATCAGTTTGACTAGTGTGCAGGTACTTCTAGAAGACCTATCGACGATTGCAAAGTTGTTGATGGAGGAGTATTCTGCTTAACTTAATTTTCATGACCTATTTTTCTTAACCTACATGTTTTCTGACACTTTAAAATGCAAGGTATCCGTGTTGGTTGATCAATTTCGTTTTTTATGTTTAGTTTGATAAAAATAAAAAATAGATTCTAGTTTTTGTAAAATGAAAATCTAAAAATAGAGTTTTCATTTTAAGGGGGAGAATTACATGTAAGGGGGAGAATTTGTGTAAATGCATGTTATGGGAAGAAGGTGAATACATGCAAAATATATAAGGAAGGTGAATACATGCACAATATATAAAATTGTGAGAAATTGATCATTGAGAAATGATGGTACATTGGCTTACGTATCTGACTCATGGATAGAGAATGTGAAAGAGCCATAAGATCATTGTTTGATATGTTGGGTAGACTCGGCAAATCAGAAAGTATTCAGATGTGATATACAATAAATATTAATGCTTGATCATGTGGATAACATCTTGATGCATATTTCTTGACAAAAAGAAGAATAAGTGTGAAGAATAAAATGAGAAGTCACTGTGTATACATGTGTTCATTTTGCAAAGATTTAAACTTGTTTGATTTTCTTTATTTTGTCAAACGATCGGACTTTCTATGTGTGCTCACAAGGCCGACCTGATTGTTGTTCGTTTGACAATTTGTGTTATTTTCTTTGGTGTTTCGTATAACTCATCGGACTTTCTCTGCGTGTACGAGAGTACCAACATGATTGTTGTTGGGTTATACAATTTCAACTTGTTTTATTTTTCTTATTTTGTTAAATCCGAGGCCTTATCTGCGTATCGAAATATCGACCTTAAGGTAGACGATTTAACGTTCTTATTTCTTTTTGCATGGAACACAGTTGACAATATCATGAAAATATTATGCTTTGTGATAATCACAAGTGTAATCACACAAGAAAAAGGAAGAAATCACACAAGAAAAAGAAAATGTCTGATTATGTCTGATGGTGTGGCATACACTGGTTAAAGCAAAACCTAATCAATACCTTAACATATCCAGATGTTATGAGTATGATTCTGCATGAGTTTAAGATGGACAAATTATACCGACAATCAGCATGACTTATATGCTTCAATTAGTTAAACTGAAGTGTAGTTCAGTGCGACATGATCAATATGATCACATATAGTGATTTTTCTCATATAAAAAATAGAGCTTGATTCTGTATAGCAATTTCATTTCATTTCAGAAAAAGTACAAAAAGATTTTTGGTGTGTTTTAGCATAAGTTTGAAAAATCAAAAAGATTTTAGGTTTGTTTTGATATAAACTTTCTAAAAGCCAAAAATTTTTGTTTCTGCTTTATTTTCGATCTGATTAACACGTGATGCAAATCAAATTTTCAAAATCATATCTTGGAGTCTCGAAGAGACGTTTTGCGCCAAGATTATTTAAAGTTTGAGCAGGTTGCTAAAGTGAAAGATATCACAACTTCAAGTCTTCTGAAGTTGTTGATAAAAGACAGAGATGCACCAGACATTGTCAAATATTCAAGATCAAGCTACGATCAAGTTGAGGAAGAGTTTGTTCCAAAATACACTTCATTGGACAAACGGATTCTACATTTGAGGGGGAGCTTGATTGAAGATACAGAATGATGATGTTGATGAGATACTGCACACGATGAGGGGGAGTTTGTAGATACATGATATGTGCGTCGTGTGAAGTATCAAGCCAAGACAAAGACCAAGTTCAAGTAAAGGTTCACTGCCAGCCGAACCTGGTCCGAACTTGGAGTTCGGATCAGGCGAACCTGAAGTTTGGCCGAAGTTCGACAGATCGCTATAAATAGCAAGTTGGTCTTTGATTTCTGTACGAGAGAGAATTTGAGCGATTGTTAAGTGTGTGTTTGTCAAGGTGTCTCTCTGAGTCTGTATTCTCACTGTTAGACTGATTGTAATTGTTCTTTGATCAATAAAACAATCGGTTAATTACTTGTTTCGTATCCGAATTAGCTAGATCGAGTAGACGATCAAATGTTCATGACTTTTCAGTCGTGTGTAATTCTATGCTAGTTGCTAGTTGGTAGGCAAAATCCAGATATTTGCATTTTCCTTAGATGATGTATCTACTAAACAAACACCGATTGACCTGATGCACACACAATCTTCTCATACTCAAATTTCTTTCTCTTTGATTCACCTGGGTTATTGGTGAATGCGAATTTCTTAATTGAAAATGAGACACGATGTGAGAACCTCACTCCTAGCATGGGGTACAATAGCTGGAAGCTACTCGAATGTATTTCAGATTGCTCTTCGTGTTCACGCAACACGATTCCTGTATTACATTTGTTTAACTCTTCTCGTAGGGGAAGGATGGATAATGAAATCATTTTCTATATCTTCAATTTGAATACTTTTCAAAATCCTTAAACATTTGACATCTTCTCAACATCAGGCACACATTCTTGATCATAACATTCTTGACTCCTTTTGGAGTAGGAAACTTGGGTTCTTTCGATATGTTGCCGTCAATTCGATTCTTGAATAAGTTATTACCGAATTAAATTTCGGGACGAAATTTTTTAACAAGGGGATGATGTGACGACTGGGAATTTTTTTCTTTTGTGACCATCTTGTTAACCACGTTATTCAATTTTCGGGACGAAATTCTTTCAACTAGGGGATGATGTGACGACTGAGAAAATTTTTCTTTCTTTTGTGACCATCTTGTTAACCACCTTATTCAATTTTCGGGATGAATATTCTTCAACAAGGGGATACTGTGACAATTCGTCATTCCAGGTCTTTTCCTGATTTAAATTAACTTTAACTACTATAAATGTTGTGTGAACATTTATGTGATTGACTTGTGTTGACCTTAGCAACTAGGGTTTGTGTAAGTATCACTATACGAGCATGCACTCGAGAGTCTAGAAGTTTTATATTTTATTATTTCATGTAAAATCGTATTCTATGATTTCATGTGAACATCTTGTCATTTTATGTGGCAATAAACTTATGATTTTATGTGGTATATATGTATAAATATATATATATACATTATATTTTACGATTTTATATGAAAATGTGTCACGTGGTTACACATGACGTTTCTATTATTTTATTTGAGATAAATCTGTGATTTTATGTGAATCTAAAATAAATAATTACAAGTTATTATTTATCATTTTATGTGGATATCTAGGGTTTATATCCTTATAAACGTCAAAAGTTAATCGTGTAGTGATTTATGTTCGTGTTGTCGTCGTCCAAGTTAGTCTCGTTAACCTCGTTAGCTTAAACTCTTTAGTCTAAACTTTGAGGGGTAAACTTTGTAAATTTCTAAACTTGTTTTCTATATATCTAAACCTACAAGGGTTAACTTGGAGATTGTTCAAACTTTGTGGCCATTATGTAAATTCTTTGAGGGACTAATGTTGTCAAAACTTGAAAGTGGAAAATTGTTGAGATCAGTTACGGGAATTTAAGGAAGCAACGTCCGATCATTAACACCATCTATCGGTTTCAGTTTGTACCATCACAACTGAATCAATGATATGCACATATCAATTACACACTCCCTCTCTCGCATCCTCTCATCCCCCTCTCCCATTTTCTAATTTCCGACGAAGCAAACATCCACCAAACCACCACTACAATTCAAGAAATTCTGACTAATTCACCACCATGTAACCACCCCTCTGTAAACAAGAACCATCGTCGAGCAACCATAAATCCAGCAGGGGTTGAAGTCGCGATCGAAGAAGTGTTCGAGTTCGATTTCAGTTCGTGTTCGGTTGCGGTTTCGATATAAAAATGAATCATTACTCACTTTCGACTTAAGGTAATCATCACTCCGTGTTAGTCGCACGTATAAATGTCTGGTTCTTAGTTTTCCTGAAATTCCGGCGACCGAAATAAACTTTGGCGAGTCTAGGGTTCTTGAGAAAGAAGATGATACCTGACAGTTATGCGTTATATGTAAAAATGTCGGGTTTTTAGACAAATTGGTCAGGTGTCCAGGTGGTTCCGTATCATGTTTTATCGTGGAGGTCTTGGGTTCAAAACCCGCCTCCCTCCAATCTCTATTTTTGATTCTCCAATATCCAGTTTCTACAACACTATCTATTCAAAATATTTTCCTAAGTAAACTATTAACGAATTTGGTTGCTGGCTCGATGGTTAAAGCTTGGGTGTGTGAGTTAGAGGTCATGGGTTCAAACCCGGTGACCTCCAATTGTTTTTTAGTTTTATTGTTTTGTATAATCTTGAACTTGTATGATCCAAAACCTATCATCGAATGTTTTATGAGTTATTTTGACCCGTAGAAATCCTTGTGGACATCGTTATCCCCGTTTTTATCTCGTGGGTTTATATAATATGATTGTTATGTAAAATATTGGTTTTAACAAGAGTTACAAAGAATGCTATTTGAAAAATGTATATATATATACGTATCTGGGAAATATAAATCGAACGTTTTGGCAACCCACATATTTATATAAAATATCGTATACGAATAATATGTGGTCGCATTTCGCTTTATAAACATTTTATACATTCGGATATATATTTATATATAATAAAAATATAGAAGTGCATATAAATACGTTTTAACTACTCGATTTTATTAAGATGTAATACCTGTCTTCTGATTCGCATTTGGATAAGCATTATGATTCCGGCTAAACACCATTATAAACTTGATTTGGTTAACCGGTTTTGTCAAGTGTCGAGTTGGTACACACGTCACGTTTGGATTTCTTTACCATTCTACGATCATCTAAGCTGTAACACTCGTATCCGGACACACACTTATATTAGAGCATTCACATTCCATTCTCTATAATGGGTGTGAGTGTAAATTGTAAAATTTGAGGTGTAGTTGTGAGTGGTTGTGAGTAGAGGAGAGAGAAATATTTTAGGAAAAATTTGATGAATATTTGAGGAAAAATTTAGTAAATCTGTAAAATTTAAGGTTTGAAGAGATAGAAAAGGTAATGATAAATGTATTAAAAAGTATTATTTAATTGTGGTTATGAGTGGAAGAGAGAGAGAAAAAGTAATGATAAATATATAAATTATACGGATAAGGATAGAGAATGAGTTGTGAATGCTCTTATCATGCTCCTTAGGTGTTTGGTAGAACAAGCTGCTATTTGCTATTTTTGCTGTTGTTGATTATCTGGATTTGTTGTGCACCCAAATGTGAGTTTCACGGCCCCTTTTTACCTATTTTAAATCCTGTTAGGGGAGATTAACATGCAAACACTTGAACTGTTAGATAATTATATCACATGAATGATAGTGGCACACTTATGATAAAGTCCTCACTGTTAGAGTTACTGTCAATATGACATCAGCGTGAACTTATTTGGCAGATCTACTGGGTTTGACAGCCCCACCCGGGTAAGTCGTGCTGACATGATTGGATATCAAACGGGTGTTATAAACTTCTTAGTCTTAATGAGGCACAATTGAACTTGTCGAGCTTCAGTAACTGGATAGCTAGTTTATCTAGTCAAACGTGCACCGATTTCTTGAAAATAGCCTAGCTAGCTATTGATATATTATATAGAATTTAAACTGAACTTAAACATGAACTTCATTGTTGTTGAACAGTCAACCTTGAACTTAAACTTGAACTGTCGATGAGTAATTGTTTTACACTGAATTGGAACTATTTATAAACTGATAAACCTGTGAACTCACCAACCTTTGTGTTGACACTTTTTAGCATGTTATTTCTCAGGTTGCGGATGTTCGAGTGTCACGAGTACGCATGCATGAGTCTTTGAAACACATTTAGTGTCCCTGGACAAGTTACGTCACCTTGGGTGACGATGTTTTAACTTAGATTTTTATTTGTATTTACGCTTCCGCATTTGTAAAAATCTGAATTTATATTTTAATAAAATATGAAATGTTTTTATTAATTATTGATCGTTTGGTGTAACTAATGGATAACGATCCTGGTTTGTCACGCTCCCTGCGGTGTGTTACTGCGCGTGAGAATTTTGGGGGTGTGACATTAAGTTACCTCCCGACTTGTTCCAAATTGGTAATTCTAGCACTCGAACGATTGGTTCACCTTTTAAGTTCGTCCCAACCCACCTATCCTAACCACCTCCAAAATACTCTCGGGCACCTTAAGATAGACGAAGTCGTCACTAATTTCTACAACTAACACAATTAGTAGATTAATTAACTAACCTAAGGAATTTCCTTTTGGGACAATTTGTGTCACACCCCCAAATAACCACTAACGGGGTTTATACCGTTAAGGGGTGCGGCTAGACCAGGATTCACAACCACTAGTTACAAATACTAAATGAATCAGAGTTAGTTCAAATCAGTTATAAAGTAAAGTCTCAAATACAACGCAGCGGAATAAAATATTGTCTTAGCACTAACCACGTGCTTTACATAAACATTGTTTTAAAATTCCCAAGTTTAGTTTAACAGAAATAAATATCTTCTCGTGCCATGCCAACCTCCAGCGGATACTCCTTAGCGATCTGCAAAAGTTTAAACCACGCAAGTGTCAACCTAACGGTTGGTGAGTTCACAGTGGGCTTGTCATGCATTGGCCCGGTCTCATCATCACAATTTGTGTGAAGGTATACTTACAAGTTATTTATTTGTGAAAAGCAATGCTCGTAATTATATCTCAGTTTATAAATGAAATTTCCGTGACCTACGTCATCGGGTATGTACTAGTTCCGTAAAGTTAAAGGACTCAACCGATATCACGGGTAGCTAATCCGTTGTTCCATGCTCTAAGGAAGTTTGTACCAAAGCTGACTTATTGTGTGGGGGCCGAGCCATCCCGTACGGTGCGGACCTACGTCATCGCGGTTTTTGCCTCCCCCGTGTCCTCCCCGGGACTACGGTCAAATAGGCTGATATTGTTCCTCCGTGCACTCCCCGTGCCACGGGGCGGAGTTTGTCAAACTCCAGTAGATCTACCCAACATCCCCTCGCTTTACAATTAATGGCACAATTTTAGTTGAGGACTTTTAAGTTATAAGGCATCCTTAGAAAACATGTGATATCATATGGTTCAGACTTTAACCTACACTAGCCATATTAAAACGGTTTACCTTGGGTTCTCACGAATCCCAAAATCATTTTCAGTTATTGTTTCAGAAATGGTTTGTTTAAATCCACAAGTGTTTCCCATAAAACACTTCAGTTCATCAAGTGGGTGCCGAGCATTCCCGAGTTCTCATGAATTTGTCAGCATTGTTTTTCGTTAAGTTATTCGGTGTGGCCCAAACAGGCTCACGGTAAACGGGTTAGTGACACTCACCTTTGGTTGCACTGCTACACCTCAAGTAATCCAAATTATTGTTGTTTAACGAAGACCTAGAACACGTTTAGGTCTTAAGTATTAGTTTGTGTCTAATTTTGCTTAACGTCACTATGGCCCATAACATAGCACGTTGCAACTATGACTCGACATACCGACACACGACACCGATGGTTGATCACAACAAGGGTTCATATAAATCAGATATCAAGCATGTTTCATCATGGCATAATCATGTAAGTCATGGCATAACACTTAAGCAAATTTCACAAGTTTGGTTTTCAGGTCAGGTCTTAGTTTCGCTAGCACAGTTTCGCTAGGCAGTTTCGCTGGGTACACGGGCAGCACTTTCGCTAGGCTATGCCCGGTGACACAGTTTCGCTAGGCTAGTTTCGCCCGAAACTGCTGATGCAGTTTCGCTAGCCTAGTTTTGCAGGGAAACTGGTTTGAACTTTCGTTCAGGTATTTCGCTCGGTAGTTTCGTTCGAGCTGGTCTGGTCAGGTTACCCGGCGACACTATAGTTTCGCTGGGTAGTGTCGCTGGAAGGAGATATAGTTTCGCTACCTAGTTTCGCCCAGAGAACACGCAGTTTCGCTGGTCGCGAAAAACATACGGATTTGCCTAAAAATCAACCTAACAACTTCTGATCTTACATGCAATTCATTATTTAGCATACATAGGCATTTACCGACATAAATCAGCAAGCTTTAACACCTTAAACATGCATTTTGTCATCAAATCACCCAAAATACATATAAAACCCTAAAATGGCTAAAATAGCATAAATCTCTATCATGGCTGGATTTCATACGCAAAGTTGTCAACTTTATGGTAGATCTAGCATCCCTAAGCACTATCTCAGAAGCATACAAGTTTTCATGAAGGTTTGAGCATACTTTATAAAGAAAACACATAGAAGAAGCAAGAAACATAGTTTTGGGACTCACGGTTGGTTCTAGGATCGATAGATGAGATGAGGTGATGGTCTTGAGGCTGAGGTCTCGGTTTCTTGATGGTTTTCTCGGCTGACCAGTTTCCAGAGAATAGTGTGTGTGTTTGTGATGAAATGAGGCAAATGGAGAAACTAGGGTTTATTAAGATTATTTATATCAGGAGCCAGTTTCGCTGGCAGTTTCGCTGGCCAGGCGAAACTAGCTCTGGTCTCGTGTTATTGGATTGTCTTAGCTGGCTACCGGGCGACACTATAGTTTCGCCCGGTAGTTTCGCTGGCGACCAAAAAAAAAGGCAAGTTTTCACATAATCAAGTATTTACAATTTGTCATGCTATTCACAATAATAAGTCATGTATTTAAATCACATTGCACACAAGGACAATAAATAGGCACATAACACATATGGATGGGTTCGGTGATCAACCAAAGGTCGTGGACGTATTCGGCCTAGTTTAAGCATTAGTTACTTAAGTTAACACTTATAACGTAACTAACGGATTTGTCTAACGGAAGTTAACCTTGAAATTCTCGGGTGTCACATCATTCCCCTGAAATTGGAATTTTCGTCCCGAAAATTATTCTTGTGTCGTAGCGTTCGCAGCATCAGCTGTCGTCGTTGCTATCGTCGCTGGGGAAAGAAAGCGAAAAGTTTTAGGGTTGTCACAATTTGATCCTAAGCAATTAACCAACCCAACTAATTGACACCCTTATCACCTCCCGGATTGTCTAAGGACAGCAGCATACACGATTCAAGTAAATAACTATCAATTGATTCTATGATTACCGATTAGCAAATATGTCAAATTGCAAACACACAATCACATAATTATAGCTACCATACTCAAACTGGAAGACATCCACAAGCAGAGCAAGAATCAACTATCAATTCTAAACCAAAATCATGAATCCATACGCATCAATTGTAGAGAAATAGCAACACTTTAAAGAATTACAATCATCAATCAAACTATCAAAATCCGAATGAAGTAGCAAACATCAAACAATAGTCATGCGGTCTAGGTGGTGGCAATTAACTTAGCCAACCACCATGTTCATAGTAAAATCGCAGATCATAACTGAAATCTTAACACAAAACATGATACTAGAGTAAGTAATTGCAAAAACAAAGGATAAACCAAAGAACCGATTAAAGATTGATGTTGAATCGTGTTCCCTCGATGTTCTCCAAGTGTTCCAGCCCCTTCACGTCTCTAAAAATCGTCCCTAAAGCTCCTTATAGTTGGCTGGAATTTTCCTTCGTACGTACCCTTTGTTGGACTAATTAATTCAAGACTGTGGGCTTAAATCGGTGAGGATTTGGGCCTGTTATGACCCATGCGCAAGTTGGCTGCAGTGGGCTTATCCACCGAATTGAATCAAGTCGGTTTCAATGAGGGGTTTGTGTGGTGAGCAAGTTTGGCTTATCACATAGGTCTTAGACTTCAACTAGGATTCTAATGTTTAGATTTCTAGTATATATAGATGACATGTTAGGGATTCTATGTATTGTGAGTTTAAAACCTTAATGAAGTTTTGAGTAGTTTCTTCATAATTGTGTGTGTTGATATCAATTCTAAACTTTGAATTGGTATCAGAGCGTGTTGCGTTCTGGGATACCTGAAGGCTTTCTACACGACAAGGAAGCAAGCAGGTTCGAACTTGTCAAGCAAGGCAGCAGCAGGTTCGATCAATCCGAGCAAGGTAGGCAGGTTCGAAGGAGGGGCTGAGACGTGCAAGACTGGTCCGGCTTAGTTCCTCAAGTAATCGAAGTCTGCTACAAGGCAAGGAGTTAATACTCTCGTCATGACGGACGGAGTGGAGAGTTCTGGTAATGCGTCCGGAACAAAAGACGGATCCCTAAACTTAGCGTGCCCCATGTTATCTTCAACGAACTATAACGTGTGGGTCGCTCGGATCAAAGCAGTGTTCCGGGTTCATGGGATCGATGGTGCGCTTGAAAGAGAGGTTACACTAGCCGAACGAAAGAAGAATGATATGGCGATCGCTCTTCTACTACAAGCCATACCCGAAGAATTGGTCCTTCAAGTTTGTCAATATGACACCGCGAAAGAGATTTGGGATGCGCTTAAAACTCGTTTCGTGGGTGTCGAAAGAGTCCGTGAGGCAAGAATTGAGACATTGGAAGCGGAGTTCGAATCCCTCAAGATGAAGGAATCCGATAACCTAGACGAGTTTGTGGCCAAGATTGGAAGGTTAGTGTCGAGAGCATCGAGCCTTGGTACAATCTGGGAGGATCGCAAACTTGTTCGAAAATTGCTAAGTTCGGTACCTCTTCGGTTTATGCCAATTGTGGCATCAATAGAGCAATTTGCGAACATCAAAACCATGGCTTTCCAAGAAGCCGTGGGACGTCTAAAGGCCTTTGATGAGAGGTTGAAAGGCAAGGAAACTTCAAGCGAGGGCAATGACAAACTTCTTTACATGCAATCTAACAACAAGAAACCGGATCGTTGGAAGGGTAAAGGGACACAATCAACCGGGTCGGGTGGTTCGGGAGGCAATAACCGGAGTCAAGGGGCACGAGGTGAGTCAACCCAAAGTCGTGGGAATAAAACTCAATCAACCGAGAAGAAGCAAAAGGGTAAAGGTAAAGATAGATCCAAGGTCCAATGCTATCGATGTGATAAGTATGGACACTACGCTGCAAGTTGTCCGGATCGCAAACCGAGGGATGAGGCAAACCTATCGGATGCAAGGGAGGAGGACCCGGCTCTTTACATGGCCCTATGTAGCTCGGAAACCATCTTTTTAAATGAAGACAAGGTAGTGCCAAGAAAGTATTTGGAAGACTCACAAGAAGACAATATGTGGTATCTTGACAACGGGGCAAGCAATCACATGTCCGGTAATCTTTCATACTTCTCGGATTTAAATAAACAAGTGTCGGGTAAAGTTCGTTTTGGTGATGACTCTTTTGTGACAATTGAGGGCAAGGGATCGGTTTTGTTAGAGGGTAAAAAGGGGGAACAACAACTTTTAAAAGGAGTGTATTACATCCCGGATTTAAAAAGTAATATAATCTCACTCGGGCAACTAGATGAGAATGGGTTTGATATACATTTAAAAGATGGTGTTCTTACTATGAGAGACAACAATAACCGTTTGCTAATGAAAGTTCCAAGAGCAAAGAATCGACTTTACAAGGTACCTTTAAAGGTGGGAAACCCGGTATGCTTACAAACCAAGTTAGATGATGAATCTTGGTTGTGGCATGCGAGACTAGGGCATGTGAATTTTGATACAATATATAAAATGTCAAACAAGATGGTTGTGGATGGGCTACCAAAAATTTCTCATCAAGATCAACTATGTGAGGCATGTCTAGTCGGGAAGCAAACAAGAGAAACTTTCCCAAGCCAAGCAAAGTTCCGGGCATCTAATATATTGGAGTTAATACATGGTGATCTTTGCGGTCCTATCTCTCCTCCGACACCGGGTGGTAAGCATTATATTTTTGTATTGATTGATGATTTTTCTAGATTTACTTGGGTGTTTTTGTTGAAGACAAAAGATGAAAGTTTTCATGCATTCAAGGCATTCAAGAAAAATATAGAAAACGAGACAAAGAAAAAAATAATGACTCTAAGAACGGATCGAGGTGGAGAATTCAATTCCGGGGAGTTCAAAGCTTTTTGTGAACAAGAAGGAATTAAAAGACACTTAACCGCACCGTATTCCCCTCAACAAAACGGTGTAGTTGAGCGTAAAAATAGGACGATCATGGAGATGACCCGGAGCTTGATGAAGGCTAAAACAATTCCTCTTTACCTATGGGGAGAAGTGGTGATGCACTCGATTCATCTAATCAATCGAGTGGTGACAAAGGCGGTCAAAGAAAAAACACCCTTCGAAGTGTTCAAGGGGAGAAAACCCAATGTTGAACATCTTCGAATATTTGGGTGTGTGGCGTTTGCAAAAATTACTAAACCACATCTCAAGAAACTTGAAGATCGCTCCATAAAACTAGTTCACTTGGGAATGGAGCCCGGAACAAAAGCGTATCGTTTATATGATCCCGTGGGAAAGAAAATAATTATTAACCGAGACGTGAAGTTTTTGGAGAATGAAAGTTGGAGATGGGAAGACAAGCCGAAGACTCAAGAACAATTTTTTCAGCTTCCGGGGTATGAAATAAATATTGCAAATGACCAAGAAAGGCTTGAAAACTTGACCGAGCATGGTGCTGATGACATAACAGCAGGCTCGGTTCAAGCCACAGATTCGGAGGCCCAGTCAGAAGCCCAGATCTTTCAGGCAAGCAATTCTGGGACAGCCCAGTCACGATGCACAAGCAGCAGCCCAGCAAGCTTCAGCAACCCAGAATCAAGCCCAGTTGAAGTAAACAGCAGCCCAGCAGCGTGTCACAGCCCATTGTCACGAGTTCTGGCCCAAGAAAATTCTAACAGGGGCAGTCGACCAGTTCGAGACACCAGAATCCCGAGCCATCTGCGAGATTATGTCCTGAAAACCAATGTAGAACTTGAAGCGTTATTTCTATCAAAAGAAGAAGAACCAATAAATTTTAATGAAGCGAAAGACGACAAAGAATGGGTCCGAGCTATGAAAATTGAGTTGGATTCAATAAATAAAAATAACACTTGGAAGCTAGTGGTTGCACCAAAAGGAGTCAAGGTAATTGGACTCAAGTGGGTGTTCAAGATAAAAAGAAATGCGGATGGTTCGATAAATAAATATAAGGCGAGACTCGTGGCGAAAGGCTATGTGCAACAAGAGGGAATCGACTTCGAGGAAGTTTTTGCACCCGTTGCACGACTTGATACGGTTCGGTTGCTAGTCGCTCTTGCGGCTAATGAAGGTTGGGACTTACATCACCTTGATGTAAAATCCGCGTTCCTCCATGGAGAACTCAATGAAGAAGTATTTGTTCATCAACCCGATGGTTTTGTCAAAAAAGGTGAAGAAAACAAAGTCTACAAGTTACAAAAAGCGTTGTACGGTTTAAAGCAAGCACCGAGGGCTTGGAATCTCAAGCTCGATGCATACTTAAAGGAGCTAAAATTCCAAAGGTGTTTACATGAGCAAGCGGTGTACCGGAAGGTAAGGGGTTCGGATTTAATTATAATTGGCATATATGTGGATGATATTATTGTCACCAGATCAAACAACCAAGATGTTCAAATTTTCAAAAAACAAATGGCCGAAAAATTTGAGATGAGTGATCTTGGGTTGTTAACCTATTATCTTGGTATAGAAGTGACCCAAAAGGGAAATGCGATTTCCATCAAACAAGAAGCCTATGCTAAGAAGTTGCTGAAAGAGGTAGGATTACTTGATTGCAACCCAACTAAAGTACCAATGGATCCCGGCTTAATAATGACAAAGGATGAAGATGGTGATTTAGTTGACGCAACACTTTACCGAAGGATGGTCGGATGCTTGAGATACTTGCTACATACTCGACCCGATCTTGCATACTCGGTTGGAGTAGTTAGTAGGTATATGCAAAACCCCACGGAGTTACATTATGGAGCTGTGAAGAGCTTAATGCGTTACATCCGGGGAACTATAGGCTACGGCCTAACCTACCATCGAGGAGGAAAGAGTATTCTTTATGGTTTTAGCGATAGTTCACATAACATAGATAGAGATGACGGGAAAGGCACGACGGGTCACATGTTCTATCTAGGTAAAACTCCGGTTACTTGGGCTTCTCAAAAGCAACCGGTAGTAGCTTTGTCTTCTTGTGAAGCCGAGTTTATGGCAGCAACGGAAGCAGCAAAACAAGCAATTTGGTTGAGTGAGATACTTAGTCAAATCACGGGTTGGGAGAAGAAAAAGGTAAAATTGTGGGTAGACAATAAATCCGCTATTTCTTTAAGTAAGCATCCCGTTTTCTTTGGAAAAGTTAAGCATATTCACACCAAGTTTCACTTCATACGTGAATGTGTCGAAAACAATCAAATCGAAGTTGGTTTTATTAGCGGGAAGGAGCAAAGGGCCGATATTCTAACCAAGCCTCTTCCAAGAATCAAGTTCCATGAGATGAGGGAGTTAATTGGGGTTCAAGACCTCTCTAGTTCGGGTCATGAATTAGAGGGGAGAATGTTGGACTAATTAATTCAAGACTGTGGGCTTAAATCGGTGAGGATTTGGGCCTGTTATGACCCATGCGCAAGTTGGCTGCAGTGGGCTTATCCACCGAATTGAATCAAGTCGGTTTCAATGAGGGGTTTGTGTGGTGAGCAAGTTTGGCTTATCACATAGGTCTTAGACTTCAACTAGGATTCTAATGTTTAGATTTCTAGTATATATAGATGACATGTTAGGGATTCTATGTATTGTGAGTTTAAAACCTTAATGAAGTTTTGAGTAGTTTCTTCATAATTGTGTGTGTTGATATCAATTCTAAACTTTGAATCCTTCTGCTCTCTGCCGTCTGCCCCTTTCGTTCGAGAGAATTACAAATATATATCTCCCTGCTGCTGCTTCACGTAAAGAACCCAAATAACAGCCCACACTTCCCTCTTTTTTTGTGGCCCACGTGGACTAAGATGCAGCCCAAAACAAATCGCAACCCAATTTATATTTTTGCTGCTTACGTCATTTTGAGCCCTCATACACAAATTCAATTTGCTTTTGACTTCCCAACCCCCCACGTGAGGTTGGTGTTTTTCATCTTTGTTTCTTTTTCTTTTTGCGTAACCTACAAATTGTATTTTCCCTTCGGAGTCTCTGACCACGTGACTTCATGACTTCATTCTCTAATTTAGTTTCCATACCAAATTTCTAAGATCCACGTCACTTTATTTTTCATCCTTTAAATTCATTTCAGTGACCCTATTATCAATTTATTTAAATGTTAGAACTTTAAACATTTCATCATATTATGATAGCCATCACAATTATATATAAATTCACTCAAAACCTCTTTGAACTTTTAAAATGTAAACGTGAACCAAATTAAAGTAGTATTTATTAAAAGATATTCAAAAACTATCTAAAGTGTAAGAAATATTTGAGTAAAAATATGTATAAATCAAGTCACATCACTACTCAAACCAGAAAGAACCCTCCGAGATCCTCTAGATCTAAGCCTCTATCTGCCAAGAAAGCCAAGCTAGCCAAACCTTGAAATCATAAACTCTCAAGTGATAACTTCACTCCTATCATACCTCAAGAGCTCAGACCATCTCACACCCTTCCTACACCAATTAGACACCCCATACCAGTTCAATAATCTACTCAAACTACTTCAAGACCTTCCGAACAAACACCCACCCAACAGCCACCACAACCACCTGATTCACCACCATCTCTACCTTAGAAACCACCCAAGCCACCTGTTCTAACTCCTGGTGTGTCCCCTGTGAAATTCACTTGAAGAAAAAAAAAACCATTTCCAGGAGAACCAAAATACCAAAGAAAAGGAAAGTAATAAAATCCAATCAAGAGTCTGATGATGAAGAAGAAGAAAAATAGACGGATGAAGTGAGAAGATCCATTATTGATTGGAAATATGACGTGGACTTGAAATGCTACAAATTCATCACCAATAAAATAGAGATACTCATATATTCTAAAGAAGAAGTTGTGCTGAACCTTTTAGAAGAAGAACTCACCGATGTCTACCAACTTGCTATATCAAAGACCAACTTCAGCATCGAAGAGCATCTATTGTACCTGAGGATAAAGCTGATCATTGGTACAAATAAACCTGAAGATATGGAGTTTTGTGATGCTGAGCCAACCAATACTCATACTAAATCAAATACTTCGTTTATGATAAGACAGAAGAAATAAACTATGTACATAGAGAAAATGGCTCCTTCTCTAAACACAAGTTTGTCCGCATTCAGAGTGAATGGAAAAATGAGGAAGACTAGAGAATGCTATGTATTCATAATCCTGATCGAGATTATTTTATTGATATGTACATGAAAAGTGTTGCTAGCATGAAGATCAAGCTATGGTGATGGTTTTTGAAGCTTTTTGTACAAATTTGTCTGTAAATATTAATGTTTTGCCAGCATCATCTTAGGGGAGACTGAAAGGAAATGATCAGTTGGGCATTCCGGCTGAATTGCTTGAATATTCATGATCCAACTAAAGATCAACCGGAAGACCAATGTACTAAGAGATCAAGAGTTCCAGATGAATAAAGATGAACTGGAAGATCAATGTCCAAGCAGAAGCGGTAGATGAACTGGAAGAGATTAGTTGGCCCGAACAAATACATTTCTGAATTCATCTGGAAGGAGAATTCAGACGGAAAGACAATGGTACTATCCTTGTCACGAACTGACACAAAATTCAACAGTTATAGGTCTGAATCACTAAAAGCAAGATTTCTCCTTGGATGGTCAAGTCAAACTGTCAAAGAAACATTCTCGTCCAATGAAGAATGTTCTTTGAGATCAAGTCATTAATATTATTGTGCTTAACGATCCTAGATGATCTTATGAAAATCAATAGCTCTCCTTGATTTCCCTTAGCACTATAAATATAGCATAGTTGTACTCAACAAATAGTACTGAACATCGAGCATGGATTAGCTTGAACTTGTAATCTGTTGTTGAGTTAATGCAATTACAATGCCGATTTTTATACTTGTGTTCTTACATTCTTGCAATCAACTTGTTACTTCAAGCTTAATCAACTGTACATGAGTGAATGATAACTTGTTTCCGCTTGGTTATTCTTGTAAGTAATCTTGTTAGGTTATTTAGCTTATAACCACGATCCTACTTTCCTCATTCATTTGACATCGTCGCTTGGCTATGAGCTTGTTGCGCATTGAGAATTGGATAATGAGGATACGAGATGTGTTGCTTCAAAGTTAAGTTTGCATCGGCTCGTATTAACTTGCCACACAACTTGCCCCGAGCCTTTTTTGGACCACTCATCATCATACACATATCAAAATGTTACCATATATCTGGATTTCGATTCGTCGCAAAAACTTCATGAACTTGGTTCTCTGGAAGATCAACGCAATTCACCGAAGCACTAGCGCTTGAAGAAGCCATTTGAGTAATATTTTGAGCGTTCTAGAGATTAGAGAGAGTAAACACCCATTAAGTATTTATACTCTCTTATGGGGTAAAACCTATAAAAAAATACAAAAAAAGGTTCAAAGCACCTCCAACGGCTAGAAAGTCGCCCAGGTAGTTACAAACCGGTTTTCTACCCGGGGTTTCTAACCGTTTCCTCCAACATGGCATTCCGCTACTTCTCATCCTGTGTAGCTTGTTCAAAACAACTTGGTTCATGATTAGAACTTATGGCCGTTAAGAAGGCTTTATGAGAATGAGAGAATTTATCATAAGAAACAAAATGAGATATGGGGTGTACCGTCGAGTTTGCTTGATCAGAGTCGGGTAGAGAGTTGTTGACTGAGGGGGGAAGACTCACCACATAATCATTGAGATGAACTGGTTGAGTTCGAGCCCTTTTAGTTCTTGGTTCCGGTTCTTCATGAGAAATGGTAGGCTCCTCCTCGATTTCTTGAGTGTTGTTTGTAATAAAATCATTTCATGTTGGACAACATTTTTTTTCTTCGGGCTCTACACTTTCTATTGTCATGCTAGGAGAATTGTGTGGTGGTCCATCAAAATAAATTTTTTGTTCACTACTGTGCAAAACGAAATTAGTGGTTTCAAAATCATCATAAACTTTGATTGGTTCATCTTTGTTGTATTGAAGGCTTCCTGCGATGTTCTTAAAGGGGAAATTTTCTGCAAGAAATAACACATCTTGACTCACAACGATTTTTTTTACTTTTAATGTCGTAAATTTTATATCCCTTTGTTCCTTGCTGGTACCCAAAAAAAAACCCCGGGTTGCCCTTTTTTCTTCAAAATTATCCCCCTTGGTGTTGGTATTTTTGAAGTAAGCTAAAAACCAAAAATTCTTAAATGCTCATATTTGGGTTCTTCATTCCAAACAAGTTCGTAAGGGGTCTGCTTTTTAATCACCTTTGTTAGAGCATGGTTACGTGCGACGCGTGATGTATCAGAAGGTACTGAAGAATGAAATTACAAGACCCACGAACTGAGACCCGAAGTCACAGTTCATGATCTTCCGAGGTGGACACGAAGTCACACTTCGTGTCAGTTCGGGTCACTTCCTGTGACAATCCAGTTCGGAAAGAATTGCAAGTATAAATCGTTTGTCACTTTGTAAACTTGAGAGAGTTCCAAGTCTTAGTGTGTGAATCCGAATGTGTTAGTTCCGAGAGTTCTCTGTATCTAAGATTGTAAACATTGTCTTCAATTGATCAATACAACAATCTTGTAATTACGTTTTGTATTTCGAATAGCTTGATTGTGTAGACAATCCACCGCTCACGTTCTTTCAACCTTTGATGGAAGACGATTTATTATATACGCAGCGGTTAAGATACATTCTCTCTGAAACCTTTTTGGAATGTTCACCTCTAAACGTAATGCACGTGCTGTCTCGAGCAAGTGTATGTGCTTCCTTTCCACAACCCCATTTTGCTGTAGGGTGTGAAGGCAAGTAGTCTTTAACAAGATTATATTTTTCTCATAAAAAACAATCATGGAGTTTGGATGTAAATTCCCCACCGTTGTCATATCCATCCCTCTTAATTTGTTTTCCAAATTGGACGTCAACAAGTTTGTGAAACTTCATCAAACATTGACTAGCATCGCTTTTGTGTTTTACTAGGTAGACCTATACCGACCTACTATAATCATCAACAATGGTGAGGAAAAAATTACATGTGTGTATGATGGAATCCGATAACCTCCCCAAATATAACATTGATTGAGTTCAAAACAACCATTGGTCTTAATAAAACCATTTAGAAAAGGAGTACGAACATGTTTGGCCTTAGCACACGAATCACAAAAGACATTACTAAGTTTACTAGAATTACTCTTTAAGAAACTGACATTGGAGAGTTTATCCCTTAAAGCATGTTCTAATCTTTTATGCCATGTATCCGTTGTAGTCATCATGGCTCTTCTTCCCTTCTCGAACATGTCCATGAGATATAACCCCCCTTGGCACTTACCCGATCCAATCAAGCTCCTCGTACGAAGCCTCTGCATGACAAAAATGTTACGAAAAAGGGTTATGCTTAAAGTTTGGAATATAAAGAAGATTATGCTTAAAGTTTGGAATCTAAAGGACCCCATATATTTTTGCTCCCCGTGGAAACATAAAATCTCCTTTTCCCTCAACAGGAATTGCATGCCCATTTGGTACTACCCCTCATTTAACCCAGGTATGGGGCTTGTTCCAGTGTCAACACATGGTGCTTTCGGCTTGGTCTTGTTGTCTTTCTTCCCGGGCCACCAATCTTGGTAACAGACTAGCTTGAAACCCCCTTCTCGTTTGTGACCGTTCCTCCCACAGAAAGGTGCATTGGTCGTTTTGTTTGTTTTCCTTTTCTTGTTTGGCCATGTGTAGTTCTTTCCAGGATTTAAAATTTTTATCACGCGTCTGGAATGTCTTGAATGCAGTGGGTTCTGGCACAACTCGGTTCTCGAGTGATATGGCTCTTTTCCTCTCGTCTTCTGCCACCATGTGATAGGCTGTCACTAAAGTTGGAACGGGCTTTGTTGCAGATTTGGGTCCTAATTACATTGAAGTCGCTATCTAGACCCATAAGAAACTCACATAGTTGTTGCTTCTCATGGTGAGCAATGATTTTCTTGCCCAGTTCACATGTACATTTTTTGCATGAATAACATGGGAAAGAA
>JBCNJP010000024.1:9341814-9410927 GCA_039602395.1 Deinandra increscens subsp. villosa | reverse complement strand
ACCTGGAGAAATGAATTAACAGACGTTCCCAACTCATCTGCAACTATTTTGGTTGTCACTACTGATGAAAGCCAAATAACCGAAGAAGTTGTTCAGGGAATTGTGCCAAATCAAGAAAACCACCAAAATCAAGAAATTCCAGAAAATCAACCTGAGAATGAACCCCTCAATAATAATTCAGACTCAGGAGACACAACTGTGATTGAATCTGGTGATACTCCAGACAATGATGTGCATATGGGATCTCTAGACACAAATATTCCAGTTCCAGCTGTTGAAGAGACTAGAATTCACAAGAAACATCCCGCCTCAAACATTATTGGTCCACTTGATAAGAGAGTAACCAGAAGTCAATCGGGAACAATAAACACTTGCTTATTTTCCTATTTCATCTCTCAAGAAGAACCTGCTTCTATAGTTGCTGCTATGAAAGACAACAACAGGATAGAGGTTATGCAGGCTGAGTTGCTTCAATTCAAACTTCTGGATGTGTGGCAACTTGTAGACACTCCTCCTGGTGTGAAGCCTATTCCAGTCAAGTGGATCTTCAAGAATAAAAAGGATGACAGAGGAATAATAATAAGGAATAAAGCAAGACTTGTGGTCAAGGGTTACATGCAGATAGATGGGCTGGACTATGATGAGGTTTATGCCCCGGTAGCTCGTCTTGAAGCCATCAGGATTTTCTTGGTGTATGCCGCGTCAAAGAACATAACGGTTGTAGGTCCAGAAAATCTACCAAGTCACGATATTGATGTCACCAACGAGTGCGGAATCCTCGTAAGTGATTGATTCGAGAAGAAAGTAGATGAAATAGACTTGATAAACAATAAAGATCAAACCTTGAATGAAACACACTACTTCCTTGAGCTTAAAAATCTGATCGTAAACAATAGATAGAGTGGAAATCGGAATCAAAAAGCTTGTTTAATCATAAACACAAGGGTTTATATACTACCCATTACAAAGCCCTAGAATCTAATCATAAACTCAAAATAACCGGCCCACATGGCCCAAATCATAATCACCTAGCCCAATACACAAGCCCATAAATCTAATGTTCATGCCTTTAAATATAGCCCAACAACGGTCTATCAACTTGACGTGAAAACTGCTTTCCTGTACGGTGAACTAGACGAAGAGGTTGGTTGATCAACCTCCAGGGTTTGTCAATCCTTCATTTCCAAATAAGGCATACAAACTGAAAAGAGCCCTTTATGGACTCCATCAGGCACCAAGGAAGTGGTATGAAACCCTGTCTACCTATTTGTTGGAAAATGGCTATAAGCGAGGGGTGATTGATCAGACACTGTTTATACGGCATGTGGGTGATGATATGCTACTAGTTCAAGTGTACGTGGATGACATCATCTTCGGTTCAACAAATAAAACTCTCTGTCATGAGTTCAAATGTCTGAAGGAAAAACGCTTTGAAATAAGTTCAATAGGGGAACTCACATTTTTCCTAGGGATTGAGGTGAAACAGAATAATGAAGGCATTCTAATCAGTCCTCCTTATTTTTGCTTATTCTCTCTTATTCTTTCTTAAATGAAGCTATCACCCCTATATATAGAGAGCCCATGTGCTCACTAGCCCACTAACTAGTAAAACACAAAAACAATGAGCAAAATTACAAATTAAACAACTAAAGTAAATTATTAATTAAATCAAAGTTGATTTAATTAATATGAAGCTTGACTCGCTCGAACCCATCTTCCGTTGACTTTTATGTTGACCGTTGACTTGAACAGTTGACTTTTCAAGAAAACGTCTTCGGTCCAAACTTGCAAGCCTCGATCATCACAACCCGTGTCTCTGAATCAAATCACAATGGATTCTTCAACCAAATTATTCGAGAATAGATTTGATAGCATCAGTTACACTTACTATTAGTTCCAACAATTTCCCCTTGACTTACGCTGTCAAATCTGTCATACTGGTGAAAAACCGTTTTGTCGTACATCTTGAAAGAATAACTGATAAACCGGAATCTTTCTGTTGTAAAGATTCCCCCTTTGAATAAGCTTCTTATGTTCTTGTTGCTCCAGTTGAGATCCAAGTGCTGCAGCTCACTCGGTTCACACGGTCGGTGTAACAACACGTGCCCGACCCGTTCATAAAACCCGATTCGCATCTAAATTTGTCACACGATGTTCGAGAAAACATCAATAATGGAATTTTTGTAATATGTTAAAGGACGAAAAATTAAGACTATGGGCGAAAACGGATCTCAAATCCGAGTTATAACGAAGCGGGAAAACGCAAAATAGTGATTTGGGTCCGGTTTGTAATAACCGTAAATCATCTAAATTATACATTTGAATCATGTTTGGGATGTTCCATAATCATTTTTGAAAGCAAAATAATACATTTACTAAGTTTTAAGTTAAACGATTTGTTTAAAACAAAAATAAAGCGATTTTCAGTTTTTATACGATTTCGGTATTCGATTTATCATTTACCGGAAATCTCGAGGTTATTATATTAAAATGCACACTTTGAAATATCCTACAATCATTGTATAACATTAAAAACCCATTTGATAAATTATAAAGCAATTTTATTAATTAAAATGCAAAAAAAAAAATTACGATTTTCATGCAAACCGGTATTAATCGGGAGTCACGTAAAATTCAAAAATCATACTTTTATGTTTCATCCTGTTTTATAAGGTTATTATGAATTTCTCGTAAAATTTTAGAGGTTAACGAGTTGAAACGGGTAGCAAACGATAAAATAATAATAATAATAAATAAAGAAAGAAACAAAGAAAGGAAGGAGGAAGAAAAAAAATGAATGTTGGCCATGAGTTTCGAACAAGGTACCTCCTGGTTATAACTCCAGCGTTATCACCACTGGGGCAACGCCTCTTTTGGTTTTATATATGGCTTCTGTTTATTTATAATCTGTTTATACCTGGAGCAGAAAACACATCAGGTTCGAATTTTGGCCACGTTTTCACCCTTGGGTAGCAAGTTAATCCTTCATACTTTTCGATTTTGAACGTGAGGTAGCCTAGGACGTGTTAGAAGGTTGAGGCGCACTCAGAACCTATAAATAACAGCCTCAATTCAGCAAAACAACTCGCCAATTCACGTTTTACAACCCAAAAACCCTCATATAACCCGTAAACTTCTTCTGAGCAATTCTCCAAACCACGAAGAGTTAGGAGCCGAAACCTTGAAGTTGTTCTTCCCTGGGTATGATCTAAAATTACCACTCTCAGTTTTGGCTAATTCGATTTCTAAATATGGTTTTCAAATTGTGTTAAAATTAGGGTTCTTGAGCTTGTTTTGTCAAAATCGGGTGATCGGGTGGGAGTTAGGGTCTGAATTTTTGTAGAAAATCCTAAAATAACGTGTTTTAAGAAAGCCCTAAGTTTATTTTAAGTTTCGGGAAGGTTTGGTATTTTATCTAAAATTATGCCAAAATTAGGGTTTTCGGGTCATTGTTCTGCCCAAATTGAGTATAATAAGGTATGAATTAAGGTTTACTATTTTGAGGAATATTATAATATATCATAATGAATAAAACCCTAAGTTTTTACAATTTAATAAAATGTTTTGGTACTTATTTAATAAATACGTCAAAATTAAGGTTTTTATGACATTGCTTTGCAAAAATCCAACAAACAAGTTAATTTTAGGGCTAATCTTTCAATATATAATTTAAAACAATATTTTAAGTAAAAGCACTAATTTTATTTAATTTTATAAAGGATTTTACTATTTATTTGATAATTATTTCAAAATTAGGGTTTTGAATATGATTATTAAATATCAAACAAACCGGAAGGTATTGAAACTTGATTTTTGGTCTTAGAACATATTTATATTTATAATAAGTATATATGAGTAAAAAAGTGATAAATGAATTAATTACTAAATAAAATACCGAAACCCTAATTTAAAAAAAAAGGGTAAAATGGTCTTTTATCACACAAAAACCTAAACTCCTTAAATACCTCATAACTATAGTCATCATGCGTTCCTATATTCATTTAGCATGTTCATTTCATTAGCATAATCTCCAGCTTGTTATCACCCGCAATTTGTTCCATCTCTCATTTCCAATTAAATCATCAGGTGAGTAATTCTAAACCCCCTTTTTAAATACTGGTATGTGATGCAATATTCAATTCTTATTATCATTAGTAGGGTGATTCCTCTAACTGGTAATCTAAATTGTGAGTAATCTCTGCCTCTTTTCTCATTTTTCACTTCGGGGTGTAACATGTATCTTATATCGAAAAGCTTTCCAATGGTTCTCAATTGCAAATGCGTTTGTGCTCTGTGAATGAATTATGTGTTATATAATGTGTGGTAGGAATTGCCAATAGGTGGATTTCAAGGGATTTCAACAGGTTTTCAATAGGTTTTCTATTTGCCAACTATACTGATATGTTATGTTTCCCATTATTCTGACATATGACACTTCGCATGTTTTTCAGTAAAAATATATATATATACTTAAACCAGGATTGCTCACCAACTACTTTTGTAGTTGACACTTGATTTTATACATGTTGCAGGATTCGATACTTGAGCTATGATATTGATCACGCTAGGATTGCTGGACCTAGATTAAAGACTTTAAATCAGTTTGATATGTATTACTGCATGTTTAATATTCTTGTACAATATCTTAATTTTATTAATGAAAAAAGGCATGTTTAAGTATTACAACTTAATTTAGTTTTCATGTGCATCTGGACAATCATTGCGCCCCGACATATTCCGCCGTCGGTTGGGGTGTGACAGATTGGTATCAGAGCCTTGGCTATAGGGATTTAGGCTATTAGAACCGGATAACCTAAATTATATGCCTTAGGTGTCCTTCATGATTAACTCATGTCTGCATGCCTATTTATATATTATGTCTTTAGATGCTGCTTAAACTTGCCTCTCTTAGATCTCACTATTGCCATAACACTTAACACACACATATACACTAATCCCTTCTGGCTTCCTAGCCTCTATCTTTAGTAATTGTGCCTTACGTGCCATTTTAGGATTTTGAAAATTCCATCGGAGTTAGGATCCTAGCAGTAGACAAGTAGTAACTGGAAGGGGGGAGGCACCGATAGCTGGAGGTCTATCTAGGCAGGCATTGCGTATAAAACCTGATCAGCCGTGTGGAGCGGGATTCCTACCTAGAAGTCTTTAGTGAGAGTGTTGGAACCTATTAGGCCAAAGCATGTTAATTACTGCTACGGATCCCAACTAACTCTGATTAGTCACGGTTGTAGTTTCTCAATCGAGAAACAAGGACCATTCCATTATATTTTACTAGAACAACATGATTTCTTCTCTATACCTTATTTAAAACCTCATGATCTCTGAATTCACATGTTTTGTAAAAATATTCTCCTTCATAATCCAAAATCAATTATCAACCATGCCTTATCTATTATTTCATGAACATTCCTTCTCTTCAGAATGTCGATTCACTTCAATGGACAACGCAAGAACAACTCAAACCGCAAGATGGCCTCGCTGATTGCCAAACAAATGGCAAAGGTCGTCCCAAATATGGTGCTGCAACTTCATCAAAATCTAACTGCTAATCCTACCCATTATGGTGTCACCACCACTTGCTCCTTTAAACACTTCAACTCCTGTAAGCCTCCCAAATTTACTGGATCTGAAGGGCCTACCGGTCTACTTCAGTGGTTCGAGGGTATGGAAAACACCTTCACCAACAGTGATTGTCCTGAGAATTTAAAAGTCCGCCATGCTACCAGTTCTGTAACCAAGAAAGCACTTACCTGGTGGAATGGCGAGAAACGACTTCGTAGTGAGATGAAGAATTTAGAAGATGAATTTCACGATCTGGAACAAGAAAGTGGAGAAAGCCAAGCCTATATCGATCGTTTCCAAGAACTGAAGCTCCTGTTGCCTGATTCGATCCTCTCTACACAACGGTGCATTGAAAAATACATCGGTGGTCTGCCTATGCTCATCCAAGACGCTGTATGGGGAAGCAATTCCGCAACACTCGACGATGCTATGCGTTTCGGAAAAAGGTTGACTGATAATCATGTTAGAAAAGGCAATTTGACCCGGAAAGGACACAAGAAGGAAGTTAAAACCAAAAAGACGGGAGTTGAGAAAGAAGTTCATGTTGAATCTTCATCTGCCAACACCAACAACAAAAAGAGGAAGGCTAAGAACTTTGTTGTATCCACTACTGCCATTCCCGCTATTCCTATTTCTCAGTTTGCTCCCATTGCTCCACCAGTTAAAAAACCATATAATGGTCTTTACCCTTTGTGTAATACCTACCAACATCATCATCCCGTAAACTCACCTTGCCGTATATGCTATAATTGTAATCGATATGGTCATTTTCAAAAAGCATGTCGTCTACCTCCAAGAGCTCAACCTCAGATAATTCAACCTATGGCTCCAGCACCTGCTCAGACTGCTGTTGTTCCTTTTCGTGCCTGTTATAATTATGGTCAACCTTGACACTTCAGAAATACTTGTCCTCTGCTCACTTTTGCAAATATTCCCAACCCTCCAGTCAACAATACAAACCATGGAGTCCATACCTGAATTTCAACCTGAACGATGTTTGAATTACTTAATTCAAGCTTAGCAAGGACTAGAAACCGTTATCGATTTTGTTGTAGCGATGTATGTTTATCATGATGAAATAAAACTTTTATCTTTCTCGATCTTATCATTTCTCATAATCCAATTACTCATGCAAAGAATACGTGTTGCATTATCCCTTTATCAAGATACATTCGATCTAGTTCCCCACTTTGAGGAACAACCATTCATTAAAGATGATACATCTTAGATGTACATCACTAGTCCAATGGACTCATCATCGGAAAAAAAACGAAACCCTTATATTATGAATTTCTTCAAAAAAAATTATAAGAATAACTTGTTCCTCCAAGATCGATTCTCATTATTAACATTATCCCTATACGGAATGATTATCCGTTAGTGATTCCCTGAACTTTCTCAAAGCATGGTTTAATCTGATTCCCTTACTTGATCCTAATCTAGAAAGGGCTATGATATCTAATTTGCATTATCATACGAATGGTGATTCATTCATAAATGATTTGCAAATTCAATGTCAAGTGATCAATTCGTATTATCATTTGAATGGTCATTCATTTAAATAATAATTTCGTATTGTATCACCATCCTTTCTTCAAATGGATTAATCAAGTATTTCTGTTAAATATTCATTTTACATCGTTATCATCTTTAGTGACAATGAAATTACGATAAGTGATGAAACGCCTCTAATTCCAAATTCATGTTATATTTACACTGGCCAGTCCAAAACTTATGCGTACTACACCTGAACAATTGTATGTGATGCCGCTTAGCGTACATTTGGTTTTTGGTCATATGCGTTAATTTTGGGTTTTAGCCAATTTCTTATCCAGATTATTAACTAGATCTCGAGTCCTGTAGGGGGATTAAATGTGGCTCGCTACCCATTTAGCTCACCAATACTTGACACGTTCTCTCGTTAAGAAATATGTGACCCCATTGTATTGTGTGGAATGATATTTTTGACTTAATGTCAAAATATTAGTTTCACCAATTTAAAAGTAAATCATATTACCCCCACTGCTCTCACCATATTCCACCGATCTCTTCCTCGAAGTAGGGGAGACGGTGATAAATCAAACCTATGATATGTTTGTTACAGATAATCATGCAATCATTATCTCAGTTTTCAGATCCATTTATCATACAATAATGATCCATCATATCTAAGGTTGTTCAAATTTTATCACGTTATTTCAATCTTAATTTATTCGTTAATGGAAATTGGTAATTCTACGTAAGGTTACTAGCGCATTTTAAAGTATTATAGGTGTGGTGGGTTAGCTGTGGTACACCCTATATATAAGCATCAATGGTACTTTAAAAATGAATTAGCAATTGTACCTAGAACTGACTATTAGTTATTTGTATCAAATTTTCTATCACCGTGATATATTCCTATATCGAAAATCTCTTCTAATTTCGGGACGAAATTTTCTAAAGTAGGGGAGACTGTAACAACACGTGCCCGACCCGTTCATAAAACCCGATCCTCATCTAAAATTGTCACACGATGTTCGAGAAAACATCAATAATGGAATTTTTGTAATATGTTAAAGGACGAAAAATTAAGACTATGGGCGAAAACGGATCTCAAATCCGAGTTATAACGAAGCGGGAAAACGCAAAATAGTGATTTGGGTCCGGTTTGTAATAACCGTAAATCATCTAAATTATACATTTGAATCATGTTTGGGATGTTCCATAATCATTTTTGAAAGCAAAATAATACATTTACTAAGTTTTAAGTTAAACGATTTGTTTAAAACAAAAATAAAGCGATTTTCAGTTTTTATACGATTTCGGTATTCGATTTATCATTTACCGGAAATCTCGAGGTTATTATATTAAAATGCACACTTTGAAATATCCTACAATCATTGTATAACATTAAAAACCCATTTGATAAATTATAAAGCAATTTTATTAATTAAAATGCAAAAAAAAAAAAAATTACGATTTTCATGCAAAACCGGTATTAACCGGGAGTCACGTAAAATTCAAAAATCATACTTTTATGTTTCATCCTGTTTTATAAGGTTATTATGAATTGCTCGTAAAATTTTAGAGGTTAACGAGTTGAAACGGGTAGCAAACGATAAAATAATAATAATAATAAAGAAAGAAAGAAACAAAGAAAGGAAGGAGGAAGAAAAAAAATGAATGTTGGCCATGAGTTTCGAACAAGGTACCTCCTGGTTATAACTCCAGCGTTATCACCACTGGGGCAACGCCTCTTTTGGTTTTATATATGGTTTCTGTTTATTTATAATCTGTTTATACCTGGAGCAGAAAACACATCAGGTTCGAATTTTGGCCACGTTTTCACCCTTGGGTAGCAAGTTAATCCTTCATACTTTTCGATTTTGAACGTGAGGTAGCCTAGGACGTGTTAGAAGGTTGAGACGCACTCAGAACCTATAAATAACAGCCTCAATTCAGCAAAACAACTCACCAATTCACGTTTTACAACCCAAAAACCCTCATATAACCCGTAAACTTCTTCTGAGCAATTATCCAAACCACGAAGAGTTAGGAGCCGAAACCTTGAAGTTGTTCTTCCCTGGGTATGATCTAAAATTACCACTCTCAGTTTTGGCTAATTCGATTTCTAAATATGGTTTTCAAAATTGTGTTAAAATTAGGGTTCTTGAGCTTGTTTTGTCAAAATCGGGTGATCGGGTGGGAGTTAGGGTCTGAATTTTTGTAGAAAATCCTAAAATAACGTGTTTTAAGAAAGCCCTAAGTTTATTTTAAGTTTCGGGAAGGTTTGGTATTTTATCTAAAATTATGCCAAAATTAGGGTTTTCGGGTCATTGTTCTGCCCAAATTGAGTAAAAGGTATGAATTAAGGTTTACTATTTTGAGGAATATTATAATATATCATAATGAATAAAACCCTAAGTTTTTACAATTTAATAAAATGTTTTGGTACTTATTTAATAAATACGTCAAAATTAAGGTTTTTATGACATTGCTTTGCAAAAATCCAACAAACAAGTTAATTTTAGGGCTAATCTTTCAATATATAATTTAAAACAATATTTTAAGTAAAAGCACTAATTTTATTTAATTTTATAAAGGATTTTACTATTTATTTGATAATTATTTCAAAATTAGGGTTTTGAATATGATTATTAAATATCAAACAAACCGGAAGGTATTGAAACTTGATTTTTGGTCTTAGAACATATTTATATTTATAATAAGTATATATGAGTAAAAAAGTGATAAATGAATTAATTACTAAATAAAATACCGAAACCCTAATTTTAAAAAAAGGGTAAAATGGTCTTTTATCACACAAAAACCTAAACTCCTTAAATACCTCATAACTATAGTCATCATGCGTTCCTATATTCATTTAGCATGTTCATTTCATTAGCATAATCTCCAGCTTGTTATCACCCGCAATTTGTTCCATCTCTCATTTCCAATTAAATCATCAGGTGAGTAATTCTAAACCCCCTTTTTAAATACTGGTATGTGATGCAATATTCAATTCTTATTATCATTAGTAGGGTGATTCCTCTAACTGGTAATCTGAATTGTGAGTAATCTCTGCCTCTTTTCTCATTTTTCACTTCGGGGTGTAACATGTATCTTATATCGAAAAGCTTTCCAATGGTTCTCAATTGCAAATGCGTATGTGCTCTGTGAATGAATTATGTGTTATATAATGTGTGGTAGGAATTGCCAATAGGTGGATTTCAAGGGATTTCAACAGGTTTTCAATAGGTTTTCTATTTGCCAATTATACTGATATGTTATGTTTCCCATTATTCTGACATATGACACTTCGCATGTTTTTCAGTAAAAATATATATATATACTTAAACCAGGATTGCTCACCAACTACTTTTGTAGTTGACACTTGATTTTATACATGTTGCAGGATTCGATACTTGAGCTATGATATTGATCACGCTAGGATTGCTGGACCTAGATTAAAGACTTTAAATCAGTTTGATATGTATTACTGCATGTTTAATATTCTTTTACAATATCTTAATTTTATTAATGAAAAAAGGCATGTTTAAGTATTACAACTTAATTTAGTTTTCATGTGCATCTGGACAATCATTGCGCCCCGACATATTCCGCCGTCGATTGGGGTGTGACAGATTGGTATCAGAGCCTTGGCTATAGGGATTTAGGCTATTAGAACCGGATAACCTAAATTATATGCCTTAGGTGTCCTTCATGATTAACTCATGTCTGCATGCCTATTTATATATTATGTCTTTAGATGCTGCTTAAACTTGCCTCTCTTCGATCTCACTATTGCCATAACACTTAACACACACATATACACTAATCCCTTCTGGCTTCCTAGCCTCTATCTTTAGTAATTGTGCCTTACGTGCCATTTTAGGATTTTGAAAATTCCATCGGAGTTAGGATCCTAGCAGTAGACATGTAGTAACTGGAAGGGGGGAGGCACCGATAGCTGGAGGTCTATCTAGGCAGGCATTGCGTATAAAACCTGATCAGCCGTGTGGAGCGGGATTCCTACCTAGAAGTATTTAGTGAGAGTGTTGGAACCTATTAGGCCAAAGCATGTTAATTACTGCTACGGATCCCAACTAACTCTGATTAGTCACGGTTGTAGTTTCTCAATCGAGAAACAAGGACCATTCCATTATATTTTACTAGAACAACATGATTTCTTCTCTATACCTTATTTAAAACCTCATGATCTCTGAATTCACATGTTTTGTATAAATATTCTCCTTCATAATCCAAAATCAATTATCAACCATGCCTTATCTATTATTTCACGAACATTCCTTCTCTTCAGAATGTCGATTCACTTCAATGGACAACGCAAGAACAACTCAAACCGCAAGATGGCCTCGCTGATTGCCAAACAAATGGCAAAGGTCGTCCCAAATATGGTGCTGCAACTTCATCAAAATCTAACTGCTAATCCTACCCATTATGGTGTCACCACCACTTGCTCCTTTAAACACTTCAACTCCTGTAAGCCTCCCAAATTTACTGGATCTGAAGGGCCTACCGGTCTACTTCAGTGGTTCGAGGGTATGGAAAACACCTTCACCAACAGTGATTGTCCTGAGAATTTAAAAGTCCGCCATGCTACCAGTTCTTTAACCAAGAAAGCACTTACCTGGTGGAATGGCGAGAAACGACTTCGTAGTGAGATGAAGAATTTAGAAGATGAATTTCACGATCTGGAACAAGAAAGTGGAGAAAGCCAAGCCTATATCGATCGTTTCCAAGAACTGAAGCTCCTGTTGCCTGATTCGATCCTCTCTACACAACGGTGCATTGAAAAATACATCGGTGGTCTGCCTATGCTCATCCAAGACGCTGTATGGGGAAGCAATTCCGCAACACTCGGCGATGCTATGCGTTTCGGAAAAAGGTTGACTGATAATCATGTTAGAAAAGGCAATTTGACCCGGAAAGGACACAAGAAGGAAGTTAAAACCAAAAAGACGGGAGTTGAGAAAGAAGTTCATGTTGGATCTTCATCTGCCAACACCAACAACAAAAAGAGGAAGGCTAAGAACTTTGTTGTATCCACTACTGCCATTCCCGCTATTCCTATTTCTCAGTTTGCTCCCATTGCTCCACCAGTTAAAAAACCATATAATGGTCTTTACCCTTTGTGTAATACCTACCAACATCATCATCCCGTAAACTCACCTTGCCGTATATGCTATAATTGTAATCGATATGGTCATTTTCAAAAAGCATGTCGTCTACCTCCAAGAGCTCAACCTCAGATAATTCAACCTATGGCTCCAGCACCTGCTCAGACTGCTGTTGTTCCTTTTCGTGCCTGTTATAATTGTGGTCAACCTTGACACTTCAGAAATACTTGTCCTCTGCTCACTTTTGCAAATATTCCCAACCCTCCAGTCAACAATACAAACCATGGAGTCCATACCTGAATTTCAACCTGAACGATGTTTGAATTACTTAATTCAAGCTTAGCAAGGACTAGAAACCGTTATCGATTTTGTTGTAGCGATGTATGTTTATCATGATGAAATAAAACTTTTATCTTTCTCGATCTTATCATTTCTCATAATCCAATTACTCATGCAAAGAATACGTGTTGCATTATCCCTTTATCAAGATACATTCGATCTAGTTCCCCACTTTGAGGAACAACCATTCATTAAAGATGATACATCTCAGATGTACATCACTAGTCCAATGGACTCATCATCGAAAAAAAAACGAAACCCTTATATTATGAATTTCTTCAAAAAAAATTATAAGAATAACTTGTTCCTCCAAGATCGATTCTCATTATTAACATTATCCCTATACGGAATGATTATCCGTTAGTGATTCCCTGAACTTTCTCAAAGCATGGTTTAATCTGATTCCCTTACTTGATCCTAATCTAGAAAGGGCTATGATATCTAATTTTCATTATCATACGAATGGTGATTCATTCATAAATGATTTGCAAATTCAATGTCAAGTGATCAATTCGTATTATCATTTGAATGGTCATTCATTTAAATAATAATTTCGTATTGTATCACCATCCTTTCTTCAAATGGATTAATCAAGTATTTCTGTTAAATATTCATTTTACATCGTTATCATCTTTAGTGACAATGAAATTACGATAAGTGATGAAACGCCTCTAATTCCAAATTCATGTTATATTTACACTGGCCAGTCCAAAACTTATGCGTACTACACCTGAACAATTGTATGTGATGCCGCTTAGCGTACATTTGGTTTTTGGTCATATGCGTTAATTTTGGGTTTTAGCCAATTTCTTATCCAGATTATTAACTAGATCTCGAGTCCTGTAGGGGGATTAAATGTGGCTCGCTACCCATTTAGCTCACCAATACTTGACACGTTCTCTCGTTAAGAAATATGTGACCCCATTGTATTGTGTGGAATGATATTTTTGACTTAATGTCAAAATATTAGTTTCACCAATTTAAAAGTAAATCATATTACCCCCACTGCTCTCACCATATTCCACCGATCTCTTCCTCGAAGTAGGGGAGACGGTGATAAATCAAACCTATGATATGTTTGTTACAGATAATCATGCAATCATTATCTCAGTTTTCAGATCCATTTATCATACAATAATGATCCATCATATCTAAGGTTGTTCAAATTTTATCACGTTATTTCAATCTTAATTTATTCGTTAATGGAAATTGGTAATTCTACGTAAGGTTACTAGCGCATTTTAAAGTATTATAGGTGTGGTGGGTTAGCTGTGGTACACCCTATATATAAGCATCAATGGTACTTTAAAAATGAATTAGCAATCGTACCTAGAACTGACTATTAGTTATTTGTATCAAATTTTCTATCACCGTGATATATTCCTATATCGAAAATCTCTTCTAATTTCGGGACGAAATTTTCTAAAGTAGGGGAGACTGTAACAACACGTGCCCGACCCGTTCATAAAACCCGATCCTCATCTAAAATTGTCACACGATGTTCGAGAAAACATCAATAATGGAATTTTTGTAATATGTTAAAGGACGAAAAATTAAGACTATGGGCGAAAACGGATCTCAAATCCGAGTTATAACGAAGCGGGAAAACGCAAAATAGTGATTTGGGTCCGGTTTGTAATAACCGTAAATCATCTAAATTATACATTTGAATCATGTTTGGGATATTCCATAATCATTTTTGAAAGCAAAATAATACATTTACAAAGTTTTAAGTTAAACGATTTGTTTAAAACAAAAATAAAGCGATTTTCAGTTTTTATGCGATTTCGGTATTCGATTTATCATTTACCGGAAATATCGAGGTTATTATATTAAAATGCACACTTTGAAATATCGTACAATCATTGTATAACATTAAAAACCCATTTGATAAATTATAAAGCAATTTTATTAATTAAAATGCAAAAAAAAAAACAAAATTACGATTTTCATGCTAAACCGGTATTAACCGGGAGTCACGTAAAATTAAAAAATCATACTTTTATGTTTCATCTTGTTTTATAAGGTTATTATGAATTGCTCGTAAAATTTTAGAGGTTAATGAGTTAAAACGGGTAGCAAACGATAAAAAATTAAAAATAAATAAAGAAAGAAACAAAGAAAGGAAGGAGGAAGAAAAAAAAATGAATGCTGGCCATGAGTTTCGAACCAGGTACCTCCTGGTTATAACTTCAGCGTTATCACCACTAGGGAAGCGCATCTTTTGGTTTTATATATGGTTTCTGTTTATTTATATTCTGTTTATACCTGGAGCAGAAAACACATCAGGTTCGAATTTTGGCCACGTTTTCACCCTTGGGTAGCAAGTTAATCCATCATACGTGTCGATTTTGAACGTGAATCAGCCTAGGACGTGTTAGAAGGTTGAGGCGCACTCAGAACCTATAAATAACGGCCTCAATTCAGCAAAACAACTCGCCAATTCACGTTTTACAACCCAAAAACCCTCATATAACCCGTAAACTTCTTCTGAGCAATTTTCCCAAACCACGAAGAGTTACGAGCCGAAAACTTGAAGTTGTTCTTCCCTAGGTATGATCTAAAATAACCTCTCTCAGTTTTGGCTAATTCGTTTTCCAAATATGGTTTTCAAAATTGTGTTAAAATTAGGGTTCTTGAGCTTGTTTTGTCAAAATCGGGTGATTGGGTGGGAGTTAGGGTCTGAAGTTTTGTAGAAAATTCTAAAATAATGTGTTTTAAGAAAGCCCTAAGTTTATTTTAAGTTTCGGGAAGGTTTGGTATTTTATCTAAAATTATGCCAAAATTAGGGTTTTCGGGTCATTGTTCTGCCCAAATTGAGTAAAAGGTATTCAATTAAGGTTTACTATTTTGAGGAATATTATAATATATCATAATGAATAAAACCATAAGTTTTTACAATTTTATAAAATGTTTTGGTACTTATTTAATAAATACGTCAAAATTAAGGTTTTTATAACATTGCTTTGCAAAAATCCAACAAACAAGTTAATTTTAGGGCTAATCTTTCAATATATAATATAAAACAATATATTTAAGTAAAAGCCCTAATTTTATTTAATTTTTCAAAGGATTTTACTATTTATTTGATAATTATTTCAAAATTAGGGTTTTGAATATGATTATTAAATATCAAACAAACTGGAAGGTATTGAAACTTGATTTTTGGTCTTAGAACATATTTATATTTATAATAAGTATATATGAGTTAAAAAGTGATAAATGAATTAATTACTAAATAAAATACCAAAACCCTAATTTAAAAAAAAAAGGGTAAAATGTTCTTTTATCACACAAAAACCTAAACTCCTTAAATCCCTCATAACTATAGTCATCATGCGTTCCTATATTCATTTAGCATGTTCGTTTCATTAGGATAATCTCCAGCTTGTTATCACCCGCAATTTGTTCCATCTCTCATTTCCAATTAAATCATCAGGTGTGTAATTCTAAACCCCCTTTTTAAATACTGGTATGTGATGCAATATTCAATTCTTATTATCATTAGTAGGGTGATTCCTCTAACTGGTAATCTGAATTGTGAGTAATCTCTGCCTCTTTTCTCATTTTTCACTTCGGGGTGTAACATGTATCTTATATCGAAAAGCTTTCCAATGGTTCTCAATTGCAAATGCGTATGTGCTCTGTGAATGAATTATGTGTTATATAATGTGTGGTAGGAATTGCCAATAGGTGGATTTCAAGGGATTTCAACAGGTTTTCAATAGGTTTTCTATTTGCCAATTATACTGATATGTTATGTTTCCCATTATTCTGACACATGACACTTCACATGTTTTTCAGTAAAAATATATATATACTTAAACCAGGATTGCTCACCAACTACTTTTGTAGTTGACACTTGATTTTATACATGTTGCACGAATCGATACTTGAGCTATGATTTTGATCAAGCTATGATTGCTGGACCTAGATTAAAGACTTTAAATCAGTTTGATATTTATTACTGCATGTTTAATATTCTTGTACAATATCTTAATTTGATTAATGAAAAAAGGCATGTTTAAGTATTACAACTTAATTTAGTTGTCATGTGCATCTGGACAATCATTGCGCCCCGACATATTCCGCCGTCGGTTGGGGTGTGACAGTCGGGTACAATACTAAGAATGCTGAACATCGGAGTCAAAATCACAACAAACCAAATCAGATAAACCAATCAATCACTGAAAGTGCTCCAACTTCAGATAATCAACCCGATAATCCAAATCCATAATGGTTCCCCCTTTTCTCTAGATCACTCTGAAAACATCCGATGCGGAAGCGGAAAATCAGGTTTAGAGAGTGGAACCATTCCGCTCAGTTCCATAGAGAAAACGATACTAAAATCCTGAAATAGGAAAATCTTTCGAGAAACCGGAAGCCGGATACTGACATTTGTGAATGATCCATAAATACGAAACTTGTTCCGCGTGACTGGGTTAGATGCGAAAATAAAGTGCCAAATCGGTGAAAAACTGAGATCCCGAGCATAAACATGGAAATTATTCATAACCGGAGTCTTCATAAAATTGGGTCTTGAAAAACGAGCTCAAAAAAATATTACGTGAAGATTTCTGAGTCAAACGGTGCAATTTGGAATGAATCTGAGAAAACCGTCAATTTTATTCAAGTAACGGGTCTTCCGTTAGAGATTTAACGGAATATTCCAATATTTAACTGAGATTCCAGTTAATTCGGTTAGATGACAACAACGCTGCATCAGCTAAACAACTTGGAGTGAGACATAACGAAACAGTCATAAACTTAATCGAGAAGCGAAACCAATCCATCAGTGGTCGTTAGCTAACGTGGTCTTTACGTCAACAAGAACTAGAAACCCGGTCGAAATATGGTGGAATAAATCCATGACTAACAAAAATTTCCCCAATTTCGTTACGGGCGTATCTCGTTAATCTCGTAAAAGACTGATAAGAAATACCCGCGTTTAACGAAAATCCTGAAAAATTCAATTAGTATTAATAAACTCTTAAAGAAATCCCATGATCCTTGCTTTTAAAATCTGACCAATCAGATTTGATATTGCTAGAGCATCCAACGGCTGAAAATTTGAGAGATCAAGGGCTATGAGCTGGATCCGTGAAAAAGGGAAATGGCCAATAGAAGGCTAACAAGCGAAATCCACAGATGGCCCAGATCAGAAGCATCCAACGGCTTGCAGGTAGTTATCTGTGAACTATAGGAATGCACCAATCGGATGTCGACAGCAATAAGGCCATCAACGACTCTTTTAAGCAACGAGACCCACATGCTTTATTTTTCCAGGAAAGAGAACCACTTCTTTAAAAAGTCTGGGCCCACACTGCTTTTCCAGCAGCCAATTGCACGTCGACAAGCAATATACCTCAACGGATTCTTTATTCAAGCTAGGCCCACGCGCCTTTTTTCCAGCCACTAGGATTGCGACAACAGCAAGAGCATGTCCAGGTTAATCCGACATAGTAGGAGAGAGAAATTCCCCTATAACCAATTACAAGCTGCCACGTCATCTGTCTGCCCAAAGAATCGCCTTCTACCTGCGCAAACCCTAAGTCGCCGGAAAGAATAACACACCCGCTGGAAAACCGTATTTGACCCATAACTCACATAATACTCAACCGATTTTGACGATTATTATACCGTTGAACTCCTTATTCAATTCTCTACCATCCTAGACGATCAAAATCCAATGAAACTTATTTGAATAAAAACCCAGAAGTGAGGATCAGTAGAGATCACCAAGTTTCTTAGAGGTCACCAAGCCTTATACGAGGTCGCCAAGCTTTATTCGAGATCGCCAAGTTATGAACTCGCCAAGAACAACTCAGATCGCCATGAACAATGTTGAAATCGCCATGAACAAGCTCGAAGTCGCCAAGTACATCTTCAAGCATTTTCCAGATCGCCAAGAACATCTTTAAGGCTGCGAAATTGCCAAGGCAATCTTCAACAAGAATGATGAACACCAAGAACACCGTGAAACACACACTAGTGTTTGTTCTTCCAGATCTGCCCAAACCATTGTGTTTTAGACAAAACCGATGCTCCCAATGGATCCGGAACACGTTTTCCATCAAGAATAGTAGTTTATTTCATCCATAAACACTGATTTTATCATCAAAAACTCAGAATCAAACTTGAAATCTTCAAGAACACCCAAAAAACGTGAAAACCCTAACAGTTTCGTTTTTTCAGCTCAGATCTCAAATTTCTTCACTTATTTGAACGATTGGAGCATGAAATCACATCTAAATGAACCCAACAACAAGAATCTATCATCAGATTCATCCAGAAATCATCCAACAGCTCCAAAAATGCAGAAAAATAGAATTATTGATCTCCAAAATGGGTTTTCCAATCTGCACTTCATTCAAGCTCAAAATCAAGATTCGAGTGATCAGATTCGTCGTGAAACAAGATCTGATCGGTACCCGCTCTGATACCATTTGTCAGGACCGATTTCACTACAAGAATCTCGACGTTGAGCAAGAACAAAGATAAGATGAGGAGACGGGATGATGAGAATCTAAGAACATCTATAACATTAAAGATAAATCAAACGATTCATTGATTATTGCTGAATGATTACAACGAACCAAATGATTACAAACTCGTCATAGGAAATCCATGGTCACATTGGGTTGAGATCAAACCCAATGTGAGACTCTCTCTCTAGAAATGATAGCTCACATCTCTCTAGATCATCCTCCTTATTTTTGGTTATTCTCTCTTATTCTTTCTTAAATGAAGCTATCACCCCCTATATATAGAGAGCCCATGTGCTCACTAGCCCACTAACTAGTAAAACACAAAAACAATGAGCAAAATTACAAATTAAACAACTAAAGTAAATTATTAATTAAATCAAAGTTGATTTAATTAATATGAAGCTTGACTCGCTCGAACCGATCTTCCATTGACTTTTACGTAGACTGTTGACTCGAACAGTCGACTTTTCAAGAAAACGTGTTCAGTCCAAACTTGCAAGCCTCGATCATCACAACCCGCGTCTCTGAATCAAATCAAAATTAATTATTTAACCGAATTATTCGAGAATAGATTTGATGGCGTCAGTCACACTTATTATTAGTTCCAACACCATGTAGATCTTGAGGAGAATGTGTTGATGAACACTTGTATAGATCAACGATTGGGTCCCTCTTGTACCTGACAACCAGCCGCCCCGACATAATGTTTGTCGTGTGTCTATGCTCGAGATTTCAATCCAAACTGAAACAGTGACACTTGATGGCAGTGAAGCGAATCTTCCGATACCTGAAGTCTAATCCAAAGAGTGGGATGTGGTATCCCAAGGACGAGCTTTTTGATCTAAGGGGTTTCTCGGATAGTGATTACGGGGGTTGCAACATGGATCGGAATTCAACAACTGGTGGAGCTCAATTCTTGGGGAATCGATTGGTTTCATGGCAATGCAAGAAACAGTCAACGGTATCTACCTCGCCTGCCGAAGCGGAATACATTGCTGTTGCCTCTTGCTGTTCTCAAGTTCTCTGGATCCAGAATCAGCTTCTGGACTATGGTTTGAGATTCATGTCCACCCCTATTAACATTGATAATACTACTGCCATTTTTATTGTTAAGAACCCTGTTCAGCACTCTAAGACCAAACAAATAGAGATTAGGCATCACTTTATTAGGGACTGTCATGAGAAGAAGCTTATTACCTTAGTTCATGTTTCCTCTGAAAATCAACTTGCATATCTCTTCACCAAGGGATTTGATGTTTCTAGGTTTAACTTCCTAGTACAATTAGTAGGAATGATTAACTTTGAGTAAGCTGATCTTCAGGTTCCTTTTAGAATAGTGCTTTAGTCTTAGGTTGTGAAGTTTTAGAGGTATTGTCTTTGTTATACTTCTTGCCTTGCAATAATCTCGTTATAGAAAACCCAAAAAGATTTTATTTTGTTTCAATCTTTCTGACACCAAATTCAAAAGCCAAAAAGATTTTGTCTTTAAATTTTTTCCTGAAAAAACAAAAAGATTTTACCTTTAGTTTCTTTGTGTCTTGTTAAGTTTTTGGTCATCTTTTCTTGACCATCAATAAGACATTTCATAAAGTTTTAATCAAATCTTCAGAAAATACCAAAAATATTTTATCTTACTTTATTTTACTTTAATTTTATGTCTTTGTGTCAGTTGGCCATGCCTAAACCGACTCAAGATTAAAAAATTAGAGAAAATCACAAAAATTTGGTAAAATAAATAAAAAATCACTAAAAATAGAATCGGGTCATTTCAAACAACTTTTGTGAAGACACTTGTTGAATACCTGATGAGAAACTCATATTTTTGAATTTTTGGTGATGCTGCAATAAATGACTGAAAAAATTGGAGAAAAATACAAAAAATTGCAAAAATAAATAAAAATCATGTAAATTAGAATCGAGTGACTCCCAACAACTTTTGTAAAGGCACTTGATGGGCACTTGAGTCTAAGCACAAAATCTTTGCAATTCTGCAATGATGAAATAATCTTTGAAAAAGAAAACCAGAAAATTTTGGTTTTGGTTGGGTAAACTATATGGAACATGATATAATTCTGGTCTTGTGATCTGACCATAGGATATGAACCAATCGATCAGTAATTCTATCATTCGATGTGTCGGTAGGCTCAACAAAATAAGAAATAGGCAAGTCCTGTGATTAAACACTTAAAACCATGAAATTGTGGACTTTAAGTCAATACAGTTAGCAAAATCCTTTAAATCTGCTTAAGTCTATGCTAAGTAAGTTAACCAACACACTCGAGTATTTCTTTTACGGAAAGTGATGATTTCAAACCAATCAATAAGTGTGATTCATCACACATCCACCAATAAGTGTGAATTGTCACACATTCATCAATAAGTGAGAAAAATCTCACATCCATCTATTGACCGTGACACATCTGCTGAGGAAACTCTGATCTTGTGTTCACGCGTCCCATCATTATCATTGAAAATATTCCGTGACACATCTGCTGAGGAAACTCTGACCTTGTGTTGACGCTGTCACACCCCCAGTTTCCACTAACGGAGTATAACCGTGTGGGGTGTGATCCAGACCAGGATCCAAGACTTTAGTTACAACCAAGCCATAACAGTAATTTAATAAAAGTTAAAGTACTTTTACAAAATGAAATAGAGTTTAGTTTAAGCAGTTCAGCGGAAGCACATTATCAAATTACAAGTTTAGCTTTGACAAAATATATGAATTAAGTGTTCAAATGCATATTCCCCAAAAGTTTGTGAGTCAAGTGTACTGCCGCCATCCATGCCTTCCATGATCCACCTAACGGCCTGAAAAGTAATCAACAATCAAGTGTCAGCTAAAAGGTTGGTGAGTTCACTAAAACAGACTACACAACACTATGTAGACTAAAATGCAACGAATAGTAAGGAAACAATTCGTAATCTAGTAATGCAAGTATTATCCGTATCAATAGGTAGCTAGCCTATGCTTATGCTCACCTGAACGTTCGAAACCAAAGCTGACGAATGTATCATAGGCATAACCTATGTAGTTGCCTTCCCCGTGTCTTTCCCGATCACGGTAGTCCTAGGCTAATATTGGTCTCAGTCCGACCGCCAGTCGGGAGGGTGCATCCTGTGCACCGCTGAGCGGGGGTGTCAATCCCCAGTAGTACTATTCAACATTACCTCGCTATTCTATAGTAATGGCCCGATAAAGTAAGGACTTTTGATATTAAAAGCAATTCAGTGCAACATGTGATATATGGTGGATAACTACTTAAGTAAAGAAATACCTTTACCGTGTTGTTGCCATCCTTTACCGGATGCAACTACAATAGTAAGTGAAACTCACCTTAGGGTGCACTGGTACGCGGCACTTGGTTCTACAGGTTGGTCAAGATCGACCTAATTTGGTAAATATGGCCTAACCGGATTAGAAGTTATCACTAGGATGAATAATAACACATAATCCCCTAAACATATTTCATGCATTCATACAAGTCATACAATGCACATAGAAGTCCAAATTTGGTTGAAAATCATGACATTGCAACTTAAGTCAAAGCTGACCCAGAAAAGTCAAACTTCAAACACCTATCTAGAGACATAGCTAAAATTCACAATACTTGGAATTATCTCTTTAATTTTTATAGACATATACTACATATCAATTAGAACTTGTAGCAAAAGGAATCAAGTAAAAACGTTAAGAAATGAGAAAGTTATGCACGTCGGAAGTTAGCATTTTCAGCATTTAGTAAACTAGTCAAAGTAAAATGAAAACTTGCATAACTTACTCATAACTTTGAATTTATGAACCAAACATTATTTACAAATATCAAGCCTGCAAATAAAACAAGGTTAGCATGCCTAACCATTTTGAAAAGTCCACTTTTCACAGAAAATGACAGCTTTGAGTACCCAACTTGCAGCTGTGTTTTGGATGACCAAACGGAGGTTTTAGAAGGCGTGCGAGTAGCCTATTTAAATCTAAGACATAATACTTTAGTAGGGAAAAAGAATCAACTGATTCCGATAAAAATTGAGCAAGTTATGGCTGCTGCAAGTTGACCAAAAATTCTGGTCAAAGCTGTTAGAAATTTTTAAGTTTGCAAACGTTTAGAATTTCAATTCTATGCTAACATTTGATCAATCAACACCTACTAACAAATTTATAATCAACATAACATGTAATTTCTGGTCCTAACAAGGTTGTATCACAATCATAGCAAAATGTGAGCATGTGACTAGCATACAAGAGCATAACACCCAAATTTCATAACCAAACACTCAACAATCATACAAGAGCATTCACAGCAGAAATTGAACTCAAAACCCAGCCCTAAACCCGAGTTCAAATCTGTACCAAATCATAAGTTAACATATCTTAACCTAAAACATGAAATATGAGCATAACAACACTCCATTTAGCATATAGACACACAAAAACACACATGCAATCAACTAATTTCGGATTCAAAAATTAGGGCTTACAAGATTGATGTAAAATCGCAGGTAGGAGTAGAAAAGGAGAAGATGAAGCTGGCTTGAGTGTTCTAGTAGCTTGTAGGAGCTTCAATCCACCTCCTTGAAGCTTGATTTCTCCAAAATTGCAAGTATTTGTGTGTGTGTGTATTTTGTGTCGTGAACAAAGAGAAGAGAGGAGGAGATGGAGCTGTGATGCGTGAAATGGAGGAGGGAGGGGGTTTTTGGCAGATTTCTCCGAAGTTATAATTACATATTTGGTCCCTTCATCTTTCTTTCTAAACATATGAGGCATAGAACTCATTTAAGTGGGTTTTTACTAAAACTTGTAAAGTAAAATTTCTAAAAATATTTCCAAGTGTTTTAAACTCATTTAACATGTAAGACTTAGTTAGGTTACATGAATTTTACATTTGTACAAAGAATTCCAAATTTACACACATAGCCCGGTTTCGCGTAAAGAGGCAATTTTTCCATAATTAACACATAAAGTCACGAAACGAATTCACGAAACAAGTTACTAAAGTCAAATAACGTGTAAACATAAGTAAATACGAAGCCATTCAAATAACGGGTCTCGGGTTCGCTAACAAAACTAACGGAATTAGCGGAAAAAGTTAATGGAGTTAACTTGGGAAGTTACGGTTGTCACAGCCTCCCCATGTTAAAGAATTTTCGTCCCGAAAATTAGCTAGTACCTTGGTTTGAAGCGGAGGCTTGATCGAACAGGTATGGATACTTCTTTCTCATCTGGTCTTCGCGTTCCCATGTGAACTCCGGTCCACGTTTTGAATGCCATCTGACTTTGACAATTGGGATTTTGCTTCGCTTCAATGCTTTCTGCTCGCGTCCCACTATCTCCACATGTTGTTCTATAAATCGGAGTTGTTCGTCGATGTGGAGTTCCTCCAGTGGAACTATCAAAGTGTCATCGGCCAGACACTTCTTCAAGTTTGAAACGTGAAACACATTGTGTACCCCATCTAGTTCAGATGGCAAGTCCAAACGATACGCCACGGTTCCAATCTTTTCTTTTATCGGGAAGGGTCCTATATAGCGGGGGTTCAACTTCTCGCGCTTTCCAAAACGCACAACACCTTTCCAAGGTGAGACCTTCAACAGTACACGGTCACCAACCTCGAATTCAAATGGCCTTCTACGTTTATCGGCATAACTCTTTTGCCGATCTCTTGCTGCTTTCATACGGTTTCTGATTTGTACGATTCTCTTAGTCGTTTCGTACACTAGTTCCGGTCCAGTGAGTTGACTGTCACCGACCTCGGCCCAGCAGACCAGTGATCTACACTTCCGTCCGTAGAGAGCCTTAAAGGGAGCGGCTCCAATATTGGTGTGGTAGCTGTTGTTGTAGGAGAATTCGACCAATGGCAAGTGGGTTTCCCAGTTCTTTCCAAAATCCATTACGCAAGCTCGAAGCATGTCTTCAAGTGTTTGGATTGTGCGCTCGGTTTGGCCGTCTGTCTGAGGATGGTATGCGGTACTCTTATCCAAACGAGTACCTAAGGCTGATTGTAATGATCTCCAAAAGTGTGAAGCAAATCTGGGGTCTCGATCAGAGATAATTGATAAGGGCACTCCGTGGAGCTTGACGATTTCATTGATGTTGATTTGTGCCAGCTTATCAGTCTTGTCATTTTCTTTGAGAGCTAAGAAATGGGCGGATTTGGTTAACCTATCCACGATCACCCAAATCATGTCGTTTCGACGGGGAGTACGGGGCAATCCCGTGACGAAGTCCATTGAGATTTCTTCCCATTTCCACTCGGGAATTGTCAGTTGTTGCAGTAATCCTAGAGGCTTACGATGCTCTGCTTTGACCTTTGAACATGTCAAACACTTACTGACGTACTCCGCAATGTCAGTCTTCATCTTGGGCCACTAATAGAGTCCTTTCAGATCTTGGTACATTTTGTCCGAACCGGGATGGAACGAGTATCGAGACTTGTGAGCCTCGTCCATCACCAGCTCTCGAAGGTTTCCATGTAAAGGTACCCAAAAACGATCCTTATAGTAACGGATTCCATCCGACTTAACCTCCGAAGTTCCATCAATGCCATTTAAGGATTCAGACTCGTAGTTTTCCTCTTTCAGGGCCTCCTTCTGGGCGTCTCGGATTCTATCAGGTAATACTGCATGAATCGTGAGTTGTAGAGCTCGAACCCTCCTAGGTTTAACATGTTCTTTCCTACTCAGTGCATAGGCCACGACATTGGCCTTTCCTGGATGATACTTTATCGCCAAGTCGTAGTCGTTAAGCAGCTCGACCCACCTACGTTGCCTCATGTTGAGTTCCTTTTGTTCGAAGATGTGCTGGAGGCTTTTGTGATCGGTGAATATCGTGCATTTGGTACCGTATAGGTAATGTCTCCAAAATTTCAAAGCAAATATAACAGCTCCTAACTCCAGGTCATGAGTCGTATAATTCTTTTCGTGGGACTTTAGCTGCCTTGACCCATAGGCAATGACTTTACCTCTTTGCATTAAGACGCATCCAAGTCCTTGGATTGAAGCGTCACAATAGACCTCGAAGTCGTCGACACCTTCAAGTAGGGATAGTATAGGTGCGGTACAAAGTTTCTCTTTCAAGGTTTGGAATGCTGCCTCTTCCTTGTCACCCCATCGATATTGAACGCCTTTGTGCGTGAGAGCGGTTAACGGTTGGGCTATCTGAGAAAATCCCTTAATAAAACGACGGTAGTAACCCGCTAACCCTAGAAATTGCCGGATTTCTGTTGGTGCTCTTGGTGTAGACCAATTCCTGATCGCCTCTACCTTGGCTGGATCAACATGAATACCTTGCTCGTTAACGATGTGACCCAGAAATTGAACCTCTCGAATCCAGAAGTCGCATTTAGAGAATTTGGCGTAGAGTTGCTCCTTCCTTAACAACTCCAAAATTAACCGTAGATGTTCCTCGTGTTCTTCTTTCGTCCTTGAGTAAATGAGTATGTCGTCGATGAAAACAATTACGAACTGGTCTAGGTAAGGATTGCACACGCGGTTCATGAGGTCCATGAACACCGCTGGTGCATTCGTTAAGCCGAAAGGCATAACCAGGAACTCATAATGACCATAGCGCGTTCTGAAAGCTGTCTTTGAAATGTCCTCCTCACGGACTCGTAGTTGATGATATCCGGAACTTAAGTCGATTTTTGAGTAGTAACTAGATCCTTGCAATTGATCGAAGAGGTCGTCGATCCGAGGGAGAGGATACCGGTTCTTAATAGTAACTTTGTTGAGCTCACGGTAATCGATGCACATTCTGAACGTTCCATCCTTTTTCTTGATGAATAATACTGGCGCGCCCCATGGCGACGAGCTGGGTCTAATGAAACCTTTATCTAGTAACTCCTGTAGTTGAGTGGATAACTCATGTAGTTCGTTTACAACCAGACGATATGGAGCTCGGGCAACCGGAGCTGCACCGGGGACAAGGTCGATTCCAAACTCCACTTGTCGATTCGGAGGTAAGCCTGGTAACTCTTCCGGGAATACATCGGGGTAGTCGCGTACTATCGGAAAATCTTCAATTTTCGTTTCTGCTAGGGTCTGATCCGTAACCGTTGCTAGAATGGCTACGTGTCCTTTCCGAAGATACTTTTGAGCCTTGAGATACGATATGATTCTGGAGACAGTGCCTCCCTTATCACCCTGAATCGAGAGTACTTCTCCGTTTGTAGTGGTTATACGTACGACTTTCTCTTGGCAGACGAGCTCTGCGTGGTGCATGGACAGCCAATCCATACCAATTATTACATCGAAGCTACCGATTGTGAAGGGCATTAAATCTATTATGAACTTATGATCTGAGAGTTCTAAGATACAGTTCTTGACTAAATGTGTTGCATCAATAAGCTTACCATTAGCTAGTTCAACAGTGTACCTAGCTTCTAGAGGTTTCGTATTGGCCTTTATCAACTTACAAAACTTAGTCGAAATGAAACTTTTCTCAGCACCAGAATCAAAGAGTACATTTGTAAAGTAGTTATTGAGAAGAAACTTACCAGTTATCATGTTGGCATCATTCCTTGCTTCACCCGACCCCATGACGAACGCTCGTCCTCTAGCACCATTTCCCCCGTTTCCACCACCACCTCCACCGTTGTTGTTGTTGTTGTGGTGGTTGTTATTGTTGTTTCCAGTTTCTTGAGTTGGGGGCAATCCTTTTTCACATGGCCCCGTTTTCCTCATTCATAACATCCCCTAGGGCCATCATTATTCTGCCTTGGTCGGTTCGGTAAATCATTCCAGCAATTCTTGGCCATATGCCCCATCTTTCCACATCGCTCACAAGGGGGTTTGTTGCAATCACCTGTGTGATGTAAGCTGCACTTGTTGCAATAGGGTGCCTTTCCTTTGTACCGGTTTGAGTTCTGACCACTACTGCCTTGGCGGTTTTGATTACCGCTTCCACTGTTGTTGAAACCACCCTTGGAGTTATCAAACCTCTTGTTCTGGTTTTGAGAGCCAGAAAACCTTCCAGAGTTGTTACCGGCATTATTGTTGCTAGGTTCTTCTTCCCTCTTTCTTTTTCCATCAAGAGCAGTTTTTGGAGATTTCTTTGGTGGTAGAGTCCCTTGAGCTATTGCCTGATCTGTCAGCTTGTGTGCTAGCCTAATTGCCTGCCGTACATTAAGTGGATTTGAGGAGGTTACCATTCCTTGAATTTGTGGAACCAGTCCGTCCACATACCTTTCGATCTTCTTGAAATCAGCATCTACCATTGAAGGACACACTATTGAAAACTCATGGTAGCGGGCCGTATAATCCTCTATCTCCGAGCCAACCATTCTTAAATTCATAAATTCACCCTCTAGTCTCTTTACTTGATCACGAGGACAATACTCCTCCATGATAGCGTCCTTAAACTCTTGCCATGTCATGGCATTGGCAGCATCAATTCCCAATATTTGGATTTGAGCATTCCACCAAGTCAATGCAGAATCCTCAAGTGTACCAGTAGCATACTTCACCCGATCCCCCACCGGGCAGTTACACATAACAAATACCTTCTTCGACTTTTCGAGCCATCTTAGTAGGCCCATAGCACCTTCATCTCCCCTGAACACCAGGGGCTTACAATCCATGAATGTCCTTGGAACTGGAGCTGAGCGGCTGCTAAGGCTGCGGCTACTCCTTGGTTGATCATACCCTGAACTTGAGCAGCAGTCAAGTTTCCCGGGTTGTGTTCGTTATTTCTCCGAGGAGGCATGATTTTTATCAATCAATGCAAACCTTCCAAAGGTTAGTATACCCAATACTAAGAAGTCATAAAATACTAAGGGATGTCTCACACGAGCACAAGTTGTATAATACATTCAATCACATGAACACTGCATTTTATGTTGTATTAAAGTAATAATGATGTTAGGAACACGAAATCAAGTAGTACAAGTTATATTTGTATCACAAATTAAAAGTAACAATGTAGCAGTCAAATAAGTTCGCTAAGAACAGCCTGAAGTTCGCTAAGCACATAACAAGTCCGCTAAGAATATAACAAGTCCGCTAAACACCTCATCAAGTTCGCTAAGAAGGGATGAAGTTCGCTAAGGCTTCAAAAAGTCCGCTAAACACCTCATCAAGTTCGCTAAGAAGGGATGAAGTTCACTAAGGCTAACAAGTTCGCTAGAAATTAAAATCAAGTTCGCTAGCCGGAAGTCCGCTAAGACCAGTACAAGTTCGCTAAGAACAAAAGTTCAAGTTCGCTAACAGAAGTTCGCTAAGAAGAGTTCAAGTCCGCCAAGGGTGTAGGATCGTTATAAGTCAAAGTTAAACTTAAACAAAGCCCTTTACTTGCAAATATAACCCTGCGGAATTAAAGTTATATTTCACTTAACTTAGAAAAAGTCGAATTCTTGTATAATATAAATGCTTGATTTGCATAATAGTAGTAACAACAAAGTATCAAATACTCGGCACTATTTGCATTAACTCAAAGCTACACTATTACAAGTGATAACCACCCTGTGTAAACTAAGAGGTAACAAGCTATATATAGTGCAAATGAGATCAATCATAGCCATTGATCTCATGCGATCTAATCTAGATCGTACATTACAAAGTCAAATCTAAGCTACCAAAAGAATAAACTTCGACATTTGAAATGACTTGCGTGTTGACAACAACAATCTACATTAGGAGAGCGGATTGAGCAGATATAGAAGCATACGAGAAGCTTTTGCAGGATGGGACTGCTGAAAAGACATCTCAGGAAAAGTCAGGTTGAACTCATTATCTGATGGATAATCGAGTTCACCCGGAAAATTCACTAAGTGACAAAACTGCTTCTTTCCGCTTGAACTTGCTGTTCCGCTTGAAGTGGTAGTTCCGCTTCAACTTCAACCGGAATTGACAAAACTGAAGTTCAGCCGGAATTCTTCAGAACTTGAAGTTCCTTACAAAGGGCAAAATGAAGTTCGCTAAGAAGAAATGCAACAAGTACGCTAAGCTTTATACTTAGAAAAATTTTCTAACTCAGAAATTTCTAGCCTCGGGAAAGAAAAATTCCTATCCAAACTCCAATTCCTATACTGACACAAGACAGGAATTCTTAAATGTGGATCATCTTCGGCACGCGGGGCAGTACTCTTGGGGAATGGGTTGTAACAAAATCTTTTCAAAAACAGTTACAGTTCAGAAATTTTTACCTTTAAAATGTTATGGTTCGCTGTAACCAAGGGCTCTGATACCAATCTGTCACACCCCTAGTTTCCACTAACGGAGTATAACCGTGTGGGGTGTGATCCAGACCAGGATCCAAGACTTTAGTTACAACCAAGCCATAACAGTAATTTAATAAAAGTTAAAGTACTTTTACAAAATGAAATAGAGTTTAGTTTAAGCAGTTCAGCGGAAGCACATTATCAAATTACAAGTTTAGCTTTGACAAAATATATGAATTAAGTGTTCAAATGCATATTCCCCAAAAGTTTGTGAGTCAAGTGTACTGCCGCCATCCATGCCTTCCATGATCCACCTAACGGCCTGAAAAGTAATCAACAATCAAGTGTCAGCTAAAAGGCTGGTGAGTTCACTAAAACAGGCTACACAACACTATGTAGACTAAAATGCAACGAATAGTAAGGAAACAATTCATAATCTAGTAATGCAAGTATTATCCGTATCAATAGGTAGCTAGCCTATGCTTATGCTCACCTGAACGTTCGAAACCAAAGCTGACGAATGTATCATAGGCATAACCTATGTAGTTGCCTTCCCCGTGTCTTTCCCGATCACGGTAGTCCTAGGCTACTATTGGTCTCAGTCCGACCGCCAGTCGGGAGGGTGCATCCTGTGCACCGCTGAGCGGGGGTGTCAATCCCCAGTAGTACTACTCAACATTACCTCGCTATTCTATATTAATGGCCCGATAAAGTAAGGACTTTGGATATTAAAAGCAATTCAGTGAAACATGTGATATATGGTGGATAACTACTTAAGTAAAGAAATACCTTTACCGTGTTGTTTCCATCCTTTACCGGATGCAACTACAATAGTAAGTGAAACTCACCTTAGGGTGCACTGGTACGCGGCACTTGGTTCTACAGGTTGGTCAAGATCGACCTAATTTGGTAAATATGGCCTAACCGGATTAGAAGTTATCACTAGGATGAATAATAACACATAAACCCCTAAACATATTTCATGCATTCATACAAGTCATACAATGCACATAGAAGTCCCAATTTGGGAGAAAATCATGAAATTGCAACTTAAGTCAAAGCTGACCCAGAAAAGTCAAACTTCAAACACCTATCTAGAGATATAGCTAAAATCCACAATACTTGGAATTATCTCTTTAAATTTTACAGACATATACTACATATCAATTAGAACTTGTAGCAAAAAGAATCAAGTAGAAAGGTTAAGAAATGAGAAAGTTATGCACGTCGGAAGTTAGCATTTTCAGCATTTAGTAAACTAGTCAAAGTAAAATGAAAACTTGCATAACTCACTCAAAACTTTGAATTTTTGAACCAAACTTTCCAGGTCTTACTTTTAATATATAAAAATCAATTACAAATAGCAAGCCTGCAAATAAAACAAGGTTAGCATGCCCAACCATTTTGAAAAGTCCACTTTTCACAGAAAATGACAGCTTTGAGTACCCAATTTGCAGCTGTGTTTTGGATGACCAAACGGAGGTTTTAGAAGGAGTGCGAGTAGCCTATTTAAAGATAAGACATAATATTTTACTAGGGAAAAAGAATTAACTGATTCCGATAAAAATTGAGCAAGTTATGGCTGCTGCAAGTTGACCAAAAATTCTGGTCAAAGCTGTTAGAAATTTTTAAGTTTGCAAACGTTTAGAGTTTCAATTCTATGCTAACATTTGATCAATCAAACACCTACTAAAAACTTTATAATCAACATAAAATGTAATTTCTGGTCCTAACAAGGTTGTATCACAATCATAGCAAAATGTGAGCATGTGACTAGCATATAAGAGCATAACACCCAAATTTCATAACCAAACACTCAACAATCATACAAGAGCATTCACAGCAGAAATTGAACTCAAAACCCAGCCCTAAACCCGAGTTCAAATCTGTACCAAATCATAAGTTAACATATCTTAACCTAAAACATGAAATATGAGCATAACAACACTCCATTTAGCATATAGACACACAAAAACACACATGCAATCAACTAATTTCGGATTCAAAAATTAGGGCTTACAAGATTGATGTAAAATCGCAGGTAGGAGTAGAAAAGGAGAAGATGAAGCTGGCTTGAGTGTTCTAGTAGCTTGTAGGAGCTTCAATCCACCTCCTTGAAGCTTGATTTCTCCAAAATCGCAAGTATTTGTGTGTGTGTGTATTTTGTGTCGTGAACAAAGAGAAGAGAGGAGGAGATGGAGCTGTGATGCGTGAAATGGAGGAGGGAGGGGGTTTTTGGCAGATTTCTCCCAAGTTATAATTACATATTTGGTCCCTTCATCTTTCTTTTTAAACATATGAGGCATAGAAAACATTTAAGTGGGTTTTTACTAAAACTTGTAAAGTAAAATTTCTAAAAATATTTCCAAGTGTTTTAAACTCATTTAACATGTAAGACTTAGTTAGGTTACATAAATTTTACATTTGTACAAAGAAATCCAAATTTACACACATAGCCCGGTTTCGCGTAAAGAGGCAATTTTTCATAATTAACACATAAAGTCACGAAACGATTTCACGAAACAAGTTACTAAAGTCAAATAACGTGTAAACATAAATAAGTACGAAGCCATTCAAATAACGGGTCTCGGGTTCGCTAACGAAAGTAACGGAATTAGCGGAAAAAGTTAACGGAGTTAACTTGGGAAGTTGCGGTTGTCACAGACACGAATCAAGAATACACATCCATCTTGAAATCAGTACTTACCTCTAAAGAAATAGGGGGAAGAAATTTCATATGTGTGTTGTGCATGTCTGAATAAAATGTCAACACAATTTTCACAAAACCTGACTAAAACATGATAAATGACATCACAGTGATTTTGCTGAAAATTGCCTTGCTTAAGCTTAAGTGGATAACAATACCGACAATCTGACTTAGGTTACTAAATCTGTGAGGTGATTTGATTTGTAAGTGTCTGTGATCACGTAATTGACCGATTTGATTCCTAACATAGTCCAACCATTACCGAGCAAAAATATGCAAAATTAAGCAAATAACTGAAAACTGCCAGCAAATAAGGCTTTAACAGTGCAAATGAAAGCACTACGCTTTTATGTAACCAAATTTGTCATAAAACGTGAATTTGGGTGCTTTGCGCTTAAAAACATCAAGTTTGGGAGAAATTAGTCAAATTTGAGGTCCATTTGCAGTTTTAAGTAAAAATCAACCGTTTTGGTAAATGTGAATTTTTAAATTTTCTGAGTCAAAATGGTGTTTTTAACATGTTATGCAATTAGAAAATTCAATAATTCCCAAATTGCCCTTAATGAGTTCATTTAAGTTTTTGCAAATCACTGAGTCCACAATTGAGAATTTTTAGTGTTTTTGCTTCGGGTGTTCTCATTTTGGTTGAAAATTTGATCATAAATCAAAAGTTTTTCAAAAAATTTAACTTGCTGTTAAAATTTTTAAGTTTTTCTTATGCTGTTGGCGATCTTGCCTGAAAGGCTTGGTACCCCAAGAATTTACCCTTGGCGATCTCGCCTTACCCAACCTTTCTCCTTGGCGATCTTGCCAAAATAGAACCCTCTATTTGGCGATCGCGGAGTACACATAGGTGTTCTTTATAAAATAAACCGAGAATTTTCGCTTGGCGACTTCGCCTAATTTTCACTCCTTGGCGATCTCGCCTAATAAGACATCCTTGGCGATCTCGCATTAACCAAACACTCCTGGCGATCTCTCCTTTCCCTTAGCGAACTCGCTAAAGGCAAATCTGCCTTGGCGATCTCGGGTTTTGCTTGGCGATCTCGTTTTAAGCTAGGGTTTAATAGGCGATCTCATAAGCACGAGTTTTTTTTCCCTTGGCGACCTTGTCCCCTACCAGTCCTTTGCGACTTCGCTTTCGTCCCGTCCTATGGTGATCTCGCTCAAATAAAACCCTAAGTCTTTCCTTATCGATCTCGCCTACATAAAAGGCTGAGACCAATTTTGCTTCTCATTCAAACAAAACATAAAACTCACAACCCGCTCTCTTCCTCTCTCTCTCTCTCTCTCGGCGAACCTCCGGAAACCGTCCCCTTCCACCGCCAACCTCCGTTTTTTCTTCCCATCCGATCACCGGAATCTGACATTCGTGCTTTTAGGGTTGATTCACACACCCTCTTTGCACCATCAGGTCAATCATTTAGTCAATTTCTAGGTTAATTGAGGTTTTTGGTTTAGGATGTAAAATTTGAGGTCGACGTTTCTTAAATCGATTTAGGGTTCTTATTGCTTGTTTTTGGTTGATGTTTACACAGATTCATTCACCTCATCTTGTGACTAAACTACGACTATAAGCTTCTTTAAGGTAAATGAACTCATCATCATCATTCGATTATGGACTGTGAATTATTGGATGTTTGACTTCTGTCTATTCAGGTGGATTGGTCTACTTGATTATTATTCAATAACTTAATAAATCTCATGAAATATGACTTAGCATGCTAAATTTCTAAAATTTTGGGTAAGTTTTACAACTATACCTGATTTAATGAAATAACATGCACATTAGTCATTGTCTTATGAGTCTTTATCTTTTATTCTAAATAATGGTTAGGTTGGAAACTATTGAAACTCATATTACACTTATATGAAAATAAATGTAAGAAAGGTTAGAATTTAGGGCTGATTGCTCCTATTAGTCTCTGGCCTTGATACTCATACTCATGTCTGATATTGAATGCTTCTTGTTCCTTTACCTGTTTGTTGTTTGACTTTGGTTATGTGATTTAAGCATGACAAAACTTCATACATGTATTCTGATTCATCATTTGACATCTTGTGTGTGCTTAAGTGGAAATTTTCATTTTACACCCACATAAGTAGTTAAATAGAATATATGTGTTAGTAAGTGTGTCAAAGTGCTCAAATCATGCTGAATTAAGAAAATGTGATTCAAGAATTATGTTTGATACCAAATATATAACTTCAACTGTGGAAAGCACAAGCTTAGGGGGAATCAATTCTTGATTCCTTCTTTAGACTTTTGAGTCATTTGGGTCAAAGTGTTGACTTTTTAACTAAAGTCCACTCAATTAAGAGAAATTTATCCAAATTACTTGAACTCTGCCACAATTTGACACCACTCAAAGTTTTTTTTAAGGCAATAATTCAAACATGCATTCTTGAGCCAAATTTCACTTAATTCTTCACCAAAGTAAATTTTTCAATTTTTCAATAAAATTACTATTTCAAGGGAAATTACTAGAATTTTGAGTCGAGTTTACTGACATCATCTGTTAAACTAAATTGATTGTTTTTGAAGAAATTTGTGCCTATGCCTTAAGAAAATTTTCTTTTATATCTTTGTAGGTTAATTGAAAAGCTCTGTCACTATCATGAATCTAGTGTGACATGACATTCATTTGACTTGTCAAATTTGATGTAATCATGTTATTTCTTATGTGCAGATGGCTCCCAGACAAGAAAGGGCAGCCAATGCCCCTCTGGATTTTTCAAAATCTCACAATCAATACTGTGAAATCAATAGAAGCTGGACTGATGCCGGACAATATGAACAAGCTTTCATAATCCTAGAAAACTCAAACTGGATCACTAGTATCCAGTTGGAGCTTGTCATTAGCTCGGGTATAATAAATGACTTCTGGATCAACGCCAACACATTCGCTGCTGACAATGGTTCCAAATCTATTAAATCAAGGATTCAAGGGTCGTATGTTCAAATAAATGAAGAAAAAGTCCGAGAAGTGCTACAATTGAATGATGCACTTTGCCCTGTTTCTTTTCCAAAAGAAGAGTGGCAAGACATGATCCTTATGATGGGATATCAAGGAAATCTTTCTGTGAATTCGAACGAGAAGATAAAGAAGACGTTATTCCTAGATAACTGGAAGTGTATCATCACTTTCTTCATTACAGCTTTCGCTCCAAGAAAGTCTGGGACTGATAACTTCGTGGAAGAAACAGCTTGGGCTCTACATGGTTTAGCCTCCGGTGCTGGTTTTAACCTCTTCAGGAAAATAATTGAATGGATGGACTACAACCTTCATCCCACTAGAAAATCTGAGAAATTTCTGATGTATCCCAGATTCATACAAGCCATCCTTGATCATTACTACCCGAACTTGCAGAAGACTGAACCATACTTGGTTCCTAGGAGGATGATGCCCGGTTCTTACACGCGTTACCAGATTGGCCAGTATAATGGACCCAAAGTTCCATTTTTCCCTAACATGATTGAGGGAATTGATGTTGATGATGATATGGATGGAGATCAAAGAAATGATGAAGCTGATGCTGAAATGGCAGATGCCAATGGTGCTGAACCTGATAATAATGCAGCAAATCTCCAAGATGATCATCCAATCAATTCTCCAATTCATGATGACCCTATGCATTCAGAACCTGAAGACAGAGCTTCAGCCAAAGATTCATCTGAATCAGACAAATCAGGAGATGAAAATGAAGAGTCTGGTAGTGAAGGTGACGCATCTGGAAATAATGATGAAAATAATTCAAATACACCTGTATCCAAACCTGAATCAGGGTCAAGATTCCAACCTGGATCAGAATCAGGTTCTGACTCTACTAGTTCTGATGCAAGGGGTCCCAAAAAGAAGAAAATAAAAACAAGAGAACCAACCCAAGTTAGTGAACAACCTGAGGCATCAAGTCATAAGAAACAAAAGAAAATAAAGTCAAGGAAAACTCAGGATGACATCTCATCATATTCCTCAAAAGCTTATTCACCTGAGCCAGAATCAGCCTCATTTATGCTTGAGGGAGATGTTAAGCCTGGCTACAATAGAGAGTCAAGATCAAAGTACGCTCAAGAACGAAAGAAGCTTGAAATAAGAAGAGGGCCTGTCTCTGGAACTGGAACTACTGCTGATGTACAAACACCAGCACAACCTGAACCAGACGACATTGTGCTACAAAGAGATCAATTTGCTCCCATCACCGTTGCTGAAGCTACAATTCAAGATATTAACGCCACTGTTGAAATTAACATCACAAGCTTGGATCCGGTAATTCAAGTTGCGTCTCAGCTTATTACAACTGTTCCTGCTCAAGAAATTGTGTCTAGGGCAGATACTTCTTTGGTCAATCAAGAGGTAATCTTGGAGCAAAATCTTGAAGTCTCTGACATTTCTGCTGCCGATAAGCTTAAAGAAGCTACTGACAAGATCAAAGAACAGGATCAAGAGCTTCTCAAATCCAATGAGAAAATAAAAGAGCAGGTAGAAGAAATTGAAATACTGAAGAGGTTATTGGCTGAAGCTCTCCAAAATAATCAAACTGCCAGAGTTAATGATGATGATATGGGTGGTAGTGGAAGTGGTAACCAAGGTGATGATCAGATGTTAGATCAGCCTCCCTCTTCAGAAAACATTCAACAATATAAAGAGCCAAGTCTAAGTCAAGCTGGCAAAGCTTCTGAAGCAAAAACTCTCACCATTGTCACAGAACAAGATGTAGATGATACTCATCTTGCTGATTTCCCATCAGATGACAATTAATCTTCTGAATCTGAAGTTGATATTTCCTATGGCGACACTTTTCTAAATGATGAACCAAATGCTGAAGAGGACGATGAAATATACCAATCAGTAATAAGACTGGTGCCACCTCCTGAGAATATCAAACTTCCAAGATTCTCCAGAGCTGCACTTGAAATAAATCAATCATCTTCAGGAGAGATCCTTGCTTTAACCACGGGTGAACCAGATGTACCTCCTATCATTCCTGAAATGTCATTGCAACTCCAGTTGGCTCCTCCAGTACAACAGCCAATAAGCATTGTTATGTCTGCAACTGCTATATTTGAGATTTCTGAACAACTAAAACACTTACATGTTGATAGTGTGTTCTTAGATCTCGGAAGAAACGCGTTTCGCGAATTCTATGCAAACCCCCTTGCTACTGATCCTAGCAGCCGAAGCGTTGTAGTTGTTACTGAAGAAACTGTTGAAGCCAGAGAAGCATTGGAGATCCAGCCTCTCAGCATGATTCCAGATGATATCTTCAATGATATAAGTTTGGCTGAACGTCTAAATAATCTTATTTATGACTCCAGTCCTACAAACTTCATAAACTCGGAATTCACAACTGACGATGAGTATAACGAGGAGATCATTTATAAGATCAAAGACGAACCAGTTGAGATTGTATCTCCAACTCCTCAGAGATCTGAGCCTGTGGAAAGTGAGCCTCAAATTGTAGATGATGTTAACATGACATTAATCCCTTCACCAGTTCATCATTCAAAAGAAGAACAAGTAAATCAAGAAGGAGTTTCATCCCAACCTTCAGTGCAAGAATCTACTGAAACCACCACTGGTGCTGCTAATGAAACTGTTCAAATTCATCCAATAACAAGTGCAAGTGGTGGTCAAGCTACAAATAATCTGGCCTCATCACAAGAAGCTGGTCCTTCTGGTAGACCTGACAAAGGTAAAAGGAAACTGACTCCTGAAGAGGTTTACGAACAGGAACTTGAAAAACAAAGAAAGAAGGAAGAAGCTATTAGAGCTGCTAAGGAAGAAATAATTCTGGAGAGGACGCTGGATGAGATTGCCAGACAAGAGGCTATCAGTAAATTGACAGAATCCAGCCGTCCTCAAACGAAAATTAGCCCTTGATCAGAACACTTTGAGCCGAATGATCAAAACACAGATGAGGGAGAACCTAGAATAAGAATATTCCCCAACTTAGCTGGAGACAATGTTGATCCTTCGGACAAATCAGAAATTGCAATATATGTCAGAGAGCTCATCTATCGTGGGATTCCCGTATCCTACTTGATGACTCTCACGGATGCATAGCTAGTTGAACTGTACACTGACGAGCAAGATATGGAGAAACATCTCTACAACCACAAACTTGCAGATAAGCTTACAAATCCTCGAGCGAATCCCTTTGCTGATACTGATAAGTGTAGGGATATGATCATGTAATAGTAAGCGTATGTCCGGAAGTTTTTTAAGCCTACGGGGTCACACGTCTCGACACCAAATGTATTAATATTAATTAATAGTTAATTAATATTTATCACGAATTATTAAAGAGGAATTAATTAAAAACTAATAGTTAATTGTTAACGGGCCATTAGTATTAATTAAAGAGAAAGGAATTGGACTAGATTGATTAAGCAACAAGTTGGTGGAGGCCCAAAGGCCTTGTATGAATTTTAGAAATTCGTAAGCCTCATAGGGCTCGTTGTGTTTCCCTAATCTTGTTCCCTAAGTTATCTAAACCCCATAAATACAACCCCTTGGTTAAGGGCTTTTGTGACGAAAAAATCCAAGTGATTAGAGAAATCCAAAACCCTAAATTCTCTCCTCCTCCTCTCCTCTTGTAAATTTCGGCTAGGGTTTCTAATTCCCTTGAGTTCGAAATTGTGGTTTGACCAAAACTTGAAGAAGAAGGTTTGTGATCAAGTGCTAGCACATAACATTGGTGTGTCGTGTGTGCGATTGTAGAGGGATTTGCATTAAATCCTCCAAGAGATCAAGTCAATCCGAGCTCATAAGGTAAACATGTTCTATCTGGTTAGTTAGGTTAAATCATAGGATCGGTCCGCTGCGTACTCGTGAATAATCTGATAAATAGTTATATAAACCAACAGTGGTATCACGAGCCACCTATGAAATTAATTAATTACCGGGTATAAAAACTTGGAAGGGGGGTAACCCTAATTTCGAATTAGGGATATGTATCCCCATAAAGATTCTAGCTTTTGATCCATTAGAAATCAGGTTTTTTACAATTAGAAAATCGTTTTGCGAATTGGTAAAAACAGAAAATTAGAATTTGGAAACCCTGATTTTCGAAAATTAGGAAACCCTAATTTTTGAAAATTAGAAACCCTGATTTTCGAAAATCTTAAACCCTAATTTCGAAAAATTGGAAACCCTAATTTGGCCCAACTCGAAAACCCTAGTTTTCGGCCCAAATTGAAAACCCTAATTGGATCAAAACCTCTAGCCGAATCGGGAAACCCTAATTTGGATCAAAATTAGTTTCTTGAAAGATCCAAAATATTAATCCAAGTTTTTTTTTATGTGTTATTAGATAACTAGAAACCAACATGTTGTACCTTTTAATTTTTAATGAGTTAAAAAGAAGTAAAAACCATGAAGTTTCATGCAAAACGATCATGGTTATTACTTAAAATGAGAGAATTACAAAATTAAAATTATGTAAGATAATTAGAAACCCTAAGATTATGTGGTGTTATGTGATAATTGAGACATAATAAAAAGGTTTTAAATCGCAAATTGTTTTATGAAAATTGAAATTTGCTTACTAACTATCGAAATATGATTTGTTTATAAAATAAAATTTGTGTCCTACAAGTTCAAAAGAAACACCGGCTCACCCATTCGAACATACTCTAAGAGAGGTATAAGTCGGGTCGCTCTGCTTCCCTAAAGGGGTAGGTTTTTAATTGCAATGTGCAAACCTCACCCCTACGCTTCTTTGTGTGTTGTGAATGGAGCTACTGAGCTCTTTTGACTTGGAAGACAAACTAAGCATTTTATAAACACATTATGTGGTGAAGATGTGCATGAATCTTCACACATAACCTTTTGATCACATCAAATTGTTTTGACCCAATCAAACTTAAGTCTTTTCCACCCAACTCGTAAAGGACACTTGTGAGTGTTACTCTACTCATTGGTACACAATGGTAGATTAGCATCTGCAAGACAAATTCCCACTCATTGGTACACAATGGTGGACAATTTGTGCGTTCTTGGTTGGACGACTTAAAGCGAGCTAGGGGTGAGACCCTTAGCCCGTGGCAAAAGATGGGATGAAACATGACTACAAATCACTTGGTGCAAGTTGTAGGTCCCATAAAATCTAGGAATTGTATTTGGAATACAATTATTGATCGCCACTTACCTTTTGAATGCATCATTTCTAGCAGATCAACTGATGAAATGAGGGCATGTCATTAGGATCCTAGCCTTAATAAGCTTAATTGTTTAAAGTTATTTAAACATTGGGTAATTAAGTTATTAAGGACTTAATTATCGAAAATACTGATTTTTGAACTTAATCTGTTTTGTAGATGGCAACAAACCCTCCTCAAAACAATGTTGGTCATGCTTTTCGTCAAATGTTTGAAAGAGAAAAGCTAAATGGATCTAACTTCAATGACTGGTACCGTCAACTGAGGATTGTCCTTAGATTTGAACGGAGGACCGATGTCCTTGAGAATCATTGGCCGACCGAGCCAGCTGCTAATGCTTATGATCAAGAGAAAGCGTTCTACAATGCAGAGTATAGCGGATACGATGAGGTTTCTTGCATGATGATCTCGAGTATGACTCCCGATCTTCAGAAGCAATACGAATTTCATACACCTTGTGATATGATCAAAGAGCTAAAGAAGATGTATGAAAAACAAGTTGGTGTTGAATTGTTCGACCTAGTTGTGGAACTCCATTACTTGAAGCTTGAAACTGGTAAATCGGTCAGTAGTCATGTGCTCAAGATGAGGAGCTACTTTGACAAATTGGAATCGCTCAATTATGGGTATAATCAGGCTGTGGCAAATGGCATGATCCTCAAATCTCTTACGAAGGATTTTGAGGATTTTGTGCGCAACTACAACATGCATAGTATGACGAAGACTATACCTGAGCTTCATGCTATGCTTGTCGAGTATGAAAAAACGATTCCTAAGAAGGCCACTGAAACACCCCAAGTTCTTATGATCAAGGGGGGAAAGATCCAAAAGGCTAAATGACCGCAAAAGGCGAAGGGCAAGAATGATGGTAAAGGAAAAGGCAAGGCAGTTGCGTTTGTTCCTAAAACCAAGCAAACCCCTCCGGCCGCAAAAGAGCATTCGGCTAAAGACCAGATCTGTCACCATTGTGGTGAAGTTGGACACTCGAAGACGAACTGTCCTACCTATCTAGCTGAGTTGATGAAGAAGAGAAAGAATACTAGTGGGGCTAGTACTTCAGGTATCTTCACAATTGAATTATTTTCCTTTTCTAAGTGTGATTCATGGGTGTATGACACCGGCTGTGGAACTCATATCTGTAATACATTGCAGGGTCTTAGAAACAGGAGGAATCTGAAGCCTGGAGCTTTGCAACTGTTCGTGGGAAATGGTTTGCCAGCAGCTGTGGAAGCTATAGGAGAATTTCATTTAGTTCTTCCTTCTGGGTTAATTATTGTTTTAGACAATTGTCATTATGCACCTTCTATTACTAGAGGTGTTATTTCAGTTTCATTGTTGAAAAACCAAGGATATATTAATGTTTTTAATAATATCAGTATTTCAGTTTCTAAGAATAATGTTCATTATTTTGATGCGATCCCTTGTAATGGCATTTATGAAATTGATATGCGTGGTTGCAACAATAATAATTCATTGTATCATGTTAGCAAACGAGCCAAAACTAATTTGGACTCTACCTATCTATGGCACTGTCGTCTTGCCCATGTTGGCAAAAACCGCATTGAAAGACTTCAACGTGAAGGGACCTTAAAATCAAATGATGAATCATTTGACAAATGCGTTTCCTGTATATCAGGAAAGATGACTAGAAACCCCTTTCCGAACAAGCCGCAAAGGGCAAAAGAGCTACTTGGACTCATCCATACCGATGTATGTGGCCCATTTAGACATGTGTCAAGACAAGGTGCTAGCTACTTCGTGACTTTCACGGATGATTTCAGTCGTTATGGTTATGTATACTTGCTTAAACATAAACATGAGGTATTTGAAACATTCAAAGAGTTTAAGAACGAAGTTGAAAATCAACTCGGTAAGACCATCAAGATCCTTCGATCGGATCGTGGTGGTGAATACTTAAGCCAAGAGTTTAAGGATTATCTAAAAGCGTGTGGAATTGTCCAACAGCTTACTCCTCCTTATACACCTCAGCATAATGGAGTATCTGAGAGGAGGAATCGTACCTTACTAGAGATGGTGAGGTCGATGATGAACCTTACAACTATCCCATTATCATTTTGGGGTTTTGCTCTAGAAACCGCTGTACGCGTTCTAAATATGGTTCCAACCAAGAAGGTTGAAAAGACACCATATCAATTATGGCATGGAGAAGTCCCTGTGTTGTCTTACTTACGAGTCTGGGGATGTGAGGCACTTGTGAAGCGCGATACACCTGACAAATTACAACCCAGGACGACTAAGTGCATCTTCGTAGGATACCCAAAGGAAACAATGGGTTACTACTTCTATAATCCTTCCGAAAACACTGTTCTTGTTGCTCGATACGCTGAATTCTTTGAGAAGAATTTTATAGCTCAAGAGAACAGTGGGAGAATTGTAGAACTATTGGAAGATGTTTCACCTTCTGAAATAACTAGCAATCATCAACTTGGGGGGGGGGGGAAATGTTCAAAGTAATGAACCTCAAGTCGATGATGATGATGCGATTCCACTTCGTAGATCCGAAAGGGTCATACGTCAACCGGATAGATGGATTGGTCTAGTCGAATCCGAGGAAAACGTAGCAGGAGATCTCGATGAGCCTCCGAATTTCAAAGCTGCATTATCAGATCCAGAATCTGACAAATGGCTTGAAGCTGCGAATGTGGAAATGAAATCCATGCAAGATAACCACGTTTGGACCCTGGTTGATAAATGGCTTGAAGCTGCGTTGACTATGATGAGACCTTTTCACCAGTAGCTAACATTAGAGCTATTAGGATTCTCTTAGCCATAGCAGCATACTATGACTTTGAGATATGGCAAATGGATGTTAAGACTGCCTTCTTAAATGGTTATTTGGACGAAGAATTCTATATGGATCAACCTGAGGGGTTTGTGGATCCAAAACACCCCAACAAAGTATGCAAGCTTCAAAGGTCCATTTATAGACTAAAGCAAGCATCGAGAAGTTGGAATAAATGGTTTGATGAAGAAATCAAAAAGTTTGGTTTTGTTCAAAATCCCGATGAGCCATGTGTATATCGCAAAGCTAGTGGGAGCAATGTTACTTTCCTGGTCTTGTATGTGGATGACATATTGATCATAGGAAAACACATTCCAATGTTGTAAGATGTCAAAAACCATCTTGGAAAGTGTTTTGCCATGAAAGACTTAGGAGAAGCAGCATTCATTCTTGGAATCAAGATCTATAGAGATAGAACTAAGTGGTTGATTGGACTAAGTCAAAGTGCTTATATTGATAAGATCTTGAAGCGATTCAAGATGGAGAATTCCAAGCGTGGTATAGTACCTATGCAGGAAGGACTTGGTCTATCGGTCAAACAAGGTGCTTCTACACCTGATGAGGTGAAGCGTATGCAAAGAGTTCCTTATGCTTCGGCCGTAGGCTCTATAATGTATGCGGTGAGATGCACTAGACCTGATATAGCATTTGCGCAAAATATCGTTAGCCGATTTCAACAGAATCCAGGTGAAAGTCACTAGACTGCTGTTAAGACCATTCTCAAGTACCTACGGGCTACTAGATATTTGTTTTTGGTGTATTGGGGAAATCCAAATCAAGAGCTCAAAGTGACCGGATACTGTGATGCTGGATTTCAGACTGATAGAGATGACACGAAGTCTCAGTCTGGGTACGTCTTCGTTCTAAATGGAGGCGCAGTGGATTGGAAGAGCAAGAAGCAAACCCTAGATGCTATGTCTGCAACAGAGTCTGAGTACATTGCTGCGTCAGAGGCTGCAATGGAGGCTGTCTGGATAAGGAAGTTTATTAGTGGGCTTGACATTGTCCCCACAAGTAACTTGCCTATCGACATGTACTGCGATAACTCGGGTGCATTAATCATCGCCAAAGAACCCGGCGTTCAGAAGGGCGCCAGACACTATGCTAGGAGATATCACTATGTTCGTGAGCAAATCGAACTTGGTGAAATAAAGTTACTCAAAGTTCACACGGATATTAACTTAGCTGATCCTTTCACAAAAGCTCTATCGAGACCAAAACTTGAAAGGCATGCCGAGGGCATGGGACTTAGATTAGCTAGTTAAATGATGTATGTCTGATGTTTCAGTATTTGGATAAAGGATGTAAACAATTTCTATTTATATAATGAAATAAAGTACTTGATATGTTTGATTTCATTTAAAGGTTAAGTTGTGTCCTATATTTGCATGTTTAATCCATGAATACTTACTAAGTATTCAAAATTGTCCATTGTCAATTAACTATGTGGGAGCATAGTTAAACTAAGACAAAATCTGAGTGATTGGTTAGGATGGTCCCACCAAACTCACATGGTATTCATTGGATGCATACTGGACTGACCCACTAACGAATTGTCACTTTATGGATCAGCGTCATTAAGTGAAATTCGTAAATGGTTGCTTTATTTATCCTTAGACTTGAGATACAAGCAGGTCATGCATGTATGGATTGCACCTACTTGATATAGGTCTAACTATCCTGAATAATGTAGTACAAAAGGGCTATTTTCAGTAAGTGTAGTGAAGTATGTGACTTGACACGTGTAGTCAAGAGGATTTGTTCCTTCAGCTTTGTGCTGAAGCAGATACCACTGGGCCCCTCATTGGACTAATGAAATCTAGAGATGTCTCGATTTGCAATTTGGTAATCTTAAGTTAGTTGTGAGAATGAGAAACAGAATCGTTAAAGTATGGAATGACTTTAATCCATATCCATATTTAACACGGTGTCGGTAACAAAGGGATAATAAATGACTAAACCATTTAAATACACTTTGAGAAACTGTACTTAAATATTTCTGGGAGCATTGGCGTGTTGCTAGACGCTAACCAATGTTATTACGTTTACTATTGCAAGCCCAAGTGGGAGCTGTAGGGATATGATCATGTAATAGTAAGCATATGTCCGGAAATTATTTAAGCCTACGGGGTCACACGTCTCGACACCAAATGTATTAATATTAATTAATAGTTAATTAATATTTATCACGAATTATTAAACAGGAATTAATTAAAAACTAATAGTTAATTGTTAACGGGCCATTAGTTATTAATTAAAGAGAAGGGAATTGGACTAGATTAATTAAGGAACAAGTTGGTGGAGGCCCAAAGGCCTTGTACGAATTCTAGAAATTCGTAAGCCTCATAGGGCTCATTGTGTTGCCCTAATCTTGTTCCCTAAGTTATCTAAACCCTATAAATAGAACCCCTTGGTTAAGGATTTTTGTGACGAAAGAATCCAAGTGATTAGAGAAATCCAAAACCCTAAATTCTCTCCTCCTCCTCTCCTCTTGTAAATTTCGGCTAGGGTTTCTAATTCCCTTGAGTTCGAAATTGTGGTTTGACCAAAACTTGAAGAAGAAGGTTTGTGATCAAGTGCTAGCACATAACATTGGTGTGTCGTGTGTGCGATCGTAGAGGGATTTGCATTAAATCCTCCAAGAGATCAAGTTAATCCGAGCTCATAAGGTAAACATGTTCTATCCGGTTAGTTAGGTTAAATAATAGGATCGATCCGCTACGTACTCGTGAATAATCTAATAAATAGTTATATAAACCAACAATAAGAAGTTTGAATATGTGCAATTTAATGACAATCTGCGGGAAAAGATCCGACAAATGCATGCACAGTATATGTCTCCACCTCTAGGCATCTTTGGTCATGTTTCACCTCCGCCCAGTCCCACTACAGCTATGCTTGGCGGTAACCAATTGACCAAAAGAGAGTTACAGGACTTTCTAGACCAGAGGGGATATGCTCGCAAAAGCTATAGCAGAAAGCAGCTACCTGGTCTACGGAAAATGGTCAAAAGCCACATAATTAAAGAGAATAAGAAGGTCAAGTGTCAGCAGGACGAATGAGAAGAAATAAGGGTAAAGGAACACTGAAGGAAGGAAGCCCCTACCTTGGTTGATGACTGGAAGGAAATGGCACCATATCGAAAGCCTTTGTGCAGTTCAATGCTAAAAACCTCAAAAATATGCCTCCTAATGTCGAATCCGATGATGGGATGAAAATCCTTGGTTGGAAATATGATCACGAGTTTAAGGCATTTATTGTCAAACGCAGAAACGGATTTGTATAATTCTATGCCAAGATAAGAGACATCCAAAATCTGTTCTCTTGGGAGATGAAACAACTTAGGTAGCAACAGCTGATTAGCCACTCAAATGATCCAGTGGGTAGAGATGCTGAAGAACAGATAAAAGCCATCTACAACGTTAGTTCAACTCGCCCCCTCAAGATAGAGAAAAAGAAGTACAGAACTTTCAGAAGGCAGAGAGTTGTGGTCCCACATAAGGTCATGTACAAGAGTATCAGCAAGGATTTGATTACAAACAAAATAAAGGGAGATCAGAAAAGCAACCCAATAAGATGTTGGTATTACAGTGGGACACTCATGAGTTGGTCACTGAAAGGGAAGACGGCGATACAATAAGGCTCTTTGCTGTAATTGAACTGAGACTGTTGCATAGAAATTACCTTAAATGGTTGTTCTACAGTCGCCTGGACACCATCCCTCGAAGGCTTAGGTCATACGAGATAGTGGATGCAAACTACTTCGGTTTGTTTCTAAGGTGGTGCTGGGAGTGCATTGCTGCTAGGAAGATGACGACAGAAAGCCTGAGTACCTTAAAAGACTGGGTCATGGGTGGTCGCGGGATTTTCTACCTCTCCCGTGGTCGTGAAAGGATGTTAGAGATGTGGCACTATTCTGACTTGAAGAAGTTCGCGCGGGAAGACCTTTGGATACTGTACGAGGCACATATTATCTGCTTAGATGATCGATATAGGAATCTTGCCCATAAATACTGGAGGTTCTTGCTAAAGCTACTTGGACAACTCAGATAGTCGTCAGTTTTTCTTTTCTATGTTTGTATTACCACCAAAGGGGAAATTTGTAAGATCTTCTTAGGGTTAGTGGCAACTCAAACATAACATCCTTAGTATTTGTGCTCAAATTATAAATCTTTCATTTTAACTTGTATTTTGTACTTGGACAATTCTCTTAATGCTTATGTTAATCACTCAAGTGTTTATTGTTTTGTGTTTCATATGTAATGTCTTAACTTGTGTTGTTGATTATTGATATTGAAGAAATTGCCCTTGTACATCTCAATTGCAATCTGAAAGTTTGGATCCAAATTCTGAGTCATTTTATGATAATCCACTTGGCTAATGTTAATAATTGAATGTGTATTCGTAATAACAACCCTTAGTGATTCAATAATGATACTTGACGTTTTCCGAGTGTACTTGGTGATTTCAGGTCAATCTTGGCGACCTCACCAAGAGTCTTGGTGACCTCACCAAGATTCTTGGCGACCTCACCAAGGTCTTGGCGACCTCACCAAGGTCTTGGCGACCTCACCAAGGTCTTGGCGACCTCACCAAGCTTGGCAACCTCACCAAGCTTGGCGACCTCACTAGGAAGTCTTGGCGACTTGGGATTTACACTTGGCGATCTAGATAATTATTCTTGGCGACCTCACCAAGGTTGGCGACCTCACCAAGTGTTCTTGGCGATCTCATGTTTGCTCTTGGCGATCTCGTCAGTTTGATGACATAAAATTCACTAACTTCAATATCATTCTCTTGTAATCAGTGCTATGACATCAGGTGTTCTCTCCACTATATAGCAACATGATAATAACCTAGAAGAAGCTTTTGGACGGCTGTTTTTGAAGAGAGAGAGAGCACCTGTGTGTGAAAACCCACGTGTTCTTGAGTTTCAGACATGAAATCTAAGGATTTCAACCAACAAACACTATGATTTGATCATGGATTCATGATTTCCGCACTTGGATCTGTGTACTGGATGAGTAAAGGCTCCAAATTGGTCCTGACAACGAGCATCAGATTGTCTACTCGATCTAGCTAAATCAGATGATTCGAACCTCAGGTTCGGACCAAGTTTGGCTGACAGCAAACCTTTATCTTAATCTTCATATTGTCTTGACTTGATACTTCACACGATGGACATATTATGTATCAACAGAAAATCCAAGTCATTGATGTGAATCGAAAGCTGAACATCATCACAAATTCGTAGTCTTTCACAAGTTTCTTGTGTAAGGTTGAGAATTTTGAAAAGGTGTTTGAGAAGACAGTTCCACCCCCAGTTGTGATTAAAGAGTATATCAATGTTCTGAAAGAAAAGATAGAATATTGTGATTACTCGAAGTTTTCTGATTAAAAGTCTGAAGAAAAGAGTTTAAGGAAAAAGAAGAACAAGAAGGCTGGAAAGAAATCTTAAAAGAAAGCTGAACTTCCTAAAATGTCGAAGTTTGTGTCGGGTTCTTCATCAACTAAAGAAGAGAAATCAGCTATTCCAATTGAGAAGCTTGTCATTCATACAGATATTGATGAAACTATCTTCTCTAAGCAGAAAGATGTTAGCAAAGTGAAAGATGAATTTTCTCTTCTGGCGAAGAATGGACATAAATCATCTTATTTGAAAGAGAAGATTTCTGAGAAACAGGTTGGTTTGGGTTTTGAACAGAGGGTTACTGAAGTCTATAGTAATAAAACTCCAAATCAACAGAACTTAAAGAAGGTTAATTTGAAGCAAGTTTAAATAGATGTTTTTAAAGCTGAAAAAGTTCAACCTAAAAGGTTTTACAAACTTAAGGGTTCGGAACAAATATTTACTGACAAAGAATTTCCACTACATTGTGTGGATGCTCAGAAAATTGCTGAAGTTTTTTAGAAGAATGGCAGTCAACAGAACAAGAAGATTCAATCATTCAGATTTTCTTCTGGGGTTTTTGATTTGATGCCCAAAAGCCCTACTTCAAAATGGGTGCATGATCATAGGCATTAGGTATATGATAATTTTTATGATCATTTTGGGGATAATAATTTTTGATCTTTTACAGAGGCCAAAAAGGAAGGATACCAATGTCGCTGGAAGGGGCATATGGCACAAGATTATCCTACCACTACTGCTTCTTCAAATAGAAAAGGAAATACATGGATTAATATGCCAGAGTATTTGTTGAACCACAACCTACATATTTTCAATCTCAAAGAAAATTTATTCCTACGTTTCAAAATGTTCAAAATGTAGGTTGTACATCACATTTTACTGTGACTGGTTCATCAAATATCAGTTTACCACAACAACAATGGAAACCTAAGGTGGTTTCGAAAGGAAATCAAGACATTTGTCGACCAGAAGCAATAGGCTTCAGGTCATTCATAAACTAATGTGTTTAGCCAGTGTGCAGGTACTTCTAGAAGACCTGTCGGTGATTGAAAAGTGTTGATGGAGGAGTTTCCTACTTAAATTGCAATGTTTAAAGTTTCTAAACTAAAATTTTCTACAAGCTAAATCTAAAAGGTATCCGTATCGATTGGTCAATTTTCTTTCCTTAATGCATTTTATTTGTACTTTAGGGGGAGAAAATTGCAAAAGCTAAAAATATTGTCTTTGTGTTTTTGTTAAAATGAAAAAATCCAAAAATAGAGTTTTCATTTTAAGGGGTAGAAAAGTCATGAAAAATACAAAAAATTTGAAAAATGATAAATTGTATCCTAAATAATTGGGAAACGATGGTACATTGGCTTACCTGCCTGACTCGTGAATAAACTAGATGAAAAGGTCATAAGACTTTTGTTTAACGTGCTAGGTAGGCTCGACAAATCAGAAAGTATACTAATGTGATATACATTAAATATTATGCTTGACCAAGTGGACAACATCTTAAACCGTATTTCAAGATATGTGAAGAGAAAATGAGAAGTCACTGTGCAAACATGTGTTCATTTTGCAAAGATTTTAACTTGTTTGATTTTCTTTATTTTCTTAAATGATCAGACTATCTCTGCATATCCACAAGATTAACCTGATAGATGTTCATTTAAGGTTCTGCTTTATTTTCTTTGGTGTTCCGTATAATTCATCAAACTTTCTCTGTGTGTCCACAAAACCAACCTGGTTGTTGTTGAATTATACAATTTCAACTTGTTTGTTTTTTTCTTTCTTATTTTGTTATTTCTAAGGCCTTATCTGCGTATCTAAAAGATCAAACTTAAGGTAGACAATTTAACATTCTTATTTCTTTTTGCATGGAATGCAGTTGAAGATATCATAAATACAAAATACTTTGTGAAATTCACAAGTATATATCACATAAAAAATATGTGGAACATAGTTGAGTTTGTCTGATAGTGTGTGGTACACAGGTCAAACCAAATTAATCAATACCTTAACATATCCAGATGTTATGAGTATATGAGTATGATTATTTCTGAGTTTACAGTTGGAAAAATTGTACCAGCAATCAACATGGCTTAAGTGCTGAAGTAATCGAAATTGAAATGTAGTTCAGAGCGTTATGACCAATATGATCCCAAGTTGTGATATTTCTCGCAAAATATTAAAAATAATGTGTGATTCAGTATTTCATTTCTGTATTGTATTTATGTCTCATTTCAGAAAATCCGAAAAGATTTTAGGTGTGTTTTAGCATAAGTTTAAAAAATCAAAAAGATTTTAGGTGTGTTTTAGCATAAGTTTGAAAAGTCTTCGGTGTGTTTTCGTATAAAGTTTCAAAAAGCCAAAAAGATTTTGTTTCTAATTTGTATTCGACCGATCGATATGTGATACAAAACAAATTTCAAAATCAAAATTATATCTTGGATTCTCAAAGAGATGTTTTGCACCAAGCTTAAATTAATTTTGGTAAAGTGAAAAAGAATTCGCACTTTTGTCTTCTAGAGTTGTAGGTTTAAAGACAAGACTCTAAGCATGGTGAAATGGGAGTTTGAAGTATCTTTCACAAAGTGGATCTTCAAGTTCAAAAGTTGATCAAGTCTTGATCCAGCCATGCAAGCTTTACAACTAACAAGAAGATTCAAGTTAAAGATCTGATGCAGCAATGTTGAAGATTAGATACTAGAGATTTAGTTAGTGTAGATACACCACATGTTAAGGGGGAGTCTGTTAGAGCATAATCCTATGCTACATTGCGTCCCGTGTGTTGTATTTAATCAAGAGCTATGTTATGAGTATGGTTCACGAACCAAGCAGAGAACCGCTAGTTCGTGAGCAAAGAACCAATGGTTCGTTGCAGCTTGGTTCGCTGGGCAGTCAACTAGTATAAATAGTTGACTTAGTTTGTAAGCTCATTAGTTCTGGAAGTAGTTATGTCATTTGAGTCCTTCTGTGTGTGTGTTCTAAGAGAGAGAGCTAGAGAGCTTCGTAATTGTTTCTATTAGTGAATTAATAAAACCAGAGCTTATTTTTTTTCTTATTCACTAGATCTGATCATTCTACCAGTAGTAAGATCCTCAAAAGTACTTACAGTATCTACCTTTGCCTTCAAGACTTTATTTTCACGTGTCAGCTCAGTCTTAGCATCAAGTAACCTTGTATTATCTTCTTGATGACTGAGCTATTTCTCAGCAAGTTCAGCAGTAGTCTTTTGAAGAGCATCATATTTATCTTTCAAAATCACACGTTTAAAAGAAAGCACATCAAAATCTTCAGTTACTTCCTTCACCTCTTGTTTAGAAACTTCTAACTCTTTTGTTATTTCTTTGAACTTATTTTTGTAACTTTCCATCTACCCTTTAACTCTTTTGCATTCTTCAATCAACAAACTATTTTCCTTAAACAATTCACTGTTAACTTTAGCAATTTCAGCACAATCTTCACACTTTGAAATGTCTTCATTTTGAACTTTTGCCATGAAAGCATAACAACCTTTATCAACTGTGTCACAACTACTTGATTCAGACTCAGTATCAGTTACACATTTGTTAACATTTTCAGCACAATCCGCAGGCTCCACTAGCACCAGCTCTCGCAGCTCCTTAAAGTTATACTAGTAAACCAGGTAGTGTAGTCTGCATTAAGCGTGTCATTTCTGCAGCCATAGCTGCTCTCTACTCATTAGTAAACGTGTTAGCTCCGGCGTTGTTCTTTGGTTCCACATTCGCACGATTGCCTCTCGTAGCCATTTCCAGATCCTAATTTAAGATGGATGACATTTCAGAACTTGTGTGACATAGAGTCACCAAATTTTGAATTCATGATAAGTATATAACTACAAGATCTGATAAAATTATATATATATATGATGCATTCAAAACCCAGTTACTTCTATCACACATTTCCCTAATGTCCACACGTTGCCTCTTTATCTTCATCAGTAATTCAAACCGATTCCTAGATTACATTTATAAATGTTCTTCTTCTCCTTGCACCTGGCCACACAACAATTAGTACTTATGATCAGTTTACATGGAAAATACCAAATTGCAGTAGCTAATTGCAATCGTGTATTTTCCATATTCATATACCATAAGTCCCACCTATTATGTTCCTTATGCATATTCGTCCTTATGGGCCTAAGCTATCCTGGCTGGCATATAAATTTCTTATCTCAACTTACTCTACCTAGAGTCCTAGTTTAAGTTTAGATACCGCACTTGTACATAAATCTCTTAAACCAAGGCTCTGATACCAACTTGTGACGCCCACTCCCAGACTTGGCACCAGGAGGGGCCACTCATCGGATTTACTCATGAACACGTGGCACAACAGAGATAAGTAGCGGGAAATTTAAAACTTATATTTATTATAAACCAAGTACGTAAAGTTATTGAGATAATTTACAATTTATCTATATAGCGACTAACTATAACCGTCTTTATTTATCTACATCTAAGACAGCACGTCCAACCGCTCCTCTAATAGCTTGCCCACTTAGTCTCTTATCACGAGGGCTCCGCTGTAACACCCGTATACAATTTGATGTCAAACATTTTCAATTACTTCGTTTAAAATTTGGTCCCAGAAATTTTTATACTACCACACGGTTTAATAATCATAAAATACCAATATTATGGTGTGACATATACAAAAAGACACCACTAGTTGAGTTTGACATTTAAAAGTGTCAATCAACTCATACAATAGTTGCTTCATCAAAATACATGGGATTGTTTATCCTTTGACGTGATCGGTTCCTCTATGGCTTGATGAGCTTCCACTAGGTTTTTCCTTTGCCTGCAATTCACTCACTTTCAATAGTGAGTTTCTATTGCTTAAACATGCATAAAAACAGTGTAAACAAGAGAATTAATGAACAAAATCAGGAAATTGGTTCTAGGCGTATCGCCCAGAACTTAACCATTTCCATGCGATACGCCTGGAAGTGTAGGCGTATCGCCTACTACTCTTGATGTTCCAAGCGATACGCCTGGAACAACATTTCCAAGGATTTAGCCAAATTCTGCCAGTTTCATACTTAGCCAAATTTTGCTCCCCTATTTCTAGCTTTTGCACCAGTTTTTCCCAAACAGGTTTCCTACCCTTTTTCAAGGTGTTTAACTATCATTGTACACATCTAAAAACATATTTTCATGTCTATAACATACCTTAGTCAAATCAAATTTGTATTTACGACTAACGGGTTTAACCAACCCGTTTGACCTATTAGGACATCCATCGCTTTAATGCAAATGTCCTGTCCTTATTACAAGTTGATTCTATTTCAATTCTATGTCGTCTATGTATAATAAGTCGTTAGTTACTGGATTAATCATTCATAAGGTAATGAACCCATTTGAGCCGTTAAAGGCGGGTCGATGCCTAGGGTGTCTCCCAATGCCTCATTTGACCATTATACTAGTATTTAGTATCTATGGGTCTTTAACCCATTTATGTCCCATTCATTTTCTTGTTACATGGCATGGGTTCCTATAGTCCCCTTATTGCCCATTGCAACTTGTTGATCAATGTATGATTCTCCGGAATCCTTTGTGGCCACTTTAAGGTATGGGAACACCCTTTGAGCTATTTAGGCTTCATGGTTCGTAGAACCATTCATCACCAATCTTATACGACTCATGGTCTATTGCATTTATAATTAATAACACAAATTCACACAATTACTACTTGTAACATAACTATGTTACCTCTCGAATTAGAGCCTCCAACTCCACTTGCACCAGAATTGCCTCCTTGCTCACCTTTATTGCCTAATGGGTCACCAACAATGTTAGGACCTTAATCACAGTAACATTTTTACCACATTTTCAATAACATGATTTCTATGCTACATATACATATCTATAATACTATCTATAATACTTTATAATGAGTATTAGAGAGAGAACATGAGCATTGTTGAATGTTTAAGAGGTACAAATTATGAAGCAAGATGTACTAGAGTTTGATGCCTAAATAAAGATGCTTTGTGATTGGGTCTTGAAAAAAGTCATAAAAGGCTAAAGTCAAATTGCAGGTCATTTTCAAGTGTTCAATCTCTTCCGTTGATAACAATTAAAATAATCTATGGCTCAAACTTGGATCCGTCTCTACCTATATTAGCCAATGAGAACAAACTTTTATCCATTATATATAACTTTCTCAACCATCCTTAATTTTCACCAAACAACCATTCTTTATCTTCCCTTTGTATCTAACCTCCTCACCAACCACCACTTCATATGGTACCATAGCTAGAGAGGCAACCAGGTGAGGAGAAAGCTCTTGCCGTGAAGAAACTAGCTACGTAGAAAGTTCCTGCCGAGATGAATCCACCAGCGAATTCTGGTTGTAAATTGGAATTTCTTATTTTCTGTAAATTGAATTTAATTGGAATTTTTTTTTATCTAATTTGAAGTCTTGCTTCAGATTCACACTTGCATTACCATCGTAGTTCATTTTTGTTATTGTTGAACTTGTTCCAATATTTTAATCTTTTCCCCTAAATTTGTGGGAGTTAGGTGTTTATCATCACCTGCTTGTATTCCATATGATATTTTTTTGTTAATTTATATTTTTTTTTTGGAACAGCTGTTGTTAATTTATCTTAAATTAGTGAATTTCTTGGTCTAATGGTCTAATTTGAACAAATCTCTTTTTCATACTATAAAATTTAACTGAAAAATCTCTTCGATTTGAAAATGTTTACAAGATAAACAACTTTTAATCAAACAAAAAGCTTCTAACACAATTGAACAAGTAAAGACCGTCAATTTTTAAAGATGCTTTTGGGGTAAAGTTTGGATGAAATTAAAATATTATGATGTTCTTGAAACCATTAAAGAAGTTCTAGGAAGAAAACAAAGACGGAGCATTGATGTGAGGCGACAGTGGGTGGCTTATATGATGGTTTCGGTGGTGGCGATCCAAAGCTTGGTTGAAAACACGATATATACGGTGGAACGATTGTCATACCTGGTAGGAGTCACAAGCATTTTGCTTTTTGCTTTAACCATCCATCAGAACTCCACATACAAATTTAAATCAAGAAGATTTCACAAACTGAAAACATATTAATAACTTTTCCCATCAAGATTTAACTAAAACCCAAGAAAAAGACACAAAACTGAGAATCTCACCAGATAATACAAGAACATTGAACACACGAAAGAATGCAAACCCCGTAAAGATTAATTGAAATTAAAAAAGGTAAAAAAGATAAAGCGATATGGTGTAGAGTTGTCAAAATGGTGAGGATTAGGTTGATGACGTTAGCAATTCGGGCATGCTCTAAATCAGTTACTTTTGGCATGCATTACTCTCCAATCGAAAGTTAGTCCTCACCATGACCAAATCACTGGTGTACGAAACCCTAATGTAGAGAGAGATTAAAGAAAAAACCATAATTTCACATTCCAAACACCACATGAATGAAGAGAGAGAAACTGAGTGAACGAGTCACGAGATGATCATGCCCGTGCCGTGGAACCGTGCCTGGAGATCAAAACCAAAGTTTTCAAATGACTTCCATGTGCTATCCATAAATAAAGAGTTGGCTGCGATGAATAGTGTTTTTTTTGTTCTCAGTGCTCGTGCTCAGTTTTCGATTCGGTTCTGTATGTTTTGTTTTTCTGGTAGTATTATCTTCTTGATATTGTGATTTGGTGTTGTTTGGTGTTTTTGTTTGGTGAAATAAAATGTCGTTAAAAAAAATAAAGAGTGTCATCGATGAAGAGAGAGACTGATCAGGGCGTGAGGATCGAAGAAAGATAATGTATATGCACATGTATGTATGTTTGGATAATATTGGATGTGCATTGGCCTAAGAGTATCGTATTGCATGGTGTACAACCATCTAAAGCACTAAATCTTGAGATTTAGGTTAAATTTATGTTGAGATCAAATATCCCCAAAGAAACTTACTGGTAAAAATCTGGGTCCTCTCCCCAAAATTTGTCATTTCCGACTTCCTGCTCATCATATGACCTAAATCCCATAAGCCTTTCATTCTGCTTTCTTCCTTGCTTTTACACAGTCCCATTTTTAGAAAAATAATACCCTGAGATAGCAGAGAAAGCAGAGAAATTCAAAATTCAAAATGGTGTTTCTCTATCTTCATCTCAAATCAATCGATTTGGTCGTGTTCCTCTTCTCTCTCTATCGGCAGATAAACCCTAAATCGCAGCTCTCTCTCAGATCGATTTTCTTTCAAATTTTCTTCCATTCAGCTTTGGGTCAGGATCTCAGAAGAATGCGCGATTAAAGAGCTGATGAAGAGGAGTGGAGATCCGTTGCAAATAAGTTGGCCAAATTCCTCTGGAGGCTTCTCCAGGTACAAACTTTATTTCTAGAGATCTTGTTTTTTTTTTCTTGAAATTCTATCGTTTATGGTTTGGTTTTTGAAACCTTCGGATTCTGATTTCAGGTTGTTCTTGATTATTATACCGATTACACATGATTATTATAGCTGGTTAACGATTAGGGTTCATAATCACATGGATTGCTTACTGAAATTCTTGAATTTTTTCCTGTTTTTTATGATTCTTTGTTACTGTTTATGAGGTTGTGGATTAACAACAAGATTAAAGCTTCGATCTTGAGTATCTGAACTTTATACTGACCTCTGACTTCAAATTTGAACGAAGAATCAACCCCACTCATTTTATTCTGGCAGGTATGTCTCTATTCCTCTGATTTCTTTTTATTTGTTTTCATTACCTGTGGGATTTCTGTTGTAGGCTCTCTTATTATTAATTAATATGTTGCTTTAATACAGGGATGATGCAAACAGGTTCTTATGTAAACTCGGTATAACACATTTATAAGAACAGTTAGATATTTCTTTCTTGATTCAATAATTTTTTACCCATCTTTATCTTTTTGGGCTATCTTGCCACTTTTGTTGCTCTTCTATGCAGCTTATCTCTACTATCAGGTATTTAAGTTTCTATATGCATATACTCCAAGTAGAAGTGGCAACTGACCCCATTTACAGCTAAATGGTTGAATGCTTCAGTTGCTTCATATAATCCATCTTATTTGGTGTTAATTACTAATGGTTTTATCATAGGTGAGATTAACATCTTATACAAAAGAAATTCAGGAAGCTATGGGAGTTTTATTTGGTGTTAATAATAAATTTTTGTAGTCATATTCAATTTTTTTATGCAGGCTGGGAGCTTCTGACTTTTATGAAATTTGTAAAGGATTAGAGGTTGCTAGAAATTTTCAGATTTCTGTTCTTAGAGAGGTATATTTTTAGTTTCTTATCCAACTTTGTGCCTGGTTTTCTAGCTAAAAGTTTTACGCATTGAATATTGTTTTGCTAATCAGTTTGAAATCTTATGATTTCGTAGGTTTTGAGAAGGCCAAGAACGGGGCTGAGAAATTGAGTCTCGGACATGAGAACAGAACCATATAAGCTATTTTGTCAAGCATTTGAGGTGTGCTTTTGGTTTTCCCATAGATAAACTGTTCGTGAGTTTGATCTTTAGGCTTTCTAAGAAAATTGATGAATTTTTTGACAGGATGAGGAGATTCCAAGAATAGGTGTCTTCCACTGATGTCTTTGGTGTTTCTGGATCAGAATATTCAAAATCAAGATTTGAATTTGGTTTTATATATTGATGCTAAGCCTTTACGATTTCAGGCTTCTACCTAGTATTTGGATTTCATATTTGTGGTGGGATGAAGGGGACTATCTCCTTGTTAAACCTTTGCCTACCTGTGGTGAAATGGCCTCTATTTAAATGGTTGTTCTTGGGAGATCTGCTTGAATCACACCCTGGTAATATTTCGTTTGATTGCTTATTTTAATTGTTTGACAGGATCAAGAAATTACTAACCTAGGTTTTCCTGTTTGGTTGTGGGATTTGCTGTTCGCAGATGTGTTCAAGCAGGTTTTACTAAGTGGTAAGATGTTCATTGTTTCTTATAGACATTAATGTTTACTATCATACCGGCCTATGCCTTTCACCCTGCTTATTTGCTAGGAAATTGAGTGATTTTATTGATGAAGGTAGTAGATTTTGGATTAGCGATTCGGCATCCCGATGGTGTAACTGGAGAAGAAACAAAAGTAATAAAGACATCAGGGTTAGTCTTTAATGTATATTTGTTTCTTCTCAACATCTTACATATTTTTGTAAATTGTAATGGTAATAACAATATGTTGTGTTTTATTGATTAGATACTTCGTTCCTGAGTATGCACAAAGTGGCCAGATTTGGGGTTGTATTGGTAGAGCTTGTTACAGGATGAAAAACAGTGGATCTTAACCGACCTAAAGGCCAACAGTCCCTCACAGAATGAGTGAGTTACATAGGCATTCTATTGATGTGACTGATTTTCTTAATCCTGATGGTCATAATATCCTTGAAGCTCTTGTTCATCCACTTGATCATCCAGGTACCATTCCTGCTCAGGAAGGCCAAGGCAGAGATCACGAGGTAAGAAAATGGCCTGGAACACAGTTTGCTCCGTGTAGCAAGCCCGATCTGTACTACATGTTTTCTACCTTTAGTATATACTTATGTGCATAACATTATTTTCTTTGTTTCATATTTATGCTACTAACCTAATGTGTAATACCAGATCGGAGAAGATGTTACCACACAATATATTCAAGGGTGGGATTGGATGGCTCCAATCAGGTAAAAACATTAATTTTCTTAGTAAAAACATTAATTTTCTCAGGTGACTGGTTTTTTATTCGTGTGATCAAAGAGCACGTAGAATCGTCATGGTGGCAAAAGATGGTTGTTGTCGTCGATGTCAAAAAGTAATAAATTTGAATTTGTTCTAATTGTTGTGGAATGTTCTATGTTAAATATCATTGTTGATTACATAAATCTTCTGGGTGATTGGATGTATTCCTAATTATGATTTTGTCACTTAGGTTGAATTGGCCAGTGGTTCTTATCTAATTCTAATATGACAACAAATGTTATGCTGATAAAAGGAGCCAAAAGCTTTATTTTAATAATAGAAAACTGAACTATCTAAGATTTAAGAAGATTGCAGGTGCATTCCCTTTTTATGTTGTCTTTGATGGTTTAATGGAAAAAAGTCTGCTATTTTAGAGTTTATCTGTAATTTATTTGACTTATGGTGGAATTTAAGGTGTTTGTGTATGGTATTAAGCAATGTTCAAATTATACGAATATCATAAATAAAACAAAGAGTGTGGCAGGGTGTGCTTTACATTGAACAGGCTACCGGTTTGATAAATTAGGTACCTTTGTAATTTATAATTATCGTGGTTATTAGAAAAAATTGACCTTTGATTTTAAGTAGTTCCACTTTGACTTTGAATGTTAAACAAACTGCTTTTAATTATGTATCCCTTTGTGAAACCAGGTTTTATTTCCCAACGATGAAATATATTTTGACCATTGTTTCTCTGTTTGCTTCATATCCAAAACCGATAGATACAAAGAAATATATTTTCTTTGTCTATTTCTCTACTTTGTTTCTGTATTTTGTTTCTCTATTTGCATCATATCCAGAATAGACAGGCACACACACATATATGTTCGTTTCCTATAAACATGTAGAAATGAAGGGTCGTTAAGAGCTTAGAGTCTTGTTTGTTTTTGTATGTTTATTCGTTAAATGGTGTTTGTCAACATTTCTTACTTGTCAAATGTATGTTTTATGTTTCATAAAAAAAAATTGTTCTAATCATTTGGCGGATTGTGATTACTAATAAAATAGGAATAAATAAATCACGAGTCAAATGATCATTTGTTAAACCAAGCAGAAAGTTAAACGCGTGATTTTTAAGTCCTTAAATTTGGTCTTCTAGCCAGAGAAAGAAAATGTCCAAATTAAACCACCAAAGACGAAACAAAGTTGTGCACAAGTTGAAACCACGAAACTGAAATGGGAATTTAAGAGAAGCCTCATACCACGATTTTCATATCCTTTGCTAATATATAACGAGAGTGTTAATAAACTAACAAAAACCAACTACCGTGTTAGTTGTTGTCGTCATCGAACGCGCATGTACCACATTATAAATTGCCATCGTGCCGCATCGCGCTAACAGTAAAAAATATCACCTTGTAAATTGTCATCGACGCCGAACGCGCGAACGGAAGACAAATAAATTGTCTACGTAAACGGATATCACGCATTATAAATTGTTGTCGTGCAACATCGTGCTAGCATAAACGGATATCACGTTGTAAACTGTCGTCGCCGCCGAACGCGCAGACAGGAGACAAATAATACGCTATAAACTGTCATCGCCACAACGCGCGGGTACCCCCCTAGTTTACACATAAAGGGCATTCAAGCATTCTAACAAGTTTTACATCAAGTCTCCTGATTTCTTAGTCATCACAATATCAATTGAGACAAACATTTACCATGCTATCCAGTGATCCTTTATTCATTAAGATGGATAGATTTGTGAACCTATTGTTCCATATGAACCCTTTTAAGCCCAACGTCTAGCAATTTAGCTTGTTCATCAACATGGTGTTTGTTTTAGGCATTTTATCAAACACCTTGTGTGCATACATGTATGCACACATACAGCCCAATCCTTTGTACCTCCCATTTGGCCATTAAACATGGTTTAGATGAAATCACCTCTAACCCATCATCAATTCATCATATAGCATTACATTATTACAAGAATTCAAGCAAAGTAGGTAATTTCACCACTTTCACAAGTGGTCATCTACCATGGAGGATTCAAGCATAAGAAATTGGTGCCTACTTCACCAATTGTCAAACAAATTAGAAATTATGCAACATATAAGGTTCCTAAGGCCATATGATTCACTATACATCGGGAATTTGCAGATTTCTAGTCCCAATTTTTCGAGACCTAGCATGCAAGGAGTTGGGTTTTTCGCTTAATTGCTTAAGGGATGAGTTTAAGGGCTTGAAACACTTCCAATTCCACTATTATTGCAAAAAATTGCAGCTTGAGGGTCTCAATATGCAGAATTTCGATTTTAGGGTGGAGAGGGTGAGCTTGGTCGATGCCCAGGTCGCATCTGCGACCTCTCCCTTCTTTCTCCCTATTTTGTTTAATCAAATTTCAATATTTACAATTCTGGCCCCCAAGCTTTCAATCTTTTATTATTGTTCAACTTTCATAACATTCACATAATAAACCCCCAACTTACCCAAGGAATTAAATCCTACCTTTATGAGAGGTTATTTTAACTACGGAAATTCTTACTTGACTAGATGTTAATGGGAAATTTAACTATTAAAAATTGGGATGTTACATCCGCCCTTGCTCCCAGACGTCTCACCTACATCTGACCTACATACGGTTTTGGGAAAAGGTCAACTTACGCTGGTGAGTTCTGCTTTTTAAAATTATTACCTCGTTCGTGAGGTTAAAACCTTTGAACCTGCAAAATCCTTTTTTACAAAAATTTATCAAGTATAACACATAACAAAGTCATGCATAACATGACATCATAATCAAACACGTTTCTCTAGAAAACCTCTACCTCGATAACCTTTAGCTCCTATGACCTGAATTCCATATACCTCTATACCTTCTAGTTTCGAATACTGATCGGGTGACTTCATCTGGAAGCCCCCAACCTCAGTACCGACAACCATTCTATTTCTTCTATACCTTCCCGGTCTCAAATACTGCTCAGGTGACTTAATCTGGAAGCCCCCAACCTCAGTATCGACATCCATCCTACTTTTCGTCCTTCCAGTTTCAAATACTGCTCAGGTGACTTCATCTGGAAACTCCCAAACTCAGTACCGACAACTGTTCTCGTAACCTTAACTCTTGAGACGTTCTATTCTATCAAACATCTCCTTAACCACCACAGTACTACTACCCGCCCCTATTTAGATATCCAGATGACTTAGGTGTGCTAATAAACATGATAATATACTCATATACTGCAACAAATGAACATCCCCCAATTTACCTAGGTGTATGTATACAGGATGTACCAGCGGTGTATACTCCACACTTTTGATATATCGGGTAACTATACTACCATGCTTGTATACAGGATGTACCAGCGGCGTATCCACCACATAATAATATAGCAAATGCATCACATGTTCTCATATAATCATACATTCTCACTTGTGAATTTATTAACAAACCCTTATCATTTGGATACCTAATTTCAAAGCAAATATAGCACATAACCCTAATAATCATTTCATATGCATTAATATATCATTATCATTTCATATACATTACTAACACGTATAACCATTCATAAGCATCTTCATAACATAACACGTATCACTTCAAACAGCTTATCAGTTTATCAATTAAGATAAGCAAACTTTCATATACCGTTTATCAATTTATCAGTTGAGATAATCAAACTTTCAGATAAAAGCATTTAAATGTATTTTCATAATTCAGTATGTATATCAGCCTGAAAACATTTAACACATTAGAAGTGGGCTCACATAACTCACCTTATCTCTTTACTTGTTAAACTCGGACAGAACCTCCGACATAATCCTTGGTTAACCTAATTCGCGTATCGTATGGCATTAACGCAAGGTTTAACATCATAAAGATCGTGTGAAAGTTGTATCGAGCAGGCAAAGACTTTAACACAAAGCTTAACTGCTCACCCAGAGTTCTTGAAATTTGCAATAAACGCCTAATTTCCCGATCTTTAGCAATATCTCCTTCTTTCAACACTATCAGAAGAAGTTGTTGTAGTAGCTGAAGTAGTAACTGTAGGAGCTTTGAACGTGATTTTTCTTATTTGAGCAGGTGGATTTGTAGAACATGGAGTACTAGCAGCAGCAGTTGATTGTGTGGTTGTTTTTGGAACTGAAGACTATGTCTGGTAGTCTTTTGCTTCTTATTAGGTTAGGTGCCCATATAAGCTCTCCTTGAGTCAGCAAGCAATGTACGATGTTTTACTAACATCTGGGGCCTCGACATGGTCTTTAAAATTTTACTAGTAGCTTGCATATAAGTTTTGCCTTTCCCAGTAACATCAGCTCTTGAACCTGATTCTTCCATAACAGGAGTGTATAATGGATCAGTGTCGGTTTCAGAATCATCAGGCTGATCTCTTGGTTGTACATACTTGGAAGTGTCTTTGTTCTAGGACTTTAGATAAGCAATATGTTTCTTTGAACCTTTCTTCACTTGAACACCTCTGGTATTATGCAAAATTATCACATAATCTCCAGAATCTGAATCTGTGTTAGAACTTGTTATGTTGTCTAATGCTAGGTCTAGGTGTTTTCTCTATGTAATTAGTCATTTTGTATAATCTGGTCCTAGCGTACCAGTGGACGGACCAGGTGGTACGCAGCCATGGACCACCTGGTACGTGGCTTAATTGGTACACCGGGCAGATTGGTATAAATAGTTTAAGCTCTGTGTTTGAGAGTAGTTGTGAGAGTTGAAGTCTTAACTGTGTGTTTTCTATAGTGTTTGCTCTCTGTTTTCTCTCTATACTCTTGAGCTTGGTTATCAATAAACAAAATGTTTATTTACATCGTGTTATCGAATTGATCGAGATCATGCATTAGTAAGATCCAGTTCCAGTGTTTTACAAGTGGTATCAGAGCTAGATTGCTCTTTCACTGTGATCTCTGGTCGGTTTTTTTGATTCTAGAGAGAGAAACAACTCTTTTGGTTCAAATTTCATCATTTCTTCTTGGTTTTACGTCCAATCTATTCAAAATTTGTTTCTAAAATGATCCGTGAGTGTTTTTGTTGAGTGTTGTGTCAAATTCACGTCCGGGAAACCAAATACAGTCAAATTCAATCGTGTTTCACTTGGTACGCTTCTAGTCCGAGCTCAAAAACACTTTGGTACGACGCTGGTCCGTACAGCAATCTTCATCGTGTTTGTGGTACGTTGTACTTGGTCCGTAAGGAAATCTCCGTCGTTGGTCCGTGGCAGTTACTGACTGGTACGTTGGCAGTTACGCCGTACCAGTCTGATCCGTTCCAAATTTGGTATGTAGAGAAAGTGATCCGCAGGTGGTACGCCTTTGTTATTCTGGTCCGAGTGTGGTACACTGTGAGAAGTGGTACGTTGGTTTTGATTCTGGTACGCAGATCGACATTTTGGTACGTTTGAGCAGTTTTTGAGAAATTTATCATGGATTCGTTCCAATCCTTTGCTGCAATGTCTACAACCGTTCAAGCCTTGCTGAATTATGATAACGAGATAGGAACAACGAATAAAGTTCCTAAGTTGATGAAATTATAAGATTTTCATAATTGGAAGACTCGTTATGAATCGTATATCGGTGTGACGGATGTAACCGTATGGACTTCGATGCTTGATGGGTATGAAGTTCCAAAGTTCATAAGTGGAGAATTTATTGGTCAAGTGAAGCCTTACAATAAAATGAATGATGTTGAGAAAGAAGCATTTAAACTGGAGAAAAAGGTGTATTCTAACTTGTCAATGGCTCTTCCAAAAGATATCCTACATCAATTTAAAATGCATACAACATCAAAAACATTGTGGGATGCGTTGTGTAATAGATGTGAAGGCAACGCTCAATACAAGAAAAGCAAAAAGAAGGTGTTGTTGAGAGAATAAGATAACTCATGTCACGTCTAAAATGAGACAATCAATGATCTCATATCAAGGTTATCACACTTGGTAAGTGAGATAGAGATAGTTAGAGTGATGAAGGAGGCAGGTGAATTGAAAGAGAAGCTTCTAGATGCTTTACCAGCAAAGTGGGAAGGCTACATCTTGCTGTTAACTCATGATAAAAGTTTTGATGAGATTTCGCATGATGATCTGACAAGGAATTTGTTGGCTCGAGAGCTAGATATGATGCGAGTGAAGACTCTTCCAGCACAAGTTCAGAATCCGGATGTTTATTTTGGGGAGAATGCATTGACAATTCGTGCTAAAGCTAAAACTAGCACAAACCCACCAACTAGTGCCCTTTATGTTGAAAATTCATCGAGTGGTCATGCTAGTGTATCTTAGGGTTCTTCTGGTGAGAGTTATACTCAAAAAGTTGCAGTGACATATCTAGTTTACTCCAATCAATCTGCTTCTGCACCAAATCATAATGCTTTTTCTGCTAAAACTACAAATGATTTCATGGTGCTGTTTTTAGGAATGGTTTCTTCATATGATGGAGTAGTGGCAGGAAAATTGACTAGTGCTGAGTTAATAGATGAAGATTATGAACAAATTGATGCTAATGATCTAGAGCTTATGGACATCAATTGGTCCATGGCAATGCTTGTTCGGAGAGGTAAGAATTATATGCAAAGAACGGGACGCAAAGATTTAAATCCTGAAGGAAAGCTTGGATTCGAAAAATCAAAATTTCCTTACTATAATTGTCAGAATTATGGTCACTTTGCAAAGGAATGCAATAATGCAAAGAAGCAAGAAACTTCAAAATTATTTCAGAAGTATGCAGCTCAGAGTTCAAAAGCATCAGGAAGCAATCCTACTCCATCAAGTTCAAATGCAAATGCTTCGAATCAAGATTCTAAAGCTTTGGTTTCTCAAACTGGGGAAGGTTATGACTGGGGAGCAGATTATCCTGATGAATCTGCATTTCTGTGTACTGAAGAGAGAGATGTGAAAATTGAAGATGATCCTGAACTTCCAGGTGAAGACTTCTTTGCTGAAGGCCATCAAGCTTTTATGGCTAACATTCAGGTTGACTCTAAACCTTGCGAACATTGCATGACCTCTGCTAACAAATTGAAGGAACTTTCGAATGAGAAAGTTATGTATTATGACAAATACATGTTGGCAGAGGAGAACACAAAAATATACAAACAAAGGTGGGAGACCGTTAAGGCTGAACTGAAAAGTGAACATGCGTCGACTTTGAGCACCAAAATTGAATTAAATAACAAAACTGAAGATTACATATTTTGTGAAAAGAAGCTAGCAGAAGCAAATGCTAAGATTTCTGAATTGAACATTGAAATTCTAGATCTTAAAAGACAACTTGAAAATTTTAAAAACTCAGCTTCATTTGCAAGTTTTCTTTGCAAAGATGAAACTCTAAAAGAGGTGTTCAAGGTATCAAAATGCAATTCAGTTCCACCCCCGATTCTGCATGGTTTGGAACCGACAGACACTGAAACCAAACCTTCAATTGTGTTTGATTATTCAAAGTTCACTAAGAACTTGGTGGGTAATTCTGACAAACACAAAGGCACTTATAAAAAGAAGCCTGGAAAACATGTGTCTCAGGAAAATCTTGATGCTCCAAAATCAAATGAGTCAAGTGATTATGTAGGTGACAAACCAACCGGTTCTGTCAAATTGACACCTTTGGAGCAAGCCATTAAGATAAAAGAAACTGAGAAGAAAATGAAAACTTTTGAAAAAGAAAATTTTGCTAAAGGCCAAGATCTCTTTTATGAAAAATACTTAGTAACAGCTAGTAACACAACCACACCAGATCAGTTTCTGAAAAATCTGAGGTCAATCAAAAGAAATCCTAGGTAGTTCAGAAAAATGATAAGAAATTGAAAGGGACAATAGAAACTGGTGAATCATCTCAGAAAATCAGAATGTATTGTCTCAAAGGTAGTTACCACATATTTTCTGATGAGATGTTCTCGTTATGCTGTGTTATCCAAAAACGGGTTGCTAAGGTGTTTTATGTTGATTCCGAGGAGAATGGTGTGTCTGATCATGGTAGTGGGGAAAGTGGATCATTGCTAAAACTTATAACGAGTCCAAATGATCAGGATGCTCAAAAGTCATACACTCCAAACGATCAGAAATCGGTTCCAAAACCAAAAACTTCCAATTACTCACCAAAGAGTTTTTATAACTCTGATGGTTGGTTTTCTATTAAAACAGATGATTTTGATTACAAATCCTATGATTTTTGTAATGATTATGATTTCTATGATGATTTTGGTGAATTTGAACAAAACAAAGCCCAAAGGATCAAACCAAAAGGGTATACTGATCAATGTGGAGTTGATGAATATGGTTTTTATAACCAATTTAGGTATGTTACTCCAAAGCATAAATCTCACAGATTTAATGCTAAAGCACCAAGGAGAGTTGTTAAGCAAATGTCTGATGATAACACCTCGCCTTATTCAGGAAATAGTCTTCCTAGGGTCTTTGTTGATCGTAGACGGTGTTATCATTGTTATCAACAAGGTCATCTCAGAAATAGATGTCCGATTTTGGTAAAGAAACGAGCTTCCGCTGTTAGTAAAGATAAATCTGATTCCGTTTCTAAGCCAAAGGAGATAGATGAAAAAGTGGTAACAAAACAGTTTTTCAAATGAGAAAAATATTTCAAAAATAAAAAATCTTGTAGAGACCTAGAAAATGAGGCTTTTGCATTAGATAAATTTTGGGTTTAGTTTAATACTTGTGGGCTAGTAAATTATTGTAATTGGGCTAACTTTTGTAGGTTTATTGTGGTTTTGGGTCCGATCGGTTTAATGTGGGCTTAGGGTTCGAAATCTTGTAAAGAGATTGACTTGTTTACCAAGTCAATCTCTCCTATATATAGACCCACTTAATATTGATTTAGGGTTGTTGGTGCTAAGTAGTTGCGAATTCTCAAGGTGTAACCGAATTCTTCACAGGTTCGGATTGGGTGTTAATCGAAGTGGTCTTTCAAGTTTCAATCGGTTCCTAGTTTATTATAGTTTTCGATTATTGCTTATATTGTTTATACTTGAATCACCTAGCTAAACCGGATTCCGCACGGTTTTCCTAGTCTTTGATATCGCGTGAGGGTTAGTTTGATCCTTAAAATTGGTATCAGAGCCAAGAAACGCAAGTTTCGAGGCTCTCGCGATATCCGATTCAAGTTTTTGACAACTAACGGTTTGAGTTTTGTGGTGATTTTCAGCTTTTAGCACATTCGGAGGTGTTTT
>JBCNJP010000024.1:9201427-9341314 GCA_039602395.1 Deinandra increscens subsp. villosa | reverse complement strand
CTGTTACCAAGTTGGGCGGCGTACCGCCCCACATGCATCATTTCTGGGCGGTACGCCCTGAGAGATATTTCACAGAATTTTTAATATTTTCCCAAAATCCCAATTTTTGTCGTTTTTAATTTTCACTTTCAGTTTTATTTTTCTTTTTTGTTTAATTTTGTTTTTCTTTATAAAATTTTGAAAAAACCAAAAAAAATTAAAAAAATCGAAAAATACAAAAATAGTTGGGAAATGTGGAAATCAGTTGCAGGAAGGCCCGGTTTTTATCATTTTTATTGTTATTGTGCTAACTCGTTTGAATCAGGATGTCGGACCGGCAAGGGTCTAGTTCTGGGACACGCGGTCCCAAGAGGAGGCGCCGTGGAGAGCCGGATGCTGCTATTCCGGTCCCCCCATTCAGACGGAGGATTATAGGCTACTGGGGGCCGGAGATCCTGCCAGAGGCTGATGTGCTGCCGCCACCCGTCGCGAGGAGGAACCACGCGCACCATTCCCTTCTGAGGTTCGAGCGCGACTCGCACGAGGATAGGCAGATGAGGAGGTTTATAGAGATGCCGCTATTGCATCATCGTACGATCGACTGGGGATTGTTGGCTCAGCTTGGGCAGCTAGAGAGGATTCGAGGATTGATCACTGATCGTTGGAGGAGGGCGTTGACCCCGGATGACCACCAGTACGTGGAGCTGACGGTGGAGTTTCTTTCTACTTTCCAGGTGGGTCCTGGGAAGTTTGGCGACGGGAACGCCTTGTCCTTTGCTTTGGGCCGTCGGACTCATCACATGAGCATACCAGAGTTCGCGGTCGCATCGGGATTGTATACACAGGAGGAGGTTGAGGCACCGGCGTTTGCAGAGCTGCCGAGGGGGCTTTTTAGCCGACCACACCCCCAGGGGGTTACTGATTTGCAGCTTACTGCGTTCTGGGATGCGATTGGGTCGGTCCCGTATTTGGATAGTGTGGTGGAGTCGCAGATTAGGGATCCGGTGATTAGATATATTCATAGGATAGTTGCGTGTACTATTCTCGGTCGTCGTTCCGGCGTCGAGAAGGTCACGAAACTAGATTTGGCGGTGCTGCGATCGATCGTTGAGGGCCATGACCTCAACATTGCTGGGGTTCTGATTTCATCATTTGCGAGGAGGAGGACGTCGGGGAAGGGCGTCCATCTTAGTATGGGGCCCTATGTGACTAGGTTGGCGAGGCGTTTAGGTGTATTTGAGCCGGGTAGGTATTTGGAGACCCATTTGACTATCGGGGCTGAGACTTCTCCGTACGAGTTAGGTGACATGCGGCTGGCTTCTATGGTGACTATGACTGATCCCCCGCAGTGGGAGGCCGTTCGGGATGTTATCGTACAGGGAGATGAGGCAGCTAGGGCCGCGAGGCGGCATAGGATTTTGCATCAGGTGGAGAGGCCTTTGAGGCCGAGACCGGAGAGGCCGCCGAGGGCCGATCAGGTTACGTTGGATATGGTTCAGGATGCTGTGCTGGATTATGTGGATGTTCGGTTTGAGAGGATAGAGCGGGCGATGCGTTGTATGATGACCCATCAGGGTATGGCTATCCCTGATTTCTTTCAGGAGCCCGAGGGTGATGTCTGGTGCTGAGGTGATGCTGGAGGAGATGATGATGCTGCTGGAGATGATGCTGGAGGTGATGAGGAGTAGGTGCTGTTCATGCTGATATCACTACCATTGCCGATCGGTTTTGTTTCTTTTACCCTTGTACTTTTTGGTTATTTTGTTTTTACATGATCATGGTCTGTATGATATTATACTATATGATAACTGGGGGTACTGTACGGGGTAACCGGTTGGGGTGGTTGTGTTTTCTTTTTGATTGTATATATATGGCATGATGTGTTTGTTCTCGTGGTAGCACCGTGAGTGAGATGTGACGTATCCATACATTACTTCTTCCATCCGATTTCTGGAATTCACGATCTGTGCGAGAGGGTGTTGGACGACTTCCGAGGAGCTTTTCACGTTGATATCAGGGGAGTGTGTTCCAACTTGTACTTTTTATTTATTTATTTATTTTCTTTTTATTTTTGCATTTTATCTTTATAATTATTTTTATTTTATCGTTCGTGTCTGTATATTCGTTATGTGCGTGTTTCCTATCACATTGAGGGCAATGTCGATCTTAAGTGTGGGGAGGGGGACAGGACGTCAGTTTTATTTTTAATTTTCAACGTTTTTTTTCAATTTTTTAGGTAGTTGTGTTTATTTATTTTGAAAAAAGAAAAAAAAATTGAAAAACATGAAAAATCCAAAAAGATTTTGCAATTTTTGAGTCAATTTTAGTGTTTGAGTCAAATTCTGTTTTGGGAAAATTGCCGGTACATGGAAAATGATAGTACAATTGGGAGTCGATTTTCAAAAATAAAAATAAAGAAAGAATAGGGAAAAGTGGTAGAAAAGGAGAGAATGGAAAGTATATCTAATTTGTGATGTGTCGGTAGGCCCAACTGATTTAGTAAAGCTTAATTATCCCATTGGTGTTTATTTGTGTATAAATATGTAATTAAATTAGTTTGCCAGTGGGTTCCCATTTTAGGAGTTAGAGTGAGATTGAAACTGATGATTAGGAGGAAAAAGACCTTTTTAGATTAGAGACTTATATATCCTCAGAATACCTGGCACGTTATGATCTTTTTGCGAAAGCAAATCCGAGAAATAACGGCGCCCCATTTTTCCATCTTTTGAGCATAGTAGGTAATAAATTGGTTAATGAATTAGAGTGAAGGGACAGAATACTCACGTACGAACTAAGGATAGTATCCCGTGGTGAGTGCCTCTGATGATGCTCCTGGATCTCGCGGGCAAAACACTCATGTATGATTTCGGGGGTAAGACCTTGTGAAAGAATGCCTCTGATGATGTCCGTTGGTAAGTATAGTTAAAATTAACCAATTATAAAAAAAAAGAAAGAAAAAAGAAAAAAAATAAGAGAAAAAATAGAAGCAATAGTAGAGAAATAAATGCTCAAGCAACTTCACTATCCATTCAAATCCATCATTCTTGGGATATATAAGTATCTAGTTTAACTAGGGTGGGGAAAATATAAATAATTCATCTTTATTACCCTTTACTTTGACCGAATTTGAGTCGGGATTAGATTGAGCTAGAATTTTCTGAATGTGGGACACATTGGTAGGTTAATACGAATATTCGGTAATTTATATAAACACTTTGGGGGCTCAAAGATCAGTGGTTGGGTTTAGTCGGACAGAAATATCGGCGATTGCAATTAGTATATATGAATACATCTTGGAATGTGGAATTGAATTGGTTGATAAATATTAAATTGTTGAATGATTTGAAATTGATTTTCCGATTATGATTCCATGGCAGTTTTTCCGAGACGGAAAAAGTCAAGTGTGGGGATGTGATGTTAGTCCAATTTGTCGTCATTATTGTGCTTAATTTGTTTCATTTATTTATAATAATGATTGGATTACGTTGCATTTTCATTGGTTTTGTGTTTTGAAGTACCATGAGCTTAATGAGCTAAAAATGGAGTTTTATGAAGAATTGGAAGCTGCTGGTATAGGGATCGAGAATCGAGCAGGAACGAGTAAAGACTTAGAAGAAATTGAAGAAAGTTCCTGAGATCCAGATCTGGGCGGTACGCCCAGAAGTGAAGAAATCAGGGCGGTACGCCCTAAAAGTTAGAGAAGCAGCCGAGTTTTGCAATCCGGGCGGTACGCCCAGAGTTACATATTTTGGGGCGGTACGCCCCGAATTGGTCGACAGTAGAAATTTTTAGGGTTTAGTATTTAAACTTGTTTCTTAAGTTTAGTTGAAATCTATCATTGTTCCAGACGACCAGAGGCTAGGTTTTTGCGAATTTCACCTTGTTTTGGGAGTTTTGTGGAGCAATCAATCATTCGGTACATTTATTTTATGCAATCTTTAATTACAATCATGTCTGTTTCATTAGCCATGTCCGGCTAATCACCACTACCCGCTTTTGGTGATTGGTTGGTGGATTCGTTCTATGATTAATCTATTGCTTAACTAGTTGTTCCGGAATACTTGCTACCGTTGAACACCCGCATGCAGAATTGTTTAATCTAACTAGTAACCTAGGGTTTTAGTGGTCCACTGTTTATTGATCTAGCACTTTCTTGCGGCAGGACTAATCAGCCCATTAGGAACTTAGGTTGTTAGGTCAAGGAAGCAATTGGGGGGCATGTCTATGTGTCACTAGTTAGTAATTAGGTTTTTCTAGATCGGTAGCCAACCAGGATCCAGAAGTGGTTAGATTTGTCTCATTTGATAGTTCAAGTAATTTTCTAGGTTAAAGTTAGTAACTTTGTTAGTTAAATCACCCCAACAAATCAAAACAGCTAAGTGGCAATTTTAGTTAACTTTAGGTAATCAGTAATTTAGGTTAATTTAGTAATCAATTAGTCAATTTCCACATATTCCCTTGGTTCGATAACCCTAACTTACCATTACTACAAATCAATTTAGTTGGGGATTTGAAACGGCCTGACAAACCGTTATCACCATTCCATCTTCCAGATTTTACTCCCATAGACCCAGGGGAATGAACCCAAGGCCCAGGGGATCCAGACCTACCAAGCCTAAATATATTCATCCAAAATTTAGGATAGATAACTGGACTGATATCACCCCTGTCAAGCCTAAACCCTGTCCATCTATTTGGAAGTATAATCAACCTTCATCTCCACCTAAAAACTCCACCTCTTCAACCCCACACCCACAAGCCATGAAACCACCCACCATATCACCAACAAAGCCTTCTGAATCCAATGAGATAGCCGCAACCAGTTCTGTTCAAGCATCGTCTCAAGCAGATAAAGGGAAAGAAAAGCTCCCAATTGAAACTGATAAATCATCTGCTGATCCTGCCACTGGTGCTTCACCTGGAAGAAAGAAGTCCATTGCAAAAAGACCTCTTCTTTCAACCTTCAATTTTCAAACCAGGAGGATCATGAGACAATTGAACAAAACAAGAGTTCAATTTGAAAGGCCGCCATCTCCAGAAGAGTAAAGCTCTTAGAGATAGTCAATTTTTGAAGAACAACATACAGAGGATAAATTTTGGCAGCATCATCTTAGGGGGAGATTGTAAGGAAATGAATTTCTGAGTCAACCGGTTCAAGATGAAGATTTCCGGTTGAAGACATGTTCAAGTGGAAGACGCTCAAGCGGAAGATTTGTCAACCGGAAGTTCAACCGGAAGAACATTTCCGGGTGAACTCTTTTATCCAACAGTATAAAGAGTTCAACCGGAAAAGTACTGAAAGACTACTTTTGAAGAATTCAGACCTGCAACAGCTTCTGTTCTTCCAAAGTCACATCCTAGCCGTCTCCTACTTATAGATAAATGCATTTTGCACATTTCCTCTTTTGTATGTTTACTAATGTTCTTTTAGTAAGTTTATTGTTTGACTTTCATGTACGGTTAGATTAGCCCGTATGAGATCAACGGCTGTAGTTGATCTCCTTAGTACTATTTATAGTTGTTAGCTAGTTCATTCACAAGTACTAGATTTAGTGCTTACACTTGTAACAATTTGAACTTGAGTTAATGCAAATAGTACCGAGAAATTTATTATCTTGTGTTCACTAGTTTATGCAATCAATACAATCAAACTACAAGTATAAGTAAAACAAAGCTTAAGTAAAAACAAGTATGATACAACTTTATTCCGCATGGTTGTGATCTTCAAGTAAAGAGTTCTTGTTTTGATTATTTCTCTGAGTAATCATCGGTCCTACAATACCTCTACCTATGAGACACCCTGAAGATGGCTTGCATGATTTCCAAACCTGGGCTTATAGTGATTATTCTGGTGAAGCCAAAATTCTCTCAAATCAAAGACAATCGATGTCATGGAAGTTCATGATTTGATGAGGTTTCACAAGAAGGACATAATGGTACTTGCAAAGCATCAGATTGAGAGTAATCCAGACACTGAAGAATATGCAAAGTGTTACACTCGAGCTGTAGCTGAGATTGTAGCCAAGGAACTATGGTATGATCCAGAGACGGTGAATCTTTCAAATAAATTCAGAATGTGAAGACAGTCTAATGCTAAAGCCTAGGGGAAGATTGTAGAGACCTAGAAAATGAGGCTTTTGCATTAGATGAATTTTGGGTTTAGTTTAATACTTGTGGGCTAGTAAATAATTGTAATTGGGCTAACTTTTGTAGGTTTATTGTGGTTTTGGGTCCGATCAGTTTAATGTGGGCTTAGGGTTCGAAATCTTGTAAAGAGATTGACTTATTTACCAAGTCAATCTCTCCTATATATAGACCCACTTAATATTGATTTAGGGTTGTTGGTGCTAAGTAGTTGCGAATTCTCAAGGTGTAACCGAATTCTTTACAGGTTCGGATTGGGTGTTAATCGAAGTGGTCTTTCAAGTTTCAATCGGTTTGTGTTTCCTAGTTTATTATAGTTTTCGATTATTGCTTATATTGTTTATACTTGAATCACCTAGCTAAACCGAATTCCGCACGGTTTTGCTAGTCTTTGATAGCGCGTGAGGGTTAGTTTGATCCTTACAAATCTTTTGGAAGTTTATCTTCGGGTGACTCTGCTACTGATTCATCTATCCCAGCATTAAGGCAAAAGTGGCTGCCTATATTGTCCTCAAAAGCCACTGAAGACTTTTCTGAAGATACCGGTCGACCCAAAGCTGAAAGCTTGGGTCCGATTCTCACTAATTATTTGCTAATATGTGCAGGGTGCTCGCGAGCCATCTATCAACAACTTCTGGGTAGTTGATAGTGGAGCATCCAGGCACATGACGGGAAATATTTCTCTGCTTTCAGACGTCAAACCAATTAACGGAGGAAATGTTACCTTTGCTAGCAATAAAGGTGGAAGAATAACCGGAGAAGGAAATATGGGTAACGAGAAGGTCACGTTTGATAAAGTGCAATTTGTGGAAGAACTGCAACACAACCTGCTGAGTGTATCATAGATTTGTGATAAGCAGTACACTGCTGCTTTCACAAGTTCTGAGTGCTTGATTCTGAAACCTAGAATTCAAATCCCTGATGATTGGATTGTGATGTGTGTGCCAAGATTTCATGATTAGTATGTGTTAAACATGAATCAATCTTCGTCGGCTGTAGCTGCTACTTGTTTTATTTCAAAGGCTACTGAAAAAGATTCAATTCTGTGGCATCGCCGTATGGGACACATTAACTACCGCAAGATGAACTACTTAATTAATCATAATTTGGTAGAAGGCGTTTCAAAGAATCGGTTTTCAATCAATGATGTGTGTGTTTCTTGTAAGAAAGGAAAACAACGGAAGAAGTCTCATCCATCCAAACGAATTAATTCGATTGTAACTCCGTTAGAGCTACTTCATATGGATCTCTTTGGTCCGATGAATGTTCGAAGTGATGACGAGAGTTTCTATTATTTGGTGATAACGGATGATTGTTCCTGTTTCTCATGGGTGGCGTCGCTGCATTCAAAGGATGAAACTCCGGATACTATTCAGAAATTGTTATCCAAGTTTGAATCGATGTATAAATACAAAATTTGTCGTATTCGTACTGATAATGGTACCGAATTCAAGAATGTTAAAATGACAGCTTTTTGTGATTCTCTTGGAATTGTACAAGAATTCAGTGCGCCGTACACTCCTTAGCAGAATGGAGTTGCTGAAAGAAAGAATCGAACATTGATTGAGACGGCACGAACTATGCTGTCTGATGCACATTTACCGATCAAGTTTTGGTCTGAAGCAGTTCAAACTGCATGTCACGTGTTCAATCTTGTTCTGATTGTCAAACGATTCAACAAGACAAGTTATCAATTGCTTAAAGTTCGTAAGCTGAATTTGCATTTCTTAGAGCCATTTGGGTGTTTATGCACGGTTCTCAAGGAAGGTGGGAAGTTTGAAGCCAAAATTGTTGAAGGCATCTATGTTGGGTATCAGTATCTAATTAAAACAGGTTTATTTTCCTTCTTCTAAGACAATTGAGAATCATTTGAATGTGGATTATCAAAGACACACTTTTCTGACACCCAAATCGGTTGATATTCCTGCTTTTGATTACAAGACCTTATTTGATTCTTTCTCGGCTGCACACAATGATTCTGCTGATGAGCTTGCTGAAGAACTTCTAGGTGTTGCTATGGTACATGCAATACTTAATCCTAGTTCATGGGTCCTAAAGCTTCCAAGTGTTTCTAATGCTGCTTCATCTAGTCACAATGTTTCTAACTTAGAAACAATAAGTTCGTCTGATGATGATGAGAGTACGTTTCATGATGCTGAATCAACACCGGTTGATGATCCAATTAACTTACGAGTACAAGTTCTTTAGTGTCGGTCTCTTTACCTATTGGTGATCTTTCAAGCTCAGAGGACGCAGATGCAACATTAAATAATCTTGCAGACAATATTGAGGTTCCTGATTCGACTACGCTTCGGATTCATAACATCCATCCTCAAGAGAATATAATTGGAGATCCGAATTCTGGGGTGCGCACACGACATCAATTGGCTGATTCTATTGATGCGTTAATTGCTGAAATTAGGGATTCCGGTGTTCAGAATGAAGTATTTCACTCATGTTTTCTGTTTCAAGTTGAGCCTACCAATGTTGATCAAGAGTTGGAAGATGCTTCTTGGGTAGAAGCGATGCAGGAAGACTTGCAGCAATTTCAAAAATTAAGAGTTTGGCATCTCGTGGATTTACCCGCAAATTCTAAAGAACATTGTGGAACGAAATGGGTTATCAAATGCAAGAAGGACAATCGTGGTATCATCGTTAGAAAAAAGGCTCGGCTAGTGGTTCAGGGTTTCTCTCAGATTGAAAGCATTGATTTCAATGAAGTATATGCTCCTGTAGCAAGAATTGAGGCTATCAGGATCTTTCTAGCTTTCGCAGCTTATCATGGATTCAAGGTATACCAGATGGATGTCAAAAGTGCGTTTTTGAATGGGAAAATTCGTGAAGAAGTATATATGAAGCAACCGCCTGGTTTTTATGATCTAGAGTTTCCTGAGCGGGTGTATAAGCAATACAAAGCTTTATATGGTCTTCATCAGGCTCCAAGGGCTTGGTATGAGACTCTTTCTACACACCTACTGGAAAATGGATTTAAACGTGGCAAGGTGGATTGTACTCTGTTTTCAAAGAAGTTTGGGAAGGATTTCCTGGTGGTCCAAGTTTATGTAGATGAATATTATCTTTGGAAGCACAAATGATAGCTTATGCAAGGAATTTGAGTGTGTCATGCAAACGAAGTTCGAGATGAGTTCGATGGGGGGGATGGGTTTCTTTCTGGGTCTTCAAGTACATCAATCTGCCAAAGGCATATTATTGCATCAAACAAAATATGTGTCCGATATTTTGGCTCGTTTTAAAATTGGAGATGTCCGGATCCCGAGTACACCTATCCAGGTTTTACATGGTCTTGAACCAGATTAGTCTGGTGACAATGTTGATCCAACATTGTTTCGTGCAATGATAGGTTCCCTTATGTACTTAACTGCATCTCGTCCTGATATAATGTTTGTTGTGTGCTTGTGTGCTAGGTACCAGGCAGCTCCCAAGGCTTCACATATGGTAGCAATAAAACGGATCTTTGCTTATTTGAAGGGCAATCCGGATCTTCATATCTGGTACCCTAATGATGATAAGTTCGAGTTATCAGCTTATTCTGACTCAGATTATGGCGGCTGTAAAATCAATTTCGAGTCAACCACCGCTGGATGTCAGTTTTTAGGGGAGTGATTAGTGTCCTGGAAATGTAAGAAACAAACTTCGGTTGCAACGTCTACTGTTGAGGCGGAGTATGTGGCTGCTTCAAGTTGTTGTTCACAAGTTTTGTGGATTCAACAGCAGTTACGCGACTATAGTTTGAATTTTCTCACTACTCCCATTTTCATTGATAACTCGGCTGCTATTTCTATCACGCAAAACCCTGTTCAACATTCAAAAACTAAACACATTGACATAAGATATCACTTTATCCGTGATTGCTATGAGAAGAAACTAATTAAATTGCAGAAAATTCACACAGATTTTCAAAGGTCTGATTTATTCACTAAAGCGTTTGATCAAAATCGCTTTCAATTTTTATTGCAAATCAATGGGGTTACTCGGTTGAATGCCAAGTAAACTGGTTCAGTTGATCATTTTTACTTGCTTTTGATGTTTTCTTTTATTTCTGCTTTTTAGGGGAGATATGGAAAAATACAAAAATAGTGTGTTTTCATGTATTCAAATATTAAAAAGCATAAAGAAATTGGAAAAATCAAAAATTAAGAAATGTGATCCAACCTCGTGAGAAATGATAGTACATCGGTGAATGTTACTGACCATGGATAAACTAGATTGAAAGGCTGCATGTTCTTGTTTGTTTCATTGAATGTGTCAATCAATATCTGATACTTGCTAGTATGATATATACATAACGCTTTCCTGAAATTAGTGGTGTAACATGATTCTTGTGGTTCTGTAATCTTGATATAAGATGAAAAATACAAAAATAGAATAAATAAGTGTTCTAGTGTATGCATGCTTTCTTTTGAAAGATTTAAACTTGTTTGATTTTCTTTATTTTGTCAAACGATCGGACTTTCTCTACGTATCGAAAATCGACCTGGTCGTTGTTCGTTTGACGTTCTGCTTTATTTTTCTTGGTGTTTCGTATAACTCATCGGACTTTCTCTGCGTGTACGTGAGTACCCGACCTGATTGTTGTTGAGTTATACAATTTTAACTTGTTTTGCTTTTCTTATTTTCCTAAGCAATCGGACATTCTCTCCGTGCTCACAAGGCCGACCTGATTGTTGTTTGTTTAGAATTCTAATTTCTTTTTGCATGAAACACTATGAACGACTTATATCTGTAATTATTCAGTGATAAATAAGAGAAAAATAAAAAAATATCATAAGTCGGATTCTCAATTACTTGAATTTGTGGGTACCATGATTTATGTGCTTGATAAATATATCCAATTCATATCAGAAAGCGGTAAAAATTGATTTGATTTGACTGAAATAAACATGAAAATGTTGTATTCGTGGACTGCTTGGCTTGCATGCTGATTAGGTTAAAATTGGAATGTGTTAAGTGCATCTCACTGGTATGATCTCATGTTGCGATCTTTCTCACAAAAACATAAATTATTGCATTTATTGTTAGAGCATATTCCTATGCTATGAGTGTCTCGTGTATTGTATCTATGTGAGCGTGTCTAAGTGATAGTTGTAGTGACTATTTGGTTATGGGCGTATCACATGATCCGGCGGATCATGTGGTCCGGCGTATCAGTTTGATACGCTGGTTGATTAGTCACTTAGTATAAATAGCTGTGTGTTAGAATGTGCAAGTAACCAGTTGAAACACTTCTGTCATTCTACACATTTCTGTGTGTGTTTCTAGAGAGAGAAACTAGAGAGTCTTCTTTGTATCTTCAAGTGATCAATAAGAATTCTCTTATTTACATCCGTTGTTACTATGATTGATTGATACACACAGTAGTAAGATCGTATCTCGTTTCTACATTTATATATCTGTTTTGCATTTTATTTCCTATTTAAGACAAATCAAAAAGATTTTAGGCGTGTGTTAGCATAAGTTTGAAAATTCAAAAAGATTATAGTGAGTTTTGATATAAAGTTGCTAAAATTCCAAAAGATTTTATTTCTGCGTTATTTTCGATCAACTGAATTCAGGAACGGCAATTTTTTGTTAAGTGAACCACAATCGCAGCTTGAATCAGCTCATCATGGTTTATTTTGGAAAAATCTGGATTTTTTAGAGTGAAACAACAAATTTTAGGGTTAAGGGCAAAATTGGAATTTCTCCTGAAATGTGGTCCGGACGTACCACATGGTACGCCCGGCGGACCACTTTGCATATAAAAGGGCAAAGGTGGTACGTGTTCGGCATAACCCACATACCACATTCACACAACCTCTGCGAACCCTAAATCTCTCGTTACTATTTTTTTTACTGATTTCTCTGTGGATACCGAACCTTTGCTCATGATTTTTTTGCTATAGACAGGTATGAGGAAGGCGTATCTATACATAGTCTTGGATTTCATTATTGTTGTCTCTATCGTTTGATTTTGGAGATTAAACATTCGGTTTTTCGCAAACCCGAACCCTGGATTGGTTAAGGGTCTTAGAGACGATCTCAATGGGTTTTGAGTACACACACTTAGTCGGTTTTAGGTCTAGGATGAATCCTCAGTGATTGATTTCATTACAAACATGGTTATGATTGTTAAAATTACAAAAGAATCTTCGGATGAACCGTTCTTCCGCCGTACCACATGGTACGCGGCGTATAAGATTTGGTACATGACCTAATGTGGTCCGTATCTGGTCCGTTTGACCAATCTGGTACGTGGTTAACAATTGTGGTCCGCCCCGTACCAGATGTGGTCTGTATGACCAATTTGGTCCGTGACGTGGTCCGCTGTCAAATTTTTCACAAAGTTCATCGTTTGAGCGTTTAAAGTCAAACTAGAGTCGGTTCTAAGCAGTTTTGATTGTATCTTGTGATTCTAATGATAATTCGTGTTTGTGATTATTTTAGAAATGGCAGCGTTAAAGTCCAACGACGAACATAATATGTGTGTGTATCTCGGGGCGTCTGCAAAGTGGAGATCTCACTTCGGAGGCATATTTGATTATAAGAGAAAATCGAGAGTATACTATGCTGCTACCCACAAGTATACACCGTACAAAGACTTACTTACAATGTATTGGACATCAGCTCAAGTAGATTGTTCAGTGACACTTGCGGTGATACGTGCGAGGATTCTTCAGACTGATGTTATTGTAACTGAAGAAGATGTTCGGAGGGTTTTACAATTCAATGATAAACCAACATTTCCTAAAGAGTTCAATCAGATTGATATGGTTGCTTTGTTAAGAAGGGTGAAGTATGATGGCAATATCTATGCATCCTGGTTTCTCAAAGCCAATTTATGTCCTCCGTACAAGTATCTGATGCACGTGATAATCAGATGTTTTGGTAACCGACTGAGGGGTCATGAAGAATTTGATATGAAGGTGTTATCTTTCTTTACGGCTTTGGTGATGAATCGAGAATTCAACTTCTCAGGTTGGATTTTCGATTACATGAAAGAGAACATCCTGTCCAAACAGAACAAGAGTGTGATGTATCCACGGTTTCTGCAAATGATTTTAAATGATCTTCATCCTAATCTTCCAAAGAATCCGGATGCTGAATTAGTTTTGAGGCACATGAATGAAGTGGCTGTGGGAAAGCTGCCTGTTTACCAGAAGAGAAAAGTACCAAATGTGCCTCCTCCAGTTAAAGGTCTGATTGGCCATTTGGCAAAACCTAACTATGTGGCTCCTGCTGACGGTGCTCCAAGACATCCGGATAGTAGTGATGATGAACTAGTGTATAATGAAAATGGAGATCCAGTTGAAGATGATGATAATGAAGGAGATGATGAAGATGTGCCTGTTCAATAAACGGTAGAATAGCAACCTGCTGCTTCTGTACCTGTTCAACAGCAACAACAACAATCTGAGCCAATTCAACAAAATCCAATTATTCCTGATAGAGAAGATGATGTAGCTGGTTCTAAAGATGTTTCTAGAAATGTTGATGATGAAAGTTCTTCGGATACAAATTCTGACTCTGGTGATTATATTGAAATTTTGCATAATACCAGAGGGATTATGGTGAAGAAATACATTGATGATTATGGAAATGATTATGGTGAAAGTTCAATGAATAAAGATGTTTATGGATTTGAGCTATTATCAAAGAGGTCTGCTGATAGAGAATACGTTGATGATCCATCTTATACTCCATCTGTGGAGGAATCAGCTAGACAGACAAAGGCTGTTGATAAAGGAAAAGCCCCAATGGTCGTTACTGGCAAATGTGTGAAGCATATGTCAGACCTAAAATGATGGTAAAACAGGGCTCATTCCTTGCTGATGCTCGAAAGGCTGGTAGCATCCGCCTAGTAAGAAGCAAAAAGTTACTCCAAAGTCTTCGATTCCAAGTCAACCAACCACCAAATCTGCTAATGTTCAAAGTTCAAGTCTGCCACCTGTTAGGAAGTTGATTGTCAGAAATTCATCAACTTCTGCTTCTGCTTCAATTGCTGCTTCTTCTACTCAATCAATACTATCATCGACTGATTTAAAGCTTGCTTTGCATCAAACAAGACTTGATGAGTTAGAATTTACCAATCGTCAACAAGCAAATGAAATTCAAGGATTAAACAATATGGTGAAAGAGTTGGTGTCTTGTGATCAGTCAAAAGATCGTGAGATTGCTCGACTTCAACAAATCTCTCGTTCTCTGGGTGAGCAGCTAAATCATTTGTTAAAATCTTTACCTGCTCAGGGGGAGATGAGACCGAATCCTGAAGAGGTTTGCAGAGAAGAGGACAATGTGTGACGATATTTGGATGATACGAATGACCCGGAGGGAGGTGTCGGTGGAGATGGTTCGGGTTTTCTGGTGCTGCTGGAACATCATCTGCTGCTGGAACATCATTTTCTGCTGTATCCCAGGGGGAGTCTGGTAAAGATGTTTATGATGTGACTCCAATTACAATAGTTGCAAGTGAAGAAGGAGAATATATGCATCAATACTCAAAAGAGCAATTGGCTACAATATATGCTCTTAATATTGAAGATGTTGATAAGGTTCCTTTCGCTGAACCTCACAGAGCAGAAGATTCTGATGATGAGTTTGTTTATGAAGAGGAGCATGTAGAAGTTGAGGATATGACTGCTGAAGAATATCCAGATGATTCTAAAGTTTATGGGAATTTTACTGATAATGATCAGTCTGGAGGATTCACTTTTTTTGCTAAAGATGATGAAGAAAAAGATGAGAATGAATTAAAGAAGAAAGAAGCTGAAAAACAATATGAACAACCTGAAACTGCTAAATCTAATTGTTTTTCTGAAGAACAGGAGAAACGAAGATTGTTTGATGAATGGATGAAGGAGCAAAGATCGAAGAAGATGCCGGTGGTGAAACCTACAAAATCTGTTGATCAGAAGAAATTCTTTTTAAACAGAGGTGTAGCCACTAGTAATATTATCAGTTGGATGTTCAACTCATAGCTCAGGTGTTATGCAATCAAGAAAGAATTTGGCATTATCTACTTGAAGAACGCTAAAAGATTTGATACTTTACCTGTCTGTGATGTGCGAGAATTGTCTGGGAAGCCATTTATGAATTATGGTGAACATCCATCGGGCGAATTCTTTAGAAACAAATTGCTTGAAGAACGTCAGAAGCGGTTCAGATTTCTGAATCCTCAAAGGCCAAAGTATACTGATCATCCGACTGATATTCATCCAAAAACAAGAAGGCCAGTTGTGGTTTTAAAGTACAAAAAGCCGATTCAACTCAAGAAGATACCTCTGAAAAGGCTGGAGCAGAATTTCATCAAGAAATTGAGGTGGTGGTATTATGATGAGTATACAGGAGAAGCGGTAATTGTTTTCAAGGAAGAAAACAAGGTGGTTAGGATTTTTGATCCTATATGGTTGATAAATCTGTCTGAAGTTGACATCGACACGCTCTATCACAACAAAATTTTGTACAAGGCTGAAGACAGTATTGGAACGAATCGAAGACAAAAGCTTCTGAAGACTAGCATAAGACAATGGGGAGTTTGTTAGAACATGTTATGTTGTCTAATGCTAGGTCTAGGTGCTTTGTCTATGTAATTAGTCATTTTGAATAATCTGGTCCCATCGTACCAGTGGACGGACTAGGTGGTACGCAGCCACGGACCACCTGGTACGTGGGTTTAATTGGTACGCCGGGCAGATTGGTATAAATAGTTTAAGCTCTGTGTTTGAGAGTAGTTGCGAGAGTTGAAGTCTTAACTGTGTGTTTTCTATAGTGTTTGCTCTCTGTTTTCTCTCTGTACTCTTCAGCTTGGTTATCAATAAACAAAACGTTTATTTACACCATGTTATCGAATTGATCGAGATAATGCATTAGTAAGATCCAGTTCCAGTGTTTTACAATCTGTATCAAATGAACTCGATTCATCATCATCTTTATCAGAAACATTAGCATCAGCATCATCCATTAATTCATCATCCTAAGCATTAACAGCTACATGCTCAACCCTCTCATCTTGAATAATTGGATCTTAAACAATTTGCTCTTGATGTTGTTGTTGCTGGACAGGTTCTTGAACTACTTGTTCTTGCACAACAGGTTCTTGATTTTGTGGTCCTTGATTTTCTGCTTGATTCTGAATAATTTCCCTTGGCTCACCGTTATCATTATATTCTAATTCATCATCTGAATTGTCAGCATGACATGGAGTACCATATGTAGGAGCCACATAGTCTGGCTTTGCAAGGTGTCCGATTAACCTCTTAACCGGTGGAGCTACGTTTGCACCTTTACGCTTCTGATAGACCGGTAATTTGTTGACATGAATCTGATTCATGTGCTTCAATTTCATAGCAAATGCTTCATTCTTTGGAAGTGCTGGATACGAATCATCAAGAATCATTTGAATGAATCTTGGATACATTAGGCTTTTCTTCTGTTTCACTAAGATGTTTTCCTTCATATACGCAAACACCCAACCAGAATTGAAATTTCTCTTCATCACCAAGGCTGTAAAGAAAGATAAAATCTTCATATCGAACTTTTCATGACCTCTCAGCCTGTTTCCAAAACATCTGATGATTACATGCAGCAAATACTTGTATGGTGGACATACATTTGATGTAAACCATTTCACAGTCAGATTTTCATCATACTTGATTCGTCTCAATATCCTAATAAAATTTGCATCATCATATTCTACTGGATAATCAGCGTGATCATTGAATTGAAGAACCCAACGAACATCGTCTTCAGAAATAACAATATCAGTCTCATGAATTCTTGATCTGATAACTATACAATCCACCTGAGCCGCATTCAAGAAAGTATTCAGAATATATTTGTATGGTGTACAGTCGTGTGTAGCAGCATAATAGATCCTCGATCATTGCATAAACTCAAAAATATTTCCAAATTGAGATCTCCGCTTGGCAGATGCTCCAAGATACGCACAAATGTTGTGATCATCATTCGATGGTAACATAATAGCCATTTCTGAAAATTCACAAAAGCATGTAACGTTAAATTAGTTTTGAATAATCAAAAACGCTAACGATTGATTCAAATTTGACTCAAAACGCTTGAACTTTTAACTTTGTGAAAAACCTAGTTAGCGTACCAATGAGTCAACATACCATTGATCATACCAAATGGTCATCCGTACCATGGTGGTACGGGCGTACCATTTGAATGAAGACCGTTGACCGTACCAATCTTGGTCAAATGTATCGCACTGGTACGTGCTATCCGTCGTACACAATGGGCATGCGTACCATGTTGGTACGGGCCAGCGTACCAACTGGTACGGTGGAAGAACGCATGCGTACCATGTTGCTATGGGCCAGCGTACCAACTAGTACGGCTGAAGAACAGTCATCGAACGGTCTTTCGATTTTAAGCCCAAAATGAACACGGTATGAGAAATCGGTTACCATGATTTTTTTCTACACAAAAATCCGACTTGATCAGTGTATACAAAACACATTGAGATAGTCTAAAACCCAACAAACTGATATGTGTGTTAAATTTTTCGAAAACCAAGCTTAAAGAGTTCAAAACTAAGAGATTAATGGAATCAACAACTAAATCAAGACCGTCATCCTGTGCGCAATTGTATTCTACCTGTAGCATCAATAATTACGAGCAGAGCTTCAGTATTGAATGAGGAATCACAATATAAAAAAATCGAACTTGGGGCTTAGGGTTTCTCTCTGAAAAAATTGAGAGTGGTATGATGGTTATAAAACAAGCGTACTAGTTCAACCCTTTTATATGAACGATGGTGCGGCCCGGCGTACCACTTGGTACGGGCGTACCATTAGAATTTTCAATTTCAACCCAAAATTTTTCTGATATTGTCAGTTTTCACCCAAAAATCATATTTTTCCAATTTTAAGCACTTTAATGATGTGAGCTGATTCATGCTTCGATTGTGGTTTAGAAAACACAAATTTGCCATTGTCCGTATTCAGTTGATCTAAAATAACGCAGGAAAAAAACTTTTTTGAATTTGAGCAATTTTATATCAAAACACACCAAAATCCTTTTGATTTTTCAAATTTATGCTAAAACACACCTAAAATCTTTTTGCAAATATCTAAAATGTAACAAACCAACCTAACAAAATTGAATGTGATAAATTATATTTTTGTGAGAAAGATCGCAACATGAGATCATATCAGTAATATGTACCATGCTCATTTCAATTTCAGAATAATCAACATGCAAGCTAAGTTGTGCACGAATACAACATTTTCATGTTTATTTTAGCCAAATCAAATCAATTTTTATAGTTTTCTGATATACGTATTCAAATAAATGATAACCTGACTTATTATAATTTTTATTATTTCTCTTATTCATCACAGAATTTATATACAGGGACAAACAATTCATAGTGTTTCATGCAAAAAGAAATCAAAACGTTAAATCGTCTACCTTAAGGTCGATCTTTCGATAAGCAGAAAAGGCCTTGGATTTAACAAAATAAGAAAGAGAAAACAAGTTGAAATTGTATAATTCAAGAGCAATCAGGTCGATGAATTATACGAAACACCAAGAAAAATAACGCAGAATGTCAAACAAACAACATGTTGGATATTAGATGTGCTGACCCGACATTTAACGTAACCGATCGGTTTTTGACCCGGAAGAGTTACACCGGGGTTAACGAACTAAATAATTAATTACATGTTAATTAATTAATTAAACGGTTTAAATAAATAAATAATAGTTATTTTTTAATTAAAAGTAACAAAACAATATTTATCATAAAATAGTTTACAAGGATTGTCGGCGGGACATTATCTAGTCATTACCGCTTAATGGACTAGTTAGATCGATGGGTTTAGAGTGATGGACCACGAGTTGGGCTTAAGATGACTAAAAGCCCGACGAGAATAATTAAAAGGGGAGATTAGGGGAGGAGAACCCTAATCGAAATTTTGGCTCCTCCTCCCTCTCCCCTTCATTCGATTGCCGCCCCCTCTCCCTCTCCTCTCTCTCGTTCTCGGCGCAAGCAACACCATCACCACCGTCGCTTTTTTCGACCAACACGGTGGTGAAACAAGACCCTGGTCTTATTGCCACCGCGATGAAATTTGAGACTACCGCCGCCACAGCTCGCGTCGCCGCGGGCGAGGAAAGAGTCGTCGCCGCCGCAGCCCATGCCGCCATCACCATCGACATCTTCGGTGAAGACCACCACGAGGTGGTTCTCACTTTACTCGTGCCGCCGCCGGCAAGGAAAGAGTCGTCGCCGCAGCAACCCATGTCGCCGTCACCATCGACATCTTCGGTGAAGACCACCACGAGGTGGTTCTCACATTACCCGCGCCACCAAGGCCAATGTTTGAACCGCCTCGTGCCGCCATCGTCCAATCCGGTGAAAGTTCCAAGTGGCCGGCGCCACTTTATGCCGACGCCGTTGCGCCAAGTGCTCCTTCGCCTCCACGCTCGTCGAACGAAATTGATGTGATATCGGTTTCGTCGTCAAGCACGGTGGGACCCTTTGATTGGAATGCCATAATCCTTGGCATTGTTTCTTTACCGCCACCACCGCCAGTTCATGATATGAACCCGCCCGTGGTGCCTGAGGCCCCGTCGTCAAAGTCTTTTGAAGACTTGACTCGCCGGTTCAAGTCGGGTGTCACCGTTAATCCTAGTGCAAGTTCGTCGATCTCCGGTGCCTCAAACGATTGTTCGCACTCCGCTAAGGTATATCTAAATTGTTTAGATGTTTAAATTAGTTTAAATAATATTCTGTATTTACGTGTACACGGTGATCAGATCCTGTCTATGGCTTTTACTAAAACTCGCATTGTAAAACCTCATTTTCGTTGCGTAATTAATTCTGATTAATTAACACGTATATTTAGTCGGTAAATAATTAAAACGCGCAACCCAGATACCCACTGTGAAAACCTAACAGTGGTATCGGAGCTATGATCACCGCGCGTAAATCAGAACCGGCCTTTTTGTAATCGGTGGTTCGCAATTTCTATTCATTTCCAAATTGCGAACAAAATTACTTATTTTTTTTATTAATTGTGTGTTATGGCCGACCCCTTTAATTTTAATACATGATTGTATGTTTTGGCGCGTTTTATTATTCTTCGATTGGCCCAATTATTGGCCCAATTGTATCTTATATTTAGTTTTAATGGACCCGCTGTTTTCGGGTTTCAAAATTGTAAAATAGAGCTAGGTTTACTAAGTTGTTAGTAAATTTAATTTTTTTAAAACCAAGATCGAAGATCGGACACTCGCCAAAAGGAGTCTGAAGGCTAGTGGGAGCTGAACCGGATCCACGAACGCACAGAGTTGCCTTCCCTGTGGTTGTTCACTTTTAATTGTCATGTCCCTAATGGTCTTGCTAAATGGCTCTAGCAAGACCAAGCCATTATGCCGTCATGAAGAGTCCCGAGTGATGATAGGGTTTATTGTTTGTGTCTAACGGTCACTAAATATTAAAATTGGTTTTAATATCCCTATCTGGTAAATAAAAATTGATAGTTCATTCCATCCAAAATCAAGTCTAACTTGGAACGTATTGACCGGAGTATCAGTGTTGGAGTATTTCAACACCGCACTTGGTGCCGAGGGTACCTTCCAGGGTGGGGGCATTGAGTATTTCAACACTGTGCCAGCCACATTGACCATTTGGGATTACTATCGTTTTCTTTATGTATGTTTGTAGTGTTGGAGTATTTCAACACTGCACTATGAACGTATATAGACAAAGTGGGAATGGATGGGGCTAAACGTATCGCAAAATATAATCTATTGTATTATGCAGCCTCATAAACGAGAGTCACAACTGATACTTCGCGATTAATAACCGTTGTCAGTTTGGTTACACGAGTTTGCTCCTGAGGCTCATTTGGCGGTCTCAAGTAAAATCGTCTAATCGAATTCTCAGTTTTCTTATTAAATAAATCTTACCAATTTATATAAGAAAATGGTTTACACCGAAAAATACTAACTTAAAATTACTTTTGCAGAATTTCAGAAGGCTATTGAAAACATTGTTCCTCTAAGTTCAATGGTATCTCTCGACCCATTCACTGAAACGAACTTCTTATCGTGGCAAACGCTCCTAAGGAACATCTTGAGGCTTTTTGGAAAGCTATATGTTCTTGACCGACCCATCCCGAGCTTGCTGTCTTACTTGCTAAACGACCATTCGCGATTAGAAATCTATAAGCATAGTGACGACTCTCGGGAAGTCATTGAGCTTATGTTATCTAGCATGACACTGGATTTTCGGTATAACTTTACCAACATGGGAGCATATGATATCATGAGAAAACTCAAAGATTTATTTGAGTTGAGCCAGAAAGGTGAACGATGTAAGGCATTTCAACATTTTATGAACTGCCACATGTCGCCTAATTACTCTGCATATGATCATGTCATGATGATGAAGGGGTATCGCGACAGACTGATTGACCTCAGCTACTCCATTCCTGAAGGGATGGCTTTGGATGTAGTCCTCAGATCTTTACCCGAGCATTATCACATTCATGCGATTAACTGCTCGGCCCAAACATTAGATGAGGTCCTGACATTATTTCCAAATGTCAAGATCAGCATCACACCAGCTGTGCGCAGGGTTGCTGTAACAGGAATAACCAAGTCCAAGAACAAGGTTAAAGAGACCAAGGGCAAGAAACCATTGGCGCCTCCTCCTCAGGAACATCAATGCTTTGAATGTAATCAGATGGACCACTAGAAACGTAACTGCCCCATCTACCTTGCTAAGGTCAAGATGACTAGAAACTCCGGCAAGGGTTCCTCATCAGGTATGTCAATAAATCTTAATGAACTTTTCACTGTTTCCTCCAATACATGGGTATTTGATACTGGATGTGGTTTCCACATTGTTAATGTTTTGCAGGAACCTGAGAAGTGGAAGAAGATAGAACAAGGTGTTATAGAGCTCATCGTTGGTGTTGGAAAAAGAGTCTCAGTCATGGCTACCGGCATATATTCTCTAACATGTCCAACCAGCCTTGTAGTTACTTTAGATAACTGTTTATATGCTCCTGGATTGTCCAGAAACATAAGTTCTGTCTCTTCCCTATTTGAACAAGGTTTTAAGTACAAGTTTAATGGCAATTCTATTTTTACCTACTTTAACGATATCTTTTATTTCGAGGCTAAACCTCGACATGGTATATATGAGATAATTGTACAAACACATGATCAACTCTATCATGTTTCTAAACGAAACAAAGTTGATAACGTTTCTTCGTTATGACATCATCGACTAGGTCACATAAGCAAGGCTATCATCGAGAAGCTACAAAATGCAGGGATTCTCAAATCCACTGATGTAGATACCTTCGGCGAATGCGAATCATGCTTATCTGGTAAATTAACCAAGTCACCCTTCACACATTTTGGTTAAAGGGCTAAAGGTATGTTCGGAGTGATACACACTGATGTGTGTAGAACCTTTCGGACTGAAACGAAAAATTGTGAACATTATTTTGTGTCTTTCATAGATGACTACAACATATATGCTTATGTCTATATGATGAAACACAAGCACGAAACTTTTAATAAGTTCAAAAAGTTTCAAAACGAAGTAGAAATCAACTGAGTCGAACTATTAAAATACTTCGATCGGATAGAGGTGGTGAGTATCTTAGCAACGAATCCCTCGATCATCTCAAGGCTTGTGGAATTATTTCACAACCCACTCCTCCCGGTACACCACAGTTGAATGGTGTTAGTGAAAGGAGGAATCAAACCTTTTTAAACATGGTTTGATCGATGATGTGTAGGACTAACTTGTCCCACTCCTTTTGGGGTTATGCTCTCTTGAACGCCGCTCGCGTAATAAATCTAGCACCGACTAAGAAAGTGGATAAGACCCCATATGAGATATGGCATAATTCTTCTCCTAATCTTTCTTACCTTAGGGTATGGGGATGCGGAGCTTATGTCACTAGCTATTCTGACAACAAGCTTGATCCTCATGGTGAAAAGGTGATTTTCATCGGATACTAAGGTAATACTGGTTATTACTTTTACCATCCTCATAAAAACTATGTTTTCATCAAAAGAAAGGGTAAGTTCCTTGGGAAGGAGTTTCTCAACAGAGGAACAAATAGTGATCCAGTGGATCTCGAAGAAATTCGAGAAACACAAAACCCTGAGACGGTCGCTGTGTCTGACCGACAAATGGTTGTCGCCCAATCAGACCAAAACACAAGCGTTCGTAAGAGCGAAAGGACACGCAAGGAACCTGATAGATACCTCGGTCATCTAGAAGCTTCCGATGTCCTATTAGTAGCTGATTCTGATGATGAACCCACTAATTACAAAGCTGATGTATCAGATCCTGAATCTGACAAATGGCTTGAAGCCATGAACGCCGAGATGCAATCCATACGTGATAATTAAGTATGGGACTTGATTGAGCTACCCCCTAGTTCTCGGGCAGTAGGGAGCAAGTGGATCTTAAAAGAAAAACTGACATGCATGGAAATGTGCAAACCTATAAGGCACGGCTTGTTGCGAAGGGTTTCACTCAAACCCAAGGGATTGACTATGAAGAAACCTTCTCGCCCGTGGAAATGATCAAATCGATCAGGATATTGCTTGCCATAGCCTCATACTATGACTATGAGATATGGCAAATGGATGTCAAAACCGCATTCCTGAACGAACAACTCACTAAGGACTACATGTTTCAGCCATATGGTTTTGTTGATCCTAAATATCCAAATAGGGTTTGCAAGCTGAATAAATCCATCTATGGACTTAAACAAGCATCTCGAAGGTGGAACCTCAGGTTTGGACCTGTTCGGCCCTGTCAGAACTCCAGGTTCGGCCAAGGTTCGGCCAGACCTAATCTTGCATATCTTCGTCTTATATTCAGTACTTCACATGACGATCAGGACCATGTATCAAAAAACTCCCCATCGGCATGTGCAGTATCATCTCGTCTATTAAAACTTGTATCTTGTATCTTCAATCAAACTCTTCCTCGATCTTGATGATGAGTTCAAAATTTGAATACTTGATATTGCATCGTGTGTAATATCTTTATCAACAATCTTCAGAAGACTTGAAGTCGTAATGTTCTCTTTCCACTTAGAAACCTGCCAACTTAAATAATCTTGGCGCAAAACTTCTCTTCGAGACTCCAAGATATTTTAATTTTGAAAAATGATTTTGTACGTCGTGTTGATCAATCGAAAAAAAATCAGAGACAAAATCTTTTTGGCTTTTAGAAACTTTATATCAAAACACACCTAAAATCTTTTTGGTATTTTCTGATAAGAAAAGTAAATGCATTACAGAATCAGACACTAATTTTGTCTTTTGCGAGAAAGATCACAACTTGGGATCATATTGGTCATAACAAGCTGAACTACACTTCAATTTCGATTATAAAAGCACATAAGCCATGCCGATTGCAGATATAATTTGTCTAACTTTAAACTCTGGCACAATCATACTTATAACATCTGGATATGTTAAGATATTGATTAGTTTTGCATTGACCAGTGTACCCCACACTATCAGACATACTCAGATATGATATTGCTTATCACACTTTGTGATTTCATTTGTGATTTTAATCACAAAATGATTGTAACCATGATATAGTCAACTGTGTTCCATGCAAAAAGAAATAGGAACGTTAAATCTTCTACCTTAAGGTCGATCTTTCGATACGCAGATAAGGCCTCGGATTTAACAAAATAAAAAAAAAAACAAGTTGAAGTTGTATAACCCAACAACAATCAGGTCAGTGCTCCCGTATACGCAGAGAAAGTCCGATGAGTTATACGAAACACCAAAGAAATTAAAGCAGAACGTCAAACGAACAACGATCAAGTCGGTCTTGTGGACACGCAAAGAAAGTCCGATCGTTTGACAAAATAAAGAAAATCAAACAAATTTAAATCTTTGCAAAATGAACACATGTATACGGAGTGACTTCTCATTTTATTTTCACATATCCTTTTTCTTAATATATCTTGATATATGCATCAAGATGTTGTCCACTAGATCAAGCATCAGATTTAGTGTATATCACATTGGTATACTTTCTGATTTGCCGAGCCTACCTTACACATCGATTAAATGGTCTTATGGCTTTTTCATCTACTTTATCCATGAATCAGACAATATCAGCCAATGTACCATCATTTCCCAATCATGTCAGATACAATTTCTCATTTTTCAATGTTTTTGGCTTTTTGCATTTTTCAATGTTTTTGTCTTTTCCAAATTTCTCCCCCTAAAAATAACAACGCTATTTATAGATTTTCATTTTTACATCTTGAAAAACAACACACTATTTTTGAATTTTTGTAAAAACAAACTCCCCCTCCGAATGAGACGAAGGTAAAACAAAAACAAAAATTGATCAACCAACATGAATACTTGCAATTTTAGCCTTTTGAAAACCAAATGATTTTGAAAATTAGTTTTAAATTATCACATATATTTCACAAACAACAATTTTGCAATCACCGATAAGTCTTCCTGAAACACCTGCTTGACACCAAATAAAAGATTAGTCGCTTTGGGATCGACCTGTGGAAACAACTTTCGGTTTCCAAATTTGTAAAAGTTTTAATTTTTGATCAGAACCTGAATCAGATTCAATCGACGTACTCGGTTTGACCAAGACGATTTATGAGTTGATTTAATCTTTGGAGACCATGGTTCATCAAAAATTTGACCTTTGTTATCCACATACTTGGCAGTTTTGTGGATATATGCAGTCTTCGGACAATCAACAGCAAGATGTCCCGGTTTACGACATACATAACAAAGTCTTTTTCTAAAAACATTTGAAAATTGATTGGATTTTTTAAAACCAGAAGAATGTTCAGAATCAAAAGTTATCAAAGAAACCATCAGAAGAATCATACCTAGGAAATGGACTCCTTGAAGATGAAGATCCTCCGGAATAATAAGAAAATTCTTTCTGAGGTGATGATTTCTTTGCAACTTTTGATTTAGTAACCTTTGCAGCTTTCACTGGTTTCTGAGCTTGAACCAGTTTTTCCTTCACTTCATAACCCAAACCTTTGTGTTTGTCACTTGAAACCTTTGAAGAATTTGAAAAAGAACCCGAAGTTTCTTTTGCCTTAGCTTCGCTAATGAATTTGGCTTTGATATCCTTTAGCATGTTCTTTTCAATCAAAACTTTTTCTTCTTCGGTTGCAGAGGAAGAACTCGAAGCAACCTTATCAAATACATTTTCATTTTCCAACAAAACAGACTTTGAGACAAATTTTGGAGCTTCACCCAAAGCCTTCTCTTTCTTCTTAGACTTAGACATGTTCTTTTTGGGTGGAGTGGAAAATTTTGAATAATCATGCACTTCATATTTAGATTCAAGCGGAGCAGAAGTAACTTCAATTAAATCCACTGGTTGAGGAACCAAGTGAACATCTTCCTTTTTAGAACTCTCTGTACTCTGATCATGCTTGTATAAGAAGTTTAGCAATGTCGGTGACAAATTGCAGTTCTTTACCTGCCTTTTCAACTCCAAAATTTCCAATTTCAAATCATAAATCTTTTGTTGAGCTTCAAACACCTCTTTCTGTGACTTGATGAACTTTGCATTGAGATGATCATATTCATAAGTTTGTAACTTTCGGATCTCACATTCTGCAAATAATTCTTCAAGAACACTTTCTCTATTTTGCTTATAGATCTCAACATCCTTAGTCAATACCTCATTCTTGTCACGATAAAGAGTATTCTTATCTTGAAGCATTCTTAGACTTAGACATGTTCTTCTTGGGTGGAGTGGAAAATTTTGAATAATCATGCACTTCAGATTTAGAATCAAGCGGAGCAGAAGTAACTTCAATTAAATCCACTGGTTGAGGAACCAAGTGAACATCTTCCTTTTTAGAACTCTCCGTACTCTGATCCTGCTTATATAAGAAGTTTAGCAATGTTGGTGACAAATTGCAGTTCTTTACATGCCTTTTCAACTCCAAAATTTCCAATTTCAAATCATAAATCTTTTGTTGAGCTTCAAACACCTCTTTCTGTGACTTGATGAACTTTGCATTGAGATGATCATATTCATAAGTTTGTAACTTTCGGATCTCACATTCTGCAAATAATTCTTCAAGAACACTTTCTATCTTTTGCTTATAGATCTCAACATCCTTAGTCAATACCTCATTCTTGTCACGATAAAGAGTATTCTCATCTTGAAGAAAAGAAAAGGTGTTTTAAAGCTTTTCAACAGTAACAACAGTTTTAGCAATAAGAGCAGTAGCTTCCTCATACTTTTACTGAACTGGATAGCTTTTCTCAAATAAATTCTCAAAATCTTGTACTGCGTCTAAAGCGTCAGCTTTGGCTTTTTCACACTCTTCAACCAATTGAACTTTTTTTTCAAAACATTTTCATGAACATGAACTACTAATTCATAATATTTCTTTTGATATTCTTCCAACTCTTTCTTTACCATAACAATTTCTTCAATTGATGTTTTAGAACTCTACTTAAACCATTCAATCTCCTTGTGTAATTTTACACATGCAAGACATTTAGATTCTTCAACCTTTGAACTATCAGCAACTTTTGGTAAACTTTCTTGTACCAAAGATTCAATTGAATAAGAATCAGAATCAGTCAACAAGTTGTCATCATCATCATGACGAGCAGTCAATGCAATGCTAAATGGAGCATGATTCTTTTTAACTAATGAGTCTACATTCCAAGCAAATTCATCTGGATGCCAAAATGTTTCTGTTAGATTATTAGCAAAAGTAACATATTTCTTTTCAACTTTATCAGCTTCATTTGAGGGAGAAAAACTAAATGTGCATGTTGACCAGCTTTTAATTTGTTATCTGCCGAACTTGGACATTCTCGTGCAAAGTGTCCATAGACGGAACACTTATAACATTTCACTTTCGACTTGTCCAAACCAATCTTACCCTCCTGATTCAATCTCTTCTAAACAGTTCGATTGAAAATTTTCTTCGTTCTTCGAACCAACTTAGCATACTGCCAATTCAAATCCATTTCGTCCAAATGATCATAATCATTTTGATCTTAATCTTCAATTCCCAATTCAGCATTACTCACAGCACCAGTGATAACACCAAAATATGAAGACTCTAATGCAGACATCAATGCATTATTGTGACGACCCTAAAACTTTTGCTTTCTTTCCCCAGCAAGTACTACAACGACGACAGCTGATGCTGCGAATGCTACGACGCAAGAATAATTTTCGGGACGAAAATTCCAATTACAAGGGGATGATGTGACATCCGAGAATTTCAAGGTTTACTTCCGTTAGACATTTCCGTTAGTTACGTTATAAGTGTTAACTTAGTAACTAATACGTAACTAGGCCGAATACGTCCACGTCCTTTGGTTGATCACCGAACCCGTCCATATGTGTTATGTGTTTAACTATTTATTGTCATTATGTGCAATGTGATTTAAATACATGATTTAGTATTGTGAATAGCATGACAATTTATGAATCGTGTTTATCTTGCTTAGAATGTGAAATTGACCACTTTTGGCTTTCCAGCGAAACTACCGGGCGAAACTATAGTGTCGCCCGGCTAGTCTACTCTCTGACTACCAGAGCCAGTTTCGCTTGGCCAGCGAAACTAGGCCCAGATATATAATGACATAAAACCCCAGTTGCCTCATTTTTGCACCATTCTCTCCAAAACACACACACACACTCCTGGAATTCTGGTCAGTCGAGAAACACAACTAAACATCAAGGTCTCAGCCTCAAGATAACATCCATTCGATTCCTTGATCGAATCGTGAGTCCCAAAACCTCTCTTTATGCCTTTTCTTTGAGTTTTCTTAAAAAGCATGCTTAAACTTTCATGAAACTGCTTGATCTGCTAGTATGTTACTTAGGGATGTTAGATCTGTTATAATGTTTGCAACTTTACGTATGAAATCCAACCATGATAGAGATTTGTGCTATTTAGGTCATTTTAGGTCAAAAAATGTGTTTTTGGTGATTTGGATGTGAAAACCCATGTTTAAGGTGTTAAATCTTGTTGTTTGATGTTGGTAAATGTCTAGGCATGCTAGATAATGAATTACATGTAATATGGAAGCTGTTAGATTGATTTTTAGGCTGATCCGTAAGTTTGTCGCGACCAGCGAAACTGTCATGTTCTCTGGGCGAAACTGTCCAGCGAAATTATGCATATCTTCAACCAGCGACACTATGCAGCGAAACTGCAGTGTCGCCGGGTAAACCGACCAGACCAGCTCGAGCGAATCTACCGAGCGAAATTCCCTGAACGAAAGTTCAAACCAGTTTCGGGCGAAACTAGGCTAGCGAAACTGCGCCAACAATTTCGAGCGAAACTAGCCTCGCGAAACTGTGTCATCGGGTATTGCCTAGCGAAAGTGCTGCCCGTGCACACAGCGAAACTGACCAGCGAAACTGCTGGCGAAACTGAGACCAGAATCCCAACTTGTGCAATTTGCTTGAATGTTATGCCATGACTTACATGATTATGCCATGATGATACATGCTTTGATTTCTGATATATATGAACCCTTGTTTATGATCAACCATCGGTGTCGTGTGTCTGTATGTCGAGTCATAGTTCCAACGTGCTATGTTATGGGCCATAGTGACGTTAAGTAAAGATTAGACACAAAACTAATACTTAAGACCTAAACGTGTTCATAGGTCTTCGATAAGCAATACTTGGATTATTAGCAAGTGTAGCAGTGCAACCCAAGGTGAGTGTCACTAACCCGATTACCGTGAACCCGTTTGGGTCACACCGAATAACTAAAAGTAAAACAATGCTGACAAACTCGAGAGTGCTAGGCACCTCCCTGATAAACTTGAAAACTTGGAGTGCTCGGCACCCACTTGATGAACTTGAAGTGCTTTGTGGGAAGCACTTGTGAATTACTTAAACCACTATTTCCAAAACGAAACTGAAAACACTTTTGAGATTCAGGAGAATCCGGTAAACCTTTTTAATATGGCTAGCGTAGGTTAAAGTCTAAACCACATGATATCACATGATTTCTAAGGATGCCTTGAAACTTAAAAGTCCTCAACTAAATTGTACCATTAATTGTAAAGCGAGGGGATGTTGGGTAGATCTACTGGAGTTTGACAAACTCCGCCCCGTGGCACGGGGAGTGCACGGAGGTACAATATCAGCCTATCTGACCGTGATCCCGAGAGGACACGGGGGAGGCAAATCCGCGATGACGTAGGTCCGCAGTACTGATGGCACGGCCACTACAATAATTTAGGGTCAGCTTTGGTACAAACTTCCTTAGTGCATGGAACAACGGATTAGCTACCCGCGATATCGGTTGACCGCTTTAACTTTACTTAACTAGTGCATATTAGGTAATACATCACTTGGCAATGTTTATAAAACTAATACTTATTACATGTTGATGAATACGATTATGATTTATGAGACCGGGCCACTGCATGACAAGCCCACTGTGAACTCACCAACCGTTAGGTTGACACTTGCGTGGTTTAAACTTTTGCAGATTGCTAAGGAGTATCCGCTGGAGGTTGGCATGGCTCGTGAATTTATTTATTTTATTAAACTAAATTGGGAATTTGAAAGTGAAACAATGATTTGTAAAGCACGTGGCTAGTGCTAAGATACTGATGTTTTAATTCCGCTGCGTATTTTAAACTGTTTTATTTATGAACATTGGACTTTTCTCCGATTCGTTTAGTATTTGTAACTAATGGTTGTGGTCCTGGTCTAGTCGCACCCCTTAACGGTATAAACTCCGTTAGTGGTTAATTCGGGGGTGTGACAATTATAATCATCGATAGTTTGAACAAACAATGCACTTTGAGTCGAAGAACTAGGAATCGAAACAGTACAACCAGCAGAAGAATAACTTGGAGTTTCCGATTTACATGCCAGAAATGCTGTAGGGGGTGCAGAACTAAGAATATTAGATTTCCCAGAATTCAAAGTTGAATCATTGTTACAATAATACACTGTAGGATCTTGAACTTGCTCAGGCAGTGACTTATTCACCTTTAACTCCATATCCCTTTCTTGGATTCTTTGAATCAAATCATTAAATGACAATTTTGAAAAATCTTTATCATGATTGACCATCATCACATAATTTTCCCATTTCTCTGGTAACGCTTCCAAAAAAATTTCTTTCTTATCAGCTTCATCTTTTGTAAGATTCACCAACTTCATTTCACTCATTAATTGAGCAAATCTTGCAATCAAATTTGGAATTAATTCATTTTGATAATGCTTGAAACTATCAAATTCCTTCTTCAACACTTTTTGCCGACTTTTCTTATATTAGTCATTGCCCTCACATCGATTTTCTAAAGCATCCCACAAACTCTTTGCTGTGTAATTATTTGAGAATTGATGTAATAAATCTGTAGGAAATGCCATCGTTAAAGTACCATATGCTTTCTTCTCAGCTTGATACGCTTTCTTTTGTTCTCCTGAAAGTTTTCTTTTGTTCAGAATATGACAACCACATATCAATATCATTTGCAGAAACATATGCTTGAAACCGTGTAATCCAACTATGATAATCTTCCAATTTGAGCAATTTAGGAACTTTCTGACTTGTTCCGATTTCATAATCATAATTCATCATCGTTTGCATCGTAGTCTGAACCGAATTATGAATAGCCGCGAACGCTTGAAAATCAGACATTTCAAAAAATCTGGTTACTGTTCACTCCGAACTTCGTCGGAACTTTATCCGAACTTAAAATCGCCGAATGCCCTCCGAACCTGACCTTCGGACAATCAAACAGAAACAAGACCGATCTCTCACCAAACTATGCCCGAACGTTGACCGAACTCTCTCCAAACACTCACCGAACAAGAAATGCGATCGAACAACGTCTGAACCTCAAGTTCGGAGCGGTTACGCCGAACTTGTCCGAACCTCAGACGAAACAAAGTTCACTCGACACCATATTCTCAGTTTTTAGTGTTTTTTACTGAAATTTTTGACAGGAATTCAAGCACACTCGAGAAGATCAAACGAGCTCAAAAATGAAACTTATTTTCACAAAAACGTGAATTTTGACTCAAAACTCCGAGAAACAGTGATTTACGGTCAGTAGAGCTAACCAAATGCTCTGATACCACTTGAAATTGCTTGAGCGTGTGGATCGTCTACTTAATTGTTATGAAATCAATGTAATACGAGATGGAACACAAAGAGTACATACAAATGACTTGTATTAACCACCTAGATGACCACAGAGTACACAGAGAAGATATGACTCGGAAGCTTAGATTGTTACTGAATACAATACAAGACACAAATTTATACTAGCTAGATCTCGTTGGTCCAAACCTCAGGTTCGGACCTGTTCGGCCCTGTCCGAACTCCATGTTCGGCTAAGGTTCGGCCAGACCTAATCTTGTATGTCTTTGTCTTGTATTCGATACTTCACATGACGATCAGGACCATGTATCAACAAACTCCAAGAAAGGAGTCGTCCCTATGACAAAGGGTGCTGTTTTGAACAAATCTCAATCTCCTCAAACAGAGAAGGAGATCAACCAAATGGCTTCGATCCTATTTGCTTCAGCTATAGGCTGAAGTATGTATGCCATGCTCTGCACTCGATCGCATGTCTCGTTTGCATTGAGCTTGACAAGTCGACACTAACAGAATCCCGGTCTAGCTCACTGGACTGTTGTGAAGAACATCCTGAAATACCTGAGAAACACAAGTGAGATGTTTTTGGTATATGGAGGAACTGATGAGCTCGATGTAAAGTGTTACACTGATGCTAGTTTTCAGACTGACCGAGATGACTCTTGATCGCAGTCCGGATACGTATTCATCCTCAATGGAGGTGTTGTTTTGTGGTGTAGTTCCAAACACCCAGTAGTGGCTGATTCCACTACTGAATCTGAATAAATAGCCACGTCAGAAGTTGCCAAGGAAGCAGTATGGATGAAGACATTCATCACAGATATCGATGTGGTTCCAAGTGTCAAGCAACCAATCGAGATGATGTGCGATAACACAGGTGCTATTGCTCAAGCCAAAGAGCCAAGGTCATATAAAAGGCCAAGCACATTTTGAGGAAATTTCACTACATAAGAGAAGTAGTTGAAAGAAATGAAATAAAGATATGAAAAGTAGACACAGATCAAAACTTAGCTGATCCCTTTACGAAGCCCATGACTCACGAGACTCATGATCGTCACAGAGAAGCGATAGGGCTTAGATTAGCTAAAGACATGTTTTAATTTAGTATTTGGTTGTACGAACATTTAACAGTTATCTATGCTATTCAAATTCCATCGGTAAATGTAATATGGAATTTCATAACTGTGTTCGATGTTAATACGTTTAATCATCCCTGAATAATTGTTGATATTATTCTAAAATGTCCGTAATCGGTTAGAAACGTGGGAACGGCTCTAAATCAAGACTATTATGATTTTGAACCTTAAAGGGGTTTAACGTTCAAAGTCACAGACCTCATTAGAGAACGACGTTGGACGTAACTCGCATCAAGCAATTCAATCATGGAAGCTTTGATTGCTTGATTAATGGTATGCTCTAATGTTTCCTCAGACCTGGGATGTATACTAGAACTATACTAGAACTCGCGTTTACTACGGACTGTTCTTTGATTGTATTCTAACGTTGTCGCGTAACTGTCAACAATAGGACTACTTTTGGGAATGGATCTAAATTTTAGTGGGAGTTGTATGCCTCAAGACAGGATTTCGTACTATTGCTTTGGTAATAGATAGACATAAAAGCGCCCTCGTTGATTCTAAGTGTGAAGTGCGAGGTCTCACCCAAACTTACTGTGTGTTTGATTGATAAACTTTGGATCGGAGAACGACACTATAAACGATGAATCTAATACATGAGAGTCCATGTCTCATTATTCATCTATGTCTATAAAGGAAAGGAACATATGACAACGGTTACCATAAGTCCTCTATCTGCTTGCTTTACAATCAGATTTACTTTGGCTGTCGACTTAAAGTGTCGAAACTGGTTGGTGTAGCCATGCATAGCTAGAGTGCCTCTGACTACAACGCTAAAGTGTCGCGATCAGTCAAAGTGGGAGATTGTTGGATATTAGATGTCCTGACCCGACGTTTAACGTAACCGACCCGGCTTTTGACCCGGAAGAGTTACACCGGGGTCAACAAAATAAATAATTAATTACATGTTAATTAATTAATCAAACGGTTTATATAAATAAATAATAGTTATTTATTTAATTAAAAGTAACGAAACAATATTTATCGTAAAGTAGTTTACGAGGATTGTCGACGGGACATAATCTAGTCATTATCGGTTAATGGACTAGTTAAATCGATAGGTTTAGAGTGATGGTCTGCGAGTTGGGATTAAGATGACTAAAAGCCCGACGAGGATAATTAAAAAGGGAGATTAGGGGAGGAGAACCATAATCGAAATTTTGGCTCCTCCTCCCTCTCCCCTTTATTTGATCGCCGCCCCTGTCCCTCTCCTCTCTTCTGTTCATGGCGCAAGCAAAACCACCACCTCCATCGCTTTTTTCGACCAACACGATGGTGAAACGAGACCCTCATCTTATTGCCGCCACGATGAAACTCAAGACAACCGCCGCTGTTGCTCGTACCGCCACCGCCGAGGAAAGAGCCGCCGCGGCCTGTGCCGCCGACATCTTCGGTGAGGAACACCGCGAGGTGGTTCTCGCTTTAGCCGCGCCATCGAGGCCAATGTTTGAACGACCTCGTGCCGCCACCTTCCAATCCGGTGAAAGATCCAACTGGCCGGTGCCACTTTATGCCGCCACCGTTACGCCACTTGCTCCGTCGCCTCCACTCTCGTCGGACGAAATCGATGTGATATCGGTTTCTTCGTTAAGCACGACAGAACCCTTTGATTGGAATGTCATGATCCATGGCATGGTTTCGTTACCGCCACCACCGGCGGTTCATGAAATGAACCCGTCCGTGGTGCCTGAGGCCCCGTCTTCAAATTCGGTTGAAGACTTGATTCGCCGGTTCGAGTCGGGCGTTACCGTTGATCCTAGCGCCAGTTCATCAAACCCCTGTGTCTCGAACGATTGTTCGGACTCCGCTAAGGTGTAACTAAATTGTTTATATGTTTTAGTTAATTTAATTAATTTTCTGTATTTACGCGTACACGGTGATTAGATCCTGTCTACGAGTTTTACTAAATTTCGGGTTGTAAAACCTCATTTCCGCTGCGTAATTAATTCTGATTAATTAATCCGTATATATAGTCGGTAAATAATTAAAACGGGCAACCCGGATACCCACTATGAAACCCAACACAACAATCAGGTCGATCTTTCGATACGCAAAAAAGTCCGATTGTTTGATAAAATAAAGAAAATCAAACAAGTTTAAATCTTTCAAAAGAAAGCATGCATATACTAGAACATTCTCTTATTCTATTTTTGTATTTTAAGGTAAGATCAGAATTACACAAAAACAGGAATAGTGTTTCACTACAGATTTCATACTAGCATTATCTTTATATCATACTTGCCTATATCAGATTTGACTTGCACATTCAGTAACACAGACAGGTACCTACAACCTTTCTTCCTATTTTATCCATGGTCAGTATCATATTCTGATGTACTATCATTTCTCACAAGGGTTAGATCACATTTCTCAATTTTTTAATTTTTCAATTTTTTTATTCTTTTTCATTTTATATACAAGAAATCATAATCTTTTTGTATTTTCAATAATTCTGCCCTAAAAAGCAAAAACAGAATTGAAAGAAAAACAAAAGCAAAAATGATCAACCGAAACAGATTACTTGGCTTTGAAGCAAGTAACACCATTGATTTGCAAGAGAAATTGAAAGCGTGTTTTATCAAATGCTTTGGTAAACAAATCAGTAACATAACAAGCCATAGCAACAGCCTCAGTCCAAAAATTAATTGGTAACTATGCATCGGATAATATGGTTCGTGCTGTTTCTATTAGCGTTCGATTCTTTCTCTCAGTCACTCCATTTTGTTGAGGTGTATACGGAGCACTAAACTCTTGAATAATACCATTAGCATCATAGAAAGCTGTCATACTTGCATTTTTTGAATTCGGTTCCATTATCACTCCGAATGCGACAGATTCTTTTGTTGTATGCATATTTGAACTTTGACAACAATTTCTGAATTAAATCAGGAGTTTCATCTTTCGTGCTCATAAACGCCACCCATGAGAAATGAGAGAAATCATCCGTAATCACCAAACAATAATATTCACCATCGATGCTACGAACATTCACAGGACCGAATAAACCCATATGAAGTAGCTCTAATGGTGTAACAATCGTATTAATACGTTTGGCAGGATGCGATTTCTTCTGTTGCTTTCCCTTTTTGTAGGAAACACACAAATCATGAAATGTAAACCGATTCTTTGTAACGCCTTCAACCAGATTATGATTCACCAAATAGTTCATTTTCCGGTAATTGATGTGTCACATACGGCGATGCCACAAAAAGACTTTTTTCAGTGGCTTTTGAAATGAAACACGTTGCAGGAACCGCAGATGAAGACTTGGAATTCATATTCAAAACATATATATCTCTAAACCGTGGTGCACGTATCACTATCCATTCATTCGGGATTTTGATTCCAGGCTTCAAGATCAAGCACTCAGAACTTGTAAAAGCAGCGGTGAACTGTTTATCACAAATCTGAGACACACTGAGCAGGTTGTGTTGCAACTCTTCCACAAATTGTACGCGATCAAAAGTGACACTCTTATTCCCCATTTTTCCTTCACCGGTAATTTTTCCGCCCTTATTTACAACAAAAGTAACATTCCCACCATTAACTGGTTTCACTTCAGACAGCAGGGAGATGTTACCCGTCATGTGCTGGGACGCTCCACTATTAACCACCCAAAAGTTGTTGACAGCCTTTTTCCGAGCTCCCTGCACAAATCAACAGATAATTAGTTGAAAACTGGACCCAAGCTTTCAGCTTTGGGTCGACCGGTGTCCTCAGAAAAATCTTCAATGGCTTTAAAAGATAACTATGGAAGCCACTTCTGTTTCAACGATGAAATAGATGAGTCAGATGTGGAAGCATAGTTTGAGGAATTACCAAAAGTATGTGGATTATGTTTGAAAAACTTTTCACGTTTAAAATGATTTTTGGTAACCATTTTTCTCATCTATCACCTTGTCTTGTGAAACAAACTTTGAATCAGAATCAAAATTTTCTAATTTTTCATTTTTCATAGCGGATGCTCTCTTTTTAGCAAAAATAGGACACCTATTACGTAAGTGACCATGTTGATAACAATGATAGTACCTTCGACGATAAATAATGACCATATCAATGGGGTTTCCAAATTCATCTGTTAAACCATTATCATACATGGGCTGAATGAATTACTTAGGTTTATTGATCTTAAACCTTCTAGAATGAAACTTAGGAAGAGGTTTAAACAACGGACCAATATACCCAAATTCATTATAAAACCCATAATCATCAAAACCAACTTTTCAGAATAACGTTTTGGCTTAGTGGTTTTGATTTTTCCAAATTGCCCATATGAGGAGCCTTCACCAAAGTCATCATAAAAATTCTAACCATCACAAAAACCATATGACTTGTACTCGAATGAATTTGATTTTGAAGAAAACTGACCATCAGAGTTATAAAAACTCTTTAGTGAGTACTTTGGTGATTTTGATTTGGACTTAGATCTCTGAACATTTGGTATTTTGATCTGGATTGAGATCTCTGATCATTTGGTCTGGATTGGGACTTGAGTTAAGAAGCATTCTCAATATCAGGTACTATTTTCATTCCAGATGCAACATAAAAAACTTTTTCAATACTTGTTGGATCAACATTACCCATTGGAAACATTGCATCTAAGGAAATAGTATCACTTCCCTTTAAACAATACAATTTCTGAGTGGTAGAAGATTCACCAACCTCAGACTTGCCTTTCAGCTTAACATCAATTCTCTCAGATTTTATGTCAACAGATTTGACATCTTTGTTATCATTTATCTAAAATTTCTGAGATTTTTTCTGATTGACCTCAGAATTTTCAGCATTGGATCCAAAACCGATTCCAACAAATTTAGCAGATTTAGGAGTAGGAACTGGAATCGTGTTGATATCAGGACTGGTTTGATTGCTCTCATTTATGTTATCTTTTTCATAAAACAAATCAACACCTTTTACAAAATTTCCCTTTTCAAATTCTTTCATTTTCTTTTCAGGTTCTACAATCTTCATGGTTGCGTCTAAAGCTGTCGGTTTAACACCACCTTTAGACTTAATCTCAGTGACAGATTTTTCAACCGCAGAGTCACTGGATTCTGGTTTTTTGGAAACAACATGATTTGGTTTTGATTCATGATTGTCAGGCTTTTTCTTATATGTGCCCTTGTGTCGGTCAGACGACCCAAGCAAGTTCTTGGTGAACTTAGAATAATCAAACACAATAGCTGGCTTGCTTTTAGTCTTATTGGTGGTGGAACTGAATTACACCCAGACTCTTTGAACACCTCTTTCAATGTTTCATCTTTGCACAGATTAACTTGTAAAGGAAGCTGAATTTTTGAAATTCTCAATTTGCCTTTTAAGATCTAAAATTTCAATGTTTAATTCTGAAATCTTAGTAGTAGCTTCTGCAAGCTTTTTCTCAGAAAAGATAAATTCCTCATTTTTGTTATTCAGTTCAACTTTAGTGTTAAGAGTCATAGCATGTTCCCTTTTTAGTTCCATTTTAACAGCCTCCCACCTTTGTTTGAATTTTTTTTGTATTTTCCTCTGCTAACAAGTATTTGTCATGATACTTCACTTTCTCATCAGAAAGTTCTTTTAATTGGTTAGCAGTTGAAACATAATGATCATAAAGTTTAGAATCAACCTGTATATCAGCCATGAATGCTTGATGAGCATCTCCAAGAAAATCATCTCCAGGAAGTTCAGAATTGCCTTCAACCACCAGATTTTTAAGTACAAAACTGCACAAAAAGGTAGATTCATCAGGAAAATAAGCACTCCAATCATAACCTTCACAAGCTTGAGAAACTAAAGCTTTAGTTTCAAAGCTTGAAGCATTAGCATTTGCATTCGAAGTAGAAGGATTAGAGTTACTCCCTAAATTCTAAGCAGCATATTTCTGATACAACCTAGAAGTTTCTTGCTTTTTTCCGTTGTTGCACTCCTTTGCAAAATGACCATAATTTTGACAATTGTAACAAACAAAATTTGGCTTTATCAAACCCAAGCTTCCCTTTAGGATTCAAATCTTTTCTTCCTGTTCTTTGCATGAACTTCTTCCCTCTTCAAACCAACATTGCCATAGACCAGTTAATATCCATTAATTATTAATCATCGGCATCAATCTGTTCATAATCCTGATCAGTTAACTCAACACTTGTTAACTTCCCCGTAATCACACCATCATACGAAGACACCATAGTAGAAAACAATGCCATAAAATCATTGGTTGTTTTTGTATAAAATTGACTTTGATTTGAAATAAATGCAGATTGACTTGACTGAACTGGATATGTAACTGTAGCATTTTGAGTATAAGTTCCCATGGATGGTCTAGATACATTTAAATACCCAGTTGAAGAGTTTCCACATACAAACGCAGTAGGAGCTGGATTTGAACTTTTTGCCACCTTTGCATGTATAGTTGAAGCATTTTCCCCAAAATAGACATCTGGGTTTTGTACTTGTGTTGGTAAAGTCTTAACCCTCATCATGTCTAGTTCTCTTGCTAATAGATTCCTTGTTAATTCATCATAAGACACATCATCAAATCCTTTGTCATGAGTTAAAAACAAGATGTAACCTTCCCACTTAGAAGGTAAAGCATCTAATAGTTTTTCCTTCAACTCATTGTCTTCTTTCTTTACTCCAACAATCTTAAGCTCGCTTACCAAACGTGAAAGCCTTGAAATCAAATCAGTAATAGTTTCATTTGGAACATGACAAAAATTGTCATATTCTCTCACTAAGTCTTTCTTCTTACTCTTTTTATATTGAGCATTTCCTTCACATCTGTTACATAAAGCTTCCCACAAGGCATTAGAAGTCATATGCATTTTGAATTGATAAGGAATGTCTTTTGGCAATTCCATGGACAATGTAGCATACGCCTTTCTTTCTAATTTGAAAGCTTCTTTTTCCTCTTCATTCATTTTACTATATGTTTTGTCTTCACCATTAATCTTTGGAATGACATATCCATCTAACATCGGTCCCCAAACACTTACATCGGTGACCCCAATGTACGATTCTTATATTTTTTTCCAATTGTGAAAATATTCAAATTTCATTAACTTGGGAACCTTGCTCGTGGTCCCAATTTCGTTATCGTAATTGAGCAAAGCTTGAACAGATGTTGACAGAGCAGCGAACGCTTGAAACGGATCCATGATGAAAGTTGTTAAAACTGACTCAGCGTACCAAAATGTCGACTTCCGTACCAATCAATCGATCTTCATACCAAAAGCTTCAACCAGACCAACGGCGTACCAGTAAATTCAGGCGTACCAACAAACAGACCAGATCAACTCAACGTACCAAGGAATGTAGCGTACCAACTTGGTATGACGTAACCGCTTACGTACCAATTAGTAACCGTCACGTACCACCAGTGAAGATTGCCTTGCGTACCAAGACTCAGCGTACCAGACAATCTATGAAGATTGCCTTGCGTACCATGATGAAATCTACTGATTTTTCTAATTTTGGACTTTTTAAACTGGAATTTGACACAGGAATCAACTAAAACACTCTAGGAATATTTTGGAATCATATTTGATATTAGGAACACTTGGAATTGAGAAGAAATGATGAAAAATGATCCAAAAACCTATTTTCTCTCACTAGAAAACATAAAATGACCAAATCACAGCAGTAGAGTAACCTGGAATGCTCTGATACCACTTGAAAAGACACGAGCCGATCTTACTACGGCATGATTCAATCGATATGACAAACACGGAGGTAAATAATGCTTTCTTTGATTGATTCAATAGGCAAAGTACAGAGAGAAACTACAGAGAGAAACAACAGGGATTTCACACACACAAGCTAACTGTTCTCACTCTTCTACTCTGACCAAAATACTTAAACCTATTTATAGTCAATCTGGCTGGCGTACCAATTAACTCAACGTACCAGTTGGTACGCTACGGCGTACCAACTGGTCCGCCCCATGATACGCTGGAACCAGAATATATACAAAATACAATACGAACAACACACACCTAGACCTAGCATTAGACATCCAAAACATGTTCTAACAAAAACTATATCAAATTTTCATACCAATCTTGTTTACCATTTATTTAACCAAAGTTAATAACCATTATTATACCAAAAGCCTAACATTTAAATATTTAGCTTGGTTCCGTCCGTAACATGACTTTTATACCAAATCATATGTGTCTTTTATTTCTTTCTCTCATTTAATCATATTAGTAACCAAAAATGATCAATTAACAAATATATATATATATATATATATATATATATATATATATATATATTCATGATTTTTATCTAAACACAAGTGTTTATATATTTAGTGACCATTAAAATGCTATACCCATTTTAGGACTTCCTTTGTTCATCATTTACCAAAACACATAAATATAAATATTTCACAGTTAGTCATCGGGTGTCAAGATTTGGTTCATCTAATGAACTCGATTAAGGTACTTAACATCAAGTTTTCTTGTATCCCTCATGTGACTAAAGTCAAGATAAAACAAAAGATAATGGTGGATCTTATATTTTTATGTATATGTTTATAGATTTTGACTAAAAGGAATTGGGGTTTTTCATCAAGACGTCCATGGATCTTTTAGTGTTAAAGAAATAAAAAAGATGAAGAGGTGAAGCTTACTGGAGCTTTAAAGTAGTGAAAGAAAACTTGAAATCTTTTCAGAAATGGAAAGACGATGATGATCACGATGGTGGTGGTGGTCGATGATGATGATGGTGGCGGTTGATGATGATGATCATGATGATTGTGGGGGATGGAGGTTACGGTGGTGGTGGCTATGAGCCGGTGGCTCAGCGGCGACGGGCAGGGGGTGCGGCGGTGGGACGATGGCAGCAGGGAGGAGGGGTTGCTGATGGCGACGGAGGTGGTGGCGGTGGATTCCGACCGAAAGAAGAGAAGAGGGATGAGGTGTGATGAGTTCTTGAGATAGGGTGGATTTTTGAAAATGGTGGAGTGTAGGGATGGTGAAAGGGGAGTGGTGTTTGTGCAGACATGGAGTGGGGGAGTGAATTAACATGTGAGTTTCATCAAAAATATCTTGTTGTTTAGCTTAGGTTAGGTTAGGAGCTTAACCATAGTTTAGGTGGTGTGGTTATTTTTTTTTTAACTAACAAATCTCCTATGTATTTTTTAAAAAACTATAACTGAATGACAAATTTTATTAAAAAAAAATACAAGGTGGTTGGTTTTTATAATTTAAGTGGGCGAAAATTATAAAAATAAAATAAAAGAGATGGGTTTCAGACTGCGTACATAGGATTATTTTGGCGTTTTGATCGAGTCGAGTTTCTAAATTAATTACGAGTCTTATATGTTGCTAAACGATCATTGTTTTGGTCGTAAATTAATTACTTAGACATCCTGGTTTTATTTATTTTATTTTCTTACGTACCGCGTTTAGAAAATAAATAATTTGTTTAAATTGTTTTAAGCTCAAATATTTTACGTAGTTAAAACTGACTAAAGTTTTAAATAAAATGTTTGCTTAAAGTGTTCGTCGGTTGTCGGTATAATGTCTTACGACATCGTTTCAAGAAAAAATATAAAAAGTTATTTTATATTTGATTTTTCTCATTATTAAAATTCCACCAATCACATGCTTGAATTTCCTTTTTGTTACGGGTATGATTTTCCAATACGAACGTGGGGATTGTCAAAGTTGGACATTTACGTGCATAGTGTTTACTAATACTACTATTAAATCCAGTTATGCACATGTATATACGTATATGTATATATAGTCAAAGTATAGGTTTGACATTGTATTTTCTGATAGGTTGTCACAGTATTGATGCAAGATCACCATCTATTGTTATTAATAAGCAATATTCTCTCACCAAAGCAGCAAATTTTATCCGTGTATGATAAGGAGTCATTTTGAGCAAAAATTTTGTATTCGCTTACACGGATGGGTCATTTTGAGCGGTTTATGTTGTGGGTCATTTTGAGCAGTTTATTCATGTAAATGAATACAACATTTTTTTATTGGGGGAGGGGGGGAGATATGGATACAATAAAAAATGGGTCGGGTTATAAACATATATTGTATCAGCGAGTCGGTTAAAAAATAATTATATAAATGCAAAAGCATAATTTATTAAAGATAATAGAAAATCTCTTTTCCAACACGTTTTTATTTTTTTAAGGAAAATTGGATATTAATACTCCAAGTTATTACCAGTTGGCCAATATTAATCCAAATTTCAAAATTGGCCTACATTAATCCCAATTATTAAGGTGCTGGATTTCATTGGACCCCCGTTAAGTTTTTCTTAACTCCGTTAGTTTTTTTTGCTGACGTGACATCCTATGTGGCTTTTATTAATTAGTGCCACGTCAACAAAAAACTAACGGAGTTAAGGAAACTTAACGGGGGTCCAATGAAATCCAACACCTTAATAATTGGGATTAATGTAGGCCAAAATTGAAATTGAGCTTAATATTGGCCAATTGGTAATAACTTGGATTATTAAAATCCAATTTTCCTTTTTTTAAATAGTCTTTTGTATAACATAATAAATAATATTTACACAGCAGACTAATAAAGACGAAACACATTTCTACGCCATGAAATTACAAATAATTAAAAACTTATTATAATAAACTTTTAAAAAGGTAAATAAATTACTTTTTAAGTTATGAGAGTATATACACCAACAACCAAGAGTCCTGCTTAAAAAGAAGTTTCTAATATTATCTATGTTCATTTTTTATTTTTCTAAAACTCTATTTAAATATAGTGTCACATAACTCTAATAATACAATATATCAAATATACTAATATGTCACACCCCGACCGACGGTGGAAATACGTCGGGGCATGATGATTGTCCAGATGTACACAACACTAATTAATGTTGCGATATTCTTAATCAACCCATTTCATATAGCATAAGTAATCAATATAATACATGATATAGTTCAACAACAAAGAATCAAATTAACTTAATTAATTAGGTCACACTAAGTCCGCATACGATCCTATGGTGTCATCAGCAAGGCTAACTTTATCAAACAACACAACCTCCAACATGTATAAATAAAGGACAACTATGAATAGTTTCTGAGTAAACATAAGTTTAGTGTACTACATAGATTAAAGCATACGAATCAATGAGTTACGTGTAATTGAGTAAAGTAAACCAGTGAATGAGATAGAGCAAATAAGCTGCATGATCCAACCCTGACCTCAAGGTTTCCAATCACAAGGCGCCCAAGCCAAGGCATGCCAATTGGGCTTAAGCCAATAGATCTATTACCGTAACCCCGGCTTTTTATAGTTAATGTCACGCGAATATGAGAATGAGTCCAACCACAATATAACACAAATAAACACAAAAGTTCACATACTAGATCACAAATAACAACATAAAGTTTGAATGTAGTTTTTTAGTAAAGAATGTCGAGTAAGGGTTTTGAATACGATACATGTTGTACCCCAAATCATTGAAATAAAGATGGGCTATGAATACTCACCTAATGCGGTGACACAATTTAGGAGAATGACACCACGAATAAGGAAAGATAGACTCGATGATAATCTTGACGACTAGAAGAGATAGGGAGATAAATAAATAAATGATTAATTAAACGAATAACTAACTTTAATTCACGACACAACCGACTTGACGAAACGATGGCGATTTGGTGAGGTGATACGTACGTTGTGGTAGATAGGTCTAATCCTAAGCTAAGAGTACGGTCAAAGAGTCCTAATTTGACTATTTATATTAAAGTCAAACATGGTCAAATGTGGTCAAACAGAAGTTAATATGGTCAAACATGGTCATATATGATCATTCATGAAACCCTAAACTTATCTATCATTAAACATGGTGATTATTTGGCCTAATCATGGATCTAACCCTAAATAAGCATATATGATGTAGATTTAGACATTCCATGGAAAGTAAACATGATTTTTCCATCATAACATGTAGATCTAACCTTATATGACATGTGATTTGTATATCTAAACATTTTATGACAAAAGAACATAACTTGATCATTATAATATGTAGTCTAACCCTAGATGACATGTAGCTTGTAGATCTAAACATTTTATATCATAAAAATGTAAACTTGATCAACATAATATGTTGATCTAGCCATAGATAACATGCATGTTGACGATCTAGTCATATAAGAACCAAATGTACAATCTTGATGAGAAAACCCTAGATCTAGACTATATTTAGCAATTAGCACAAAATCTAACCTAGATCTATCATAAAGATCCAAACTTGATGACATATGACATGGATTTTAGTACTTAGGAGAGAGCAAGATCAGATCTAATCAAATTCCAACATAAAAATCAAGTCTTGATTCATAAAAACCTAGATCTCCTACATATAAGCATGCATGAACATAGATCCAAGCCAAAATCATGATAAGGTTCCAATCTTGGAACAAGAAATTAAGAGATCAAGATGAAGAGATGATTTAGAACATAGATTTAACCCTAAGAAGCCATAACGGTCAGAAATTGAAGAGATGGAGTGTAATCAACACTTACCGGTAAACCGAAAAGATGAAGAAAAGGGTTGATTCGTGAGGATCCAAGCTTCAATCTTCAATCTTCAATCTTCAAGTTTAAAATTTGAAATTAGGGTTTGGAAGAATGATTTACAGAGGTTAATGGTCATTTGGGAACTGACTGGGGCTGAAAGTGGAGAGCATGGAGGCTAATGATGCTTAACTATCGATTAGGGTTTGGAAGAATGATTTGCCGCCCTAATGTGGTAGTCCGGTTCTTAACTATCGATTTCTCAATTCTCGTGCTTGGTTCTTTGTTTTTTGATGTTTCCGAGTCCTGTTTTCTCCCAAATCACTCAATTAATGGTCCCATCATGTTCATAACATTAAATCCACTAAAAATGATAATAAATATGTCACATAACTCAAACATATGCAGAAATTAGGTCAAAACATGCAATTTTGGTCGGTTTTGGTGTACGTATCGATTTTAGGCAATTCACCAACAATTTGCGACTCGATCAATGGATGACTCGTGACATTTTAATTGATTATTAGACTCATAAAAATATTAAATTTGATATACGATGACCAAATACGAGATTCCCGGAAAACGTCGAATAGCGTACCAAAATCGTATCGGGAATTGCTTTATTTTCAATTCGAGACACACAATTTGATTACAATTGATTGTAATTAAGTATTCTGTTTCAAAAATCGATTACAAATCATTTAGATCCATTAAGTAGGGTATATATACCCGAAAATTCTTTCTGTTCGCAATAACTTGTAAATCGACCAAATCGTGAAAGTTCAAAACGGGTCGGGTTTCTCAATTGGGTAATTTGCAAATGTTATAGTCTCCCCTACTTTAGGGAATTTCATCCTGAAATTAGAAGAGACTTATAAACTTTATAGAAGATTGTACTTAAAAGGGTTTTATCCATAATTAATACATTTAGACATTTTGAAACCAACATAGAGACGACATAAGAGATTTCACCAAGGATAGGAATATATTCTCAATTACTTAATCAATTATATTGGCACCAAAACTTTACCCGACCGTAAGGGTTAGGTTTGGAATGGTGACTAAGGAGAATGGAATGTGATATAACCAATGATCAGAGACATACCCCATGCACACACTATTCATGGTCCGACTCCCAATGCACCTTAAAGGAATTACCGATGCTTATATATAGCACCGCAGCTAAACCACCACATCTTTAATACCTTTAGTGAGTATTGTTTGTCTTCAGAGAATATCCTATTCTACACAACCATTATCAGAAAACCGAGCTTGATAGGGCGACCAACAGAGGCTGAGCGATAGATCTGGTAAATACACTACGATCGAACCAGAATCAAACAAAAGACTACCAAAGATAATGGACCATAGTCTCTCCTACTTTAGACGCGGGACTAGGGGTTTAGGAGACTCAGGTGAGTAATGATTGCAACATTGATTTCTTTAAATTTTCCCAACTCAATCACATAGATTCACATAGATTCACATTAATCACTATAGAATAACCAAATCCAATACTGATAATAATATTACACAAAAAAACAAAAATTGGAGCTTCAGACTTCTTATCCAAACAAAACGTCAAGTTCTGGTGAGCTAGATGGGTAGCGACCCACATCCGGTTCACCTTACGAGACACGATATCTGGACAGCATCCGAATTAGCCCTTGCTAAAACCTAAGACCTATACCCCACAACCAATATCGATTGTATGCTAAGCTAGCATCACACAAAATCGTCGATGGCAGCGCGTATGAGTCTCAGATTTAGCAAGAGTAGAGTAATGATCAACACTCAAATTAATGGTACGCAACCGAATAATTCAAGTGATGAACACAAAAGGCTTAAAACAAATGATACCCCAAAGAAGTCAAGTACCACTAACTAAACAGAAAACCATGCATTAGATGCCATGAGCCGATAGCACTCGCTCGGGTGTCACAACTAGCGTAATCCTAATCCGAACGGTACATTTCTGAACAACACGACTTCGCTGACTTGGAATGTACCGCATGATTCGTGGTGTATGAATTCGATGACATGAATTAAATTACCTGATCCGAGGCGCATGAATTCGATAACATGAATCGAACAGCACATCCCGAAACACATGTATTGATAATGTGAACCAAGCGACATGTCTCAAAATACATGTACCGATAACATGAACCAAACAACATGCTTTGAAATACATGCATTGATAACATGAATCGAACATCATGACTCAAAATTCATGTACCCGATGTTATAGACCGGATAGCATGACTCGAAATACATGAGCCCGATAACATGAATTGAATATCATGACTCGAAATACATGATGCCATACCCCTCTCCCCCGCGTCTGGCAGGGCGCGGTGGGGCGGGTGGTATGGTTGATGAAACACTAGCAACGCTGTTGAAGGAAATTCGCGTGGATGAGAAATTAAACTTTACAGAAAGGCTGGTTTAGATTGTTAAGAGAATTGTCAAGAACTTAAGCATAAGAAGATTCCGATGGTAAAGGTTAAGTAGATGCTCGGCGCGGACCCGAGCATACTTGGGAATCGGAGGTGGACATGCGTAGGAAATACCTGCACCTTTTTGAGCCTAAGTGAATACCAAGACAGAATTCTTTTAAGAGGGGAAGGATGTAACACCTCTGGTAAAACCCTCGAGCTCGGAATATAAAATTTCAAGAAAAATAAAGAAAAACAAATTTCTTTTTCTAGAAGGCATGAGGACCGCATGCCATCTCTGGTTCAACCTCTCACGGTCCTCATGACTCGTCGGGTCGCTGGATCAGGATCCGCATGTTTTTACCCCATGAGGACCGCATGGGGGTATGTTTGTGCACCTCTCCTGGTCCTCATCGATGCCCAACACTATAGAAATGAGTTTTGCTCACTTTCTGCTCATTTTGCACTTCTTCACTTCAAGAACTCAAGTTTTCTCTGCCATTTCACTCCTAAGAAACCCTAATCCGGCTGTGGGGAGCTTGAATCATCAAGTTTAAGGCATTTTCAAGATACACGAAGCTCGGGTAATCTTCTACTCCTCTTGTTTCTCCATTTCAAGCTAAGTTTTGTTATGGATCCTCACTGATCAGTGTTGGTTCTTAGGAATTGATGCTTGCATGTGCGATCAAGGACGATCAACGGGCATTGGGAGCAAACTTGAGGTATTTTGAGGTAAGATGTGTGTTCGGTTTGCCCTATATCATATTTTTGAGGAAGACCATCTCTAAATCAGTGTTGGATGGTGCATGCAAGGGGGATTCAGCTTCTGGAGTGATTAATATCATTAGGAGAGTGAAAACCCAATTGAGAAACGCTTGTTACAAGGTGATGCATAGCATCTTGGTTATTAATTTTGATGAATAAATCCCTCATTTTGATTATATTTTGGTTATGTTTTGGTTGGATTCGATGCTTAATTGTTATATATGTGGATTTAAGGTGTTGGCTGGGGTCGTGTGGTCATTTTGGATGGAAACGAGTCACTTTGGAGTTGGATTGGCATCCGGAGGTGAAGATAGAAGAAAACAGAGATTTTTGAGATTCTGATGGACATGCGGGCCATCTGCCCATTTCCTATGTTTCTCAGATGGGCTGCATAGTCTGGTCAAAGCTGCAGTCAACAGGGCCATGCAGGCAGCATGCCTGCTACACAGACACTCAGATGGCCTGCATGCTGGCTGGGCGGATTTTTCAGGAACACCTTATGCGGGCCACTTGTGCCATTTATTCACACCCAGATGGCCCGCATCGATCATCAGACGTGAAAAACCCTTGAAAACCCTTATAAAAAGATTGGAGGCCGTTTTTCTCCACACACTCTCCCCCATTTCGACTAGTTTACATAATTTTAGGATTCTGAGATCGATTTTGGAGATATCAAGGCCAAAGGAGCAAGGATTTTGGGAGTAAAAGCTTGGAAAAGTGAAGATTTTGGTTTGGGTCTCATCATTCTTCCTTGATTTCTTCCTAGATCTTGTTTGTATTGACATGTTTACATCAGATCTGAGTTGCTTCATGTTTAGGTTAATGAAGTTAGGCTAGATTTCCTTTTATCACTTGGATTTGATGATTTTAAGCATGTTTTGACTTTTCGGTTTGACTTTTCATTATGACTTGATGAAATTGCCTATTAATTCTGAATTGGATGCTTTGAATGATCATATATGCATTGTTAGCTTCTATTTGAATCATATGATGTGGGTAATTTGATGTGGTTTGAAGAACTTCAACCAACTTGTTAAATTCCTCATTGTTAATCTTAGACTTTTATAGTTTTAGGTTAATGCATGATCCGATGACCGACTCGTTTTGCACATTAGGTGGTTGCTAGACATTGATTGGTTGGTTAGAATGCTTATGACCGTAAGGTTTTGACTTGTCATTTCGTGTTTAGCATTGCCTAAGTTCTTAGGGTCTTGATTCAGATTTATTCACGTTATGGGGCCTACTTAGGAAGACCTTCCTTGTGTGATCCTTGTTTCGTGTGTGTTTGGTTAGCTTTGACCGAAGCAACTAGGCAATTAGGCGGTTTCATTCAGTTTTCTACCTGGACTTTTATTTGGGATTGCCTTGGTAACTAGGATGTGTCTATAGTCTAGGTTGCCTTGGTAGTTATCATTTGCAGGGTAGGTGTCATATTGATTAGTCAGATTGGAGGTCAAAGTCATGCTTAGAGGATTCTTATCCGAGTGATATCTGTCTCATTACTGATTTTCATTCCTAAATTCGGTTGCTTTGTTCTTTGGTTGTTTCTAGCTACTTGCTATTCTGTTTCTTTGTTTATCTGAAATTCAAAATATTTTAGGTTAAATATTAGCAAAGTTCGCATATCGAGAGGCTGCATTGCGTCCTTGGATTTGACATCCGGGTATTTACCGATACTATTCTGCATACGATGGGTACACTGCCCTACACGTGTGTTTAGCCACTCAAGATTTTCCCTTTTTGACTTGACCGATTTTTGATAGACACTTCAGCACACGTCACAAGGTTTGGAGGACAAGGTACAAGTCCTTTATGCATGCATATTACGTGTTTGAGTAGATCTTTGACTCTGGAAATTTCAGCCTATGAAACCCTACATCTTAGTGATTATAATATCGTAAGTTAAGAGATTGGTAAATGGGTGGAGGAAACATTTGTAGTTTTGTGTTTAAAACCCCGAAAACCGAGTTATTTGGACTTTTGTCAAGTGATTGTCAAAACCCAGATATTCCAGTAGCTTATGGTTGTTAATATTAGTTCAGATCAGTCCTTTGTTGGTAAATAATGAGATGGAATAATTGGTGGAAATGATAAAACCCGCTTGTAAAATGATTTCGGGTAACATTCGGGTCAAACTGGGACTTATATTCTGAGAATGGTACGACCTGAGGATCTAAGAATATGTATTTTGGCTACTGGAACATGTTGGAACAAAACCCCGTTGTCGAAACAAGCCAAAAATGCAAAACGGAAAAAATTCACTAAATGACAAAATAGTCGATGAGGACCGCATGGGTTTTGTTTGCTGGTTCGCTCGCAGTCCTCATAGCCTGGAAAGTCAATGTGGTCTATTGACCACCCATGAGGACCGCATGGGATGTTTTTCTGGGTTGCTCGTGGTCCTCATGTGTCCTTGGACAGTTTCATGATTTTGTTTTGTTTTGTGTTTGGGAAATTACTAAGCACCTGGTTTTGTTATTTTTACGAGTAAAGTCCCGTGGAATTATAATGGTGATGTTTCACCGCCCGGTTGGACTCGAGGATCTCGTATAGCTATTTTGGCCTCTCGGTACATTCCCGGGAATGTTTGTAACTTCCCGTTCACGTTGTTGTTTTCACCAAACGTTGTGTAAACTTTCTTGGTTTTGGGTTAGGTTCTGATATATATTTATGTATATATTTTTAGACTCGCATCTGTGATACAATTGTTGGACTTTCGGTTTCCTCGTACCCGGTGACGTTATAGTTTTTCCGCCCATTGCAATCTGTGAGTTGATAGCTTTTACCCTACTTTTATTTAAATGTTTTGGGGTGTACATGAACCATGTCTTGTTGTGTTACTTTATACTGTGCTTAGGTACCTGTTACCGTGTTATAAATTTATTGCATGTTACGTGACGTTCATGACAGATTAGTGTGGTTAATTTAAGTTCGTGTGGGGCCACAAAGGCATATATTGCACCAATATAGCTGTAGAGGTAGATCAAGGTGTCTCATACCCGTTCTTGTTGATCCATTAGGGGTCGGGTGATGGCGTATATGCCTAGTCATGGGGAGCGGTGACGGCCACTGGTCCATTTACCCCTCTCGCGTGCTGGTTTAACCATAGGAATTTATACCAGGCAGTGTGTTTTTGGAAACAAGTTGTTGATGCATGAACCATGTGTGGCCGTTACTGTTCGAATTGTCAAACAGACTGATTTGTCGGAAACATGAACTGGGGTCCGAAACCCAGCCGAACTCTAGGTTCGGAGTTGTCCGAACCTTGGACGAACTCCAAGTTCGGAGGGAGTTCGGACAGAGTTCGGAGCTTCCCAGTTCGGACAGAATGAAGAAGAATAAATAGTTTCGTCTTTGTATTTCTTTGTAAGTTTCTATCCAGTGTCTTTCCGGTTCAATTTGTTGAGAGGGGAGGTTCTGTCCAACCTCCACCGGAGCTTAAGCGTTTGTATACTCCTTCGGTTTATGTAATCATTCAACACGATATATGATAAAACTTCTATCTCGATATTATCTACCATAGAATCGATCCGTATATGTTGTTCAAGTGGTATCAGAGTTGTTGGCTCTTTCTATGGTCTAATTTCATCATTTTTCTTAATTTCGAGACGTTAAACCTTCAGTTAGGTGTGATTGGAGGTGTTTCTATTTGATTTTTAATCAACCGAGTCTTCCTGAGTCATGTTTTTACCTAACAGAAAGATCTGGCTGTCGAAATTCGATCAAACTCTGAATCTGGTGCGATTTCAAAAAAAATATTTCCAGTGAAGTTCGGACGAGCTCGGATGCATTTTTTATAGACCCCGCCTGGGGATGCCGCCCCTTGGACCTTGCTTCTCAGGGGTGCTGCCCCCGAACCCACGTTCGGTGGGAATTTCTAAGAAACGGATCATCTATCGGATTTACCCTTGATTCGGTAGTTGTGGGGTTTTATGTTTGAAGAAAATCCAGATCACGATATTTGTTACAAGTTAGTGATCGAATTTCAAGAAAAGAGTTTGTGGGTAGTCATTGTTCCTGATGATGGACAGAGATTCAAGAACGAGTGTTTCTGATGATGGACAGAGATTCAGAGACATGGTTATGATTACTTGGGAACGTTTGTCGGAGAGTATCTTTTTACACAAACTGAAGATTAAATGAAATTAAAGATTCCGTTGCGGGCCACTTGAGTTTATCATTCCACTAAAAACATGCGGGGTTGGAATAATAAGAAATTAAGGATTTGAATATTTCACTTGTTTAGGGGGAAATCATTGGGATCCTAAAAATTTCAAAGTTTCATAATTGAAAAAGTGAATATTCAAAAGCAATCAGTTCAGGGTTGATGGTGATTTTTTTATCTTCGTGGAAAGGTAGTGTATTCTGATGTTCATGCAAACCGATATGTCAAAGTTTTTGGTTATGGTTTGGAACTCTTTGTCATTTGCCCGATACTTTCTTGAGTTGTGAAGACTTGGTCAGATTCCAGTCTGCAACGAGATACTTCTTGAGTTGTGAAGACTTGGTCAGATTCCAGTCTGCAACGAGATATTTCTTGAGTTGTGAAGACTTGGTCAGATTCCAGTCTGCAACGAGATATACGTTTACCGGAGTAATATATTGGGACGGATTCGACAGTAACGTCCAAGGGGAATTTGTTGCTTTGACTCAAAATTCACTTGCGAAAATGTCATTCATTTTTTAGTTCGTTTGATCTTCTCGAGTGTGTTTCACGTCAAAAATTTATTCCTAATCCGTTTCTATCGAGTTTGTTTGAATTTCTGTCGAAAGTTCCAGTCAAAAACACTGAAAATCGAGAAAATGGTGTCGAGTGAGCTTGGTCTCGTCTGAGGTTCGGACAACTTCGGAGTAACCGCTCCGAACCCGAGGTTCGGATGAAGTTCGGTCGTATTCCTGATTCGGTGGGAGTTCGGTGTGTGTTCGGACAGAGTTCGGCACTAGATTGGTCCAAGTTGGTTTGACTCTTCTGAAGATGATGTTCGGAGGGAGTTGGGTCAATTCTAAGTTTGGGAAAAGTTCGGAGGTGATTCGGACGAGGTTCGGATGAAGTTCAGACAAACAGTATTCAAGATTTTGAGTGTTTTACGAAAACTGACGTAACTTGAAAACCGTAAAGAGTTAGGGGGCTAATACCAGTCAAAAACGTAAAGATATATACCCCCAAATTCTGCCTGGAAGACCTTCGTTTTTGAGTCTGAAGTTTTTGGAGTGTTAGTTTTCGGCTTTGGTAAAGAGTGGATTCAAGCATATTGAATTAATTTTTCATAAATTGTTTGAAAATGAATGCATCACAAGCTAGTCTTATGTTACCTACATTGATGAAATGGGAAGATTATCATGAATGGAAAGTTAATTTTGAAATTTACATCAACAAACATTTCAAAGAGTTTTGGGAGATAATTGATAAGCAATTCAAATGGCATACTGATACAAGAGGAGATGTAATACTTCCTCGACATCTATCTTTAGAACGAAGGGATTATACAAATAATAAAAATAAAGCCAGAGACATTATTGAAAATGCTCTCTCAAAAGAGTTATTTCTTGAATTCATAGTGGGTTATACTGCTAAGGATAAATTGACTAATTTGCTAGATAAAGGTGAGATATTTGCAAATATTAAGACTATGAAAGATGTCTCAGATTCTTCTGAATCAAAATCATACGATTTAGCATCTAGTGGTTTAGGATCTGAAAGTAATGATTTGTCAGACAAAAAGGATTGTGGTATACTTTTCAAGACTGACAAATTGAGGGTTATGTCAATGATTCTGATTCTGATTCTGAAACAAGTTCTGGTGTTATATATGACAAAGGGGATGAAAGTGACATAGAAGAAATTCAGAATGGAAATTTGTTCTTATGTTCAAAGTGTACAGAACTTGTTAAGATTAATAAGACTTCGATAAAAGAAAAGAAAGTTTTGGCTAAAGAATGTGAAAAAGCTAAAGCAGAAGCTAAAGATGTTGCTGCCGATTTTGAAGCATTATTCAAGAAGAGTTATCCGGATCTACAAAATTATGAAAACGCTAATGCTCTTATTGTTGAAACTACTGCTACTGTTGAAAAGCTTCAAAACAAGATTTCTATGCTTCAAGATGAATATGTTCTTTATCGTGATAAGAAAGAAGTTTTGACTAAAGATGTTGAGATTTACAAGAAGAAAAGAGAAAGTGTTCTTGGAGAATTGTTTGCTGAATGTCACATTCATAAAGTGCAAACATATGAATATGATAAGCTCAATGTCAAGTTTATCAAGTAACAAAAAGAGGTGTTTGATGCTCAACAGAAAATTAATGAGTTACAACTGGAAATTTTTTAGTTAAAAAGGCAAGTAAAGAATTGCAATTTGTCACCGACGTTGCTAAATTTCTTATACAAGCATGATAAAAGTGAGGAGAATGCTAAGAGAGATGATATTCATATGGTTCCACAACCAGTGGATTTAATTGAAGTTACTTCTGCTCAGATTGATCCAAAAGATGAATTGCATGATTATTCCAAGTTTGCCACTCAACCCAAGAAGAACAAGTCTAAGTCTAAGAAGAAAGAAAGGTCTTTGGCTGAAGCTTCAAAATTTGTGTCAAAGTCTATTTTGTTGGAAAATGAAAATGTGTTTGATAAGGTTGCTTCGAGTTTTTCATCTGCAACCGAAGAAGACAGAGTTTTGATTGAACAGAACAAGCTGAAGGATATCAAATCCAAATTTACTAGCGAAGCTAAGGCAAGAGAAGTTTATGGTTCTTCTTCAAATTCTTCAAAGAATCAAGGATTCAAACATAAAGGTTTGGGTTATGAAGTCAAGGATGTTTTGGTGCAACAGACAACAAAGAAACTGAAGAAAGTTGTTGTGCAGCATGTTCCTCGACTTCATTAACAATCAAAGAAACAATCTATTCAGACCCAGCACAAGCAAGCTCATCAAAAGAAGCCAAATGTTTTTACATCAAGAAATGGTCATTATCATTCTGGAGGTTCTTCAAGTGGTTCTTACTATATAACCCCAAGAGCATCTCCCAAGTATGATTCTTCTGATAATTTCTTTGATTCGTTTACTTCTGATCATTTTTTTGGTTACTATGATTCTCCTGCCGTGAATCATAGTTGGAAACCAAAGAAATTTGTCAGATTTTCACCAAAGTTTCGTGAAAGAATTTGCTATGCATGTCGTCGACCTGGACATATGGCTGAAAATTGCCCGACGACTGCATATGTTCACCAAAATGCAAAATATGTGGATCAAAATTGTAAAAATTTTTATGAACCATGGTTACCGCATTCTAAAACAACTAGTAAGTCGTTTTCGTTAAAGACGCCGGTTGAAACATTTTCAGGTTCTGATCAAAAATTAAAATCTTCAATGCAATGGAAACCGAAAGTTGTTTCCAAGGCCAACAACGACTATGTGGAAGACACCGGGTGATCAGATGTTGTTAAATCGGGTCGATCCCAAAGCATCTAATGTTTTATTTGGTGTAGACAGGTATTTCAGGAAGACGTTTTGGTGATTGAAAATTGCTGATTGTGGAATAATCTGTGATAATTTAAAACTAAATTTCAAATTCATTTGGTTTTCAAAAGGCTAAAACTGCAAGTATTCGTGTTGGTTGATCAATATTTTGGTTTTGTTTTACCTCCGTCTCATTCTGGGAAGGGTGTTTGTTTTTTTTATAAATTTCAAAAATAGTGTGTTGTTTTCCAAGTTGTAAAAATGAAAATCTATAAATAGTGTTGTCATTTTTAGGGGGAGAAATTTGAAAAAGACAAAAACATTGAAAAATGAGAAATTGTATCCGACATGATTGGGAAATGATGGTACATTGGCTGACATTGTCTGACTCATGGATAAAGTAGATGAAAAAGCCATAAGACCATTTGATCGATGTGTAAGGTAGGCTCGGCAAATCAGAAAGTATAGGAATGTGATATACACTAAAACTGATGCTTGATCTAGTGGACAACATCTTGGTGCATATCTCAAGATATATCAAGAAAAAGATATGTAAAAATAAAATGAGAAGTCACTGTGTACACATGTGTTCATTTTGCAAAGTTTTAAACTTGTTCGATTTTCTTTATTTTATCAAACGATCGGACTTTCTTTGCGTGTTCACAAGACCGACCTGATCGTTGTTCGTTTGATGTTCTGCTTTATTTTCTTTGGTGTTTCGTATAACTCATCGGACTTTCTCTGCGTGTACGGGAGTACCGACCTGATTGTTGTTGAGTTATACAACTTCAACTTGTTTTATTTTCTTATTTTGTTAAATCTGAGGCCTTATCTGCGTATCGAAAGATCGTCCTTAAGGTAGACGATTTAACATTCTTATTTCTTTTTGCATGGAACACAGTTGACTATATCATGGTTACAATCATTTTGTGATTAAAATCACAAATGAAATCACAGAATGTGATAAGCAAAAACATATCTGAGTATGTGTGATAGTGTGGGGTACACTAGTCACTACTACAAAAAATGGCTTTCTTGACGTGCATTGCGCGTCAAGAAAGGGCCTTCTTGACACGCAAATGCGCGTCAAGGATGGAGGGGTCAAGAAGCTTCTTGACGCGCAAAATGTGTGTCAAGAAGCTCTTGACGCGCGAACAATGACACGCATTTTATGACGCTCAATGCGCGTCATAAAATGCGCGTCAAGGAAGCGCCCGTCATAAAGGGAGATGACACGCATTGGTGCGCGTCAAGAATTTTAAAAAAAAATGAAAAAAAAATATTTTTTAATAGAATCACTATTTTCTACATTAGATTAATATTAACCTGATAATACAATATAAAAATACACATATAGCAATATAATACATTTCAAATATATAAAAAACATTACAAAGTTAAAATGACTTTACAATGGATCATAAATGGTACCTATAACCTATACTAACAAACCAAACACTCCGTAGTATTCTTACAACATGACCTTGTTGCCTAATGATGATTCTGAGGTACACAAAACAACATGACTTTGTTGCCTAATGATGATTGCGCCAGAGTTTAAAGTTAGAAAAATTATATCTACAATCGGCATGGCTTATGTGCTACAATAATTGAAATTGAAGTGTAGTTCAGCATGTTAAGACCAATATGATCCCAAGTTATGATTTTTCTCACAAAATACAAAAATAGTGTCTGATTCTGTAATGCATTTACTTTTCTTATCAAAAAATACCAAAAAGATTTTAGGTGTGTTTTGATATAAAGTTTCTAAAAACCAAAAAGATTTTGTTTCTGATTTGTTTTCGATTGATCAACATGGAATACGAATTATTTTTCAAAATCAAAATATCTTGGAGTCTCGAAGAGACGTTTTGCGCCAAGATTATTTATGTTGGCAGGTTTCTATGTGGGAAGAGAAGATTACAACTTCAAGTCTTCTGAAGATTGTTGATAAAGAGATTACACACGATGCAATAGCAAGTATTGAGATGGAACTCATCGTCAAGATCGAGGAAGAGTTTGATTAAAGATACAAGATACAAGTTTTAATAGAGGAGATGATACTGCACATGCCGAGGGGAGTTTGTTGATACATGGTCCTGATCGTCATGTGAAGTATCGAATACAAGACGAAGACATGCAAGATTAGGTCTGGCCGAACCTTGGCCGAACCTGGAGTTCGGACAGGTCCGAACAGGTCCGAACCTGAGGTTCGGACCAGCGGGTTTCAATGTGTATAAATAGTTGTCTTGTAATAGTTTATCATTCCACTAAAAACATGCGGGGTTGGAATAATAAGAAATTAAGGATTTGAATATTTCACTTGTTTAGGGGGAAATCATTGGGATCCTAAAAATTTCAAAGTTTCATAATTGAAAAAGTGGATATTCAAACGCAATCAGTTCAGGGTTGATGGTGATTTTTTATCTTCGTGGAAAGGTAGTGTATTCTGATGTTCATGCAAACCGATATGTCAAAGTTTTCGGTTATGGTTTGGAACTCTTTGTCATTTGCCCGATACTTTCTTGAGTTGTGAAGACTTGGTCAGATTCCAGTCTGCAACGAGATATTTCTTGAGTTGTGAAGACTTGGTCAGATTCCAGTCTGCAACGAGATATTTCTTGAGTTGTGAAGACTTGGTCAGATTCCAGTCTGCAACGAGATATACGTTTACCGGAGTAATATATTGGGATGGATTTCATGCTAAGGGGGAATTTCTGTGATTGAAGATGCTAATCGTGTATGTTTTCATAAAGATCAGAATGTATTATAATTGGTGAAGAGTAAAGATTGTTGTCAATATGCAGTGATATCCGAGTGTCTTTACAAATTCCAGATACGAATGATGAAGTGAACCATTATCATATATGCCGGTTCCAGTTGGATGGTTGTGCTTGAAGCTAGAGGGAACTTTATTGGTTGTGGAGATTGTAAAGATGCGAACTGTTTCCTGCATGCCTGAAGTTCAGTCCAAGGGGAGTTTGCTGAAAATCAAGATTCAAGATGTAGCAAACTGACTGATGATGATTGCTAGAAGGTCAATGTCTGGATTCGACAGTAATGTCCAAGAGGGAATTTGTTGATGCATGAACCTTGTGTGGCCGTTACTGTTCGAATTGTCAAACAGACTGATTTTTCAGAAACATGAACTGGAGTCCGAAACCTAGCCGAACTCTAGGTTCAGAGTTGTCCGAACTTTGGACGAACTCCAAGTTCGGAGGGAGTTCGGACAGAGTTTGGAGCTTCCGAGTTCGGACAGAATGAAGAAGTATAAATAGTTTCGTCTTTGTATTTCTTTGTAAGTTTCTGTCCAGTGTCTTTCCGATTCAATGTGTTGAGAGGGGAGGTCCTGTCCAACCTCCCCCGAAGCTTAAACGTTTGTATACTCCTTCGGTTTATGTAATCATTCAACACGATATATGACAAAACTTCTGTCTCGATATTATCTACCATAGAATCGATCCGTATATGTTTTTTCACAGGTTTTGGTTGTGAAAATGAGTCAAATGTGCTACGACTCACCAACAACTTTTCGTTGTTGACGTCTTTTTGGTTCATGTGCAGGTAAGTAAAGCTATGGCGAAAGTCACGTTGTGGTTTTGGGATGAGATGGCGTTGTGGGTTTTGGGGATTATCTTGTTATTATGTCATTTTTGTGACTGTCGTGACTATTTTGTGTTGTTTGTTTGTGCACTCATACTTGTAGCCTTAAAGTGTCCATGGGCTTAGTTTATTTGTGAAGCTTGTATGTAAGACTTAACATGATCTATGTTATAGCCAACATGGCTCTAGTTATGTTTGTTGGACGGGTCTTTTGTTGTTGTGAGCTTTTATCTACTCTTGTATCTATCTGTTTGCTTCCGCAAGTTCTGATACGGACGGCCAGTCCCACGTCCTCTCCCCCGCGCCTGGCAAGGCACGGCTGGGCAGGGTGTGACACATGAGCCCGATAACATGAATCGGATAACATGACTCGAAGTACATGAGCCCGATAACACGAACCGCATAGCATGACTCGAAGTACATGGGTTCGATAACATAAATCGACTATCACGACTCGAAACACATGAACTCAATAACATAGACCGAATAACATAACTTAAAATATGAGAATCCTGATAACATAAATCGAATACCATAACTTGAAATACAAGAAATCTGATAATATAACCATATCTTGAAATTAAGAATAACTTGATTAATAGTGATTACCGGTCACATCCACCCATAGTACCCTCCAAATGAGACCAAAGATTTAGAATTAGATGATACACCCAATGAAATAGATTAACGAACCATCAAACAATCACCTAACGATAGCGTGAAGAAAGACTAAACTGAAACCGAAACGATCATCAAAGTTATGCAACAATCAGAGTCGAAACAAAAGATCGAATCCATAGAACGATGGATATTGAGTCTAAAATTAGACTCGTGAGTCAATGGTAAAGCAGTACCAAGCAAAGCTGGGAATGAAATGGCACTGATCGATCCCACAAACCGTCTATTGAGTAAATCAAGAGTCGAGTTCACAAATCTACCTAGCCGAAGCACCCTGGAGTTTCTGATCTAAGTACAAATGAGTTTCCCCATGATAGAGATCAAGGATGAGAAATAAGCAAATTCATATACTGCCTATGAGGGCGATTACGAATTTGAATAAGGGTTGCGAATCAGATACAAACAAAATCTGAGACGCATGAAGGGAACAAATTAAGGAGAGTTAACACAAAGGTCGAGACAAAACCCATAAGGAAGAAACGATCGCGTAGAGACGAACGGTTTCCCGAAGGTTGGATACGATAAGGTGACTAGCAACTAGAGTCGCAAGGCATATAGGCAATGTGAAAGTCGATTTGGTGAATGGAAGGAAGACCCGATGTATCTTCGGATGTACTCGATTCCCATGTCATTATGATAAACTTCCACAATTTTGGGCCTAACTGCATGTGCTCTATACGTAAGTAATTGTGGACTAAAGCCCACAGGCTGGTTTATCGTCGAGAATTTCCCTGACTTGAGGGTCCGGACGAGATACGAATGATTTCCCTTAAAGCATACAGATTCAAAATGATAACCGAAATAAAACTTTGAGGGTACACAGTGATGAGTAAAAGAAAAAGGGTCTGGAGGTGCTAACGGTGAACAAGGCTGAAGAACGAACATCATCGAGTTAGGTCGCGAAACATACATAACTCAATGGTCATGAAGACCAATCTCCGGACGAATAGATTTGATACCGGTACGTGTATAAGGTTATCTACTCGAAATGTCGTAAAATCATAAACTCATACACATGTAATCCCGAAAACATGTGGGCTTGTAAACTCATAAATTTCCAAACGGGTAGACTCCCCTACACACATACCTAGAGGATAGATGAGATATATCAAACGAAGGTATTTTAAAATGGTTAACTTGAAATTTTTAACAACACAGGAGAGTCATGTGCGCGTAGGCTCATAACCCGCTTATGTGCCCGCTTGTTTACATGTACTCATGTAATCCCGTAACCATACAACCTGTAAACTCGTGGGACCATCAACGAAAATTTACTCAACATACACATAATGATAATGATTATATAAGGAATTAATGAATCAGAAATCCAAATGAGACAACACATATCCGTGTACATAAGTGCATAAATGAAATAGAGCAATAAGGTTTCAAACTACATCAAAATAAAGGGAGTCACTACATAGAATGTTAATGATTTCAAATGATTACAACGCATCAACATAAGACTCATCAAACAACATTAGAGTGGGAAGATCCAGTATGGGATCCATGGACAGCACCTTCGTTGACGGCAGAGTTAACGGTAGTTAACAGTGGATGCGCCAAAGAGGTGCAATCAGGGACACCATAGTAATAGCAATCATAGGTGGAGATAAAGTCCGTCTGGCGAATAACGAGGGCTTGAGCAGACATGGGAACCACAGGTTGAAACATTTGAGGCTGAGTTCGAGCTAACTGGTGACTGGTGCTCCCGAGATGGCTGGATCGGTGGCAAATACCCACATGATGACCCAAAAGGCCACAATTTGTGCATTGCCAACATGGAAGGTGGGTAGGGTGATGATGGTTGCACCGATTGCATAAAGGGTGAAGTCCCAAGTAGGGCTTCTTAGCTTGCGGCACAACGGGAACACCTTTGTGACAGGAGATGCGGGGATATCAGCATTAATTAGAATCTCAAGAGTTGTGGCCCTAGCAATAGGCTTAGACTTTCTTTTCTTCTTGCTGACTCTGGTAACAGTTAAACATACATGATTAGAAAGCAATTATAGGACGTATAAATCATATAGGCATGCAATGCATGAGACACTCATGCAGGAAACCTAGGGCAATAGCCTAGGTCAAACCGTTTCTAACAACCTAGATCCCTATAGCCGTGGCTCTGATACCAATCTGTCACACCCCGACCGACGGCAGAAATACGTTGGGGCATGATGATTGTCCAAATGCACACAACACTAATAAATGTTGCGATATTCTTAATCAACCCATTTCATATAACATAAATAATCAATATAATACATGATATAACTCAACAACAACGAATCAAATTAACTTAATTAATTAGGTCACACTAAGTTTGCATACGATCCTATGGTGTCAAGCAAGGCTAACTTTATCAAACAGCACAACCTGCAACATGTATAAAATAAACGTCAACTACGAATAGTTGGTGAGTAAACATAGGCTTAGTGTACTACATAGATTAAAGCATGCGAATCAATGAGTTACGTGTAATCGAGTAAAGCAAACCAGTGAATGAGATAGAGCAAATAAGCCGTGTGAGCCAAACCTAACCTCAAGGTTTCCAATCACAAGGCACCCAAGCCAAGGCAGGCCAAGTGGGCTTGTCAAGCCAATAGATGTATTACCGTAACCCGAGCTTTTACAATTAATGTCACGTGAGTATGAGTATGAGTCCAACCACAACATAGCACAAATAAACACACAAGTTCACATGCTAGATCATAAATAACAACATATAGTTCGAATGTATTTTGAGTAAAGAATGTCAAGTAAGGATTTTGAATACGATACATGTTACACCCCAAATCGTTTATATAAAATGGGGTTATGAACACTCACCTGATGCCGTATTTCGAAACTATATCTTGGATTCTCGAAGAGAAGTTTTGCGCCAAGATTAAATTAATTTTCAAAAAGAAAAAGAAAGCCGCGTTTCTGTCTTCTGAAATTGCAGGTTCTGTGTGTCAAGACTCAAGCATGGTGAAAGGGGAGTATGTAATATCTTTCACAAGTGGATCTTGAAGTTCAAAGATTGTTCAAGATTGATCCAGCCATGCAAGCTTTATTTATGACAAGATTTCAAGTTGAAGATCGGACGCAGCGATGCTGAAGATTGAAGACAGAAGTTTAGTTAGGTAGATAGATAGCTAGATACACAACACGTTAAGGGAGAGTTTGTTAGAACATATTCCTATGTTTCGATGTGTCTCATGTATTGTATCTAGACTAGAGCGTCTTTGTGAGTCTTATAGTCAACATACCAAGATGGTCGTACCATATGGTTCGTCGTACCAGTTGGTACGGGCGTACCAACTGGTCTGCCAGGTGGTACGCCGGCCACGTACCAACTGGTCCGCCAGGTGGTACGCTGACCAGTATGTAAGTGACTATAAATAGTTCGTGTTAGAGAGAGTTGTAGAGTTCTGTCATTCTCATCTTCTTAACTGTGTGTTCTGAGTGTGTTTCTCTCTCTACATTGTAACTCTTTGTGAATCAATAAAGCAAAGCTTTATTTACCTCCGTGTTATTCAACTAACTGAATCTAGCAGTAGTAAGATCGTCTCCATGGTTATACAAGTGTTATCAGAGCTTTTGGTTACTCTACTACTACGTTTTTGGTCAATTTTCAGATTTTTAGAGAGAGAAAGTTTGGGTTTGAGTCGTTTTTCATCAAATTCTTCCAATTTCGAGTGTTTCTAAGGTCAAAAATGATTTCTAAGCGTTCCTAGTGTGTTTGCGCACCAAACTGGTCCAATTTCCAGCTCAAACAGTTCAGAGTTCGAAACTTTGATCTATCTCAGGTTGGTACGCCACTGGTACGCCTGAAGAACACCTTGTTACGCCTGAGAATTCTAGTCCGTGTGTGGTACGGGTGTGGAACGTGGTACGCGGAATTTGGTCTGGTACGGAGATCGATTTTTTGGTACATTGGCATAATAGTGTTCTTCACTAAAACTGACGTAACTTGAGAACCGTTAAGAGTTACGGGGGCTAATACCAGCCAAAGCGTTCGTCTCGACGAGATCTATACTTTTACTCGCCTAACGGCTAGTACCCTCTAGTTTGACCATCAAAATCTGCTTGGAAGACCTCCGTTTTTAAGTCTGAAGTTTTTGCGTTTGGTAGCATAAGTTCAAAATGAGTGATTATCAAGCATTTTCGGCTATTCATTCTTCAATGCAAAATTTGTTGAACTACAAATCGGAACAAATCAGAAAGTTCCTAAATTGTTAAGATTTGAAGATTATCTCAACTGGAAGCAACGGTTTGAAGCATATATCAATGCACTTGATGTTGATATTTGGATACAAATTGAACAAGAATACAAGTATCCTAAGAAAAATGGAGAACTGGTCATGCGAAGTGATCTTGATGAAGATGAGCGGAAAGCTTATGCACGAGAAAAGAAAACGTATGGAGATCTCACTATGGCATTACATAGAACTTTTGCATCAGTTTAAAACTTGGACAACTTCTAAAACTTTCTGGGATGCATTAAAAGATAGGTGTGCAGGAAACGATCAGTATAAGAAAAGTCGAAAGAATGTTTTGTTAAAAGAATTCGATAACTTTCAGCATTGTTGAAAAAGAAAGTATTTCAGACCTGGTTTCTAGATTTTCACATCTTGTTAGTGAACTTGGAGAACTCAAAGTTACCAAAGATGATGAGGATTTGAAATAGAAGTTTTTAGAGGCGTTGCCGAATAGTTGGGAGAATTATGTTCTGTTACTGACACATAATAATGGCTATTCTAAATGGTCCTTTCACAAACTAACTGGAAAGTTGCAAGCTCGTGAATTAGAAATGAGGGTGAAAAGATCTACACATGCTCTACATCAGAATCCATAATTGTATTATGGAGATAATTCAGCCACTGTGAATGCTAACTCAAAATCACATTCTGATTCAAGTGTTAATCCACCATTAACAGCTTTTCTAGCTGGAAAGTCTGAACGATCTAGTTATTCCTCATGTTGCAGTTTTACGATTCCCGATAGATCATCAACTAAGTCTACTCAGGCTCAAGCAACCGAAGATCTAGCTGCTTTGTTATCTGCTTTCATATCATCTTCGTCTGGATCAGTTTTTAATCAAATTGGTCAATCTATATTGTTTGGAGATGATTTAAATCAGTTGGATGAAGATCAATTGAATAAACTCGATCTGGAATGGCAGTTTGCTATGATAGTGGAGAGAGGAAGGATATTCATGAAGAAACATGGCAAGACATCTATTCTTCAAGGAGGAAAGATTGGTGTGGATAAACGAACGATTAAATGTTTTAAATGTGACAAATATGGACATTTTGCTCGGGATTGTTCTCAATCGTCATCTGACAAGGGTAATTCTGATAAGAATATTCACAATAAAGAAGCTAAAGCTATGATATCTCAAACTGATGAAGAATATGATTGGTCTAAAGATTTTCCGGACGAATCTGCTCCTTTTCAAAATGATGAATCTGCATTTATTGCCGCTGTGCAAGTAGAATCAAGTGATTCTGATTCAGAAGTGAGTGGTTATGAATCCGTGTGTGAATTTTGTTCACAAAAGGATATTCGAATTCAAAATTTGCTAAAGGAAAGTGAAGGTTAAGTTGCTGAACTCAAAGGAAAGGATAAAGAATTGAAAAATTATGTCAAGATGTGTCAAGAATTTGATGAACTTTGCAAAGTAAATGAGAAGCTACTCAAAGAAAAGAGTGTGTTGTTGAAAGAATTAGCCGATATTCAGCAAAAATTGTCAGAAGGTTGTATTCCGAATGATCACCAAAAGTCACAACTTCAACATGAAAATGATGAGTTCATGATAAAAATTGTCAAGTTAACTTTTGCTAATGAAAAGTTGGTCAAGGAGGTTGAAGAATATAAGTTTCAAGCTAAAGATGTGTGTGAAGGTTTTGAGAATCTATTTCAAAAATCCACAGCAAGAGTAGAAGCACTTAAAGCATCTAACGATGAACTTCAAAAAGCTTTAGATGCGGTTACTGCTAAAAGAACTCAATATCAAATTGTTCGGTCTGAATTGCAAGATAAGATCACTACTCTGAAGAAGGACAAGATTTTGTTAACCAAAAATGTTGATATCTATAAGCAAAGAGTGGATAAAATTACCAAAGAAGTGCATGCTGCTCATGATGGTAAGAGAAGAGAAAATTCGTTAGTTAATAGCACATCTGGGAAATTGATTCACTCAGAAAAGGTTTTTGCTGAAGCTCAAAAGACCATAGCAGATTTGAATATTGAAATCTTAGATCTGAATCGTCAATTGCATAATTTGAAGAATTCTCACTCTTTTGCAAGTTATTTGTGTCAAGACGATAATTTCAAGTAGGTGTTTGGAGGCGATGATTTCAATCAAATTCCGCATCCAGTTATTCAATCTGATGCTTTAGTTGATATTCATTCTTCTAATATTACTGGCGATTACTCTGAATTTGTGTCCGAGAAATTGAAGAAGAAGAATTCATAGATTTTCAACAAGAAAATGGAATCTTCAGCATCTAGTGCACCAACATTTGTTAAATTTGTTTCTAGTGGAACTGGTATAGTTGATAAGAAATGTTTGATGACAAGATGGTAGAGAAAGATGAAAAGATAGTGTCTGATGAACAGTTGGCTGCTAATTTGGTAGAAGCTAACAATTTGGAGGATATTAAAGCTAAATTTATCTAGGCTGCTAAAGCTGATCCTTCAAGCTCTCAGGTTGATCTATCCAAGCTACCTGGTTACAAATAAGCTGGTTTAGGTAGTAAAGGCAAGAAAGTTGCAAAGAGAGAACCGAAAATTGTGTCAAAGAAGGTTCAAAAAGAAAAGAAAGATACAAGCTTGGATCAAATATATCACCTAGCTCAAGTTTTCATTTCTACCATGGAGAAGGGATTTGGGGGAAAGCAAAAGAAGAAGTTTTCGTCTGAAAGTTTTCCAAAAGAATCTTCTTCATCTGGTTCTAATGCTACACCTCAAAGTCCTACATCTAAATGGGTACATTATAATTGATTTCAAGTTTTTGATGATATTTCTGATGATACTGAGTTCACTTATAAATGTCATCCAGTTCAGGACAAGCTACACTCTAAACGATCATATCGTTTGTGCTACCAATGTCACCAAAAGGGACATATGGCCCAGGATTGTCCTATAATTGATGAATCAGGCAGAATTTTTACTAACTCACCACATTCATTTTTTAAATCGAAAAGTAAACAAGTTTTTAAAAGTGATTCTAGTGTTGGTGATTCATCACAAAGTTTCAGTAAAAACTGCACCTGCAAAAATGTAGTGGCGACCTAAAGTGGTCAGCACGGCTGCTTCTAATTTTGTGGAAGACACTGGTCGACCAGAAGCTGTGTGCTTTGGGTCTTTTGAATACTAATCTTTAAATCCAGTGTGCAGGTGTCTTCAAGAAGACCTGTACAAAAACATTGAAAAAAAACAGAAAATACAAAAACATTGAAAAAAATGAGAAATTGTATCCGACATATTTGGGAAATGATGGTACATTGGCTTACGTGTCTGACTCGTGGATAAATTAGATGAAAAAGTCATAAGATCATTGTTTGATGTGCTTGGTAGGTTCGATACTAAATTAGAAAGTATTCAGTGTGATAAACACCTTAAATACTAATGCTTGACCAAGTGGACAACATCTTAATGCATATCTCATGATATATCAAGAAAATATATGTGAAAAAGAAAATGAGAAGTCACTGTGTAAACATGTGTTCATTTTGCAAAGATTTAAACTTGTTTGAATTTTCTTTATTTTGTCAAACGATTGGACTTTCTTTGCATATCGAAAGATCGACCTGATTGTTGTTCGTTTGACGTTCTGCTTTATTTTCTTTGGTGTTTCGTATAACTCATCGGACTTTCTCTGCGTGTACGGGAGTACCGACCTGATTGTTGTTGGGTTATACAATTTCAACTTGTTTTATTTTCTTATTTTGTTAAATCCGAGGCCTTATCTACCTATCGAAAAATCGACCTTAAGGTAGATGATTTAACTTTCTTATTTTTTTTTTGCATGGAACACAGTTGACTGTATCATAAATACAATCATTATGTGATTAAATCACAAATGAAATCACAAAGTGTGATAAGAAAATACATATCTGAGTATGTCTGATAGTGTGGGGTACGCTGGTCGAAGCAATCTAAATCAATACAATAACATATCCAGATTTTATGAGTATGATTGTGCCTGAGTTTAAGATGGACAAATTATACCACCAATCGACATGACTTGTGTCCTGAAGTAATTGAAATTGAAGTGTAGTTCAGTATGTCATGACCAATATGATTCCAAGTCGTGATCTTTCTCGCAAAAGACACAAATAGTGTCTGATTCAGTATTGCATTTATATTTCATATTTGAAAATTTCAAAAAGATTTTAGGTGTGTTTTAACATAAACTTAGAAAAATGAAAAAGATTTTTGGTGTGTTTTGATATAAAGTTTCAAAAAAAAAAGCCAAAAATATTTTGTTTCTAATTTATTTTTGACCGATCGATACAAGATACAAAATTGTGATTTCAAAACTATATCTTGGATTCTCGAAGAGAAGTTTTGCGCCAAGATTAAATTAATTTTCAAAAAGAAAAAGAGAGCCGCGTTTCTGTCTTCTGAAATTGCAGGTTCTGTGTGTCAAGACTCAAGCATGGTGAAAGGGGGAGTATGTAATATCTTTCACAAGTGGATCTTGAAGTTCAAAGATTGTTCAAGATTGATCCAGCCATGTAAGCTCTATTTCTGACAAGATTTCAAGTTGAAGATCAGACGCAGCGATGTTGAAGATTGAAGACAGAAGTTTAGTTAGGTAGATAGATAGCTAGATACACTACACATTAAGGGGGAGTTTGTTAGAGCATATTCCTATGTTTCGATGTGTCTCATGTATTGTATCTAGACTAGAGCGTCTTTGAGAGTCTTATAGTCAACATACCAAAATGGCCATACCAGATGGTTCGTCGTACCAGTTGGTACGGGCGTACCAACTGGTCCGCCTGGTGGCACGCTGGCTAGTATGTAAGTGACTGTAAATAGTTCGTGTTAGAGAGAGTTGTAGAGTTCTGTCATTCTCATCTTCTTAACTGTGTGTTCTGAGTGTGTTTCTCTCTCTACATTGTAACTCTTTGTGAATCAATAAAGCAAAGCTTTATTTACCTCCGTGTTATTCGATTGACCGAATCTAGCAGTAGTAAGATCGTCTCTGTGGTTATACAGGTGAGAAATAAATAAATGATTAATTAAATAAATAAATAATTTAATTTATGACACAACCGACTCGACGAAACGATGGTGATTTGGTGAGGTGATATGTATGTTGTGGTAGATAGGTCCAATCCTAAGCTAAGGGTACGGTCAAAGAGTCTCAATTTGACAATTTATATGAAAGTCAAACTTGGTCAAACGTGGTCAAACCTGGTAAAAAAGAAGTTAATATGGTCAAACATGGTCATATATGATCATTCATGAAACCCTAAACTTATTTATCATTAAACATGGTGATTATTTAGCCTAATCATGGATCTAGCCCTAAATAATCATATATGATGTAGATTTAAACATTCCATGGCAAGTAAACATGATTTTTCCATCATAACATGTAGATCTAACCTTAGATGACATGTGATTTGTAGATCTAAAAATTTCATGGCAAAACAACATAACTTTTTCATAATAATATGTAGATCTAAACCTAGATGACATGTAGCTTGTAGATCTAAACATATTATATCATAAAAATGTAAACTTGTTCATCATAATATGTATATCTAGCCCTAGATGACATGCATGTTGAAGATCTAGTCATATAAGACACTAAATGTACAATCTTGATGAGCAAACCCTAGATTTAGACTATATTTAGCAATTAGCACATAGATCTAACCTAGATCTATCATAAAGATGCAAACTTGATGACATATGACATGGATTTTGCTACTTACGATCATGTAAGATTGGATCTAATCAAATTCCAACATAAAAATCAATTCTTGATTCCTAAAAACCTAGATCTACCACATATAAGCATGCATGAACATAGATCCAAGACAAAATCATGATAAAGTTCCAATCTTGGAACAAAAAATCAATAGATCAAGATAAAGAGATGATTTATGTAACGCCCGTTACCCAAAATTCACCTTTTTACAATGTTTGCAGAAGGTAGACCCATTTTCCCCCCTTTTTTACTTATTTCCCAACAAGGTTTTAGACTTAACTCATACTTTATAAACTTCACAAGTATAAATATACTTTACTGAAAACTTTCAATTAAAATTTCGACATGACCTACTCGTAAGTTCGATAATCCTTACGAATAGGTCAACATGTTTTAACAATATGATACAATTTCAACATCCGTAACCGAGATTGACCCAATGATTACAAAATCAAACAACCAAACAACTCATGGAGCTTAACTCCAAAACACAACAAAAAAGGTTAACATGACCCATTAAAAGTCTACACAATAAATGTGTGACCTTGCACTCCACTTTGTTGACCCGTTCATAAGACTTTTCCATGAAGGCTTGACCCCATCTATCTTTGGATTGCACAACCGCCATTTCTTCCACCCGGTTCAAATCCATCTCTAAGTCTCATAAGGCTTGGCCGTAACGAGTCCTAATCATGACATTCACCACCTACATAATTCACCACAAAACATTAGTCAAAGCTAAGTGAGGACTTAACACAAAAGTACCCATATATTTATAGCCTCGTGTGTTATCTTGCACGAGATGCTAAAGATATGGCTTCGACTCCATGCCACCACTTAGAGCTTTTATAAAAAATCAACCCCAAGGAACCAAATGATATCCATATATTTCCTCATAGCCCATCCGAGATATTTACATATCCTGGAAAGCATAAACAACTCTATATTTATAAATAAATATATATCCTGCACCAATCACATACGGTTAGTCTTGTCATAAGACATTCAACCACTGTAACTTCCATTCTAACTATAAACTCAACAAGTAAGTGATATTTCCACAATACAACATCAAATTGACTAAGGCATCAAGACCAGCGCAGCAGACGCCGACCCAGCATCACTACTCTGCCCTGAACCGAGTGGTACAAACAAATCCATTAGCATCTACAACTTACATTTTATTCGCAATTTGACACATACTAAACTCATGGAAACACTTGGAATAAGATTATTTATGAGTCAAAGGACAATCATCTAAACCAATGATCCATCATGTCATAGGCAATACTTGATACGGGTTAAGTCACTCACCTTGGCCCGTAGGAATTTTTATGCTTCTTTACTGCCTTGACTTGACTTCCAAGCTTGAATACCTAATTTGTTGCAAGTCAACATGCAATCATTAGGATACATAAGGTACAACCCGTTCAGGCCATCATTTGTATCCCATCAACAAAAATTGAATATTCACAAAGTTATTCGTAAAACAAGACGTAACATAATTCTACATGTTAACCGTCTATTTTGTTTTACCCCTTTAAATCAAACTTTCATGGCTCATTTGTAAGTGTTTAAGACAATCAAGATACACATACTAAATGAAAATCAACTACTCAACATCAACATATGATGTTCAGTTCATTAGAATATTCGACGCTCAACTACCCAAATTCTATAAAACTTCTCTCTCTCTCTCTCTCTTTTTTTCCGATGCTACACTTTCTGTGCAGCACCTGTTCACGACCCTTTTTGACCCCTGTACCATACAAATTATGTTAACATGTCCAAAGATAACACGTAGAAGACTCAGAGAGCTTTCCGTATATATAAAATACACCTCAATCGGATACTTGGTTGATTTTATATGATTTTTCTTATACAAGGCTGTAACCTAGAATTTTAATACGAAACAACATTATTTTCTTATAATATTTCGACCCAATTCTAATTCATACGTCTACTTCTCTTGGTTATAAACCAAATTAAACATCCATAACATGTTAGACACCCATTATGTGTGATTTTATCACCTAAAACATGATATAAGCATCCAAATCATAACATGCAAGTTACCCCAAAATCATAAAAGTGAAATTAATCAATATACCATATTACTTTTGAGTTTTCTGATCTTAAATCGAGCACCATAAACCCCAAATCGCAGCTAATAAGAAACCCCCAAAATCCAGCCCTAAATTTTGATTTCTCATCAACCAAAACGTGAAGATTACATACCTTTAGGGCCGAAATCGCATAAGAGAGCTAGGAATCATCCATCACAACCCAAAATTCGAACGATTAAGGTTCAGTTCCACCATCCAACCTCGATCATTGAAGGGAAATGGGAGGGGTCGATGCCCCAGACCTGCGACCTCTCTCTCTCTCATTCTTCTTCTTTCTTTTTTTTTTCTTTTTCTTTTCTTTTCTAACTCTTATTATTTGATTTTATTTCCTTAACCCAATGATTTGGTTGTTATCCAACTTACCCCCCATAGTTTACATTCTATTGAACTTGAGACTAAAGTTAATAAGTTTTCTACATAATAACTTTAGTCCCCTAACCTCATAATACATTCACACTTTAACCAATATTTTCTTTCAAAAACATTTATAAACAAACTTTTAAATCTAGTATTTCTTTAAATACTATTTCACATAATCAACCATTTCGAGGGGAAATATAGTATTTTAATTCCACTAAAACTCGGGGTGTTACAATTTAGAGCATAGATTTAACTCTAAGAAGTCATAAAGGTCAGATCTTGAAGAGATGTGGTGAGAATCAACACTTACCGGTAAACCGAAAAGATGAAGAAAAGGGTTGATTCGTGAGGATCCAAGCTTCAATATTTAATCCTAAAGCTTGAAATATGAAATTAGGGTTTGGAAGAATGATTTACAGAGGTTAATGGTCGTTTGGGAGCTGATGGGGGCTGAAAGTGGAGAGCATGGAGGCTAATGATGCTTAAATAGGAGGTTAATTAGGGTTTCTGCCAAAAATGGCCATGGACGTACCGCCCTAAATGGTATATAATTTAGGGCGTACCTCCCTAAATGGTATATCATTTAGGGTGTACCGCCCTAATGTGGCAGTCTGGTTCTTAACTATCGATTTCTCGATTCCCGTGCTTCGTTCTTCATTTTTTTATGTTTTTGAGTCCCCAACATACTCAATTAATGGTCCCATCATGTTCATAACATTAAATCTACTCAAAATGATAATAAATATATCACATAACTCGAACGTATGCAGAAACTAGGTTAAAACATGCAATTTTGGTCGGTTTTGGTGTACGTATCGATTTTGGGCAATTCACCCATGATTGGTTACTCGATCAAGTGTGTGATGACTCGTGACATGATAATTAATTATTAGACTCATAAAAATATTGAATTTGATACACGGTGATCAAATACGAGATTCCCGGTAAACGACGAATCGCGTACCAAAATCGCGTAGAAATCGGGAATTGCTTTATTTTCAATTTGAGACACCCAATTTGATTCCAATTGATTGTAATTAAGTATTCAGTTTCGAAAATCAATTACAAATCATTTAGATCCATTAATCAGGGCATAGATACCTGAAAATTCTTTCGGTTCGTAATAACTTGCAAATCGGTAAATCGTGAAAGTTCAAAACGGGTCGGGTTTCTCAATTGGGTAATTTGAAAATGTTACATAATACAATATATCAAATATACTTGTAGGTTACACTTAATATGTATATAGGTAATCAGTTGTTGTAGGCAACGTTTTCAGGGTCGGACTGGACCGACCCGACCGGTTTAACTGGGAACTGGAAGTCAAAGTGGTCCAGCCTGCCTCCTCTAAACCTCTGTGAAATTAACCGGCCAGTTCAAATGTCATCCAGCGAAACCGGATTAGGAAAGAGGTTTGGAGGTGTTTATTTATAGAGGGAGCCAGGGATGTTGGTTTCTCCGTTAAGCGATGTGGGATACAGATGATTTTTGTAGAACTGAAAGTGGTTTGGGTTTACACTCCTAAGCGATGTGGGATACTCAGAATCATCTATGCACAAATGTATTGAAGCATCTCGTATTATATAAAATAGGTATAGCAACGCACACGTCATAAATTCAAGTTTAATTTAATGTCAAGCTTCAGTTTTTATGATACACTCTCTTATAGACACTCAAACGAATATGCCTAGTAAAGATATTCATATTACAAATAACATCTCACTTTCTTGTGCTACTACTAAATCGAATAGTAAGAAAATAATTAATATGCACTGTAAGTGTAAATGTGTAGTAGTTACATTGTGACCCTCCAACTAAAAAAGTCTGGTCCCGCAACTGTCTACGTACTACAACCCTACTTATTTCATGATATCGCTATGGGAGGTATATATGTCAATATCCAAAGGCAAAGATATATTTTTTTCAAATATTGCTATCTTATATATGTCTTTAGCACATAGCATGTTGAAAATCATTTAGAATAAAACAATTTAACACGATTTGATTAATTAGTTTGACCGAGTTGTTGGTTAAATTAATTTAGATCCTACTCTCTCAAACTGATTGTAAGAAATGTAGAAGGAGAGTGTTCCGTTATCGAACGAAATTAAAGAACAATTCTAAAATTGTAAACCAACCAAAAAACGTCGTTGAATGAAAGAGAATTGATGCACGGAGAACTCCTATCCTTAAGGATTTAACATCCTTTAATTGCTGTAAGGCTTCTCGTAAATCCAGGATTTAATGCAGCATTAATTCGGGTTTCAATAGTAATGAAACCTGATTATAACCCAAAGCTGTGAGAAGAAATTGTATTTTCAAGAGAGGGGATAAAGCTGCGAAATTTTGGTGTGTGGAATCTGGTTGTAGAAGGCCAGATTATATAGCAGAGGCTCTCAACCGACTCGGAGAGAAATTGCAACTAACCAGTTCGCAGATAATGGAAACGTGGGAGTTATCTCCTCCCCAAGTTTGTCACTTTCTATTTTAGTTAGTTAAAGAAACAGAATCCGGACCTTCCTAGCCAAAAACAAAAGCTCCTCAGCTCCCAGCGACGTGTGAAGTGCAAAGTGCGCCTCAAATGCGCCCATTCGCGGAACTCGCGTCTCGCCTCGCCTTGGCGCACGTGTGGGCTTAGCCATTTCCTTAAACCCCCACAACTTTTGGAAGTTGATGGAAACTCAAGGCTTAAAAACTCACTCAAAGTTTTTTCTTCCACCAATATGGGATAGCCTAACATACCAACTTGCATATTATATAGTTACCACACTTATAATTTCCAACAATTCCCCACCATGTTGGAATGTTTCCTTTCACTTAGATAGATGATGTCACATGGGTGTCACGAAGTTTAAACCCCGTATATGTTGATAAACAAAAAGAAACTGATTCTACGGTGTTCTATGGACTTAAAACAAGAACCCGTTGACCCCTTCGGTTTACCCCCACACATCAACGATCGACTTTGTATTCTCACTTAGCGTGAATATGGCCATGCACTATAAATCCTTTTCATGACCCTCTAGAAGATAAACCACAGATCTTCATTTGAGGCGGCACCACCTCTAGATCATATAGGCAAAGTTTTACATCATCCTCGTTGCTTAGATTCCTCTAAAACTTTGTTAAGAGCTAAAGCTCAACCTCGTTCTCTGCAATAACATACTATCTTACCACTCATGGATCTATCAAATTTGATAGTACCTTTATTGTTAAATAACTTTGTTATTACCCATTAAACTTGAGAAATAGGAGCACTAAGTTCAAGTTAGGTCTCCATCACTAACAATTCTATTGTGGTTTTAGACCGATACCGTGGTGGTTTTTTCTACCAAATCTCTCGTCAGAAGTTTCATAAGAGGGTCTGCCAAGTTCCAACTCGTCTTGACATAGACAACTCTGATGGTACTATTTTCAATTAGTTGTCTCACGAAATTATGCCGCAGACCTATGTGTCTTGACTTCCCATTATACATTACGTTGTATACTTTAGATAGTGTGGCCTCACTATCACAGTACATGGGAATTGACGGCATCGGAACATCCCAAGCACGGATGTCCGTGAGCAGATCTCTAATCCACTCTACTTCTTTTCCAGCCGATGCTAAAGCAATGAACTCGGCCTCCATTGTCAAATGAGCAATACATGTATGTTTCTTGCTACCCCAAGATAGATCCTTCAGCTAGAGTATAAATCCACCCACTAGTGGATTTTGAATCACTAGTTTGATCAATCCCGCTAGCATCAGAATATCCTTCTAGTATTCTAGGAGATGATGTTTATGTCAGTTCGAAAGTACTTGTCCTTTTCAGGTATCCAAGTACTCTACCTACTGCCTTCTAGTGTTCTGTGCCCGGGTTGACAGTATACTAACTCAGTTTGCTTACAGCAAAGGCGATATTAGGGCAAGTACAATGTGTAGCATTGTCACACCCTGGACTTTCGGGAACGGTGGCGTGTGACGTCATGAAATCATACTCGTGGATACTTGGAACAATTAATAGTAAAACAATTGATAAATAAAACGTCATTTGGATTGCAGCGGAAATAGTGGTGAAATGACATTGTCTTACAATTAATAATAAAGATGGAAATAGTTCTTAAAAGTTAAGATAGTTCCTAAAATGCTTGAAAATATTAGGTGGATAAATCGGGACTATGACTCCATCAGCAGCAGGTCCGTTTATGAGTGATGGCCCCGTTTGCACGTGCGGATACATCTAGTTACCTGAGAAAATCATGAGTTTTAAAGGGTCAACATAACGTTTGTGAGTTCACAGGTTTAAGACTCTATAAATAGTTTGTAAATGGTTTAAGATATACAAGATAATAATATGGTCACCGTGATGTAATTATTAGCAATGAACTTTGAATTTGAAACTAACAGATTTACCCACTCATAGCATCTTCCCTAAAGATACTGCAATGGAACAATAATAACTGGCGTGTACTACTCGACAAATGCACACGTCGGGATTGGAGCTACCAATCAAGTAGGGTTGTTAACCCAAATAGATCTATTCACTAGTTACCGTTTCGAACAGAACTAATCAAATTCAATTAATAGTGGGATTTCTGACAATTCGTTATGTAATGAAATGTACTCATTTGTAGGGTAAGTAAAGAACACTTAATCATACGGCAGAGTACAGTTCGACCAAGATATCAAGTATAAAAAAGTTTAGTTCATGATTTTCTCCCCCAATGTATTAAAACAGTTTAAAAGAAAGGGGCCGTGAGACTCACCTCAAACAAGGTGAAATGATAATGCAAGTGATATGGAAAGTCCGGACGAAAGCACGTAACGTCCTAATAAGTATAAATAAACAAGTTGCATGTATAAGGTCTTTGATCATCGAGTAACGTTTCCGTTACCCAACGACACCGGTCAAGTCTTGATAATAATGTCCCGTTTGTATATTTAGGAAAAGTCCATCCCGTTAATATTTATCGTTCAAATAAATATATATAGTCAAGCTTATATTTACGTCCAAATAAATATAAGGGAATTTAAATAAAACAATTTGATGGCGTTTAATAATTGTAAACAATAACTTCTCAAGTTAAAACGATTACTTGGAAAGTTCCATAAATATTTTAAGACAAAATATTTATTTATAGTTTTTAGAGATCGTAGTCACCGGTTTAAGTTTATAAAATAGTTTTTAATGCATTTGGACTTTTTATAAGTTCAAGATTTTGTTAATATATTTCCCTTAAGTCGTTTATAAGCTTAGAAATATTTTCTTGGTCGGTTTTTAAATAACGTTATCAAAACTACGTTTTCTCGTCGCGTAGTTAACCATTTTGATCCCGGTTTTCTCCCTAAGCGATGTTTCCACGTTTAGATCACTTTGGTTCATTTAGGAACTTGAAAATATTTTGAAAAATGTTGACGGGATCAGATCTGATCCGTGGACTTGTTTCCCATAATTTTAATGTCTTAAAACATGTTATAACTTATAAAAATCATCTAGTTTATAACTAGTCTTTTTAGGGAATGTTTTGAACATTTATGACAAGTCATTTAAAGTATAAAAATCTAAGTATTTAAGTCCAAATGATTGTTATAAATGACAAGGTTATTAAATGTATTTTTACTAGTTTTAGTAAAAACAAAATAAACTATTTTTGTGTTTTGGTGAAATAAATTCACCAACACATTAAGTCTTGGTCTTTGGTGACATTCCTTTTTATAAAATGTGACATATTTTATAAATGATAAGTTTAAGAGATAAACTTTTGGTTAAGACTTTCCAAGAATCTTTGTTTTACAAAATGACTTTTATTTATAAAAGTTTCATGTCTTTTTACAAGGTTTCTTTCTAGTTAAGTTTTATAAGTCTTTGTTTTATAAAACTTAGATCCATGATCGTCCATTATGTCCAATGTAAGCCTTGTGATATATAAGTTTTTAAAGATCATGATATTATGTTTTAACTAGCTACATAAGTCCTTTATCCAAGTTTAAAGGTTATAGTTAGTTTGTTAACATAAGTTAAGCAAATTAAACATAAGTAAATATAGATCATCAACTAGCAAAGCTAGGACTTTTATGTTCAAGGATCTTGAACAAATCCACTAACAACTTAGTTGTTAGGACAAAATAACATAAACAACATAAATGTAAATGCAAGGAAAGTAAATAACAAGTATTTAAATTGCATGAAAGTAAAGAACAAGTAAGTAAACATAAATAGATCTTTGATGGTTAAAATGATCTAGGTTTCACATGATACTTCCATAAAGTTTCTCTAAATGTAAAATCCCAAGTGTGGGCTAGTTTAAGTTCTTCAAAAACACCAACACTTGTTAGATCAAGTCACTTGTGTTATTCCACCCAGGTGTTGGTGATTAGAGGATTAGAGAAAGAATGGTTGGTCTAGACTCTTGAAGGACCAAGTGTCTTGCATAAAATAGAAAAAGAAAAGATAGGTTTTTCATATCAAGACTTGTTGGTGATATTGGGTGAAAATCATATGGAAAAAGTGGGTTAAAAGACTCACAAAGGGGTGTTTGTGGGTGATCCGTGAAAGAAGAGGAGAAGGGGGGAAGATCCGGCGACTTCAGGATGGTCTCGTGGTGGTCCGGCGGCGGTTGGTGGTGGCCGGCCGGCGGCTCAAGGAGGAGCAAGGTGGTGGCCGGTTGAAGTGAAGAGAGGAGGAAGAGAGGATTCTCTTGAGTTGGGTGAAATGGTGCAAGGAAAAATGGAACCCAAGCCTTTCTTTTATACTTACAAATTTGTGTAATAACCTTTGGTTAATCAGTTTATGACAACTAACTCACTCAACCCATTTTTGATTAAAAATATTCCATGAAAAAATAAGTTGTAGGTGATCTCCAGTTTTTATAAAAAATGACAACTTTTATAAAGGATTTTTATAAAAGTTCAAGGGTTTTTATAAAAGGGTTAAGTTTAGATCACTAGTTAGAGAGTTTTGAGATTTTTATAAAACTACAAAGGTGATGGGTTATATTTTATAAAAGTAGTGGGCTAAGAATCCAAAGAGAAAGGGAGGTGGGCCGGGTTCGGTGTTGGGCCCAGAGGGGGACCGGGTCGGGCGGGCTGAGCGCGGGCTGGGCCAGCCTGGTCGGGCGGGGGTTGGGCTGGGATTGCGAGTGGGCCGGGCGGGTGCAGGCTGGGTAACCGGGCCGTAAAAGGGTGTGGTTCGGGTAATGGGCCGATTAATGGGCCGGTAAACGGGGCGGGTTGCGGGTCAACGGGTGGTACCGAAACGTTCGTAGTGACATCACGAGTGTTCCTGTAAATTTTGGTGATTATTCGGGTTCGTATGTGAAAGTTGGGCTTACGAGGCCCAATAGAGGTTTTCGGTTAGTTAACGAGACTAACGGTGGACAGTTTGGGAAAAGTATCCGGACAAAAGGGTTTCGATAGACAAGTCTTGATAAACATTAAGGAGAAAATTCAAATTTTCTAAAAGTTTTGTCGTGACGAGAACGTCGTGACGATGCTAGCTAAAATATATGTACCAATATATATAATATACAAATAAACACATAATTAACACATAATAACGATTAAGCATGTTTTAATTATTACTAATTAAAGTCAAAGTATTGGGGTTGACCTGGTTTTTGTGCGAGGTGTTACATTCTCCCCCAGTTAAAAGAATTTCGTCCCGAAATTCAGTCTTGCACATTGGCGGGTGCAACGTTCTCGAACCGTTGGGGATACTTTAGACGCATCTGGTCCTCGCGTTCCTAAGTGAATTCCGGTCCTCGTCTTGAGTTCCAATGCACTTTGACGATGGGAATGCGGCTTCGTTTAAGTCGTCTGACTTCTCGATCAAGTATCTCTGCGGGTTCCTCGACGAAATGGAGTGTTTCATCGACTTGGATCTCGTCGAGAGGAACGACAAGTGTTTCATCAGACAAACACTTCTTCAGGTTACAAATATGGAAAAAAATCATGCACACTACTTAGTTCGGGTGGCAGGAGTAATCTGTAAGCGACCGGTCCTATCCGTTCGAGGATCTCAAAGGGACCAATGTACCGGGGGTTTAACTTTCCTCGCTTACCGAAACGAATGACACCTTTCCAAGGTGCTACCTTCAACATCACACGATCACCGACTTGGAATTCTAAGGGTTTACGTTGATTGTCTGCATAACTCTTCTGACAGTCTCGGGCGGCTTTGAGACGTTCCTGGATTTGATGGATCTTCTCGGTAGTCTCGAATAGGATTTCGGGACCAGTGAGTTGACTATCTCCAACGTCAGTCCAACAAAGAGGGGATCTACACTTACGTCCATCAAGTGCTTCGAATGGGGCGGCTTGAATGCTAGTGTGATAACTGTTGTTATAAGAGAATTCTGCAAGGGGCAGATGTTCATCCCAGTTACGTCCAAAATCAATCACACAAGCTCGTAGCATATCCTCAAGCGTTTGAATCGTCCTCTCGCTTTGGCCATCCATCTGAGGGTGGTAAGCGGTACTCATGTCAAGACGTGTCCCCAAAGAATTCTGAAGTGATTGCCAAAACTTGGCGGTAAATCGACTATCGCGATCAGAAATGATAGAAGTGGGCACTCCGTCTCGTGAGACGACTTCCTTTAGGTAAAGCTTAGTCCTTCTCTGCATACTATCAGTTTCCTTAATCGGCAAGAAATGAGCAGATTTAGTCAGTCGATCAACAATCACCCAAATGGAATCGCAGCCAGATCGGGCTTTTGGCAACTTCGTGATGAAGTCCATAGATATTCCTTCCCATTTCCATTGTGGGATTTCTGGTTGAATCAGCAAACCGGAGGGTTTCTGATGTTCCGCTTTGACCTTTGAGCAAGTTAGGCACTTGCTAACATAAGTAGCTATCTCAGCCTTCATGTTAGGCCACCAGGAATGTTCCTTCAAGTCATGATACATCTTGTCGGCTCCTGGGTGGATAGAATATCTAGTCTTGTGGGCTTCGTCGAGTACTAGCTTCCTTAAATCTCCATGGCTAGGTACCCATAACCTGTTCGTGAAATTTAGGGTTCCATCAGGTTTTTCCAACAAATGCTTCTCCATACCACGCAAGCATTCATTCTTAAGATTCTCTTCCTTGAGGGCTTCAATTTGTGCAACGCGGATTTGTGAATTGAGGTTCGAGCGTATTGTCATACTTAATGCTCTTACTCGGAGAGGTTTCACGCGTTCCTTCCTGCTTAAGGCATCGGCTACTACATTAGCCTTACCAGGATGATATCGAATCTCGCATTCGTAATCATTAAGCAATTCAACCCAACGACGTTGCCTCATATTCAATTCTTTCTGATCAAAGATGTGCTGGAGGCTTTTATGCTCAATGAATATGGTGCATCTTGTTCCATAAAGATAGTGTCTCCAAATCTTGAGGGCGAAGACAACGGCTCCAAGCTCTAGATCGTGGGTTGTGTAGTTCTCCTCATGAATCTTCAATTGACGGGAGGCATAGGCGATGACTTTCTCTCGTTGCATTAAGACGCAACCTAATCCTTGATGCGTAGCATCACAATAAACTACAAAATCATCGATACCATCTGGTAGGGATAAGATCGGTGCATTGCAAAGCTTCTGCTTCAACTTCTGAAAGGCTTCTTCTGCTTTGGCATCCCAAATGAATTTCTTATCTTTCTGAGTCAATGCAGTCAGGGGTTGGGCTATCTTTGAGAAGGTCTCAATGAATCGGCGATAATAGCCAGTGAGACCCAAGAATTGGCGTATCTCAGTCTGAGTAGTGGGAGTACTCCAGTCTTTGATAGCCTCAACTTTGGCTGGATCAACATGAATTCCCTGGTCGTTGATGACGTGACCCAAAAAGTGTACCTCGCGAATCCAAAAGTCACATTTGGAAAACTTCGCGTACAATTCTTCCTTCTTCAGTAATTCCAAGATAAGCCTCAGATGTTGTTCATGTTCCTCCTTGCTTCGAGAGTATATGAGAATATCATCAATAAACACGATAACAAATTTATCTAGGTATGGTTTGCATACGCGGTTCATCAAATCCATGAACACAGCGGGTGCGTTAGTCAAACCAAAAGGCAATAACGAGGAACTCGTAATGACCATAGCGTGTTCTGAACGCCGTCTTCGAAACATCTTCGTCTCTAACTCGTAGCTGATGATAACCGGACCTCAAGTCGATCTTGGAGTAATAACTCGATCCTTGGAGTTGGTCGAACAAGTCGTCGATTCTCGGTAGCGGGTAGCGGTTCTTCACCGTTAACTTGTTCAACTCTCTGTAGTCGATACACATCCGAAACGTTCCATCCTTCTTCTTTACAAACAAGACAGGAGCTCCCCACGGCGAGTGGTTTGGGCGGATAAAGCCTTTATCTAACAACTCTTACAGCTGACTAGATAATTCTTGCATTTCTGACGGTGCCAGGCGGTAGGGTGATCTGGAAACGGGGGCGGCTCCAGGCGTCAAGTCGATACGAAATTCCACTTGTTGAGTTGGTGGTAAACCAGGCAAGTCTTCGGGGAAAACTTCTGGAAATTCGCAGACCGTAGGAACATCTTCGATGCACTTCTCCTTGGGCTTCTTCTTTGTAACATGAGCTAGAATAGCATGACATCCTTTTCGAAGAAACTTACGAGCCTTCATACTCGATATGATTTTTAGCGGGGTTCCACTCTTTTCGCCTTGTACGCTGAGAGTGTTGTCATCTGCGAGTGGTATGCGGACTACCTTCTCATGACAAACTATCTCGGCATGGTTCTTTGCTAACCAATCCATTCCATAACGATATCAAAGCTTCCTAGATCAACAGGCATAAGGTCGATGTGGAAAACATGATCTGAGAGTTCAAGCGAGCAGTCTTGGTACATTTCTCTTGTTTCTATTAGGTCACCATTTGCTAATTCTATTGTGAACTTAGTGTCTAGGGCAACAGGGACGATTCCTAGTAATTGGCTAAAATCGGTAGACACAAAGCTTCTATCGGCACCAGTATCGAATAAAACAGAAGCAAATTGGTTGTTAAGTAGAAACGTACCCGTCACGGTGTTTGGATCGCGACGTGCTTCCCCAGCATTAATCACAAAAACTCTGCCTTTCGCCTGATTCGGATCCTTCGCCTTGGGTCAGTCCTTTTTCAGGTGACCAGTAACACCACAACCAAAACACGCACGATTCGGGCAATCGTGAGTGATGTGACCCTTGGTCTTGCAGTGGCCACAGTAAACGTTTCCGCAGTCAAGGGTGTGGTGGAGGTTGCACTTGTTGCACAGAGGTGCGTTACCGGTGTAGCCTGTCTTCTTCGGTGCTTGAGCAGGTGCAGTAGCAGCAAAACCTTTAGCCGGCTCGGGTCCTTTGGCAAGGGCCTTTTCAGGGTTCATGTCTGGCTTATTCTTCCAGAAACCACGCTTCCTTTTGTTGTCCGGCTTCATTCCAGATGAGGAGGCTGTACCAACCTCGGGAATCTTGACTTCAGAATTCTTCTTGGCAAATGTCACACCTTGTCCTGTGGCTTGATAGACTAAGCTGTGAGCAAGACGCACAGCTTCCTGAAAAGTGGCAGGGTTCGAAGAAAGAACATTCCCTTGAATGTGAGGTGCAAGACCCCAAATGTATCTCTCGATCTTCTTGTATGGGGGAGTGACCATGGTCGAACAAAGATGCGCGAGTTCGCGGAATCGCTTCGTGTAACCAGCGATGTCAGAACGGTTCATTGCCATACTCCAGAATTCAGCTTCCAATCTCTGCAATTCTTCTCTCGGGCAGTATTCGTCACGCAGGAGCTGTTTAAGCTCATCCCAAGTCATAGCGTAAGCCAGGTCTATTCCCATGGCGTCAGCGTGAGAATTCCACCAAGTTAGCGCGCCATCATTAAAAGTGCAAGTAGAGTACTTAACTATGAAGCCAGCGGGGCAGTTGCTAATGCGAAAAACGGATTCCGTCCGTTCAAACCAACGAATCAAACCCACGGCACCTTCCGTGCCCTTGAAGTTAGTGGGTTTGCAGTTCATAAAGTCCTTGTATGAACAGTCACGAGGACCTGCAATGTTAAAACGTTTGAATACAATTAGGAGAAATTATAGTCTGGATGTTTTCTAACATTGAGATTGTTAAACCTTACCATGTGCTGGATTGTTATTTTGTCTGTCGTGATCCCGTTGAGTTTCGCTTGCAGCAATAGCTTCAGCAACTCGTTGAGTGATTAGAGCCTCAATGTCGGCATCACTCATTGGTTGGTTGGGCGATGTGATCCTGGTACCACGTCTAGGAGGCATGTTTGTAGAAGCATATTCTTATGCTACGTTATGTCTCGTGTATTATATCTATGTGAGAGCATATGTGTGTGTGACTATGAGGGCAGCGGACCAGTTGGTCCTGCGTACCAAATGGTCCGCCCAGACCAGATGGTCCGGATGTGGTCCGCATCTCATTTAGTCGTACCTATAAAAAGGTAGCATGTGTAGAGAGTTAAGAACTTCTTGCCATATTCTACCCTTCTGTGTGTGTGCTCTCAAGACTTATTAATACAAATTTCATTTGTATTTACTTTTTTGATCTCGTCTTCATCTCGTTATCACGTGATTAGCAAACGATCCATCGCTCCTTGCGTCTACAAGTGGTATCAGAGCTATCTGGTTCCATTTGCTGATCATATTCTGTGATTTTGGAGATTTTTAGAGAGAGAAAGTGTGGGGTTCTTACATTTTTCATCAAATTCTTCCAATTCCGAGTGTTTCTATGGTGAAAAATGATTTTCGAGTGTTCCTATAGTGTTTGCGCACCTTCGTGATCCAAGTTTCAGTCAAATCATCAGAAATTCGAAAAATCAGTTCATTCTGCGTGAAACTCGACTGGTCCGCCCGACGAACAGATTGGTCCGCCGCCTGGTCCGCTAGGCAATATTCATCGAGCTGGTCCGTGGCAGTTATCGCGTACCAGTGTGACCCGCTAAAAAATCTGGTCCGCCGTACCACATCTGATCCGCAGGTATATTCTGGTCCGCGTGTTATCAATCTGATCCGCGGGTCTAATCTGGTCCGCTGAGGTATAATCTGATCCGCTGAATCGTAGTTTTGGTCCGTCGTACCACATCTGATCCGCAGGTTTTGATCCGCTAAAAGTGTTTTGGTCCGCTGGCAGAAAAGTGTTCATCACTAAAACTGACGTAACTTGAAAACCGTAAAGAGTTACGGAACCCAATACCAGTCAAAACGTTCGTCTCGACGAGATCTAGGACTTGTACCCGCCTACAGCCAGTACCGTCTAGTTTTGACCTCCTAAATCCGCTTGGAAGACCTCCGTTTTTTAGTTCGAAGTTTTTAAGGTGTCATATTTCGGAAAATATGTCGGATTTTTAAGCGTTTTCCGCGATTCAAAACACGATGCAAGCTATCATTAACTATGATAATGAAATAGGAACAAGTCAGAAAGTTCCGAAATTGCTCAGATTGGAAGATTATCATAGTTGGGTGAAGCGATTCAATGCATATGTTGGTGCTAATGATGTTGATTTTTGGATATCTTACAATAATCTATACGAGTATCCAACAGGAACAAATGGAAGGCCAGTTTTGCAACAAAGTCTTACTGGTGAGCAAAAGAAGGCATATCAAGCAGAACAAAAAGCTTATGGTGCTTTAACGATGGCATTACCTTCAGACTTATTACATCAATTTTCTGCGTATACTTCTGCAAAAGAGTTGTGGGATGCAATTCAGAAACGTTGTGAAGGTAATGATCAATTCAAGAAAAGTAAACAAAAGGTTCTAAAGAAAGAATTCGACAATTTCAAGCATTATCCAAATGAAAATATTTCAAAGCTCATTACTAGGTTTTCACATTTATTAAGTGAAATGGCTTTAGTTGGCATCAAAAAGGAAGAAGCTGATCTGAAAGAGAAAATACTAGAGGCATTACCTGAAAAATGGGAAAACTATGTAATGATGATTACTCATGATAAAGAATTTTCAGGGTTGTCATTCATCAATTTGATTGAGCAGATACAAGCAAGAGATATGGAGTTGAGTGTAAACAAATCCATGCATGCGCAAGTACAGAATCCAGCTGCATATCGTGGTGAAAATGATTCTACCATAAATGTAAAAAAGTCAAACATTTTCAGTGAAGGTCCTCCTACTGCATTTCTTGCTGGAAAATCTGAGACTTATAGTTATTCTCCAGGTTGTACTCTTACATGTCCAAATCAATCATCAAAGCCTACAATTCCTGACAAGGCATCTGAGGATTTAGCTTCATTGCTATCTGCATTTATCTCATCGTCAAATGGTTCAATTTTTTGGAAAATTGGAGAAGATGATATGTCTGCAAATGACTTAGGTCAGTTGGATGATGATCATTTGAACGAGTTAGATTTACATTGGCAATTTGCTATGACTGTTGAAAGAGGTAAGAGATACATGAAGAAGCATGGTAAACAATCTTTTCTTCCAGGAGGAAAACTTGGATTGGATAAATCCAAAGTTAGGTGTTTCAAATGTTCACAGATTGGACATTTTGCTCGTGAATGTAAAAATCCAAAAACATCCGTATCTTCGTCCTCAACAAACAATTCAAACGCGCAAGCCTTGATTTCACAAATGGATGAAGGTTATGATTGGAATAAGGATATTGAAATAATGGAAGAGAAACAGAAACAATTGGCATTAAATGCAACTCAAAATTCAGAAAGTTCCACTTCTAGATTTGATACTACAGAGCCTATTTACAAAACATCCCCTGCTATGGTGTATAATTCGCATCTAAAAAGGTATGTTAAGTTGTATCCTGATGAATCTGCACTTATTGCCGAAATTGATTCTGATTCAGATACTAGTTCCTGTGAAACAACAGTGGAAACTGATACTGCAGGAGTTACTAAGGGGGTACAAAAGAACTGTGAAGCATGTGTTATTGCAAATGATAAATTTGAAACATTGTTGACAGATTATGGTTTGATAACTGAAGAACTCAAAGTTGTGATAGCTGCTTTGGAATGTTCAAAACAAAGATGTGCTGATTTAGTAAAAGTCAATTCAGAGTTGGTGCAAGAAAAGGATAAATGGGTTACTGAATATGAGAATGAAAAAGTTGCTCATCTTGATGCAGTTAAAGATTTTGAGAATCTGTTTGAAAAGAGCTATCATGTTCAACAAAAGTATGAAACAGCAAATGCAATTGCTGTTGAAGCTACAGATAAAGTTTTAGAGCTTCAAGAAGAACTTTCAAAACTTCGAGATGCAAATGTTCGGTTTCGTGAGAAGAAAGATATTTTAACACAAGATGTTTCTTATTACACGAAGAAGTGGGAGAAAGTTCATGCAGAGTTAATGGACATTTGTGATACAAAGAGGCAAATGAAGGCAGAGTACAATGACTTATCAGATCAATTTATTGGTACTCAGAAAGAATTATTAGATGCTCAAGTCAAGATCTCTGAGTTGAAAATTGAAATTCTTGCTCTTCAAAAACAAGTGAAGAATTCAGTTATGTCTCCTACATTACTGAATTACCTTTATCAACAGGAAAAGAGTGATGCAAGTATGAAAGAAGAGGAATTACATTCTGTTCCAGCTCCGGTGGCTATATTAAATCCTCCATCTGTATCACTTGATCCAAGAGCTGAATTGCAAGATTATTCTAAATTTGCAACGTCGGCAAAGAAGAAGAAACATAAATCTGAGAAAAAGGGGAAGAAGTTAGGTGAAGCTCTGAAGTTTATATCAAATTCCAAATTTTTGGAAACTGAACAGGTGTGTGAGAAAGTGGTTTCAGCTCCTACATCTGCTGATGAAGAAGAAAAAACTTTGATTCAGGATAACAAATTGCGAGATATTAAAGCTAAGTTCACTAGCGCAGCTAAAGAACGAAATGTTCTAGAATCTTCGTCGAGTTCTTCACAGGTTCCTGGTTACAAACACCAAGGATTGGGGTATGTTGTTAAAGACGAACGAGTTCATCATTCACAGAAGCAGCTGAAGGAGAAGGTTTCAGTTCCTAAGAATCAATTAAAGCAGAAGAAACAAACGGTGTTCAAATCAAAGGATGTTGATTACTATTCTGGAGGATCTTCTTATAGTTCTGGTTATTCTTCACGAAGTCCACCTCCAAGGTATGATTCTTCAGACGATTTCTTTGATTCCTTTGGTTCAGAAAATATTTTTGGTTATCATGATGTGTTCAAACAGGACAAGAGAAATCTAAAGAATTTTGTTGATAAAAATCAAATTTTTGAATCAAATTTGGGTAGCAGTTCCCTTAATGTTTTTCACAGGAAGTGTTATGCATGTCGTAAACCAGGACATCTTGCTGCTCAATGTCCTTCGAATGCGAGTATTGACGCTTATGTGAACAAAACTGCTAAGTATGTGGATTTAAATGGTCATATTTTTTATGAACCACAATCATTCAGGTCCCAATCAGCTAGTAAGCCGTCTTGGGCAAAGACGCAAGTTGATAATTTTGTGGTTTCATTGAAAAATTTTCAATCGCCCAAGATCTGGAAACCCCGAGTTGTTTCCCCGGGTGTAAAAGACCATGTTGAAGACACCGGGCGACCCGAGGCTGTTGACTCGGGCCGATCCCAAAATCACTAACGTTTTATATGGTGTTTGCAGGTTTCTTCAAGAAGACCTATTATGCGTGTGTTGCTAGTAGTGAAGAACTTGCCTAATTTAGTGTTTCAACGACATATCATTTTCAAATGTTTTTCAACCGATTTTTTCAAAACTAAACCTGCAAAGTGTCAGTGTTGGTCGATCAATTTTCTTTCTTGTTCATATGTTTACATTTTGTAGTTGTACATATTTTTAGGGGGACAAATTGAAAATTCAAAAAAATAGTGTTTGTTTGAATTTTAGGGGGAGAAATTGGAAAATATAAAAAAAATGAAAAATTGAGAAATTGATTTGACAAAAACGAGAAATGATAGTACATCAGCATATACGTTATCTGCCAGGGATAGACTATGTAACACCTCGCGCAAAGGTAAGTAGGGTCGGGTCTAGTAGGGTTTAAAAGGCTTAATTGGGTTAATCGAGTCAACCCGACAAACCCGAATTATTATTAGGGTCGGGTTTAGGGTTGAATTTTAAAAAAATATCGGGTCTCGGGTTAACCCGAATAACCCGATAATGATAAGGTTATAATGAGGTTTTCTCTAAATAATGTTAATTTAGGCTCAAAATTCATAATCAACTTTAATATTATTTCGTAATACAAAATTTGTATTTTATAAGTCTAAGCCCACATTACTATAGGTCTCCAACCAATTTTCACTACAACTGGTATTATCATTTCGTACCCTTTGGCCTCTACACACAACTCACGTAACTCACCTACATGAATAAATTATTTTTTTAAAGTTCTTAATTCTCTATTCTTACATTATAATTATTATTTATTAGTATGTTAATTAATTTATTAATCTATATAATGATCAATCTGTAACTTGGTGTTAATCTATGAATTTGTCTGTTGATCTATCTTTGCTTGGTCAAATCTTTTTTTGAAGTCTATGTTTTCTATGACAAAATAGTTAAGAAATTCTACACCGACTTCATGAATCAACTATAGTTGTTTGTAATGACTTCACATTCAAAGTACCTGGAACATTTAAACAAAGTTGCAATCGAGAAAACTCATACTTTATGATTCTTACATATATTAGTTGAGATTTTGGTGCTTAACTTATAAATGCAATATACTAAAGTTAATCCCTTATTAATCCCTTTTTAGTTCTTTAACTGAATGCAATATATTCATGATTCTTAAAACGCGAAACCAAACTGGAACCAAAGAATGTGTTTGTATGTAAAACCCGACTAACCCGAATAACCCGACCCTAATAACCCGAAATCCGATTAACCCGAACCCTACTAACCCGAATCTTAATAGGGTCGGGTTGCGGGTGAGATTTGTTTTTAGAAAAACCCGACTAACCCGACCCTAATAACCCGAAACCCGATCGGGTTGACCCGATTAACAGCCCTAGCAGTAATTAATCCGTATTTAATTGTCATTATATGCGAATTATGTGTTTATCTTATTATATATATTGGTACATATATATATATATCGTTGCATGCTTAGAATAATTCCCGAGTTCGTATCCGTTGTCAGTCCTTTAAAACCAAGCGAATCCATTTAAGATTTAGATGGAACTTCAATAATAAAAATATTATATAAAAATGTAACTTTTTATATTTTATCCGATTTCGTCACGACGTCTTCGTCACGACAAAAACTTTTGAAAATTTTATTTTTTTCTCTTCAAGGTTATTCAAGACTTGTATTCCCAAAACACTTTGTCAGGATACTTTCTCCAAATTGTCAACCAATTGTCCCGTAATCGAACCGAAAGTGTCGTATTGGGCCTCGTAAGCCCAACAGTCACAAACGAACTCCGTTCGTCACCAAACTTTACCCGAACACTCGTAATGACATTTCGAACGTTTCGACACTTTTCGTTTTCCCGTAACCCGACCCGTTTACCGGCCCATTAACCGGCCCACTACCCAAACCCCCCCCCCCCTTGCGGCCCGTTAGCCCAACCCGCAAGCCCAGCCCGTTAACCCGCCCGACCCGCTGAGCCACCCGACCCGCCCGGCCCAGCCCAGCCCGCCTGACCCGACCCGGTCCCCTTCTCGGCCCAGAAACCGAACCCGGCCCAACCCCATTCCCTTGGGTTTTCGGCCCATGCTCCATAGCCCACTTCTCTCTAGTTCTAGCCCAAATTTTTATAAGTATTAGCCCACTAAACTTTATAAAAATTAACCCATCACCTTTGTAGTTTTTATAAAAACTAAAATTAGTGTTTAATCTCCAAACTTTTTTTATAAACACTAATCCACTATATTTAAACCAACCCATGGACTTTTATAAATTTATAAACCTTTAAACCACTTCCAAATTTTATAAAAGTCTCCATCTTTTATTCAAGTCACCTACAACTTAATTTCTTTGATTATCTTAAATCAAAATTAAATAGAAATGCTAGTTGTCTTAAGAGTTATTAACCAAAGGTTAATAAATCACCTTTTTAGTATAAAAGAGAGGTTTGGGATCACATTTTAACTTGCACCACTCTTAAACTCAAGAGAAAACTCTCCTCCTCCTCCCTCTCTAAAACCGGCCACCGCCACCCCCTTGGAGCCGCCGGCCGGCCACCGCCGGACCCCCACTCCGCCGCCGCCGGAGAACCCGAAGCCGCTGGAACTCCTCCCCTTTCCTCCTCCTTCCACGGTTCCAAACAAACACCCATTTGTGAGTCTTTTAACCCCCTTTTTAATTATGTTTTTTCACCCAACATCACCTACAAGTCTTGAGATCAAAAACCTATCTTTTCTTTTTCTATTTTATGCAAGACACTTGGTCCTTCAAGAGTCTAGACCAACCATTCTTTCTCTAACCCTCTAATCACCAACACTTGGGTGGAATAATACAAGTGACTTGGTCTAACAAGTCTTGGTGTTCTTAAGAACTTAAATTAGCCATTTCTTGGGACTTTGCATTTGAGAAATCTCATGAAAGTATCATGCAAAGATCTAGATCATTTTAACCAACAAGTCTTTACATTATGTTATTTACTTGTTATCTACATTTCCTTGCAATTTATATTCATGTCTTTATATTTATTGCATTTATATTTCAAGTATTTACATTTATCTTTGATCCTAACACTTTGTGTTAGTTGATGCTTGTCCTAACAACTAAGTTGTTAGTGGATTTGTTCAAGTTCTTGAACATAAATGTCCTAGCTTTGCTAGTTGATGATCTATAGTTACTTATGTATATATTGCTTAACTTATGTTAACAAACTAACTAGTAACCTTTAACTTGGACAAAGGACTTATTAAAACTAGTTAAAACATAATGTTATGATCTTTAAATCTTATAAATCACAAGGCATACATTGGACAAAATGGATGATCATGGACTTAAGTTTTATGAAACATGGACTTGTAAAACTTAACTAGTAACTAACTTGGTAAAAATACAAGAAACTTTTATAAATAAAAGTCATTTTGTAAATCAAAGATTCTTGGAAGGTCTTAAACAAAAAGTTATGACTTAAACTTATTTTTTTTTATAAAATATGTCACATTTTATAAAAAGTTAGTCACCAAAGACCAAGATTTAATGTGTTGGTGAATTTATTTCACCAAAACATAAAAATAGATTGTTTTTATTTTTACTAGATCTAGTAAAAATGCATTTAATAACACTTCATTTATATCAATCATTTGGACTTAAATACATGGATTTTTAACCTTAAAAGACTTATCATAAATGTTCAAACTTTCCCTAAAAAGACTAGTTACAAACTAGATGATTTTTATAAGCTACAACATGTTTTAAAACATAAAAATCATGAAAAATAGTTCACGGACCAGATCTGATTCCGTCGACTTTTTACAACATATTTTTAAGTTTCTAAATGAACTAAAGTAACCTAAACGTGGATACGTCGCTTAGGGAGAAAACCGGGATCAAAACGGTTAACTACGCGACGAGAAAACGTAGTTTTAGTGACTTATTTAAAAACCGACCAAGAAAACATTTCTAAACTTATAAACGACTTTAGGGAATATTTTTAACATAACCTTTAACTTGTATAAAGTCCAAACGTGCTAAAAACTTATTTACAATCTTAAACCGATGACTACGATCTCTAAAAATTATAAATAAATATTTTGTCTTAAAATATTTATGGAACTTTCCAAGTAATCGTTTTAACTTGAGAAGTTATTGTTTGCAATTATTAAACGTCATCAAATTTTTATTAATTTAAATAACGACGTTAAACGTTTTCGACAAACTAATAATTATATTTGCACATATAATTATTCTCCCAAAAACATCCATACACTTTTAATTTATTAAAAGTTGACCAATTTAACCATCCAATGACTTGTATATTTATAAAATTCTTTTATAAATTATTTTAGTTTAATACAAAGACTTGTAATAACTTATGATCCATTTAATTTATAATTTGTTCTAAATAATAAATCTTTGTCTAGTATTTTTGCCTAAATACTTATATATTTATTTGAACAATAAATATTAATCGGATGGACTTTTCCTAAATATACAAACGGGACATTATTATCAAGACTTGACCGGTGTCGTTGGGTGACGGAAACGTTACTCAATGATCAAAGACCTTATACATGCAACTTGTTTACTTATACATATTAGGGCGTTACGTGCTTTCGTCCGGACTTTCCATATCATTTGCTTTGCCATTTCACCTTGTTTAAGGTGAGTCTCACGGCCCCTTTCCTTTAAATTGTTTTAATACTTTGGGGGAGAAATCATGAATCAAAACTGTTTTATACTTGATATATCGGTCGAACTGTAACTTGCCGTATGATTAAATGTTCTTTACTTACCCTACAAATGAGTACATTTCGTTACATAACGAATTGTCACAAATCCCACTATTAATTGAATTTGATTAGTTTTGTTCGAAACGGTAACTAGTGAATAGATCTATTTAGGTTAACAACCCTACTTGATTGGTAGCTCCAATCCCGACGTGTGCATTTGTCGAGTAGTACACGCCAGTTATTATTGTTCCATTTCAGTATCTTTAGGGAAGATGCTATGAGTGGGTAAATCTGTTAGTTTCAAATTCAAAGTTCATTGTTAATCATTACATCACGGTGACCATGTTATTTATCTTGTATGCCTTAAACCTTTTACAAAGCTGTTTGTAGAGTCTTAAACCTGTGAACTCACCAACTTTATGTTGACCCATTAAGCTCATGATTTCTCAGGTAACTAGATGACGAACGCGGTGCAAACGGGTATTCTACACTCTATCGGACCTCTTGCTCACAATGGAATCATAGCCCCTCTATCTGTTATTAAACATTTTAAGTGCTTTAAGTATTTCCTTTCAAAGACATATTTCTATTAGTACGATTTGTAAGACAATGTCATTATCACCACATTTTCCGCTGCAATCTAAATGACGTATTGTTATCCTTATTACATTTGCAAATTGTTCTATGTATCCACGACTATGATTTCATTGACGTCACACGCCTCCGTTCCCGAAAGTTCAGGGTGTGACAGATTGGTATCAGAGCCGTGGTTATAGCGAACTAGGTTTTCAAAAACAAAATAAAAACAAAACCTGGACTATGACCCGCTCTGAGAATACCGTTTGCACGCAAGATCGCCTCTATTGGTAACAAGTTACTTTAGTTTACTTAATCATTACCATACGTGTTAAATTTAAATTCTTTGCTTAATTTTATACATCTTATGGTTACATTGTGCTAACACTACTTTTCCTTGGAACTTGTATTCGTAGTAATGACTTCCGGCCACGAAGTCATTTGCATCACGAGCTCTAGGGAGAAGACCCCGCCATCATCACCGGAGTACACACCATCACCGATGGACTACGTCCCACCAGATTCCCCACCTGAGAGTCCTGCGCTAGGGACTGCTGCTGCTATGTTTCGTCACCCTCATTCCTACGTGTCTGATGATTCGGAGGAGCCGACCGAGGAGGTAGCTGCTGACGCAACTGCTGTCGATCCAGCTGGAGAGATGCCACCTGCTGCTGCACAGGGTGTGACAGACTAAGTCTAAAGGCTGTGGGTACTTGCATAATCTGTGAATGTGCATGTCTAATCTGATATCTGCAAGTAAGATAGAAACATAAAGCTTGCCTGATGATCTTTGGTTATTTGCTTCTTGATGAATGCTGTGTGATGATTCCAAAAATAGAATAAAGAGATATCTTGATGAATGCATGTTTTCATTTTGCAAAAATTTCAACTTGTTTGATTTTCTTTATTTTGTCAAACGATCGGCCTTTCTCTGCGTATCGAAAGATCGACCTGATTGGTGTTCGTTTGACGTTCTGCTTTATTTTCTTTGGTGTTTCGTATAATCCATCAGACTTTCTCTGCGTGTACGGGAGTACCGACCTGATTGTTGTTGGATTATACAATTTCTGCTTTATTTTTATATTTTTTATTTTCCTAAACAATCGGAGTTTCTCTGCGTGCTCACAAGGCCGACCTAATTGTTGTTTGTTTAGGGTTCTGCTTTATTTTTGCATGACTCATCAAGGATGATTAAATCTCTAAGAAAGTTGGTTTTATATGATAAACATGATGATTTGCCAGTATTTCTGATAGAGTGGAGGCCGAGTTATCAGTGCATGATAAAATTACCTTAAGCATATCTGAAAACGATAAAAAATGATTGGTGCATGCTGAAATAAACATAAATGTTGTATTTGCGTTTATCTTGACTTGCATGCTGATTAAGACCGAAATTGAAATGTGTTAGATGCGTTATGTCTGATATGATCTCGTGTCGTGATCTTTCTCGCAAAATACCAAAAATAGAGTGTAATTTTGTATTGCATTTATATTTCTATTTTAGTAAAATTCAAAAAGATTTTTGGTGTGTTTTAGCATAACTTTGAAAAATCAAAAAGATTTTAGGTGTGTTTTGATCTAAAGTTTCTAAAAGCCAAAAAGATTTTATTTCTTAGTTGTTTTCGATTGATCAACACTTGATACAAAATCAAAATTTCAAAATCAATATCTTGGATTCTCAAAGAGAAGTTTTGCACCAAGATTAAATTATTTTTGGAAATTCAAAGAAAATCCGCATTTTTGTCTTCTAAAGTTGCAGGTTTTTGTGTGTCAAAACTCAAGCATGGTGAAAGGGGGAGTTTGTTATATCTTTCACAAGTGGATCTTGAAGGTCAAAGATTTATTCAAGAATGATCCTGCCATGCAAGCTCTATTTCTGACAAGATTTCAAGTTGACGATCGGATGCAACATTGTTGAAGATTGAAGACTAGAGATTTAGTTAGAAAAGATACACTACACGTTAAGGGGGAGTTTGTAGAAGCATATTCTTATGCTACGTTGTGTCTCGTGTATTGTATCTATGTGAGAGCATATGTGTGTGTGACTATGAGGGCAGCGGACCAGTTGGTCCTGCGTTCCAAATGGTCCGCCCGGACCAGATGGTCCGGATGTGGTCCGCAGCTCATTTAGTCGTACCTATAAAAAGGTAGCATGTGTAGAGAGTTAAGAACTTCTTGCCATATTCTACCTTTCTGTGTGTATTTCTGTGTGTGTGCTCTCAAGACTTATTAATACAAATTTCATTTGTATTTACTTGTTTGATCTCGTCTTCATCTCGTTATCACGTGATTAGCAAACGATTCATCGCTCCTTGCGTCTACAATGTTTCTTCTTTACGTTTCAATGACAACATAAAGAAAACAAACGGTTTAGACCATATGAGGATGGGGTTATTTCAAGCTCAAGAATAACAACCATGACATACATTTAGTACCAGAGCAAGTAACACAAGTATCACAATAATAAATAACTCAATCACTCAACACGATAAGATAAACTATAAGTTACATTCCATACCGCCATATTAGTTATAAATCATACAAAAGGGGTTCAGTTAAAGTAAGTACATAACTAGCTAATGGGAGTGCAATCCCAACAAAATATTACTTCATCATGATTTACTAATAAGATGGCGGGTCAACAGGGTAGGTCAAATCTAAAGCATCCTAAAAACGGGGGCCTGGGGGTAGGGCAAGTATGCCAGTTTATGAAAGCGGTGTTAGAACAAGTAAGTATATAAACATTTAAGGTAAATAAATCTAATGTAAGTTATGAAATAAATACTTAAGCATAAATCATAACAATTGTTACCACTTGAGTTGGCCTTGCGTGCAAACGGTACCTTTAGAGCGGGTTATAGTCCAGGTTTTGTTTTCGTTTTGATTTATGAAACCTAGTTCTCTATAACCATGGCTCTGATACCAATCTGTCACACCCTGGACTTTCGAGAACGGAGGCGTGTGACGTCATGAAATCATAGTCATGGATACTTAGAATAATTAATAGTAAAACAATTGATAAATAAAACGTCATTTGGATTGCAGCGGAAATAGTGGTGAAATGACATTGTCTTACAATTAATAATAAAGATGGAAATAAGTCTTAAAAGTTAAGATAGTTCCTAAAATGCTTGAAAATATTAGGTGGATAAATCAGGACTATGACTCCATCAGCAGCAGGTCCATTTATGAGTGATGGCCCCGTTTGCACGTGCGGATACATCTAGTTACCTAAGAAAATCATGAGTTTTAAAGGGTCAACATAACATTGGTGAGTTCACAGGGTTAAGACTCTACAAATAGTTTGTAAATGATTTAAGATATACAAGATAATAATATGGTCACCGTGATGTAATTATTAGCAATGAACTTTGAATTTGAAACTAACAGATTTACCCACTCATAGCATCTTCCCTAAAGATACTGCAATGGAACAATAATAACTGGCGTTTACTACTCGACAAATGCACACTTCGGGATTGGAGCTACCAATCAAGTAAGGTTGTTAACCCAAATAGATCTATTCACTAGTTACCGTTTCGAACAGAACTAATCAAATTCAATCAATAGTGGGATTTCTGACAATTCGTTATGTAACGAAATGTACTCATTTGTAGGGTAAGTAAAGAACATTTAATCATACGGCAGAGTACAGTTCGACCAAGATATCAAGTATAAAACAGTTTAGTTCCTGATTTTCTCCCCCAATGTATTAAAACAGTTTAAAAGAAAGGGGTCGTGAGACTCACCTCAAGCAAGGTGAAATGCTAATGCACGTGATATGGAAAGTCCAGACGAAAGCACGTAACGTCCTAATAAGTATAAATAAACAAGTTGCATGTATAATGTCTTTGATCATTGAGTAACGTTTCCGTCACCCAATGACACCGGTCAAGTCTTGATAATAATGTCTCGTTTGTATATTTAGGAAAAGTCCATCCGGTTAATATTTATTGTTCAAATAAATATATATAGTCAGGTTTATATTTACGTCCAAATAAATATAAGGGAATTTAAATAAAACAATTTGATGGCGTTTAATAATTGTAAACAATAACTTCTCAAGTTAAAACGATTACTTGGAAAGTTCCAAAAATATTTTAAGAAAAAATATTTATTTATAATTTTTAGAGATCGTTGTCACCGGTTTAAGTTTGTAAAATAGTTTTTAATGCATTTGGACTTTTTACAAGTTCAAGATTTTGTTAATATATTTCCCTTAAATCGTTTATAAGTTTAGAAATATTTTCTTGGTCGTTTTTTAAATAACGTTACCAAAACTACGTTTTCTCGTCACGTAGTTAACCGTTTTGATGCCGGTTTTCTCCCTAAGCGACGTTTCCACGTTTAGATCACTTTGGTTCATTTAGGAACTTGAAAATATTTTGAAAAATGTTGACGGGATCAGATCTGATCCGTGGACTTGTTTCCCATAATTTTTATAACTTATAAAAATCATCTAGTTTATAACTAGTCTTTTTAGGGAATGTTTTGAACATTTATGATAAGTCATTTAAAGTATAAAATCTAAGTATTTAAGTCCAAATGATTGTTATAAATGAGAAGGTTATTAAATGTTGTGACACCCGAGAATTTCAAGGTTAACTTCCGTTAGACAAACCCGTTAGTTACGTTATAAGTGTTAACTTAGTAACTAATGCTTAACTAGGCCGAATACGTCCACGACCTTTGGTTGATCACCGAACCTGTCCATATGTGTTATGTGTTCATCATTGATTGTCTTTATGTGCAATGTGATTTAAATACATGACTTATTATTGTGAATAGCATGATTAATTGTAAATACTTGATTATGTGAAAATTTGCCTAAATTTGGTAGTCAGCGAAACTACCGAGCGAAACTACAGATTCGCCCGTAGCAGGCTAGACTGATCAAAGTACCCGAGACCAGAGCTAGTTTCGCCTGGCCAGCGAAACTGCCAGCGAAACTAGCCTCTGATATAAATAAACTTAATAAACCCTAAGTAGCCTCATTTGCCTCATTTCACAATCAACACACACATACACTTCTCTGGAACCTGGTCAGCCGAGAATACCATCAAGAGACCAAGATCTTAGCCTCTAGACCATCATCTCATCTCATTCATCGATTCTAGAATCATCCGTGAGTCCCAAAAACTATGTTTTAAGCTTTTCTATATGTTTTCTTCTTAAAGCATGCTCAAATCTTCATGTAACTGCTTGATCTCTTAATATGTTACTTTAGGATGCTAGATCTACCATAAAGTCAGAAACTTTACGTGTAAAAACATACCATGATGATGATTTATGCTAGATTAGGTCATTATAGGTTAAAATGTGCTTTTGGGTGATTTGATGACTAAATGCATGTTAACCATGTTAAAGTTGCTTGATTTATGTTAGTAAATGCCTATGGATGCTAGATAATGAATTGCATGTATGATCAGAAGCTGTTAGGTTGATTTTTAGGCAAATCCGTATGTTTTTCGCGACCAGCGAAACTGTGTGTTCTCTGGGCGAAACTAAGTAGCGAAATTATATCTCCTTCCAGCGACACTGACCAGCGAAACTATAGTGTCGCCGGGTAACCTGACCAGACCAGCTCGAGCGAAACTACCGAGCGAAATACCTGAACGAAAGTTCAAACCAGTTTCCCTGCGAAACTAGGCTAGCGAAACTGCGTCAGCAGTTTCGGGCGAAACTAGTCTAGCGAAACTGTGTCACCGGGCATTGCCTAGCGAAAGTGCTGCCCGTGCACCTAGCGAAACTGCCTAGCGAAACTATGCTAGCGAAATTAAGACCTGACCTAAAAACCAAACTTGTGAAATTTTGCTTAAGTGTTATGCCATGACTTACATGATTATGCCATGATGAAACATGTCTGATATCTGATTTATATGAACCCTTGTTTATGATCAACCATTGGTGTCGTGTGTCGGTATGTCGAGTCATAGTTGCAACGTGCTATGTTATGGGCCATAGTGACGTTAAGTAAAGATTAGACACGAAACTAATACTTAAGACCTAAACGTGTTCTAGGTCTTCGTTAAACAACAATATTTTGATTACTTGAAGTGTAGCAGTGCAACCAAAGGTGAGTGTCACTAACCTGTTTACCGTGAGTCCGTTTGGGCCACACCGAATAACTTAATGAAAACAATGCTGAACTAAACTCGAGAGTGTTAGGCACCTCACTGATAAACTTGAGAACTCGGGATGCTCGGCACCCACTTGATGAACCGAGGTGTTTTATGGGAAACACTTGTGGACTACAAATAAACTATTTTTGAAAACAAAACTGAAAACGTTTTAATATGGCTAGTGTAGGTTAAAGTCTAAACCATATGATATCACATGTTTTCTAAGGATGCCTTATAACTTAAAAGTCCTCAACTTAATTGTGCCATTAATTTGTGAAAGCGAGGGGATGTTGGGTAGATCTACTGGAGTTTGACAAACTCCGCCCCGTGGCACGGGGAGTGCACGGAGGAACAATATCAGCCTATTTGACCGTGGTCCCGGGGAGGACACGGGGGAGGCAAAAACCGCGATGACTATGTCCGCACCGTACGGGATGGCTCAGCCCCCACAAAATAAGTCAGCTTTGGTACAAACTTCCTTAGAGCATGGAACAACGGATTAGCTACCCGCGATATCGGTTGAGTCCTTTAACTTTACGGAACTAGTACATACCCGATGACGTGGTCACGGACAAACCATTTATAAACTGAGAATTAAATACGAGCATTGCTTTTCACAAATAAATATTTTGTAAGTACATCTTGATACGAATTATGATTATGAGACCGGGCCAATGCATGACAAGCCCATTGTGAACTCACCAACCGTTAGGTTGACACTTGCGTGGTTTAAACTTTTGCAGATCGCTAAGGAGTATCCGGAGCGGGTTGGCATGGCACTTGAAGACCTTTGTTTTTGATTTAAACTAAATTGGGAATTTATAACAACGTTTATGTAAAGCACGTGGTTAGTGCTAAGGACGATTAATTTTCCGCTGCGTATGTAATTTAAGACTTTGATTTTTCACTTGTGTTTGAACTAACCCTGATTCGTTTAGTATTTGTAACTATGGTTGTGGATCCTGGTCTAGCCGCACCCCTCGACGGTATAAACTCCGTTAGTGGTAAATTGGGGGTGTGACAGATTGGTATCAGAGCCATAAGTTGCAGAGAACTGGAATCATTTTTGAAAACGATTTGGAAACTGCAACTTGAAAACCTTGGTTACAAACGAACAAACAAATTCCCAAAGACGAAATTTTTACGTGCCAACCTGGGATACTCGCTCTGCTGTGTAAGTAAAAGCTTAGTACGTACAGATATATGTATATATATATATATATAAGTATATATATAGACCGTGTCTAAGTAGTCTAACGGAAAGACCTTAGGAAATTTTCACACGAATACGAAATGCGACCGCGAATACGCACACTACTCTGGGGAAAGCGACAACGAAGCGATGCTACACGCTACGTCCTGATTTCTACTACGACGACTACGCCGACGGTGACTTTATGGGAAGCCGACCTTCGACGATAGCACTCACGACGTTCCTCGACGACGCCTCGATTTCGCACGAAAATTTTTCTGGACTAATAGTGGGATAACGGGAACTGGCTAATATACATATTATGGGATATGTGTAAAATATAACTGTGACTGAACATTGGCTACTTTAACTGTTCAGCAAGATGTCTGGAAGAGGAAACGGAAGAGGCGGTATAAACATGACGCCTGCACAACTGCAAGCAATGATTACTGAACATGTGCAAGCCGCGGTGGCAGCCGTCCAAGCTGCATATGCCGCACAGGGTAACTATTATGCCGGTTAAGGCACACAGCAATTATATCATGACCTGTTTAATTTTAAAATCCGAACTATTTATGCATCAGGAAACCAGCACCACTGCACGTTCAAGTCCTTCATGGACTGTAAGCCGATGACATTTTCCGGCGAAGAAGGAGCTGTAGGACTCCTTAGGTGGATTGAGAAGTCCGAAAAGGTTTTCTCCATGTGTAGCTGCCCAGCTGAAAGCAAGGTGAAGTTTGCTACTGGTACCTTCGAAGGAGCCGCACTCTCCTGGTGGAACGCTGAAATTCAGATGGTTGGGCTAGACGCGGCTAATAACATGCAGTGGGCAGCATTTAAGGAGCTGATCATGGAAGAATACTGTCCACGTGACCAAGTCAAGAAGCTTGAAGGTGAATTCCTGAATTTGAAGATGTCTGGGTCTGAGATTGAACAGTACACTGCACGATATCACGAGTATGAGGTCTTGTGCCCCACAATGGTCGACGCTGAGTTTAAACGCATTGAGCGTTATCTGGAAGGCCTCGCGCCTCAAATCAAAGGATTGGTGACTGCCAGCAACCCTGCGAACGTGCAACAAGCCATCCGTTTGGCTCACAAGCTCACTGATCAGGAAGTTGAGAAAGGTACACTTCCTGCAAGAGTCACTGAAAAGACTGCCCTTAGTGGCAAGAGAAAGGCTGATGATGAAGCTCCTGAAAACTCGATGAATGTTCAGAGTGTTGGAAACAGCACTGGGAGGTCTTATAACTCCCAAGGTCAAAGCAAGAGGTCTGGGAATAACAGTGGCAACTACCGCCAGGGCGGAAATGGTCAGAGCAACTACAAGGGTAACCTGCCCTTGTGCAACAGGTGTGGAAAGCATCATGCTGGTGTTTGCAGAAAGGGTCTGAGCTGTGAAAGGTGTGGCAAGGGAGGCCACGAAGCAAAAGATTGTTGGGCAATTTTACCCGAGCAACAAAACCGCCCCAGAAGGAACAACAACAATCAAGGGAACAACTATGGGAACAATCGGGGCAATGGGAACAATGGTCAGAACCGCAACAATGAAGCTCCCAGGGGTAACGGTAACGGGAATTGTTATGAATGTGGTGCTCCAGGCCACATTAAAAGAGACTGCCCTCAGTTAAGAAGACAAGGTAATGGCAACCAGGGAAATAACGGTGGAAATGGTAATGGCGGAGGTAATGGGAATGGAAATGGCAATGGTGGAAACGGGAATGGTGGAAATGGTAGAGGTCGAGCCTTCGTCATGGGCCAGGGTGAAGCTCGCAATGACGCCAACGTGATTAATGGTAAATTTATTTTGAACGGTTTCTTTGCTACTGTTTTATTTGATTCTGGTGCTGAGAAAAGTTTTATTTCCACTAAATTTGCTAAATTGATTAATGCTAAACCGATTGCCCTAGACGCTAAATATGTGGTAGAGCTAGCTAATGGTAAACTTCATGATACGACCCAGATAGTTAAGGATTGTAAGGTAGAACTAGCGAGCCATACCCTAGGAATTGACCTTATGCCTTTCCCGATTGGTAGTTTCGACGTCATAGTAGGAATGGATTGGTTATCCGAAAACCGAGCTGAAATTTTATGTAAGGAAAAAGTGGTTCGTATTCCGCTCGAAGACGGCAAGATATTAACGGTTCAAGGTGAAAAAGGCGGAACAGTAACTGGCATTATTTCATTCCTTAAAGCTCATAAATGCCTCCGTAAGGGTCACTTCGCGATTCTTGCGAACGTCACTGACACGACACATCCCGAGCGCCAAATTGATGATTACCCGATAGTTCGCGACTTCCAAGACGTATTTCCTGAAGATCTGCCTGGTCTGCCTCCATTTCGACAAGTTGAGTTTGGGATTGATTTGGCTCCAGGTGCCGCTCCGATTGCACGCGCTCCGTATCGTTTGGCTGTAAGCGAACTCAACGAACTCTCCGCACAACTACAAGAGCTACTCGACAAGGGATTTATTCGTCCAAGTTCGTCTCCATGGGGAGCTCCGGTACTGTTTGTTAAGAAGAAGGATGGAACGTTCCGTATGTGCATTGACTACCGAGAGCTTAACAAAGTTACCATCAAGAATCGGTATCCACTTCCTCGAATCGACGATCTCTTCGATCAATTACAAGGTTCAAGCTATTTCTCAAAGATCGATCTACGATCTGGTTATCACCAACTTCGCGTACGTGACGAGGATATCCCCAAGACTGCCTTCAGAACTCGGTATGGACACTACGAGTTCCTGGTTATGCCGTTTGGGCTAACCAATGCACCTGCTGTATTTATGGACCTGATGAATCGAGTGTGCAAGCCGTACCTCGATAAGTTTGTAATAGTCTTCATCGACGATATTTTGATCTACTCTAAGACAAAGGAAGAACACGAGGAGCATCTACGACTTATATTGGAATTGCTCCGCAAGGAACAGCTTTATGCTAAGTTTTCGAAGTGCGATTTTTGGATTCGCGAAGTCCAGTTTCTTGGACACATTGTCGACAAGAATGGGATTCATGTCGACCCTTCTAAAGTGGAAGCAATCAAGAATTGGTCTACCCCAAGAGCGCCAACAGAAATCCGACAATTTTTAGGACTTGCCGGATATTATCGAAGGTTTATTAAGGGTTTCTCACAAATAGCTCAACCCTTGACAGCTTTAACGCACAAAGGAGTGCAATACAGATGGGGTGAGAAAGAAGAACGCGCGTTCCAAACGCTCAAAGATATGTTATGTTCGGCTCCAATTCTCGCGTTACCCGATGGAATTGACGACTTTGTGGTTTATTGCGATGCATCGATTCAAGGACTTGGTTGTGTGTTGATGCAACGAGATAAAGTGATTGCCTATGGGTCCAGGCAACTAAAGGATACTGAAAAGAATTATACAACGCATGATTTGGAAATGGGAGCCGTTGTCCATGCACTTAAGATTTGGAGACATTATCTATATGGAACAAAGTGCACAATATTCACCGATCATAAAAGTTTACAACACATCTTTGATCAAAAGGATCTCAACATGCGACAACGACGGTGGGTCGAGTTATTAAATGACTATGATTTGGCAATTAAGTATCATCCTGGAAAGGCCAATGTTGTGGCTGATGCCTTGAGTCGAAAAGAGCACGAAAAGCCTCGAAGGGTACGAGCGCTACAACTCACTATTCACACGGGATTGCCGGATCGAATCCGTGACTGCCAACGAGAAGCTTTGAAAGCAGAAAACTTCGCAGCTGAAGCACTGCGTGGTGTAGATGGCCATTCTGAAGTTAAGTCCGATGGACTCACGTACTATAATGACAGAATCTGGGTTCCTTTGTTTGGAAATCTCCGTGAGCTCGTGATGGACGAGGCTCACAAGTCAAGATACTCGGTACACCCCGGATCAGATAAAATGTATCAGGACTTGAAAAATCTTTATTGGTGGCCGAACATGAAAGCCGACATTGCGCGATATGTGGCTAAGTGTCTTACCTGCTCAAGAGTCAAGATTGAATACCAAAAGCCTTCTAGTTTATTGCAACAACCAAAGATCCCAGAATGGAAATGGGAGGATATCTCAATGGATTTTGTAACAGGGCTACCTCATCGATCCAATCACCCGGATGCGATTTGGGTTATCATCGATCGATTAACCAAATCTGCACATTTCATTCCGATGAAGGAAGGTGATAACATGGATAAATTGACAAAGCTGTACATTGACAAAATTGTGAAGCTTCACGGTGTGCCTAAGACCATCATTTCTGATCGAGATCCTCGATTTACTTCCCGGCTATGGCAATCAATGCAGGAAGCATTGGGAACCCGACTAGACATGAGTACAGCTTACACCCGCAGACTGACGGTCAGACGAAACGAACGATTCAAACTTTAGAAGATATGCTCCGAGCTTGCGTCCTTGACTTTGGGAAAGATTGGGAGACTCACCTCCCACTGGTGGAGTTCTCTTACAACAATAGTTATCATTCAAGTATAGGTGCTGCACCTTTTGAAGCACTTTATGGCAGAAAATGTAGATCGCCCGTGTGTTGGGCTGAAACGGGTGAGAAAGGACTCACTGGACCGGAAGTCATCCATGATATGACCGAGCGAATTATTCAAATCAGGCAACGGTTAGCTGCAGCACGTGATCGACAAAAGAGTTATGCCGACAAACGCCGTAAACCTTTGAAATTCGAGGTAGGCGACAAAGTCTTGTTGAAGGTATCTCCCTGGAAGGGAGTGATACGCTTCGGGAAGCGTGGGAAGTTAAATCCTCGCTACATCGGTCCGTTTGAAATCATTGGGGAAGTAGGCCCGGTGGCCTATCGATTGCAACTCCCTGCTGAACTCGATGGAGTTCACAACGTGTTTCACGTTTCCAATCTAAAGAAATGTCTGGCTGAAGACATCGAAATAATTCCTCTGGAGGAATTGGAAATCGACGAACATTTGAGATTTATCGAGCAACCAGTAGAAATCATGGGACGCGAGGAGAAAGCCCTCAAACTTAGCAAGATTCCGATCGTCAAGGTGCGATGGAACTCAAGACGTGGACCTGAATATACTTGGGAACGTGAGGATCAGATGAAGAAAAAGTATCCTCACTTGTTTGAGCAAACGTCCACAGAAACTCAAGGTATAATTTAATTTTGGGGACCAAAATTCCTTAACAGGAGGAGGATGTGACAACCCTAAAACTTTTTGCTTTCTTTCCCCCAGCGACGATAGCAACAACGACAGCTGATGCTGCGAACCCGTTAGTTACGTTATAAGTGTTAACTTAGTAACTAATGCTTAACTAGGCCGAATACGTCCACGACCTTTGGTTGATCACCGAACCTGTCCATATGTGTTATGTGTTCATCATTGATTGTCTTTATGTGCAATGTGATTTAAATACATGACTTATTATTGTGAATAGCATGATTAATTGTAAATACTTGATTATGTGAAAATTTGCCTAAATTTGGTAGTCAGCGAAACTACCGAGCGAAACTACAGATTCGCCCGGTAGCAGGCTAGACTGATCAAAGTACCCGAGACCAGAGCTAGTTTCGCCTGGCCAGCGAAACTGCCAGCGAAACTAGCCTCTGATATAAATAAACTTAATAAACCCTAAGTAGCCTCATTTGCCTCATTTCACAATCAACACACACATACACTTCTCTGGAACCTGGTCAGCCGAGAATACCATCAAGAGACCAAGATCTTAGCCTCTAGACCATCATCTCATCTCATTCATCGATTCTAGAATCATCCGTGAGTCCCAAAAACTATGTTTTAAGCTTTTCTATAGGTTTTCTTCTTAAAGCATGCTCAAATCTTCATGTAACTGCTTGATCTCTTAATATGTTACTTTAGAATGCTAGATCTACCATAAAGTCAGAAACTTTACGTGTAAAAACATACCATGATGATGATTTATGCTAGATTAGGTCATTATAGGTTAAAATGTGCTTTTGGGTGATTTGATGACTAAATGCATGTTAACCGTGTTAAAGTTGCTTGATTTATGTTAGTAAATGCCTATGGATGCTAGATAATGAATTGCATGTATGATCAGAAGCTGTTAGGTTGATTTTTAGGCAAATCCGTATGTTTTTCGCGACCAGCGAAACTGTGTGTTCTCTGGGCGAAACTAAGTAGCGAAATTATATCTCCTTCCAGCGACACTGACCAGCGAAACTATAGTGTCGCCGGGTAACCTGACCAGACCAGCTCGAGCGAAACTACCGAGCGAAATACCTGAACGAAAGTTCAAACCAGTTTCCCTGCGAAACTAGGCTAGCGAAACTGCGTCAGCAGTTTCGGGCGAAACTAGTCTAGCGAAACTGTGTCACCGGGCATTGCCTAGCGAAAGTGCTGCCCGTGCACCTAGCGAAACTGCCTAGCGAAACTATGCTAGCGAAATTAAGACCTGACCTAAAAACCAAACTTGTGAAATTTTGCTTAAGTGTTATGCCATGACTTACATGATTATGCCATGATGAAACATGTCTGATATCTGATTTATATGAACCCTTGTTTATGATCAACCATTGGTGTCGTGTGTCGGTATGTCGAGTCATAGTTGCAACGTGCTATGTTATGGGCCATAGTGACGTTAAGTAAAGATTAGACACGAAACTAATACTTAAGACCTAAACGTGTTCTAGGTCTTCGTTAAACAACAATATTTGGATTACTTGAAGTGTAGCAGTGCAACCAAAGGTGAGTGTCACTAACCTGTTTACCGTGAGTCCGTTTGGGCCACACCGAATAACTTAACGAAAACAATGCTGAACTAAACTCGAGAGTGCTAGGCACCTCACTGATAAACTTGAGAACTCGGGATGCTCGGCACCCACTTGATGAACCGAGGTGTTTTATGGGAAACACTTGTGGACTACAAATAAACTGTTTTTGAAAACAAAACTGAAAACGTTTTAATATGGCTAGTGTAGGTTAAAGTCTAAACCATATGATATCACATGTTTTCTAAGGATGCCTTATAACTTAAAAGTCCTCAACTTAATTGTGCCATTAATTTGTGAAAGCGAGGGGATGTTGGGTAGATCTACTGGAGTTTGACAAACTCCGCCCCGTGGCACGGGGAGTGCACGGAGGAACAATATCAGCCTATTTGACCGTGGTCCCGGGGAGGACACGGGGGAGGCAAAAACCGCGATGACTATGTCCGCACCGTACGGGATGGCTCGGCCCCCACAAAATAAGTCAGCTTTGGTACAAACTTCCTTAGAGCATGGAACAACGGATTAGCTACCCGCGATATCGGTTGAGTCCTTTAACTTTACGGAACTAGTACATACCCGATGACGTGGTCACGGACAAACCATTTATAAACTGAGAATTAAATACGAGCATTGCTTTTCACAAATAAATATTTTGTAAGTACATCTTGATACGAATTATGATTATGAGACCGGGCCAATGCATGACAAGCCCATTGTGAACTCACCAACCGTTAGGTTGACACTTGCGTGGTTTAAACTTTTGCAGATCGCTAAGGAGTATCCGGAGCGGGTTGGCATGGCACTTGAAGACCTTTGTTTTTGATTTAAACTAAATTGGGAATTTATAACAACGTTTATGTAAAGCACGTGGTTAGTGCTAAGGACGATTAATTTTCCGCTGCGTATGTAATTTAAGACTTTGATTTTTCACTTGTGTTTGAACTAACCCTGATTCGTTTAGTATTTGTAACTATGGTTGTGGATCCTGGTCTAGCCGCACCCCTCGACGGTATAAACTCCGTTAGTGGTAAATTGGGGGTGTGACAAATGTACTTTTACTAGTTTTAGTAAATATAAGATAAACTATTTTTGTGTTTTGGTGAATTAAATTCACCAACACATTAAGTCTTGGTCTTTGGTGACGTTCCTTTTTATAAAATGTGACATATTTTATAAATGATAAGTTTAAGAGATAAACTTTTGGTTAAGACTTTCCAAGAATCTTTGTTTTACAAAATAACTTTTATTTATAAAAGTTCCACGTCTTTTTACAAGGTTTCTTTCTAGTTAAGTTTTATAAGTCTTTGTTTTATAAAACTTAGATCCATGATCATCCATTATGTCCAATGTAAGCCTTGTGATATATAGGTTTTAAAGATCATGATATTATGTTTTAACTAGCTACATAAGTCCTTTATTCAAGTTTAAAGGTTACTAGTTAGTTTGTTAACATAAGTTAAGCAAATTAAACATAAGTAAACATAGATCATCAACTAGCAAAGCTAGGACTTTTATGTTCAAGGATCTTGAACAAATCCACTAACAACTTAGTTGTTAGGACAAAATAACATAAATAACATAAATGTAAATGCAAGGAAAGTAAATAACAAGTATTTAAATTGCATGAAAGTAAAGAACAAGTAAGTAAACATAAATAGATCTTTGATGGTTAAAATGATCTAGGTTTCACATGATACTTCCATAAGGTTTCTCTAAATGTAAAACCCCAAGTGTTGGCTAGTTTAAGTTCTTCAAGAACACCAAGACTTGTTAGATCAAGTCACTTGTATTATTCCACCCAAGTGTTGGTGATTGGAGGATTAGAGAAAGAATGGTTGGTCTAGACTCTTGAAGGACCAAGTGTCTTGCATAAAATAGAAAAAGAAAATATAGGTTTTTCATATCAAGACTTGTTGGTGATATTGGGTGAAAATCATATGGAAAAAGTGGGTTAAAAGACTCACAAAGGGGTGTTTGTGGGTGATCCGTGAAAGAAGAGGAGAAGGGGGAAGATCCGGCGACTTCGGGATGGTCTCGTGGTGGTCCGGCGGCGATTGGTGGTGGCCGGCCGACGGCTCAAGGAGGAGCAAGGTGGTGGCCGGTTGAAGTGAAGGGAGGAGGAAAAGAGGATTCTCTTGAGTTGGGTGAAATGGTGCAAGGAAAATGGAACCCAAGCCTTTCTTTTATACTTACAAATTTATGTAATAACCTTTGGTTAATTAGTTTATGGCAACTAACTCACTCAACCCATTTTTGATTAAAAATAATCCATGAGAAAATAAGTTGTAGGTGATATCTAGTTTTTATAAAAAATGACAACTTTTATAAAGGATTTTTATAAAAGTTCAAGGCTTTTTATAAAAGGGTTAAGTTTAGATCACTAGTTAGAGAGTTTTGAGATTTTTATAAAACTACAAAGGTGATGGGTTATATTTTATAAAAGTAGTGGGCTAAAATCTATAAAAGATTTGGGTTAAAAACTATAAAGAGTTGGGCTTGAGTGTTGAGCCAAGAATCCAAAGAGAAAGGAAGGTGGGTCGGGTTCGGTGTTGGGCCGAGAGGGGGATCGGGTCGGGCGGCTGAGAGTGGGCTGGGCCAGCCGGGTCAGGCGGCGGGTTGGGCTGGGGTCACGAGCGGGTCGGGCGGGTGCAGGCTGGGTAACCGGGCCGTAAAAGGGGGGGTGGTTCGGGTAATGGGCCGGTTAATGGGCCGGTAAACGGGGCGGGTTACGGGTCAATAGGTGGTACCGAAACGTTCGTATTGACATCACGAGTTTTCCTGTAAATTTTGGTGACCATTTGGGTTTGTAGGTTTTCGGTTAGTTAACGAGACTAACGTGGACAGTTTGGGAAAAGTATCCGGACAAAAGTGTTTGAATAGACAAGTCTTGATAAACATTAAGGAGAAAATTCAAATTTTCTAAAAGTTTTGTCGTGACGAGAACGTCGTGACGATGCTAGCTAAAATATATAAAAAGTTAAATTTTTTATAAATTTCTTGTTATTAACATTCCATTTATCACTAAATGGATTTTCTTGATTGCAAAAAGTTTGGACGATGGAACTACAAACTCGAGAATTATTCTACGGATGAAATTAATATATATAAATATATAAATATATATATATGTACCAATATATATATATATATACAAATAAACACATAATTAACACATAATAACGATTAAGCATGTATTAATTATTACTATTTAAAGTCAAAGTATTGGGGTTGACCTGGTTTTGGTGCGAGGTGTTACAAGCATACATCATGCAACCAATTGCACTTGCATACTCTAGTTGAGCCAACGCTCTCCTAGAGTTCACCTTAAGTTTCACACTTGGATCGAAAGGAGTATTGAACTCCTTGATGTTTAAGTGCTGAAACTTTGTCATAATTTTCTCTATGTAATGTGATTGACTTAGAGAAATTTGAATGTCATTTCTCTTCACCTTAATGCCAAGAATAGTATCCACTTCTCCGAAATCTTTCATCTTAAAGTTGGAGGATAGATATTTCTTAGTTTCGGAAATACCTTCTAGATGAGAACTAATGACCAACATATCATCGACATAAAGGTATATTATCACCATATAACCTGTTTCGCATTTAGTATAAATGCACCTATCAGCACTGTTGTGCTGAAACCCGAATGCAGTCACAATGGTGTCAAATCTCTTATGCCACTACTTAGGAGCTTACTTCAAACCATACAGATATTTGATATGTCTACACACTTTGTTTTCTTGTCCGGGTATTACAAACCCTTTTGGTTGCTCCAAATAAATTTCCTCACTTAAATACCCCTTTAGAAAGGCTGTCTTCACATCCATTTGATGGATGTACAATCCCTTCAATGCAAAATTGTTATAAGAGTTCTAATAGAACTAATTCTAGCAACTGGTACATAGGTATCAAAGTAGTCGATTCTCTCTCTCTGTCTGTATCCCTTATCAACTAATCCCACTTTGTAGAAAGAGATGGATCCATCTGGATGATACTTTTTCTTGAAGATCCATTTAGATCTAATGGGTTTCTTTCCCTTAGGTGGTCAACTAACTCCCAAGTTCCATTTCCCATTATTGAATCCATTTCATCATTGATTGCTTCCTTCCATAGAGGAGCATCTCTAGATGAAATAGCTTCGTTGTAGGTTTAAGGATCATCCTCCAAGTTAATGGAGAAAATGACATGTCTTGTCACTTTCTTTTGTGTTCCTTCAACCAAATAAGAAAGGAAATCTTCCCTAAAATTCTTTTCCTTTCTAACTCTAGTACTTCTCCTTGGTTCTTCGATAACCAGTGAGGGTTGGACTATCTCCCGAGAGGTACTAGAAGTTAAAGTGGGGTTTAAGTTCTCATCATTACTAGAAAACTTGTCTTCGAAGAATTCCACATCTCTAGATTCAACGATTATTCCTAACTCGTCATCCAACAGTCCTTGCTATTTGGAGCATATCCAATGAATATGCTTTTCATAGCTCTAGCTCCGAGTTTGGTTCTCTTAGGATCAGGTGTTCGATAATAAGCAACACATCCCTAAACCCGGAAATATTCTAGGTTTGGTTTCCTTCCTTTCCACAACTCGTATGGACTAGTAGGAATCACACGACTAGTGATCCTATTGTGAACATGGCAATCGGTTAACAAGGCTTTCCCCCACAAATCTTTGGATTGACCTGACTGGTTCAACATACAGTTGACCATCTCTACCAAAGTTCGGTTCTTTCTCTCTGCTAAACCATTTTGTTGGGGAGTATATGGTGAAGTTCTTTCATGTTTGATGCCATTCTCTTCGCATAATGCATCAAACACTTGGCTAAAATATTCTCCACCTCTGTCCGAGCGTAAAATTGTTACGTGTTTCTCACGTTGTTTTTTAACATAGGCTTTATATATTTTAAATGCCTCAAAAGCTTCGTCTTTTGAGTGTAGTAAATAAACGTGTAAATATCGGCTCGAGTCGTCCCAGAAAATGATGAAATATCTCTTACCACTGCGGGTAAGGATTCCATTCAATTCACATATATATGAGTAGATTAGTTCTAGTAGTGTAGTGTTACGTTTTTGAACGCTTGGAAAGGTTTCTTTGTAAATTTTGATTTTACACAAGTTTTGCATTTTTCAAAATCTTTATCTTTTACTTTTATTAAACCTTTAGTTTGCATTTTTTTAAATATTTATAATATTCGTATGAGCTAAGCTTTTATGTCATAAAGAAATTGAACACGCGATATAATCAAAAAACATAATAGCATTCAACTCAAAACCAATTACATTGTTTCCAGAAACACGACTAGCCCTAGTGCTAGCACTACCAAAACTACCAAAACTACCAACACTACCAACACTACCACTATCAATTTCATCATCACTGTCACTGCTAATTTCTATCACTAAAACACCACCGTTCACAGAAAATTCTTCACCATAATCTTCATCCAGATCGAGGCGGTACATTCCACCCCTGTTCACCGCACGACCCACATAAACATTACCACGAGAGAACATCAATTGCAAGTCTTTGATGACCAACTTGAAGCCATTTTGGTCAAACTTATCAGCAGACACCAAACCCTTTGTGATTCCAGGAACATGGAACACATTATAAAGAATCATCGGTTAACCATTTGCAAAGTTCAATTGCACCCTTCCCTTACCACGAACCTCCACACCATGCACATCTGTACATATCACTTTTGTCCCTTCCGGCACAGGTTCGTAAGTGATAAATGCACCTCTATTCCCACTAACATGAAGAGTGGCCCCAGAATTCAAAAACCATCCCCTACACGCCAAGATGCGTGTGCTACGTTGGGCTACCATATGAATATTATCCAAATCCACATTTGCCACCAAGTGGGTAATCTCTGCAACAGCATTTGCGGAGGGATGGGCAGATTTTCTTTGATCACACTCTCTAGCATAATGCCCTGTTTCTCCAGAAATAAGACATTTTCCGGATCTCTTCTTCACCTGGTTGTTGGATTGCCGTGGTTTCTTAAACACTTGCTTTTTAGGTCCCAATGGCTTTTTCCATTTTTGAGCAGATTTTCCCTTTTGACCAAATCCCCTAGATGTCCCAGAACTCCCTGCAGTCAAATGATGAACACTTGTTCCCACTTTATCCCGTTTGTCCTTGTTGCGAGTCTCCTCCTCAATTCGGAGGTGCTTTAATAGTTCATCCAAGGAGTCGTCCTCGGATTTATGCATCATTCTCTTGGAAAAGTATTTCCAAAATGGTGGCAACTTTGAAATAATAACTCCAACTTGAAAGATTTCAGGAAAATGAATGGAAAGAGATGTCAATTTGTTGACCAGAACATGGAGTTCATGCACCTGCTCTAAAATTTTACATTTCGTCAACCATCTGAAAACCCAAGTACTTGGCTATCAGGTGTCACAACCTCGAATTTTCAGGTCATTTTTTTTCTTCTTTCTTCTTCTTTTATTTATATCATGACCATTTGCTCACCGTCTAAACTACCACCTCGGATTCGTATTAAAGACCAACTGGAGTTAGGTCTATTTACTTAGGAATAGATTTATTAATTACACTCGTAAGCACTAGTCTAGTCAGTTTATAGAAAAACACTCGGTTTATAAAAAGAAAGCTTACGACTAAATAAATAAAAACGCGGTATCTAGCAAACATCCTTATACCACCCCAAATTAATACATATTATACCTCTAAGTAACCTACATAATTATCTAAGCCACTTAATTAAAGAAAATCCATACATATAGATATACACATACTTATACGCATGCATAAGGGTGATAGCAAAAAAAAAAAAAAAAAGGGGGTAAAACATTAATTATCTTCACTTGGAAAGTGTAGTAGAAGTCAGTCAACCACCCCTGCAAACATATGTCTACAAAACATATTCCCCATATACATTTTTTTGTTTTTTTAATTCTATTTAATACCTTCCAAGATGCGTGAACGGTAATCTCCATAATCTCAACCCACCAATCCTCAAATGTTTATATCTCCCCTAAATCCATCCATAATATTTTGGTGGATCTTCTCAAGATCTTGTAGAGATTTTGGCATATCTCTCTCTATCTTCTCCACTCTATTTAAACCCTCATCTCCCTTCACTCAAAACTCACCCAAAACAATCTGCTCACTATCAAAAATATAGATTAAGTAGTAAAAGCTTGTTGGTGACCAAGTGGGAAGAATCTGAAGATCAAGACCCACCATCTCCACCACCACTTTCGACCTTGCATCCAAATCATGGGTACGACTACTTGTTCTCAAAATTTCCATGTAGTAACACTATCACTCATATCAGTGCCTTATTTTTTCTTCGTTGTCCAACACCCACCTTAAATGGAAAATAATAATAACAAACAAATAAATAAATAAAATAAAACATCCTAACTCTCGAACTAACAAGAATATACACTCACCAGATTCTTAGTTCCACTTTTTGATTCATTATTTACTCATTTTTTTTACAACTCGTGACTGAACAAAGATTCCCTTTTTATGCATACATATGTTTTGATGAATATATTCATACATGTTGACATAAAACTCCTGCTCATAAAGTGGTTCCTACAACAACTGTCATGCACAAATTGTATTCTTTTTTTGACAAAAAAGGGACTAGCTTTGTACGATTCTTTTGGATCCTTAGGATATTTTAGGAGATCATGGGTTGAGTTTATATGTTGGGTATTTACCCACGTCCCTTCTTTTAAGGCTATATGTATAGCCTCTTTCCATTAAATAAAATATTGCAGCCTTTTAGTTTTCACCATATGCTTTCTAAATACCTTCTGGTCATATTATTCTATCCATCTACTTTGAAGGTTTCTATATTTTTCATATTAGAGAATTAATAACCTCACTTTTGTTGTGTTGATTCATAAATCAATTGGCTCGACCATCATATTTATTATTTTAATATATACATATATATATATTTATATTAAGTAGTAACTTCATTTCAAACTCAAGGTAAAGTATAACTAGGTGTGTTGGTATGATTTCCTTAGTCAACAGTGCACATATTAGCATTAGGAGAATAAACTATAATTTACTCATTTACCTTACTAAATTATTAATAAGTTATCATTTTAGATATAAACTACAAACCAAAGAACTAAAACTCTAATGTATGAATTCTAATACATTCGACCTACTCTGCTTGATTTAAATTTATTAACTTTATTATTTAAACTATCAAATAAAACCAACGTTATTTGTGTGCGTAACTGGACAAGTGCCATCTTAAATATATTTACACAAATACCCACTGAATTTAAATATATTATTACTAGCTAATATATACTCACTGATTATATGGTTAATTAAATAAAATCAACCCAAATCTCATGCAAACGTACAAATGGGATTCTGTTTTTTTTTCATGAACTTTAAATGCACAATTAGTAAACAGAAATTTAGTTTAGTTATGTATCAATTTAAAATAATTAGTTAATCATGTTTTTAAACCATGACTTAATTAATCCACTTACACACACGGGTAGGACGCATCTCTTATAAGCATAGTTATATCTAATAATGTTATGTTATGTAAACTAGGAGGCGTTTTAGGGAGTGACCAACTCTTATCGCTTACGCCACTTCAAGACTTTGGTGAGTCTCATAACTCTAAACTCCCCATTTTACTTAAACTTTTGGGGCGAAATACATGCTCGACGAACGGGAAATATCGGACCTTCTTCCAAAGAAAAAGGAAAAGTGACGCGATCTGAACACACACCCGACGGGGATGAACGCACCATAACTCAAGAATATACCCGCCCAAAGTCTAAGGAGAATGATATACCCCAGAATAGCCTAGAAAAACTGATTGCTGAAGGTATTGCCAAGGCAATGCCCGAGTTTGTTGCCCAACTAAAAAGGGTGGAAGGCACCGGAAAGTCTAAGCAAGGTGTGGAACACACCGAAGAGCATAGCATCAATCACCACAACAACTCCAACTTTGATGATGATAACAGTGAACTAAGGAAGGGCTGTAATTACAAAACCTTCATGTCTTGCAAACCTAACAGTTTCTACGGTAAAGAAGGAGCAACTGGTGCGATAACTTGGTTGGAAGAAATGAAGGCTACTCTCGACATCAGCGATTGTGCACCTAAAGACAGAGTAAGGTTTGCTGCTCATTCTCTGAAGGCGGAAGCATTAGCTTGGTGGAATATGGTTCTAAAAACTAGAGGCAAAAATGCCGTGTACCGGATGCGTTGGGAAGAATTCAAGGAGTTGATTATGGAGAAGTTTTGTCCCATTAACGAGATTGAGAAGCTAGAAGCAGAGTTCTTAAGCTTGGAAATGGTCGGAGCCGCACATTTGGAGTATACGAATCGGTATGAGAAAATATCTAGGCTTGTGCCCCATCTCGTCACACCCGAATCGAAGCGGATTGGACGCTATATAGCTAACGTATTATTTATGGCGCCAACTATTATTGTGTCATGTTATGAACTCACTAGCTTTATAGCTAACGTATTATTTTTGAGCATGTGTTTCAGGACGTTGATTGCTAAGGACATTAGGTGGAATGTCTAGATATAGATGCTAGAGTACCCGCTTAGAAGACCTACCCTCCTTACTAGAAGACCTCTACGCTATTAATAAACGATTTATGTTTCTTTATGTTTCGTGATGTATTTGTATTTCCTAAAAACTTGTATTAACTCTGATGACATGCAAGGGTTACGTCTCTTGCCTTATCTATTTAAATAAGAATGGTCCTTATGTAGTTGATCCGATGACTTCCGCTGCTCTAAATATGATGCCAATAGGTCGCATCTCGGTTGGAAAAACCGGGGTGTGATAGATTGGTATCAGAACCAAAGGTTAGCGCGAATTAGGGTCAACTTCCTCCTAAGCTCTAACCATGAACTACTAAGGACCTTGACCTAGGAAGACCTTCCTAACCATAAGACGACTTAGGAACTTAAACTTGTGCCAAGATTAATATTTCCAAGTTGACTTATACATGCATATCCATATCTACCTATGTGTTGAGCTTCTTGTTGTGCAGAAAATGGCAGGAAACCAAGATAAAGGAAAGGGAGTTTGGGTGGACGCGGGACCATCCCACCCAAGTGCTCGAAGAGATATACTCGAGTACATAGACTTGGGAGATGATACCAACTCATCCATGGACTCCACTACACGAAGTAGAAGTCGAAGCGGTTCCCGTCATTCCCTCGGTACGAGTCTTAGGCGTACCGCGAGGATGACCCCAGGTCCTGCTGATCCTCCTACTATGGAAGAAGTAGTACCCACACCATTTGCACTACCCGCCCCTCCCATGACTCTCCCACCAGCAGCGCCATATGTGCCACCCGACAATATAGATTGGGACACAATGGCACGTCATAGCTTACACGGAGGGTACTCGGCCCGCTTTGAGGACCCCTATGCCCTTGGGAATTCTAGGTCAAGCTTCTCCTACTTTCCAATTGAACAAGACCCATACTTTTATTCAGGACCCCTTGTCGCCGAGACCCCAACAGATTACGCCTATCGAGCCCTTCATGAGGCATCGGAGGCACGACGTGAACTTCAAGAGATTCGAGCACGTGAAAGTGAACTTTGGGGTGCCCTTAGGGAAATCAAGACAGTGTTGAAGAACGTTTTCAGGGGACGGCGAAGACGCTAGTTTCTTTTGTTTTTGTATTCACGTTATTAGTACCGCACTTGGAACCTTTTGCATGCTATGTTTCGTTTAACATTAAATATCCTCCTAGTACTAGACCACTAGTACAATTTTGGTTTAATCTATCTTTAATTGACTATTATAATTATGAAAGTTTCTTATGTTTACCCCTGCACTTATATGGTGAAACTTTTACAATTCTAACAGCCACTAATCATATAATGGTGAACACTCGACGAACGGGAAATATCGGACCTTCTTCCAAAGAAAAAGGAAAAGTGACGCGATCTGAACACACACCCGACGGGGATGAACGCACCATAACTCAAGAATATACCCGCCCAAAGTCTAAGGAGAATGATATACCCCAGAATAGCCTAGAAAAACTGATTGCTGAAGGTATTGCCAAGGCAATGCCCGAGTTTGTTGCCCAACTAAAAAGGGTGGAAGGCACCGGAAAGTCTAAGCAAGGTGTGGAACACACCGAAGAGCATAGCATCAATCACCACAACAACTCCAACTTTGATGATGATAACAGTGAACTAAGGAAGGGCTGTAATTACAAAACCTTCATGTCTTGCAAACCTAACAGTTTCTACGGTAAAGAAGGAGCAACTGGTGCGATAACTTGGTTGGAAGAAATGAAGGCTACTCTCGACATCAGCGATTGTGCACCTAAAGACAGAGTAAGGTTTGCTGCTCATTCTCTGAAGGCGGAAGCATTAGCTTGGTGGAATATGGTTCTAAAAACTAGAGGCAAAAATGCCGTGTACCGGATGCGTTGGGAAGAATTCAAGGAGTTGATTATGGAGAAGTTTTGTCCCATTAACGAGATTGAGAAGCTAGAAGCAGAGTTCTTAAGCTTGGAAATGGTCGGAGCCGCACATTTGGAGTATACGAATCGGTATGAGAAAATATCTAGGCTTGTGCCCCATCTCGTCACACCCGAATCGAAGCGGATTGGACGCTATATAGCTAACGTATTATTTATGGCGCCAACTATTATTGTGTCATGTTATGAACTCACTAGCTTTATAGCTAACGTATTATTTTTGAGCATGTGTTTCAGGACGTTGATTGCTAAGGACATTAGGTGGAATGTCTAGATATGGATGCTAGAGTACCCGCTTAGAAGACCTACCCTCCTTACTAGAAGACCTCTACGCTATTAATAAACGATTTATGTTTCTTTATGTTTCGTGATGTATTTGTATTTCCTAAAAACTTGTATTAACTCTGATGACATGCAAGGGTTACGTCTCTTGCCTTATCTATTTAAATAAGAATGGTCCTTATGTAGTTGATCCGATGACTTCCGCTGCTCTAAATATGATGCCAATAGGTCGCATCTCGGTTGGAAAAACCGGGGTGTGACATCAGGTACTTATTGTACCATCCTCATGACCGTTGTACTTGAGTTCCAATGCCTTCCATAGTTCTTTCGGACTTGATACATGCACGTACAAGTCGTAAAGGCGATCAGACAAAGAATTCTTGATATGGCCAAGGCAAAGATCTCCTGCCTCCTTTTGGGTAAGTCTTTGCTTTTCTAAATCAGAAATAGTTTTCGGATCTTCCTTTCCATCTTTGGCGATTGGGTTTTCTGGAATAGGATTCAACTTAGAATCAAGGACATAGTAAAGCTTCAGCACAACGAGCATGAATTTCACTTTGTCAGCCCATCATGTATAATTTTGGCCATCAAATCTATTAACTTCACGAATTCCTTATTCATGAACCTTAGGTTTGTAGTGGGAAGTTCAGTGTCCGTTTTCTCTAAAAAAAATCACAAAATAAAATCCTTAGGAATGTTGAAAATCATTTAGAATAAAACAATTTCACACGATTTGATTAATTACTTTTTACCGAGTTGTTGGTCAAATCAGTTTAGGTCCTACTTGATCAAACTGATTGTAAGAAATGTAGAAGGAGAGTGTTCCGTTATCGAACAAAATTAAAGAACAATTCTGAAATTGTAAAACCAACATGAAAAACATCGTTGAATGAAAGAGAATTGCTGCACGGAGAACTCCTGTCCTTATGGATTTTACGTCCTTTAATTGCTGTAAAGCTTCTCGTAAATACCAGGATTTAATGCAGAATTAATCCGGGTTTCAACAGTAATGAAACCTGATTACAACCCAAAGTTGTGAGCAGAAACTGTATTTTCAAGAAAGGGGAGAAAGCTGCGAAAGTTCGGTGTGTTGAATCTGGTTGCAGAAGGCCACATTATATAGCAAAGACTCTCAACCGACTTAAAGAAAAATCTGCAACTAACCAGTTTGCAGATAATGGAAACGTGGGTGTTATCTCCTCCCCAAGTTTCTCAGTTGCTGGTTTAGTTAGTTAAAAACTTGAATCCGGACCCTCCTAGCCAAAAACAAAAGCGCCCATTTTCATAACTCTCGCCTCGCCTCGGCACACGTGTGGGCTTAGCCATGTCCTTATAGAATACTAATATATTATATATATTATATATGTAAATATATATATATATATATATTTGGTTGAGATTTAGTTCTCAAAATAAAAAGTTCCCATTTGAACCTAACCCTATATATATATCTATACTATCTTAATATATATATTGGATAGAGAAAATTTATGTGTTGAATTTTTAAGATTTTTACAAGTTTCAAAGCATAGTGTACAAGTGCTTTAAGCACAAAATCTTAAAATTGATGTTGAAAAGAGGTTGAGATCGAATCTCAACAAGAGCATGTGAATCAGACCAAAAACTCGGTCCGCTCTTGGAACTCCCCAAATCAAGAAAAATCTGGCTTCCCGCTCATCAGAGGACCCAAATCCGGTAAGCATCACATCGCCTTTCTCCCTTTTCTTTTACACAATCCCTTAATCCGCCCATCTTCTCCCTCTTCTTGACTCCAGACGCGCATTCTTTTCTTCCGGCTCCCATAAACGACGCGCCTAAGACAATTCCGGTAAGAAATCAGTGTGCTTTCCCTCTTTTCTTCCACAACCATAGTCTAATTCATGTCAATTCCTACCATGATGTTAAAGAAACACAAATCAAACGGCTCATCTCATTTGGAGCCCTAATCCGACGGTTTAAGCATTTGGTTCACACGGATTCGTCTCTGATTTTGACGAGGATGGACAATAGGTCAAATTCTATGGTGTATAAAGTCACTGCAAGATTCATCTCATATCACACATCCATCGCCTTTTAATTTCTGGTAGTACTTTATTTGAATTTATATATTTTTCTGTTTTTGATATGAATTTTTAAATCTTTGGTTTAAGTCTGATTTATACCTTGGTTTTAATCTGATTCAGGTACATTCAAGTTTATTTCTAAGTTCATCTCATCGATTTTGGATCTTCAAGTTCATCCATCTTTGCTAAGGTTAGGAAATTTACTTATTTGTTTTTGGTTCCTGTTACATTTGGCATTAAGAACACACACACACAAATTAAGTGTATTGTTCTTTATATTCATTGTTTTTAAACTCTTGATTTTTTGGTGTATTATTCTTTTTGATTCTTGTAATCGGATGAGTTTTAAACTTTAGTTTTAGGAGTATCATTCTTTCTATTTATGATAACCATATGAGTCTTGAACTTAATTTTGAGAGTTTTCATGTGATTTGATTACTCATATGTACCTATAGTTGGTTTTCCTGTTTGTGTTTATTGGTAGTTCCTTTGGTTACTTAAATGCATTTGTTGTTTGTGTTTATTTCACATATCCATGATTTTGGTATGCACGATTATGTTTGATAGTTTCTAGATGCTGTTAAGGGGCTGTTTGCATAGTTTATTATTTGATGGAAACCAAGGCCACCTTAAAATAACATTTGTAAGGTAGGCGTTTATGTTCAGTTTATGGAGGAAGCTCTTGCTGAGTGGGATATTGATTTAACTCACTCATATACCATGTATGTTTGTTTTCATTTACACATGGTTTATTTTTCAGATTTTATTTATGATTATATCGGACCATCTATCTGACCAATATTATGGTTTTTGTGGAAGATTTAGTAGCTCATGCGAAACAACTTCAGGTAATTTCTTCTGGAAGATTTAGTGGTGTCTAAATTACATGCCTTTATTTGTTGTGATTTTTGATTTTATGACATTCTCACACGATAAAACGAAGCTATAATATGGTTTGTTAAATGTAAAGCTTACTTTTAACAAAAATTTCAAATGTTTTTAATTCGATTCACTCCACGCAGGAAATGGGCTGAAGAACACGAAGAAAACGAGTTCTATACAATACACCTCAGCCATTCACATTCCAGACATGACCAGTGAGTGATTCTTAATGTCACTAAATATCTATTTATTTTATTAAAATGGGATTGTTATATTGGTGCTGGTGAATTTTCAGACTAGCTTCCAGTTAATTAACGGTTTTATCATGTTCAAATGTTGAATAAGTTTCTATAACTAACTAACTAGGGGAGGCACCGGCTCTAAAAGAGTTGTACAAGCAGAAAAATGAAAGGATAAAGGAGATCAGATGGTAGGTAATAACAATGGTCAATTCGCTCTTTTTCACCCTTTAGGCCTTTATTAACTTGATCATTTTTTATCAGTTATCTAACACGTGCACCGGTTTTCTCACGTTAGCTAAAATGTAAAGCATGACCAGCCGGCCAGGTATTTATTATGCACCATCTTAACTAATCCGGGAAACATAGTGATCTATATTTGAATTTTTGTTATTTTGGCTGAGATGGTAGTTTTTGTTTTCAGAGGGATGAAGTATATGTGAACTTTATTTGTGTGTGATCTTATCTAAGGTCATCATAACTATAAGTTTAAAAGAGTAATCTTGCACTAAGAAAATAGTATGGTTTCTTAGCCATTGAGGGCTACAACTACACTATATTTGCATACAGCAAAAGAAAAACTAGAAAAACATACACATTGAAAGGAGGGGGAAGGAAAAAGGTATGCTGTTATCTCAAAATGGAATGAACCTATTGTGTTTTTCGGCCTTCATTTTAGAAAATAATATAGTCTTTTTATAATAATTCCTAACTGATGCAGGTCTGATTTTCAGGGGGATGTTAGGCAAATATTTGATATATTGCCAATGTTTCTATAGATGGATGAGTCTACAAGTTTATTTCTTGAACTCTTTTAAGAAGACAAATCAAGTTTTTTTAATGAATTGTTATTGGTTTTGATGATCTAAAACATGAATGATTCACTTACTTATCTATTCCTCTTATCATTATTAAATGGATAGTCTTCAATTTGAGCCATGTACAGGTCACTGAATTTATCATATAACCTGTTATACATTCTACTGACCCAAAAAAGTTTTCTAAAGCATGTTTTACAAAGGTATAAATTGTACAGGTCCTCAAACCGTTGTTTGTGCTGAAAGACGTTTTGTGACTGATTATGTGGTGTGTGACAGAATTATGATGAATAGGTTGTAGATTGTAAGGAGCTTAGAGTTACAACAGATGCTTATAGGTAGATTTTCTACATTGTTTCTATTTTTATGTTTGATTCAAGTTTTAGGCATATACTTTTACATGATGCTTATAGATAAAATTCAGTTTTCATAAAATTAATTATTTTTACTTTAATTGTATTTATGCTTTAAGTGTGTCAAAATTACAAAGCATTAAAAACTTTGGAAGTAAATGGAAGACTTTTTTTCATGGATAATTCTGAACTTAGTTGATAGATGCTTAATTTGTAAATAATTATAATATATATGGTTGAACTAATTTACAATAAAACTCTTTTACTAAGTTAATTTTTCTTTTAATGAACAAGCTTGAGACCGAACTTCATATCCTAAACGATCTGCTCGGTTATTTATATAATTTATATAAATGTAGTCACTTTTATTTAATTAAATAAAGTATATTATGTTATATATATGTAAATAATAAACAAGTCGAGTTGACCTGATTCGAGCACAAGCTTTTGACATAAGGATAGAATTGTAATTTACTCAAATGAGTTGTGATATTTGTGCCAGGACAGAAATTTCAAAAATGATATTTAACTTCTATTTATAGGCTGTCATATGGTGATTTTTACAGTTAGAAGATTGATGTCATTAGCAATGAATTGATATTATTTACAGTGACACTAATTGCAGTTAGGCATCTTCACAAATGAATATTTTATCTGTATAATGGCATGTCAATCTGTATTTCAAACAAATTGTATATGTTGGTCTTTTCACTGCCTTTGAACAGGTTGTTGTTGGTCTGCAGATCTCTATGTAGGTCAGTGCATTATATGCTTTGTAACATGATTCCATTTTATTGTACAATGCTATTAAGTATTGGAGTTACAGTTGTCTACAGTTTTGCTAACTCTCTTTTTCATAGGTTCAGAGCCTTTGACGAGAAAACCTTGCACCATGATGGTGATGTCTTAATTTTCTTGAAGTATTTAATTAACTAATAGCGATGCTTTTGATGATACAAAGGTTTTGATTTGCTGATGTTCTGATGGAGATAGATGAGTGTTTAATTTCGGTATATTTGGTATATTTGGTATATTTGGTGTACAGGTACCATGATTAATTGTAGATTAGAAGTTTTTAGGAAATGTCATTTCTAATTAACTTAAATTTTGGGGTTTACAGGCCTTGCATATGGAAATACTGAATCTCCTTTTCCTATTTTGCCATTTTGGTATGAATTTTACTGTCTCTATAGGTCCTAACACATGTTAGTGTGATTCGTTGACAGGCTTAGTTTTGGAAAAGAAAGTGATTATTTTCTCCTACTTGATGACAAATTGGGGTAGACAAAGTTTGAAGGTTGGTGTGTTCATAATGGGTTAATTAAGTGGTGGCTCAATGGGTGTTTTAAAATGAATGTGAAGTTTTAAAAGAGTTGGTTGAAAAGCATGATAAGTGTACTTTGACTTTTCCTGGTCATTCGTTGTGTGTCACATAGTTTGTTTGTGAGATATACTGATGTAACCGACTCTATTGTTCTTTGGGTAAAGATTTTGTTGTATGTGTTATGTCATTACATGTACAACCGTTTATTCTAGAGTTTTACAAAGTTAAGAAATTATGGTTAGAAATTAATTCGTTTGGTTTTGCTAACTTGTTTTATTTTATACAATGGTGTTCGTTTATTATATTATATAAATTATATCTCATATTAATTAAAAGAAAATAACAAAGAGTTGATATATATTCAAGGTGTTCATTTATTAAATTATATAAATTATATCTCATATTAAATTAAAGAAATAACAAAGAGTTGATATATATAATTTGAAGAAAATATAATTTAAAATGAATCGATTAGGTATGAAGAAAATTTAATATACGGCACCGCCGTGCACGATTTCGAGCATCACTAAGGGGCTGTTTGGTTCGTCTTTTTCATTTGGTGCTAAATGAATAAGCTGTCTGTATGGTAAAGAAGTGCTGAATCAATAAGCTGCTGAATAATAATGTGCTGTTTGTTTTGATATCTGAATGACCGTATAATCAAACAAAAAAAAAACACTAACAAATCACTATGAGAACAAAAAAAAATCTATTTTTTCTTTCATTTAGCATGTCCCATATTGGTGTGGGAACAAAACACCAAAATTTTTCCTTCATTACCTTGTCCCATATTGGTGTGATAATAAAAAATCTATTTTTTTCTTTAATTTTAGTTTGTCCCACATTGATTTGGGAACAAAAATATAGTTAGCTTATATATGAAAACCTACATGACATGTTAAGTTCTTATGTTGTGTTTTACTCCGGTGTCTACCCGCGCGCAGGGGGGGGTGCAAATTTGATGAAATTGCCTTCCCGTTCGCACGACCTGCGGACACGAATGCAACTCCGAAAACTGTGGGCGAGCACAAAATAGGTTTTTGTCTCATTTTTTGCTTTGCTCAACTCACTCCAGCTCGTCGTTTTGCTCGCAGACCCTCCTTCCCTCGTTTTTTTTCCCCAGCTCGCACAGCTCCTTCCCTCGCCTCGTCTGTATGATGCAGCTTCGATTTCTTGCCTGGATCGGACAGAAGTAAATGTCTGTTTCGGTAAGCCACAGCCCAGCGAAACAAACACGTCTGTATGGCTAAAACGTCTGATTCGGTCAGCAAATTTACCATTAAGACACCATTAAGTTCGAACCAAACAGCCCCTAAGTTTATCTTGTTCTGAATAGAAGTAGCTATCCCATCGCGGAGCAACAGTAGTCCGCGCATGAATTCGAGCATCGCTAAGTTTATCTTGTTTTTAATAGAAGTAGTTATCCCGTCGTGAAGCGAGGGTAGACTATCTTGTTTATATACATGATAAATCTTGATGGATGTTTTATTTTGTTATGTCTTAATGGATTGTTTTAATTTATCATTTTGTTTGGGTAATGAAAAGAGTTAATATTTCTTGAGGGTATTTTTGTGCTTAGTTTCAACAAATAAATAATGATCAAGATTGGATCCAATCATATGTGATCTCATCGAAATTTAACAGACGTACGCTAAAATATATCACAAGTGGAATGCTACCTAAGAAAAAAAAGTGTCACGTTGGTTAATTGTCGTTCCTATTGGACGAGCGATTATAAGACAGATAAAACGCTATAAATTGTTGTCTGTCGCAACGCGCGAGTTTTTGTCTTGGTAAAACTTGATTTTACTTCAATATTTGTGTTCAGCACATATAATATATCTAACCGTTTAAACACATGGGTTTTTAAAAATTATAAGTTGACACCGGACCGATAGCGCTAAAATAACAAATACCGCGATGTAAATTGTTGCGCCGACATAACAAGCGAACAAATAACGAATAATGCCCTATAAACTGCTGCCGCCGCAACGCGCGGGTATACCCCTAGTATATATATATATATATATATATATATATATATATATATATATATATATATATATATATATGAGAAGGATAAAATGAAAACTAAGTTGAGTTGGAAAAACTATGTAAACTAATCCTTAGCCCTTAGATCATGTCATCCTATGGTCCATATTTTTCCTACCTTTTTCATTTATTTCATTTAACCATTACTAACTATTATTAATCCTAAAGGGTATTTTGGGGTCTAATTTTTTAAAGCAGACCTACACCTGCATGGAACTGATCATGCAGTCCCATCATCTTCCTCATCCAAGACTACACTTTTTCCTATACTATTTCAATTTTTTCAAATTTTTCAACACTTCTCTTTTCCCCTAAATCCCACCATCCATCAAACCTTTTCATATCCCCCTTCGTTCTTCCAAAACCTTTTCATACTCCCCTGTTCTTCCCAAAAATCTTCATAAAATTTCAAACCCATCTTCATCTTCCCTGTGCTTACCTCTCTCACGGCGGCGGTTTTCAATTCTTCCCACAGCCTCCTCCGATGGATCCACCCCCGCTCGACACATTTCCGACTACATCTCATCTCGAATCCAGTCCATCCGTCAAAGATGATAATGATGTTTCACTCGGCGCTAAGAAGATTGTTCATCCTAGGTATATCTTTATCCCTTAATTCACATTTTTGTGCCCTAGTTTTTTTACGCTATGTCCTTTTTCATAGGTTAAAGTTGCCATATGATCCATCAGTCATCATACCTCCTGATTTTGTGGTTCCGGTGTTCCCCATTTACACTCCGCCATTTTCTCATTCAAACGCTGATCCATCATACGGTAACATGAACTGTTTATTTTCTTTATGATGTATAAGCCCTAGATTTTAATTTAGATAAAATTATCATTTTTTTTGTTGTTGTTTTTGATCTATATCTACTTTAGATTCTCATGTTACAGTTGTTATTAATAAGCATAATCAGAATCAAAATGAAAATGCCCCCTTCATCCCTAAGGATATTACAAAGAACCCAGATTCTAGTCATGTTGATGAACATTTTGCAAATATTCATCCCCAAAAGAGTACCCGGGAATCTGGTATGGTTGTCCCATCAAAGTGGAGGCATGGACCTGTTAGAAAGAGTGGTAGGAGAAAGAACTTAGGTTCCTTTACCAACACAACAGATACCCCTTTAGTTGTAGATTGCAATGTACCGGTCGCTGAAGACCCAAAATCTTTTGCACCATAAAGAAAAGGTATGTTTACATCGTTTTAAGTTTTATTCATTAAACTTATGTTACTCATTATAATTTAATATTAATACGTTATACAAATTAGGAAAACTGGCTCCAAAAGTCCATGATCGTTTCAAAGAAGCCAAAAAAAAAGGGTATATGGTCATACTTTTACACTTCATTCCTTGCTTCTTACATATGTTACACATTATATATAAACCCCATTATTTTGACATAATAGGTAAAATGATTTTAACCGATGATTTTGTTTCTGATCCATCACTTGACCTTACATTGAAGAAGTTTAAAGACAACATTACAAGTACATTTTTGTCTTATATTTTTAAACTTTGTATATATGTTTATGAGTTACATATGTAACAATCTCTTCAATTTTAATATTAGCTTCCAAATTTGGAGAAGCTGTGTCATCTATTAATCCAACCAGGAAATCCAATCGAAAAAGAAAGTCAAGAGAGGCAACTACTGACCAAAATCCAAGTACTTTTTTGCCTTATAATTTAATTTTTTATATATATGTTTTATGATTTACATATGTAACCATCTCATCAATTTAATGTTAGCTTCCAAATCTAGAGACGTTGTGTCATCTATCAATCCATCCTGGAAATCCAATCAGAAAAGAAAGTCAAGAGAGGCAATTACTAACAACATTCTAAGTACTTTTTTTGCCTTATATTTTAACTCTTTATATATATATGTTTTTTTATCATTTACATATGTAACCATCTCATTAATTTAATCTTAGCTTCCAAACCTAGAGAAGCTGTTTCATCTGTTAATCCAACCAGGAAATCCAATGGGAAAAGAAAGTCAGGACAGCCAATTACTCAAGAACCTGTGACATCTATAAAGTGGCTTAGTCTTACCACCCGTTCATCACCTAACCAATTTTACATTTGTATTCAATCACTGAGATATAATCAAAAGGAAGTCGTGCGCAAGATAGGTTTTGGTCAGCTTCTTACATTCTTGGTTGATGGCGCCCCGTGCAAGCTTGGCCATTATGTTGTTGATAACTTCCACCCAGAACAGATGATTATTAAAGTTGGTAATCATTCAGTCAAAGTTGACTCCAAAGCCATTAAACAAGTACTTGGTCTTCCTTCTGGTCATAAGAAACTGATCCTTATAATGCTCCAGAATCAAGAGATCAACAAGTTGCAATGTGGCGTAGTCGTTGGCGTTTTGTTGCTCCTACTCAAATGGTTAAAAACATTCGATGTGCTCCTGATGAAGATAGTTTTAACTTTTGAATGGATTTTGTTATGTGTTTTCTGACTGTCTTGGTTGAATGTCACCAAAACGGCCGTTTGAAAGAGTAAATGCTCGATTATATAACCTCTGATGTTGACTGGCGTGATATAGATTGGTGCCATTATGTTCTCGCGGCTTTGAAAGAATGCAAAAGGCTTTGGAAAAGGGATGATACAAAAACTCCATTCTCCGGCCCCCTCGCGATCCTTATTGTACTATATCATCTTTTTAAATTTTGTCTATATGAATCTTTGTAACACTTTTATTGTATCTAATGTTTTATATTTCATTTTTCGTTATAGCTACTGTATGTAGATAGTTTTGAATGTGAAGGAATGGATACTGATGACACAAAAAATGCAATATCATTTTGGACATACAAGAATTTGAAGCTGAGGGAAAGATTAGAGTTAAAATTCGGTGGATTTGGTCTTGGAAAGTTCAAAGAATTCTCTAAGGTTGTTGATGACGGTTCACAACAATTTAGATCTCTTGATCTCTCTGTTCTGGTTTCTGAGGTCCAGAGTAATCTTGAGAATTTGTCTAAAGAGCAATCAAACGTCCTTACCTCCTTGGCTAGACTTCAACACAGCTTCCCTGATTCAACCGAATTTAAGTCTTTACATGAGCGTTATCAGGCTATTTTAAATTGTAGACGTACCCATAGTGAACAATTATCTCCTGACCATGTCTCTCTGCATGAGGAAAATACCGAACATGGTTAGTGCAACATTATTTATACTTTTAAACATATGTTACGTTACTAAACATTAAATATTTCCTTTGTATAATATCCTGTTGATGTAGAAATTACTCAAGAAGCAGCGACCAACGGTATATCTAATCTTCCTAATTTTATTTTTATTTATATCATATACATACGATCCACTTAATTTATGTCCCCCAATGTTACACATGTAACCACGCTTACTGATGATTTTTTTTTTATAGAATCTGATGGTGATGAAGAATGCAATGATTCTCAATCAGGAGACAGTTCCACAGGTAGGTTAATTCATCATTATTAAACTCATGGTTAATTACATATAAATTTAAAACTGTTACATATATAACCTCATTCCAATTTTTCAAATATAATATCACACCTTCAAGACACCGATGAAAATGGCGAGGAATCTAACACAAGTGGCGAGGGCGACGAAAGTTTTTCAGGTACCTAATTTTATAAATATCCAATCCATCCATTCATCACTATAATTTAAATAATTATTTATTTGATTACATGTGTATCACCTTCTTATCTATGTTCATATTTTGTGTAAAACACCCTCAAGATGATGAAATTCAACATGATGCTGATGATGGAATTGGTGATGTTTGGGATCATGAAATAACCGATTCACAAGTTCTTGATGTCCCTACTCCCCCTGGAAAGACACAAGGTCCCATACATTATGATTTTATCTACACTTTTGTGGTTGTCCAGTTTTTTCATGTTTATGTAGTTTAACACATATCATTTTTGGTAAACACACTTACTCATCTACAAACAATTAGATAATATCACTTATTTTTTCTTTATGTTACGTATGTAACAATACTTAGGATTTCATAATCTAATTTTCCGAGCTGCAGAAAATCATATTGTTCCTCATGGTGATGGTAAAAAATCAGGACCTGAAACAATTCATGATCATTTATTTACACCTCCACAGATCCAAGGTGCATTTTATAGTTTTTTTTTCAACAACCCCTTTCTGATTTGTTACACATGTAACGTCATATATGCTCACATCACCTTTTTTATCTACAACAGAAGAACAGTCTCTTAATCATGATGTTGCTGAAGGAAAAACTCATGATGGTGTAGTTGGTAATCGTTTTACTCTCCAACCAAACACAAGAGGTTCCCTAAATCACCCCTTTTTAGGAGTTACTATTTTTTTTACTACTGATTTATACACAATTTTTTTTTGGTAGTCACAACTTATGTCAGTTAATATTTTTTACCCAGTTCCATCTCTCGTTAACCACACCGTCGATGACCAAGGAGTGAATGTTGACACAAATCAAATACTATCTAGTGTTCTTGACGATTTAAAAGTGTCACATTCGTTAGACTCCTCTCCTATTAAAAAAGCAGATCCTGTCAATGTTCAACATGACTTTTCATCAGACAATATAGGCCATTTAGACATTAATTTTATACATTTTTTTCGAAACAAATGAACCATATAGTAAACTTATATATTTTTGTGTTTTCTAAAACAGATGCACCAACTGAAGGTAACACCACCCCTCAACCGTTACTTGGCAATCCTCACACAGATCCACCCATTAGGGACATTGTTCCCTTCGGAAATTCCCAAAGCTCTGTACATGGTAACGTTTTTTTATAGTTACGTATGTAATACTTAATTTCTTTACATATGTTATATTTATTTTTTGGGGTGATTATAAATTATGATATTTCCAAATTTAATTATGTAACTCAAGGTAACAACTCACCGACACATCTATTTATTGATGATGGTCCTAAATGGACTATGGGTGTAAGCCAAATCCCACTCCCCTCACCACTCTCTGAAACAGTTGAAGGCTGTAAGTATTCTTAAAGCTTATTTTTGTTTATTGATAATCATAATATCATTATGTATTTGAAGTTTCTTAATTCCTTACAAGTCACCACTCCTAAAGATATGGTGATCCCGTTTTCAACCGATCAGCCATCACCCCCCAGTGAGATGGACCTTAATAGTAAGTTTCCAATTGTTACATATGTAATTTTTGGTACTTCTTTAGTTTTTTGATACAATTATTTATCTGATATTAAACTTCTTTTTTTATGTTCTAAATTTCGTTTTGATTCTATACACATGATGAATCAGATCGTCTTCAACTATCAGGTAAATTGAAACTTTATACACATGTGTTACATATGTAGCTTATTTATATCTAAAAACTACAAAAGTGTAACTTAACCTTTCTACTATTTTCCATAGTTCATTTCATGGAAGAACCTATTGATGCAATGCGAATATCAATACTGCCCAGCGTAGAAAAAGTCAAAGAAACAGTGGCATTCATGGATTCCAAACGTGTTAATCCGAAAAGGAACCAAACATTACCTGATGTTATGAAATCCCCATGGTTTGATAGGGGTGTACAGTTGAAGGCATAATTTACCAAGCATGATAAGCAAATATGAGAGTTACTTTTCCTCTCCCACCAACCTTTGAATCCCGTGTAAACATTTTACTTTCTGAGATCTTACTTATATTACTTGCATCCCATACTGTATTTGATTTAATAATTATTTATGCAGTCAAGCTAGGGGTCCCCGCAAATACGTTCCTCCCTACCTGGAACCCGGGTATGGAACTATAATTTAGTTACATATGTAACACGCTTATGCATCTGGCCATTTTTTCTTACGTCTACATTTTATATGTGAAAATATATCTAACATTTTTTCTTGTTTATCTAGTTTTACTGTTTTTTCTTCTCCATCCAAAGTTCAAGTATCCAAAGCTATAATGCAGTCCTTAAACTATGATACTATGGTTGATAGCACTGTTATTCAAGCTTTTGTTGATGTTCTAAATTATGATGAGAAAAGAAGATCTTCTGATTCGCCTTATCGTGTTTTCTGCCCCCAAATCTCATTGTTAGTTTTTTGTCCCTTCTCAAGTTTACAATCATAATTATGATATTCTACAAAACCCTTATCTGTATATATATTTTGTAGACTGGATTTATGCTACATCAAGTAATAAGTGATGAAGCCATTAGGACCAGTACTTTTCAATCTAATATCTTTCAATATCTCGGTTCTTTTAACATAAATCCAAATCTGAAAGGTGTTGACATGGTCTTTTTCCCTGTTGAAGACTCGGATAGTTATTACGTGCTGGTTTTTGAATTGAAGCATCCATCCATATCTGCAATTGATAGTTTTTCAACCAAACGCCCGTTGGTCAATTTAGTCGACAGTGATGACTACTACCAAAAAGATTCTGCTTATAAGATGGTATTTAACTTCCCACTCTCATTACAGATTTTTTTTGTTACTTATAGTACTAATAGTTTAACATAAGTAATAATTTTATTTTCATTTCTTACATATGTAAGTCCAATTCATCCCTTGTTATCATACTGCTTTTACATATGTAACATGTTAATCACCTTTTTGCAGAAACACCTTTTCTGTAATTACCTTCAGAGCATTCAGCACCCGAAGGCTGCCAACATCATGTCATCCAAGATTCAGAGGTGCAAAATAAACTGGGCTACAACAGGATATGGGGTCGACAATGGTGTTTTTCTAATGAGCCATATGGAGAAATTCTTTGGTAGGAATGAAGTTTTTCAATGTGAGTTCGGCTCCCACGGAAAGACCAAAAAAGGTCAGCTCAATAAACTCCGCAACAAATATGCATCCACAATCCTGTTGTCCAAAGTGAACTTGCTTGTCGAGAAGATCAAGTCATACTTATCAGTCTAGTAACTATTTTCTTCATGTTGTTTAAGTACCTTTTATGACACTTATGTTTTAAGTGATGTAGACTGTGGAACTTTTGTACTACCATGCAACCTTCTAGACACTTATTTACCCATTTTGTGATACACCTCTTTGTCCCATTAAACTGTTAGTTGTTACACATGTATATTGTTACATACGTAACTTGTTACATGTGTAACTTGTAGCATGTGTTAGTTGTTACAGTTTGTATCTTGGTTCACATGTAACTTGTTTTACACATTAAACTGTAAATTGTTTCATGTGTAACTATGTAACACATTTTACTTGTTACATGTGTAAGTTGATTCACATGTAACATCTTCAACGAGCTTTACATTCCTTTCACATTTTAACCGTAGCTTTGTTACACATGTACCAAAATTACACATGTAACATTATTCATATTACAAAATTACACATGTAATTTGTTTTACACATTAAAATTTGTAACTTGTTACACATGTAACAAGCTTACATATGTAATTGTCACATGTGACTAACATACAAAATCTGCATTTATGCAAACTTTTACACCTGTACCTTGTAACATATGTAACCAGAATACATATGTAACATGTGTATTCTTGTTACATATGTAACCTGGTTCACATGTAAAAGCTGAATTTCTCACACAGTAAACTGTTAAGTGTTACATATGTATATTGTCACACATGTAACTTGTTTAAGTAACAAATGTAACTAAATTAAACATGTAACTTAGTTTTACACATAAAACTGTTAACTTGTTACATATGTAACTTGGTGGACATGATCTTTAACGAGTTTTACATTTCTTTTCACATTATTTGGTAACACATGTAAAGTATCAAATGTAACAAAATTACACATGTAACTTGGTTACACATATGTAACTTGTAACATATGTAACCAGAATACACATGTAACTTTGTTTGACATGTGATATTGTAACTTGTTACAGTTTTACACATGTAACATGTGTTGCTAGTTACATATGTATCTTGGTTCACATGTAAAAGCTGCATTGTAACTTGTTACACACGTAACTTGTTACATGTGTTAGTTGTTACATTTTGTATCTTGGTTCACATGTATCTTGAACATTTCAAAAGATACATGTTGCTATTGTTACACATGTATCTTTGTAACACATGTAACATGTAACTGTTGTATACATTACATGTATCTTGTAACACATGTACCTGTAACAAATGTAACCAAATTACACATGTATAAGCCCTAGACTTTATGATATATAAGCCCTAGATTTTCTTTATGATGTATAAGCCCTAGTTGTTACATTTTGTATCTTGGTTCACATGTATCTTGTACATTTCAAAAGATACATGCAGCTATTGTTACACATGTATCTTTGTAACACATGTAACTGTTTTACATCCTGTAACAAATGTAACCAAATTACACATGTAACATATAACATGTTTAGTTGGTTCTCCTGTTACACATTTTGTTACGTATAACTTGTAACATATCTAAATTACACATGGTACTTGTTTACACATGTAAGATTAAACACGTGTATCTCGATACTAGCACATGTAATTAACATGAGCAACCTGTGACTTTTAACATGAATATTTTTTGTCACATGTTTTTTCTATCACAAGTAACTTGTATTAGGTACAAAGTAACAATCACTTATTATAATATAAAGTTAAACATAATAGATATCCCGAAAAATATATTTCAAAATTAGAAATTAAATCCCTTCATACAACGAGTGGCGCATTAAATATCGGTTACAGATGTTACACATCCAAACTTACCCAAAATGATGTTACATACATAACATTTCATACCTGAAAATGTTAATTGTATGTAACAAAACCCAAAAGCCGCCATCAAACACTAAACTATTACCTAATAATAAACCCTACAACAATACATAATATTAAGCAAACAAACAACCATCTTCCAAATCTCTAACAAAAGCTTTACTCGGACTCCGATTCAACTGCTTCACCTTCATCAGCAACGACATTCTTATTCTTCTTTTTGCAGTTTCTTGAATCATGATCAGTCACATAAAGTTTGCAAGTTCGGCACAAACGGGCTGCCTTTGGAGGTTTTTGGGAAACTCTCTCTCCCGGCCCTGAGATGCGGCGTTTTTTCCCGCAGCCTTTCGTCCTTGTACCATTTGGGTTGTTAACCACAACTTCTACATCTAGAGGCTGTCCAACCAACCCTTCAACAACATCTCCTTCAGAATTCCCCTCAGGAAAAGAACCAACTTCACCCCCTCGCCCAATGTTTTTTTTCAGATCCTTTAACTTCAGAGTAAATTCCTCAAGCCCCACTTTATCCGATCTTAAATCATCTACACATGAACTCATCAACTTCAACAACTCCCTTTTTAAAACACGTTCATCACTATGGTCAACACCATACCTTCTTTCAACCGAGTATATTTCTCGTGGAAGTGCATTTCTGGTCCACCTTTTGTTAATGTAGAATGATGGAATTTCATTGACCCGGTTTACTTGATAAACACAAAATACATGTCGCCATAGATACCCAATCCTCATGTAGCACATGCAGGAACATTCTACCTTTTTCTCAACAGTATCATAACGAACCTAAAAGAAATTAGACAACAATAGCATCAGTATATAATTCTAATATTTGTAACACATGTAACTGATATTATTTTTACCTATGTAACATATAAATACCAAACAGCAAATTTAGTTCAATATTAAACGTTTCTCACCTCAAATTTATTCACCCCTGAGGTTGCTTGGTTTCTCTGACTCACAGTATACACATGTATTAATTTAGAATCATTGGTGTTTGATATGAAACAATAATGCATACCCTCTGATATCTCCCTTTGTACCTCAATAAAAACAGAATGGGTGTAACACTTGAAAGCATGCCTCTCAATTGGCACATCTACCATACCATGGTACGACAGTGAAGATGTTTTAAAATCTGCACAACGTTGCTTGTAACGTTGACTCTCAAGTCTCGTTTCAAAGCAAAGCATAAACTGCACCAATATATTGGCACTAGTGGAGGTCACCTTGAAAGATGAGTTGGAGCTTTCACAAACAGATGTTGTCCTCAACAAACAAGACATCGGAAGGTCCCTAAAATAAGCTGGCACCCAACGTTCCCTAATTCCATACATTTCAGACAGCCAATCATTGTCCTTTAAGGAAAAACTCTCAATCAGCTCAGCCCACCTTCTTTCAAAAGTTGTTGTCTTCATGTAAACACTCCACACAAGCCGATGAATTCTCGATCGGAGATCGGTATTTTGCAAAACATCTCCTGCAATCTGTGAAACAAGATGTTTTTTTTAATTATTTCTTACTAACACGTGTAGCACATTGTAAAATCATTATAAGGGATATTTTACGTATGTAACAAACATAGGTAACATATGTTACATCTTTACCTTTGCTGGTAGTTTCTTCATTATGTGCCACATGCATAGCTTGTGACGCGATTCAGTCAGCACATGTAACACAGCTTGCCTCATTGATCGGTCTTGGTCTGTTAGCACAAGCTTTGGTTGTTTCTTATGTGCTTTGAGAAAATTTTTGAGCAACCATATGTAAGACTCCCCCGTCTCACTGAACAACAACCCAGCCCCAAAAGTAACACAGCGCTTGTGATTATCAACTCCAGTAAAAGGAACAAAAATCATTCCATACCTGTTTGTTTAATTAGACATAAAATGTGAACAATGTTACATATATAACGTCATAATGAATTGCGTCACATATATAGCCAAAAAGTTACAAAAACTAAGTAAGAGTAACTTACTTGTTTGTTTGGTAGGTGGCGTCAAATGCCAAAACATCACCAAACGCGTTGTAATTCATTTTCGAAATCTCATCCACCCAAAAAAGAGATCGCAACTTTCCATCATTAACATCATAATCAAAGTAGAATTCCGGTAGAATTTTTGACCTTTCATGCAAACGGTTAAGAACAAGTTGCGTATCCTGATCACCTATAAACATCCTGGTTGTTTTACTAAAATTTTTGAAGTCAAGTGGAGTTCCATGGACATTATGATGGCCCCCCATCATAGACACCATATATCGATGTGCCTTAAGAGGACCGATACTGTTTAAGCTCATATTGTGAATAAATTCTTTTGTAGAAAAATCCAACTTCCTAGATACTTTTGTCAAATCAGCGTTAAAAGAATCTACAAGTGAATGATTATGCCCCTCAACAAACTTTAAGACACAAACCATGGGGTTTTCAGGGAAAAACTTTACAAGTATATGAGCCTTGCAATCATTTCGAATGTAAATGTTTTGCCTAGAGCTGGTTGAAGCATCAAATTTCTTTTTAAACTGTGGTTTTCCAGCCCTGTTAC